>JAHRHZ010000058.1:33648821-33674809 GCA_024137785.1 Ginglymostoma cirratum | reverse complement strand
CTCCCGTACATCTCAGATGTCCTCATTCTTCAAGGACCGCAACGTCCACCCCGCAGTGGTCGAGGATGCCCTCGACCGTGTCACCCGCATTTCCCACAACTCATCCCTCACACCCCGTCCCCGCAATAACAATCAAAAAAGAATCCCCCTCGTCCTCACGTACCACCCCACCAACATCCGGATCCAACGCATCGTACTCCGACACTTCCGCCATCTGCAATCCGACCCCACCACCAAAGACATTTTTCCCTCCCCACCCTTGTCTGCTTTCCGGAGGGACCACTCCCTCCGTGACTCCCTTTTCCGCTCCACACTCCCCTCCAGCCCCACCAGACCCGGCACTTTTCCCTGCAACTGCAGGAAGTGCTACACCTGCCCCCACACCTCCTCCCTCAGCCCAATCCCAGGCCCCAAGAAGACTTTCCACATCAAGCAGTTGTTCACCTGCACATCTGCCAATGTGGTATACTGCATCCGCTGTACCCATTCTGGCCTCCTCTACATTGGGGAAACCAAGCGGAGGCTTGGGGACCGCTTTGCAGAACACCTGCGCTCAGTTCGCAACAAACAACTGCACCTCCTGGTCGCGAACCATTTCAACTCCCCCTCCCATTCCTCAGACAACATGTCCATCCTGGGCCTCCTGCAATGCCACAGTGATGCCACCCGAAAGCTGCAGGAACAGCAAATCATATTCAGCCTGGGAACCCTGCAGCCCAATGGTAAAAATGTGGATTTCACAAGCTTCAAAATCTCCCCTCCCACTACCGCATCCCAAAACCAGCCCAGCTAGTCCCCACCTCCCTAACTTGTTCTTCCTCTCACCTATCCCCTCCTCCCACCTCAAGCCCCACCCCCATCTCCTATCTCCTAACATCATCCCGCCCCCTTGACCTTTCCGTCCTCCCTGGACTGACCTATCTCCTCCCTACCTCCCCACCTTCACTCACCTTTACTGGCTCCATCCCCGCCTCTTTGACTTGTCTGCCTCCTCTCCACCTATCCTCTCTTCTATCCATCTTCTATCCGCCTCCCCCTCTCTCCCTATTTATTTCAGAACCCTCTTCCCCTCCCCCATTTCTGATGAAGGGTCCAGGCCCGAAACGCCAAGCTTCCCTGCTCCTCTGATGCTGCTTGGCCTGCTGTGTTCATCCATCTCCACACCTTGTTATCTCGGATTCTCCAGCATCTACAGTACCTATTATCTCTGATACCAAATTTTTTTGTGCTGTGTTTTATGTGTAGGTAGTTGATATAAATCCATTCCATCTGCTGTCTCACCACACAGCAAATATTACAGTGTGCCAACAAGCAGTGGATTGCTAACAGTCTACAGGGATTAAATTGTTTATGAGACCCACACAGTATCATGATGCAAATTGAATACCAGATATTTTAAAAGTGAAAGGTTCCTCGTTTGCATTTAAATGCTTATACTTGGACATATCGAGAATGCTCCTCAGGTAGTGCGTCCTCTGATTTACCAAATGTGCTTGCTGCCTCTGGTGGCTAGCCATAGTGTAAAATAAATCAAAGAAATGTGAGAGCTGGAGATTGGAAACAAAACAAAAATTGCTGGAGAAACTCAGCATGTCTGGCAGCATCTGTGGGGAGAAAGCAGAGTTACCATTTCAATCTGGTAACAGGGGTGGAGGAGTACAGCGTACAGCCAATGGTCTGGAGGAGGGCATTGTGCAGGCGCAAGGCTGGAGGAGGGCAGTGTGCAGGCACAGGGCTGGAGGAGGGCAGTTTGCAGGCACAGGGCTGGAGGAGGGCAGTGAGTAATCACAGGACTAGAGGAATGCAGTGAGTAATCACAGTACTGGAGGAATGCAGTGAGTAATCAGTTCTGGAGGAATGCAGTGAGTAATCCCAGTGCTGGAGGAATACAGTGAGTAATCACAGTACTGGAGGAATGCAGTGTATAATCACAGTACTGGAGGAATGCAGTGAGTAATCACATGGCTAGAGGAATGCAGTGAGTAATCACTACTGGAAGAGTGCAATGTGCTTCCACCAGACTGTGAATTCAGCAATCACATGGCTGGAGAATGCAGTCACCTGGTTGAAGGCATACACAACATCGCTTCTGGCTGATAACAATCAAGTTAAAAGCACCTCGGTATCAGACAGAGAAGGCCTTCTTCCATACAATCCTTGTCTCCACTAAAATCATCCCATTTTAATTACATGATATGCCATCAGTTAGTTTACATGGATCACAGATTTGAATAGGCACATTGAAGACCGCTTTACGTTGCAAATTGTTACTGACACTGCATCCAAATTAATGTTACATTATCTTGTTTGAAATTATTTTGAGAATTCTTTTTTTAAAATAAGCATGTCACTTTTTATATTGTATTGCATTGTCCAGTTTAATATTGTAGTCATTTAAAAAGAATAAGGATGTCATGGGATTAGATTAATCGTAATGCAACAATGACAAGCATTGAGCTACTCAAGTATTTGACATGTATGAGTTCAGAATATTCTAAACTTTATTACGATCCCTATATATCTGGAATTTATTCTAATATGCTTGAAGAAACATTAAAGAAGTTCTCCATCATATATTTCAACCCACTGGAATTTTCTGTTAAATTGCTACCCGTAATTATTGGTATGCGCGCTTAAACGGTCACAGTTTAATTTTGTCACTGTTATTGTTATAGCTAGCACGACTTTGATGGCTACTGCGAATATATTTTGAAAATGTTCTTCTTTACTATAAATAGCATATCACTTGAAGTATAATAAACCACATTGAGTAGTATTATAAAACTCATGATGCCCCTTTTATTTAAAATGAATTCCACCAGTTGCTGGATAACAAATGTATTTACTTTTTGTGTTATTATCGCCTTGGGTTAGACTTACTCTCAGTGAAAATTCCAGCATAGTTTAACAAACTTAACCTGTGGTCAGCCTTAAAACCTAAGAGGGCAATATCTTTTGAGAAAATGCTATCTTGCATAACTTAGTCAGAAATGTGGCTCTCACGAGATAAGTTTTTTCAACAATTGTGAAAATAGTTTGTCATATGATGGCAATCAGTTGTAGCCAAGGTATATAATTTAATAAAGTTTTTACTTTCATTTTGTGTAACTAGGAGAAATAAACAGGTTTAAACATTTTCTACCAGAAATTATATATTGAAACAAAATTAAATGTAGTAATTATGATAGTATGATTTAAGGCATGTTTACTTTGTATTCAAAATCATTGAGGTGGAAATTCATTTAAGGCCTAACACAAAATAATATCTGATCACTGCTTAAAGGTAACACTTAATATTTTGTTCTGTAGATTACATTGAAATTGAATATCTATGTAACTAATATAATCACCACTCAATCTGAAAGCATGACTTAGTGCCATCATTTGAATTTCTACCCCATAGTTTTTAAATAGCTATTAGTTAAGTAATCAACTAAATACTGTTCAGGAGGTTAGATTAAAACAAATTTTCACTGTAATAGAAATGATTTCTCACATTAAAGAAACTGAGTCGACGCATGATTTCTTTAGCTGTCTTCTGATAATCCGGTTATTGACAGGATTTACATATTGTTTTCAGTTTAGTGCATAAAATTTTCTTGTATTTGAATATGTCACAATATGACTAAAACACTAGAAGTGAATAAGAAAAGATGGAGAGAATGAAGAGAAAATGTTAATCAAAGTAGTTGATAGGATCATAATAACTGTAACTGCATGATATCAGAACTCTGCTCTGGTTCAATTCAGTAAAATGTCAACTTCATTTTATATAGTTATAATAGAATTGTTTACTTGGCTTCTTTTTATTCATTGATGGGATGAGGTGTCATTGGTAAGGCTAACATTTATTGCCCATCCCTAATTGCCCAAAGGGCAGTTAAGAGTCAACCACACTGCTGTGTGTCTGAAGTCATATGTAGGCCAGACTAGGTAAGAATGGCAGTTTATTTCCCTAAAGGGCATTAGTGAACCAGATGGATTTTACTGATAATTGACAATGGATTCATGGTCATCATTTGACTTATCATTCCAATTTTCTTTCATTGAATTCAAATTCCACTATCTGCTGTGGTAGGATTCAAAGCCGGGTCCCCAGAATGTTACCTGGGTCTCTGATTAACAATCCAGCGATAATACCACTAGGCCATCATGTCCCCCTCCTGTATATTTAAAATATTTGTTGATGATAATAGTAATCAAACGTTTTGGAACTTCTGTTGGTGGATAGAAATGGCTATATATAAAAACAATGAAAGCAAAACAAAAATCAGAGTTATGGATTAAATAATGTATGAATTTTTTCATCTATTATTTGTATCTGAAAGTTTCACTGGAACCAATATTCCACAATAGCATGAGAATATTTCAACTTCACGTCTAGGAGTGTCCTGTTTCAATGAAGCTTGATACAGATGAGATGTAGAAGACCTGCTTTAAGACTGACAGTCTATGGAAGTTAAAACAATGTGTATTGCAGATCACAAACATAACAAGCAATGTTGATGAGAGTGAGTTGTGCTACCCAGCGTACAGATTTGTTGTGTCAGCTGACAAAGCACAAATTTATATGTCATTCCTCCTGTGTAGTAAATGCAAAGTTTTCATGAATCTTGTTAACTCCAAGAAATGTATATGTTGGACAATATTTTCAAGCATATACAAAATATATAGACACCATAAAATTCAGATCTGGAGCACCTGTCATTTGGATAGATTCACCAATCAGCATTAAACATGTGTTCAGCAACTGTAAGGACCCCAACGTCCACCCAACTGCTCGCAGGTGCTATTTTAAGGAATCATCTACTGCATACAAATTGACTTCTGATTAATTTCAAAGTTAGGAGGATCTGTGCTTTAAGAAGCATGTCCCCATTGAAATCTGCCACCTATTGCAGGCACAACAGCAACCCAACTGTGAACAGCATCATCTCAGCATGGAGGGCTGAGTTGGACTGGCAGGCTGAGTAGTAGATGTAGGAGAATAAATGGAGGACAGCCCCACAGAGCCCTGACTTGCCTCCAGGACATGCCTCAACAATCCTTGAAGTTTGTTAGTGGACAGTTTGCTGGACTGATGTGAGATTCTCCAATTCCCTTTACATTCTGTAATTCACAACCATTTTGTTTAAAGTCTGATGTTGTGTGGATGTAAGCTGACTTCTCGTAACCTTAGTCTGAGATTCTGCTGCAGGAGCCAGACATTGGCATTCTTCTACTTGTGTTGCAATGCAAGCTGAGATATCACCCATCAAATGCTACATCATTATAGGAGGGATATGATTGCACTGGAGGGTGCAGAGATTTTCCAGCATGTTGCCTGGGCTGGAGAATTTTACTTATAAAGAGAGACTGGATAGACTGGGATTGTTTTCCCAGGAGCAGAGGATGCTGAAGGGGTCATGACTGAGATGTATGCAATTATGATGGGCATAGATGCATTAGACAGGAAGAAACGTTTCCTCTAGTGGAGGATTCAGAGACCGGAATCTAGACTTAATGTAAGGTGCAGGAAGTTTAGATGGAATGTTGAGAATAATTTTTCCCTAGAGGGTGGTGGGAATTTGGAACTCACTGCCTGAAGTGTGGTAGAGGCAACAACTGTCATAACATTTAGGAAATATTTATATGTAGTCTTGTATTGCAAAAACATAAAAGGCTATTGGTCAAGTCCTGGCAGATGGGATTAGGACAGTTAGGTGGTTGTTTTTGACTGATGCAAATTCAAAGGGTTGAACCTTTTTCCTGTGTTGTAGCCCTCTATGGTTCTCTGACTCTATGGATTGGGCTGTGAGGGCACTCATGATTGGCCACTGCTTCTAGACTGGAGAATATCAGTTCCAAGTTCTGCACAATGACTTTTGCCAAGATAGTACTGGGCTCCTTCATGTTTCTTCATTGACGTAGGCTTCTTAGCAGGTTTCCCACTGGATCAAGCATCTTTTTGTGCATATCATTATTGTTTCTCTGGAGCCTGTCCCCATTGAAATGTTTGTCCAAGCTCTCTCCAGCAGAATTCATGTGCAACCTTAAGTAAAAACAGAAAATGCTACAGAAACTCAGCAGGTCTGGCAGGGTCTATGGAGAGAGAAAAACAGAGTAAAATGTTTCAAGTCTGATATGATTCTTCTTCGGAACTCAAACAGTTCTGAAAAATGTAAACTTATTAACTCCTGTAAAGACATGGGGACAGCAAGCCAAATCAAATCAGTCTTCCTTTCCCTGTATTCATAATGCAGTAAAATTAAAATATTCAATGACACTCAAAATTGCCCCAATAATTCCTAAACAGACTTTTAGAATAACAGATATCAGATAACAAGGTTTATAGCACAAATAAAAATTAACAATTTATTATTAATACTGTAACTTTAGCAGACCAAAACCAAACATCAGTGTAATCTAGTGTCTATGATTTAAACCCAAACTTCTTTGAACATAGACCCCACTCACATATATACAGATAGACAGACATCATTAAGGAATATTAAAATAAAAATGTAAGAGATGTAACTGGACTCACTTAAGAAATTTTGATGATGTATAGTATCACAGGTACAGGGCATTGAATCTTGCTTGATTTCTGAAGATACCAGTCATACAAACAGCTTCAGTAGGCTCTGAGGGATTTCAATTATTTCTTGTAAATTGGCTTCTGTTCCCAGAATTTTCAATAAGTTGAGAATGAAACGATAACCAGGGAGGAACCAAACATCCTTCCAGCAGCTTTCACAGCCACAGCCTTTCTGTCCAAAAACCTGTTCAACTTCAGTTTGTCTTTCTGTTTGTCCAACTTTGTCTTCATTTGGTTGGTTGGCACAGCCTCCCTGCGATGGCCCCTTTTAACATCCAAACATCTTCCAGCCTTTGAGAATCCTATATCTCCAGAGCTGAAATGTCTACAGTGTTCCTTGAACAATAATGAAGCTGCAATTAACTTCCCAGGCCAGGTCCTATGAAAGAATATCAGTCTTTTTTATTCTTCCATTTTTTTATTAGGAGAAAGCTGTTGCTCACTGTCCAAAGGTCATCTCCAATTCACAGCTCATAGTTCCAACCAGAATTTAGAATAATAAAACCAAAAAGTGAAGGTCTTAACAATCTTGTTTCTCTTTCCACAGATGCTGCAAGATTTGTTGAGTTTCTCCAGCACTCTGTTTTTATTTCAGATTTCCATCTTTCACAGCATTTTGCTTTCAGGTGCAACCTCACCCTCCAGAAATTCTGAACTTGCACTAGCCTTGATTGTTGAACACACATATCCAGTGTCTCACTGTGTAAAGATGCAGTCTCCTGAAAAATGTTTATCACCTATTTGCTGCAATCTGCTTGCACCTCTGCTAAAGTTGAATATATGCCTGTCATTGTTGAGCAGTTAGGAGTGTGTATAATCTGTGGGAAGTGGGTGTAAGACTAACAGTAGTATTCAGTGTGTGAGGATACAACACAGCATGTGAATGATATGAGTCCTGATTTTCAGAAGTTGTTAGTAGCTAAATTTTAAATGGGTGATGAATTGAGCAAGGGGTGAGGCCAGGGTACAATTGGAGGGATACAGCATTTGAAGATGCATTCAATGATCTTAACTGCTCGTGAGGTCACTGAACGTCTTGCAGGAATTGGTGAATGCCCTTAGGACTTCAGTCCTGATAATGCTCCCCTCAAGTGTGTACTTGGAAGGCCACCAGGCTCCTGAGCGATGCTCAACATCTCCATTATTTATCAACTTTTCCACCAAGGTCCCCCCTGAATCTTGTGTGTTCTTACTTTGTTCCATTATGTAATGATTCCCAGATCAGCTTCATTTCCTAAACGACTGTTAGTACCTGTTCCAACCCAATATACCTCTCTTTAAGAGGTGCAAGGAAGCTATTAGCACTCACAACATTGGTCACCTGCTTGGGAGCCTTCAATGAACAACACATGTAGTACTGACTGGACACTGAAATCCCTTAAAATAGTAGAAAGTGTAAAGTTGACATGCTGCCTGCATTGCAGTCAACGGGGATTCTTTAATCGTGTACTGCTATCCCTGCAGCTGGTTTGAGGGCTGTCAAATTTAGATGGCCACAGTGTTTTCCAATTCTATCGTTTAAAAGTAATACTAAAGGAATTCTGCAACAGGGATGTTTTCATTACAAGAGAATGTGATTCAATTGCCATTGACTTCGTAACAGTGTGAATGTTTGTGGCAATGTAGTGCTGTGCAAAACTGTCGTGATGATAAAATTATTTTTATTGATTTGTTTTTAAGTTTTTAATTTTCAAATGTTTCATTTTTAGTCCAGTACTTGCTTTAACCGAGATGCAGTGAAGGCAGGCACAGGACGCCGCTTCCTTGGTGGTCTTCTGGATGACACCTCCTACTGCTACACACTGGAAGTTTCCTTTTACAGTTATGTAGTAGGAGGAACTACCAGCACAGTTCCTTACACAGAAGAAGCCTGTATCCTTTTAATGTAAAGAGCTCATTGAGATGCTATCTCATGGATGAATACAGTTATTATTAGGAGAATGTCCATGTGCAAGAAGTATGCATTATCAGAAAATCGACCGAAGTTCATAGACACTTGATTATTCTAGTTGCTGTGTGAAAATATCTTCCTGGAGTGAAGTGGCCAATCGTTACTGTATGTGTAAGTCAGACTGCAAAACAAATTAATGGTTTCATCACAAAACACTGCTTGATGAAATTTATCAGTTGGGTGAAGGGGTTAGGAAACCTGTCTGTCTTATCATCATCCTTACATTGGTATTTCATTGCATTGGCTGTAATCCTCCAGTGCCTCCACTTATAAAAATAATTTCCTTATGTTTAAATCTGTTCATACCCTCTCCCCTCATTCTCTAACTTGGTCCATTTCCACAAACACTTCTGAATTCTGCTTTCATTTGAATCTGAATCTGTGCAATTCAAACAGGCAGCACACTTTTAATGGTACACACTCTTGGCCCATAGAAGTTTGTAGTTTCAATTTTCACTTCACAGACTTGACTACAAAGTTCTAAGCTTATTCTCCAGTACAGTTACTGAGGGAGACTTTCCATTGAGATATTAATCTGAGGCCCCATTTGGCCTCTTTGGTTGGCATAAAATATCATTTGGCACTATTTCAAAAGACAAAGGTTAGTCCTGATGTTCTGGCAAATATATATCTAACAATCAAGACAAACAAGAAGATTAACGCATTATTATCTAATCACTGTTTGTGGGAGATCGTTAATGCACAATTAGTTATTACGTTATCTACATTGCAACAGAGACTCCACTTCAAAAATACTGCATTCTAAAATACTGGTTCTAAGGTCTAGGATTTCCTTCCTAAACTTTTCACTCTCTTCTCTTTTCAACCCTTCCTTAAAATCCGCATCTTTAACCAAGCTTTTGCATGTCATTCCCAAGGGGTTCATATCCAATGTTGTTTGAATGTGCATTTGTTTAACTTGCTGCACAAATTATATTTTAAAAATCTTATCGGTGCATAACAGCTGATTCACTAAGTGATATTGGCAATGCTTTCTATGGTATTTTTGCCTGTTAATTTAAGAAAGAAATTAATCTGTTTAAATTAAAATAAATTAATTGGTACACAGCTGAATTACTCATTGAAGTAAATTTCATGATTTAATGTTCCCTACTCAATGCTTCATGCTTAATTTAAACTCGTATGAATTTCCATCCATTAAATTCTGGTACATGTTAGTCCAGTAAGTCTTTGTATTCACCTCCCATTGGTCTGCCATGCTTCCCAAGGCTTTGTCGGCCAGAGTTAAATAATAAAACATGTTAAATGCAGAATTCCAAGTCTGATTACAATACTTCAATTCCATTGCCAACCTTATTGAACAGTTAGGCTGCCCAGTCCCAGTTCTACCTTCATTGAGCAGATGGACTGAGGCGCAGTTTGAGATTTTAAAACTATAACATCTCAATGTAACATTGTGGGTTCTCAGACATCTGAGAAGAAAACAGTTGATTATTCACAGCTAATTTTAGAGTGGTTGTTAAGTATATTAAATTTAAGTATGTTAGTTAAATTGGCAGGAAAAGTATAATGGACATGATGGCTAAAAGCAGTTCACTAATCCAGATAAGCATTGGTACGGAGTGTGTTAATCCCAGTAGCTCATGATAGCATCATCCTGCTCTCTATTCAAAGTATTAGGGAACTTTCCGCTGGTCTTCCTCAATCCATCCTGGTTTATCTTCCATCTGAAGAAGGCACCTACCTGATGAGGACTGCCACCTGATGAGGGCAATCCCTGTCTCCAAGTACATGTTAATAAAGGTTTAGGCCTGAAACATCGACTCTCCTGCTCATCTGATGCTGCCTGACCTGCTGTGTTCCTCCAGCTCCACACAGTATCAACTCTGACTCCAGCATCGGCAGTTCTTGCTATCTCCTACATGTTAATATACTTTATTTCTAGGGCTGGATACTTTACCTTATGTCATTAAGTTGTTTAAATGTTTCTAATCAATGAATACAGAACAGCCACCCAAGATGTAGGAACGGTTACCTCCTCTTGTCCATCACCTTGTTTGAGGTAAGTTTTTGGCTTACCCTTGTTTTTCAGATTATTTACCAGCCTTTAAACATTAGCATTGAAAAAGGGGTTCATAGCTGACTCCCTGCCATCAATTCAGGAATGGCTGTAGAGTTGAATGAGCTCAGAGTGTAGGGGAGTGTAATCTTTGTGACTTTTATCTTAGCCTTACCTTAGTCCTTGACAGTTTAGAATCACATATGCTTTTCCATGTCAATTAAATCCATAGCAGTTCTGTGCTATCTGAATGAATATTAGGTACTTATTTCTTAGACTCACCCAACTCTGAACTAATCATTTGTGAGGGTTAAAATTACTCTCAAATCTCTAGAAGCCACAGCTACATGAAAAATTTTTTAAATGTCAAAAATGCCTGAAATATTAGACATCCTCACAATTTACTCTCAGAAGATACCTTATGCCAGTGGCATTTGCATCATCTACCCACAAGTTAATAATCATAATGTAATTTCTGATATATTCAGATAAAGAAAAATATTAATGTAAATTATGTTGTGATTTTTGATGGTATTCAAAGGTGTTGGAAAAGTATACTCATTTGATAGAGCTCTTTCATGTTTGATGTTTTTACAGATCAAAGACATATCAAGCCAACTCCAGAATAGATATTGGCAGTGAAAAGATAAAATAGATTGGAAAAAGTAAAATTAAACTATAAAAATGTAGAATAGGAAGAGATTGTGAAGAAAAGTAAACGGGACCAGAAGATCCTATTCACTACCAGCTACTTTTTGCTATCAACTGCTTAATGGAAATTCTTAAGATTTTGCCTTCCTTACAACCATTCCACAGAATTACTGGCCATTTTTTAAAAGATATTTATTTATAAGCCACATCTGCTGAGAACATTTCATGATACAACTCTGTACTACAAGTCAGTTGCAATTATGTACTCACAGTGAAAAAGAAACATCTAAATATGCCAGGTGATGAAAACCTTTAATATTATAAGTTTGATTCCTTCACACGACAGTATCATATGCCTCACAAGCCAGAAGGCTTTGTTTTTAGACAGCTACTTGTAACCTTTGTACGCTTTCATAAAATGGCATATAACCCATCTGAAGTTTGGATAATGAAGATCATAACTGCTGTTTTCAATAACTGGGTATCTTAATAATATTGCCAATTCTGTTGGACATCTTCTCGGAAATGTCATAGCATTATAATTGATATTTAAATGGTCCACCCCAGACTCTGCTATTGTTTGCCCAACATGTGCATCATCATGAAACTCCCCCTTCGCAAAGACCTGAGGTCTTTAGAACTGTTGTAATCTGTAATCACTGTTGTGACATATAAAAAGACTAACAAATTAACACACAGTGGTGGTCCACAAAATGCAGACGTGATAATAACATAATAATCTTTTGTAGTGATATTAGTTGAGGGATAAATATTGAACAGGTCACCTGGAAAAACTCCACCTCTCACCTTTACAAAGTCTGATCTGATTCTTTTACTTATCCCTGTAAAGGCAGATGTACTCCATTTTTAAATATCAAAACTGAAATATGGCATCTTCCACAGTGCAGTAAACTATGATGTTGAGTCAAGTTTTCAACCTAAATTATATAGCAAAATCTCTGAGTGAGACTTAATCCACAATTTTTTGATTTAGAGGCAACAGAACTATCACCGAGCCAATATTAATCTTTATTGTCTAACAATCTCACTGCAGGGGTGTGCTTTAGAGGCAAACTTTTAGTTGAAAGCCAAAGGTTCACACAGCATGGGCTTGGGTGCAATGTTAATCATGTAAATTTGTTAAATTCACCCATGAACCTTTTACCCTACCTCCTTGACAAAAACAGACCAATTGCTTACCAGGTCATAACTATGATATTCAATGGGCTGAAATTTACCAGAACTCAGCTGTGTAATTTCTGCTGTGTTCCATAGAGGATGTCTCTCACTAAGGTCTAGTGAGATTACCTTCCAAAATTTGCTTCATTGCCTATGCATCATGTCCTATGGCACCCCACTCATTGTATTCTCCCACTTGCTATAGTTGGAAGACTTGCCACTGTGGGATCTCCCGTGATCCTTGGCACTTGGTGTCATTTTTAAATCCCAGCTGTGCATTTGGTCAAGCATAGTCAGTCTGGAGCTATGCTACGAATTATCCCTAGGTATGTCAGACAGAGGGAAATTGGCATTTTGCTTTGCCGATAGGAACCTGGGAGTCCTCACAGATGGGGTCCTGCAGAAGAGAGCAGTCCTCTTCCTTTTGTACTGGCAGAGGAGACCACACCAACAGATACTGTCAGCCTGGTAAGTGATTCCTCCTTTCGTTGCCTGGAGGAACGTCCAACAAGGTTACAAAAATATTAATGATCAATGATCTTCTACACTCCATGGAAATAAGTGCCACCACCTTCTCTCTATTACCTCACACTTACTCTTTCTGGTCTGCTGCACCTACCACCCAGCAAAGCACATGGTTTACCATCCTCACTATCACGTGCAATACCTTCCTTCATTTGCTCTCACCCAGCCTATCGCCCTACACCACCGGCTGTGCACATCCTCTGTGCTGCCTTCTCACTCCAGGTATCTCGCTACTGTTTCCCCACCTGCACCAGCAATGCAGCTGTGCCAGCCACTTTCTTCACATTCATTCCACCCTTTTTTTCTCCTGGAATGAGACAAAAACACAAAATAGAGTAGAAAGAGTCAAGATAGGTGGAATGCCCAAAATGTGGCCCCTTGCCCCCTATGAGGAGAGGATTCTAACCCAGACAGTAAGTGAATGACTGAACATACCTAAGAACCTGGACTGATTTCAGGGTGCTCAGCTCTTCATGCACTGTTCAGGGACTTCTGACAAAAGACAGTCTTCCTTGACTTGACAGAGCTCTGTGCACTGTAGACTTTGAGACATGGCCATTTGGTTGATGTATATCCAGTGTGTGCATGATGTACACTATTGGTACATGGTGCAGCTTTGAGATTGACGCAGGCAGATGATTTACAGCAACATTCCACTTCCCTGAGTGATGATTACAGGTAACCATGATAAGCTGCCTGACTTTGTGTCTTTATTAAAAGGCGAATCAAGACAGAAGTACAGTGAGGCTTTAAGCTCTGGCTGAGGGGGTACAGTGCAAAAAGGCAGGACAGGGAAAGGCAGAGCTGCTGCGAGCCATCGAAGTAGGCACAAAGTGAGTGCTAAGAGAGCAAGCGAGAATCCTGTGATGCACACTGGTTGAAGGCAACAGATGCCTGCTTGTTCCTGCATGCAAAGTGTCCTTGCAGTATTGCAATAGATAAGTGCTGGTACAATGTATAGGGCAGCATTAAAGTGTACCAAAGTCTGTGGTTAGGGTGTGCAGCCAGTCACTGCCCATGGTGTGCTTTTTCTGGTGTTGGTGACTGCTGTCTATGATGGAGAACCAGATGAGCAATTGGCAATCTAGGATCAGTTTAGCACTTTGACTTTCATGTCAAAAATTGTCACTGTCTACTTTCTATCCAGTGAATGGGACAATGGGAAATTACGTATACATGATGCAAGATTAATTAATAACAAGATGTTAATGCATGCAAGTAGACCTCTCACTGCTCACTAGTGAGAATCTCATCTTGCTGTTCAACACTTGGTTGGATAATGGGACTTTCTGCTGTCAATGTCAGGAAGCTCCTTGCTACCCATCACGTTTCATTAATATGGCATTTGAAAATTCAAAATATTCAAAGTTTTAGCAAAGATTGTAGCTCGGGTTGTGAGTCTGAGTTATTTCCGAGACACTTATAATGGTTACTGCTATTGTTTCAGTTTTATAGAACATGAGTGAAAAATTGTTTGAATCACTTTAAGAGGCTGTCAAAGGCTCAGAATGCCATTAATCTCTATTTAGATTTTGTGGATATTTTAGAGTAAGGAAGTTATTGGAACAAAAGATTCAGCTGATGTAAACCAGGGCAAGTGGGTGGATTTTGATAAAAAGGGAGAACTGGAATAGGGGAGGAAAGATGATTTAGTGGGTATGGGAAATATAAGGAAAATTGATCAGAGAATATACCTGTTCCTCCTAGATCCACAGCAATGTTTTAAAAATGTGTTTACTGTTAATTCTCAGAATTTTTACTGTTTTACAGTAGAATATAAATATTAATTAAAACTGATGGTAATTTTTAGCATCCTAACAAGACTTTAATGATAAATATGTGTAACATTTATGACTGTGTGATGAAATTGAGAAGCAAGTATTTTAGTCCAGGTCAACCTGACAAAGCAGTGGAAAATTTAGTGTTGAAAGCTTTAGAAGACACAGAAGTGGCCAACATGGGGCCTTAAGCTAAAAGGTAAATTCACCGAGGATACAAAAAACAACTGAAACATTTGCTGCTGCTGATGTTTCAGGACATTAATTAAACAACTGAAGTCTCGGGTTAAAACATAATCCCTCCTGACACTCTATATTCTTTCATCTTCCTTTTCTACTGGATACTATCCCTTTGGAATGTGGTACCTGTGTGCTTAACATTGCACCTTTATTATTCTTTTCTCAGAGTAAGAACATAATAAAATTGCTCTGTCTTTCACTCAAGAAGACCTTGTAATTAGCTTCTTACTGGTATGGTGGACATTGGGTAACTGTATTTTTTATTAGAGAGAGAGACATAGCCTCATGTTGGAAAACAATTATAAGCATTTGTTGTGGCCAGCCATTAACAGAGCCAATTCACTCCTCCTCACCTGCTCCTAACACCAGTTCCATAGCTAGTGACAAGCATAGGCTACTGCCTTTAGCTTTTATGCTAGAGACATTTCAGATACCAACAGAGAACAGACATGAGAAGAATAAACCAGCTTGTTTATTTAGCTTTTTTTAATGTTGGATACTTTCTTTTTTGAACAATGAAAGAGTGACAGTTCACAAAATATATTGCCAATTCTTCATTTATTAAGCATTTTGGTACTTGTGTTTTTGCACCTAAATGTACTGACTGCACTATTGGGAAAATATAAAGGCCTGTCTAATCCCAATGGAATCACAAATGTATCATCTGTATCTTTGCTGCAGGGCTTATCCTTTCACAGCTTACACTGACTGAGTGATGGTAAAGTATTACCATTGATATGAATAAGACCATCTGCTTACATGCTTTTCGATGTATACCAATGATAAAGTGCAGAAGAATTTGTGTAACATTATTCTTGAACTGCTGAAGTCCAGCTATTTCCCTTGACTTTTAATGTCGTAACTATTATTGAGTCTTCCATTATCACATGATCACCATTGACCGACAGTTTAAAGGAATCAACTATATGAACAATGCATCTACAAAGGCAGAGCATATGCGGGATAACCTGTCATAAGTAATACATTTTCTGATCTCTCAAAAATTCTCCACCATCAACAAGATCTTGTAAAGGGTGTGATGGGACAGTCACCATTCACCTGCATTGGTTCAAGTGCAACAATGCTTAAAAACAAACTAAACACCATCCAGAAGAGAACTTCAGCTAATCACTGTCCCTGTTATTGGACACAACATCCACCTCCTTCATCACTGAGACAGCATTATAAATATTTTCTAATCAGCCTGTTCAGAGATGTTATTACGTATCTCTGGAACAAGTAGGACTTGAAACTGGCCATCTTGTCCCTGAGATAGGGACACTACTGCTGCACTGCACTGCACTAATATTTTTAATCAGCCTGTCCAGATGTGTTCCGACACATCTCTAAAGCAGATAAGACTTGAACCTCAGCTGTTAGGCTCAGATGCAGGGACACTACCACTGTCCCACAAAAGCCCTGAGACAGCATTGTATACTGTTTAAACCTTGCTAAGTTATTGAATTCCATCTTGGTTCTTTGCAAATTTCATCACCAAGATGGACAAGTGTGACAATGCGCAAAAGTAAAATGCTAGAAATCTGAAAAAAAAACAAGGAAGTGCTGGAAATACTGAGCAGGTTAGTATCTGCTGGCACCAAAAGAAAGTTAACTTTTCAGGTGAAAAATCAGAACTGGGAAAAGTTGGATATATAACAAGTTTAAACAAATACAAAGAATGGGAAATTTGCTGGGTGGTGGTTGTGGTTGGGTGAGGGTGTTGGGAAGAGAGATGAGGGGACTATAGGGAAGATCTGCAACAGGCTGGAAGGCAAGGAAGATTTCATGACAAGGCAACAAGGGATAATAATGGAAGAGTATGGAGGAGACATAAGTAGGAGTAATGGAATTATTACAAACAACTGATTAGAAATTGTTGAGCTCAATGTTGATTCCTGAAGCTGTAATATGTCTAATTGAAAAGGTAGAAAGGGGAGGACACAATGTAGCAATGGGATGGACAATTGAAAATAACAAGTAATCATTAACTTGGGTTACATTTCCAGGCAGAATGGAAGTGTTCCACAGCATAGTTATCCAAGCTGGATTTTGTTTTCCCATTATACGAGTGACCCCATTGTGAACAGTAAATACTAAATTGTAATAAATATAAGCAAATCATTGTTTAACCTGGAAGATCTGTTTTAGGTTTTAAATGATGAGAATGGAGGAGGTACTTGGATAGGCAAGAGCTTCTATCCTTGGATGGGAATGTGAAGAGGGAAGGGGGGAGGGTATAGTAAGCAATTGAGAGGGGATCAGGTTTCCTGGAGAGACTTATCCTTCACAATGTTGAATGGGGAGAGGAAGGTGCGCTTCATGGTGGCATTGTGCTTTGGGATGGAAACAACAAATGATTGTACATTGAAGCTGGATGCTGGTAGACTAGACGGTGAGGACAAGGAGAACCTTATTGTTGTTCTAGGAAATGGAGAAAGGGGTGAGAGCAGAAGCTTGGCGTATCAAATACACATGGTCAAGGGAGATCATGCTAGAGTAGAATGCATCATAAGCTCAGATATGACAGAGAAGCCAGGGAAACATGCATTTATGGGATGAGGAACAAAAACAAAGTTGCTGGAAAAGCTAAGCAGGCCTGGCAGCATCTGTGAACGAGAAATCAGAACTGAGGAAGGGTCACCGGACCCGCAGTGTTAACTCTGTTTACTCATTCACAGATGCTGCCAGACCTGCTGAGCTTTTCCAGTAACTTTGTTTTTGTTCCTGATTTACAGCATCCACAGTTCTTTTGTTTTTTCATTTATGGGATGAGGGATTGATTATGATGCAAGTACAACATATCATGGCTGCAAAGAGGGTATCAATTTATATGCCAAGTAGGTGCAAAAGTATGATTTTTGCTTAGTGGAAAATTGGAGTTGTCAATTGCTAGATTGACTTATACAGCTCTATTAATGAGACTCTGTGAAAAAAAATCTGTGAAAAAAGTCATATCTAGGACACGTATCAATTCCTAAAGAAGTACCTTTTAATTTGATAGGGATTACAATGTGGAGGGATTAGATGTCCATAGTGAGAAGGAGATGGCTAGGGGATGAACACTGGAGATTGCATAAGTAGTGGATACAGGATAACAGGTAAGCCCTTCATTATGAATGGTAAACATCAAGTGATAATTGCTGACATAGGGACATACTTGGAACTAGGACTGAGCCAGTAAGAGGCAATGAGGAATTAGTAATAAATACAGCCTTACCAGTATCTCAAATATCCCAAAAACAAATCTTTAAAAATCTGCTTACAATGTTGACCAGTCTTGTGAGCCCACAAGTGTATTTATTTATGAGGTTGTTATAACTGTATTTTGGAATTTGAACCCTACAAGCCTGCAGTAGTAGCTCATTCTAAGAATTGCTGTTAGTTTGGAATGAAGGTCACTCATATTGGCCCATGCTCAATGATAGCTGCTTATAAACACTGGTAAATCTTACCAGACTGTTTTCTATTTGAAAGTGGATAATTGTTTTAATGATAATTATTGAATAATAGGATGTATATTACTAAATAATTTAGGAATGCAATCTGGTAGAGATCTATTCTGATTGCTTCACAACTACCAACCTTTTATTCCTAGTGGTTAGTTCTCATCCTATGTTTCCTCGTTCATGTTCTCTTGAAATATGTGAATATTTGCTAGGAACTGCTTAAAGTGGATAGGGGCAATTGGTGTCAAGTGAGTAATACGATTTGTGAATGACTGAAAGAGAGGAAATAGAACATTATGAGTAAGTACATTTTTTCATATGAGTACCATACTTTTAGATATAAGCTGTTATGCTTTTGTTACTAATAGTGATGCCAGGCTCCTGTAGCATCCAATTGCATGTTTCAAAGGGCAAAATCTTGTACGCCTGAAAGACGTAGGTTATGACAAGAACTGTGGCAGAATCGCATGAGAAGTCCAGTGAGGCCATCCTTAAGGCCGGGAACAACTCACTGTCTCTTTTAACAAAGTTCAGGACGAGATTCTTACTAGGCAGTGGCGAGATGCTATTAAGGGGAATTATTGCTTGTTTAAGGACCTTATTAACTTCACATCTCACTCCATAAATATGCAATTTCCGATCCTACCACACACTCCAAACAAAATGAGACGCCTAAATTCACGACATGGAAGTCAGGGTACCTGGTTATTCCACTTGCCACTTACTCCAAAGGATCTCATCTTGGACATCAGGCACAAATATCTCAGGACATGCTGCATGGGCACCAGTCAAATGCACTGCATATCACACACATGTTCATCTGACATGTTTAAGCAAATAAAAATCTCTGCTCCATTTACAGTACATCTCTGCACTTCAGTGTTGAACCTTGGGACACAATTATTGTGATGCTGCAGCAAAGACACTTTGCGCTCCAAGATGTGCAACCAAACTCATAAACTAGACAAGTCTGCATCTCCAGTTTTTTCACTAGTTGTCTAGCACTTATTTTAAGGTGACTTGATGCTCACGCCATCCCTGCCTTGCATTTCCTTCATTATTTGCACTTCACCCCTCAGCCAGAGATAACAAGCTCATAGGACTGCTGTACAGCCATGCCGTTTAGCATAGAAGCAAAACCAGGAAGTTTTAAATGGCTGTCAACAGCCCTCTGTCAAGTCAAGGGAGATTGCCTATGGTCAGGAGTTCCGTGTGAAGGACAACGTCTCAAACCAATCCAGGGGCTTTAGCACGTTTAGTCAGCACCTTGAGGTGGTCAGGGTCAGGTTCCTATCCTCATAGGGATGAAGAGCTGAATATTAGGCATTCGACTTGGCTCTTTCTGCCCTATTATAAGCTGTTTTTCTCCTGGAGAGGCAGATATTAAGGGATTTACAAGTGCATGGTGCAGCTGTAACTTTTGGTGTAAGTGGGGAGGTACCCTAGGCAACTGCAAAGGCAACACAGTGGGCAAATTAGGTTAGTGACGTCGAAGATTGGGGGTGAGTGACAATGAATGAGGCAATATTGCAGGCAATAGTGCTAGTGGTAGAGAATGACAGTGGAAGGTGAGTACAGTAGTAGAGATAGATTGAGTGTGAGGTATCGGAGAGCAGATGGTATCACTTACACTAATGGAGTGGAGAAGGCCATTGGCTTTCTTCTGATACTGCTGGGCATTTCTCTAGATAGTGGAGCCTGCATTGACCTTTGTGACAACCTTGGACCAGTTTGGCATTGTCTGATGTCATTGCCTCCTTTGCTCGTTCTGAAGAGGCTGTCCCACTCGTGCGCCACTCCATACAGGACCTCTGGGTCAAAGTGGAGTTCCAGTTTTCTCTTCTCTGCCGTGAACACGGCAAACGTCAGGAACCATGCAGGGCAGCTCTGGATCAACAGTGCTTGTCCAAATACACAGTGGCCTTTTAAAGAGAGAACCGGGGTGAGGGATGCCAGTCCATTCTGGGCAATACTAGCATTAGCAAGTGGTTCCGGGCATGGCGAGTAGTATAATGGCACTAGAATTGGCTGGGGGTGAGAGCATAGGGGCAGGGTAGACAGTTAATGGGACAAGTTTGTTAAGAAAGCGAGAGAGCTCATTTGGCCTTGCAGGGAGAAACCCTTCAGAAATTGAGTAAAAATGACACTTAGGCAAAAAAATCCAGTCCAAAGCCTTTTGTTTCAGTGGTTTTGTTGAAATGAGAAAAGTCTATTTCTCACAATTCTTTAGAAATAAAATAGCATTTAACATCTAGTCTACAGGCTGTAGCACTCAAGAGTTAGTAAGGACTGCAACATCAAAACTAGAATTGAATGATAAGGAACAAAACATTTTACATGCAGCCAGCAACAAATCCACAATTGGAACATGTTTATTTACCAGTTGGAAGTACAGAGCTTGAATATTGCTGGTAATTACAGGTCTGGATTCATATAGCTCCATGCACTATAAGATTGGCCTTCTAAGCCATACGTTTACCTTGCACTTCAGTGCAGAAATGAAACACATTTAAGCTATCCTGCGGGACAACGGCTATCCTGATTAGATTATTGTTCAGTGTGTATCATGAAAACTTACGCATGAACCAAAGACCACCAACTTCAGACCAGAAAAGTATCCAGTTTACTTCAAAATATCCTGGAAAGGCAAATTATTTCAAAATTTTTCCAGGTTCGTGCAGCTATTTCACATTGCTGTTTCATGCTGCTGCTGTGCAGTGTTGACGCAGTGGTATTTTCTGTTCGTAGGACATTACCATGAGTCCAACAAAATATTTTGCCTATCACATAGTTGAGCAACACATTGTATGAATTTCAGTGCCAGCACAATTTTATTACATTGGTCATATGTCCCAGTGATTGGCCGATGAAACCAATTCCTCCAATAGTTTGTAGTAGGCGGAGTCCAAACCATACTCAACCTGTGCCATCAACTTCCATATAGAGCTAGTAGATCTCACATAGTTTTGCTTACTGTAGTCAGAGATTACATTGCCTTACAATAATACAGATGTTTTCAACAAAGTGTGACAGAAAAATGCCAGAGGAAGTAATTTACTGTAATCGTGCACTAAAGCTTTAGATGTATTATTTCGACATAGAAATAACCATTGGATGTATCCAATATTGGTGAGATTTTTAGATTCCATATTATTTGTTATCAGTTTTGTCTACATAACAAGCTGTTTACCTCAGGCAGAATAAATTCAATCTTATTTTAAGGAATGTCATTTATTTGCTTTGGAAATATCTGCCACGTAGCTGAAGAGAGCAAATAACATTCAGATTACAATGCTGCAATGTCATTACTCAATCACTTCCATTTAGGAAATTGCTTTGTGCTTGTAATAATTAGAGGGGACCATTTTTATTCGAATTGGATCATAATTGAGTTAAGTCAGCTGAGATAAAAACAAAATACTCAGATGTTGGAGATTTGAAATAAAATCTCAAAGTGCTGCATTTTGAGTTCAATAACAAATATCAAAATGTTAACTCTCTTTCTCTCTCCACAGATGCTGCCAGCCCTGCTGAGTTTCTCCAGCACTTTGTTTTTAATCAGACTAAAATTATTTGAAATTTCTGAAAACTACAAATATATGTTTCAAGATCTAACACATAATTATTCATGCATTTATGTTTTGCATAATATAAAGTAGTGAGAGAGTGAGTTGACATTTGCAATAATTATTGGCTGTGATGAGCTAGATGCTTTAATACAATTTGCCATTTAAATTTAATCTGTTAAAAATTTTCTGGCAATTGTCCCTCACCATTTGTTCTTGAAAAAAATAAAGATTGTATTCTCTGCAGAATATGTTTTAGCATCTAAGAATTACCAAAGTATTGACATACAATATGTATATTGTATATACACCACATAATGGTGTCCAGCTGTTTGGAGGTACTGTCATATTGCGCACAATGTCTTAAGGGCCAGTGAACTGGAATGGGTAGTGGTAGCTGTGCATTTGGACTGGATGCCATGTGGTGACCACATTCATTTGGGGATGATTGTGGACAATTCTGATGCCTATCACTGCCTTGCTCTTCAGGAGAAGCCTCAAACCTAGAAAACTTTCACATGGGAAGGAATGGAACTGAACATATGTGGCACAGTGGAGACATATTAGGAACGCCATAAGATAAAGGAGAAGAATTAAGCCATTCAGCCATTGAGTCTGCTCTGCCATTCAATCATAGCTGTTATGTTTCTCAACTCTATTCTCCTGCCTTCTCCCTGTCACCTTTGCTCCCCTTAATCAAGAACTTATCTAACTCTGTCTTAAATAAACTTAATGATTTTGCCTCACAGTCTTCTATGGCAGTGAGTTCAACAGATCCACCACTGTCATGCCGAAGAAATTCCTCCTCCTCTCAATTCTAAAGGGTTACTCCTTCGCTGTGAGCCAATATCCTTGGGTCCTAGTCTCTCCTACTAGGGGAAACATCTCCATGTCTTATCTATCTAGATTTCCCAGTATTCTATAAATTTCGAAGAGATTCCCTCTCATCCTTCCAGACTCTATCAAGTTCATACCCAGAGTCCTCCACCACTCCTCATATGACAATTTTCTTTCATCCCTGGCATCATTCTCATTAACCTCCTCTGGACTCCCTTCGAGGCCAGCACAGTTTCTTAGATACGGGCCACAAATTGCTCGCAATGTTCCAAGTGCAATCTGATCAGAGCCTTATGCAACTTCAGCAATACATTCCTACTCTTGTATTCTACCCAGTATTCTAGAACAGTTAAATAAAAATAAAAGCTGCTGCCAGATGACCTGGAGTGCAGCACAAAAATAAGCCCATGTGACCAGGATTGGGTGGAGAAGGTGGTTTTGCAGCTAGAAAAGGAAAGTAATAATTTTGGATCCATGAGAAGAGCTGTAAGGAATCTAAAAGATGCATCTTTTGGTGAAAATCGTACTGTTGGAACTTGGTGGAGTAAATTACTATCAGATGGGAATTGCAGATGAAGCTCCAAAGAAAGGGAGCTAGAATTTTACCAGAGAAGGTTCAGAGCTTTGAAGGACTTTATGGATGGAACTGATGTCTTATGTGCTAAGTGCATTGCCTGGCAGGTCAGTAAGGTTTACCTTTGCCCTATTATTTAAAGTGTAATTTACAGTTCATTTGCCTGATGATTTGTGTTGATTTTGGTTTGATTGAAGTAAAATCTATAAGAAGTGGAACTTTTTGAATTTTTTTCATTAAGGTCGTTTGGTATTTCTGTTCATTTAGTTTGTTGGTTTCTGTTGGGGACCTAACAGTATTAATTGGGCCCTTAGACAGATTCTTCCACATTTTCTTTCATTTACGTGAGAGAATTGTCACATTTGATTTGCTTCTGGAAGTTTATTTGTTTTTTCTTAGAAACTGAGCCCACACATATAGAACAGTGGAGGAACAAAAACAGAAGTTGCTGGAAAAGCTCAGCAGGTCTGGCAGCATCTGTGAAGACAAAATCAGAGTTAATGTTTCGGGTCTGGTGACCCTTCCTCAGAACTGTATAGGCTCCATTTTATTATTATGTTTGATTTAGGATTTTCTCTTTGTGTTTCTTCTCTCAATATTTTGATTACTACAGGAAGAAAAGTCCTAAAGATTTTAGTTATTTTTCCTAAGTGTCTTAGTCATCATTCTGAAATGTGGTTGATTATAATCTACAACTAAACAAGATAGCATGCATGCTTTTCTGTTAGCATTAGGATGAAGGATGATTATTTTAATGTTTGATGGTGAAGTAGAAATGATAGTTACTTTAGTTTTTTAGCCCTTAGGTAAGTAGTTTTAATTACTGGGTACTTATAAATTAAGTAACTAATACATTTGAGCTGACTCAAATTGCCTCATAGAAAAAATAAATTTGTACAAAAACATTTGAAAAACTTGGTTTCTGTGCCTAAACTATTATATGGCTTTAGTCAACAATTTAGAAATTGGATTTTAATAAATATACAGTTAATTTACCAAGAAACTTTACATATAATAAAAGAAATTGTGAAACATACACAGGAACATTCTAATTGTATCAAATAATTATATGTTACAGTTTGAGGTCAATATAGGAACATAGTGCTGTTTAGATTTCTGACAATTAATTACACTTAAGTTTAGCAAGGAATAAAGAAAAGGTTACAGTGGGTCATGGATTGATGTATTAATTTATATATTGCCCTATTGAGGGTATTTTAAATTATGCATGCTGTATAAACTTGATTGACTGGATATTTTAAAGAGGTAGAGTCAAAGAAGATAGCAAGATAAGCTGTGAGAATCTCATAATTCTAAGCAGGCTACAAATCATATTTTTCTAAATATGGTGGCCCTTAATATGTATTATAATGAGAATTACGTTGTTTACCATTCATAATCTAGTTCTAATCTTTCTCTATATTGAAATAACGAAAAGTTTTGGATCATTATAATGTACATAGGATATTAAAGCTAAGTAGTAAGAAGTTTGATAACCTTCATGGTAAGACTTTAAATTATGTTTGAACTGTTAATGCAAGGCAAATCTCTGAAGATGGATGTTGAGCGTGGAATTGCATTAGACAAATGGAACTAACATTTTAATAGCTATTACTTTCAAGCCTGAGGGATCCAAGGTTGAAAGGAGACCACCTTCATAAGTTTCTTTTTTAAATTAGATGAATTTTATTGAAGGTCACCAAACAATTCCTGAGGCTATGGCTACATTTAAAATTAGTGTGTAATATGAGCTTTAATTCAAGTCCAAAATGTCAAGCCTTACGCAGTGAGTAAAGTAATCCTTGTAGCAAAAATTGGGGTCAGGATGGGAGCCCATGGTATGATGAAGTGCCATGGTTCAGTTCCTTGATCTGCAGACCATGCAAATTGTAGACAAGACCAACTTCTCGTATTTTTGTTCTTCAGAAGCCTTCAATCAAGCATTGCTTTAGGTTTCTGTTTAAAATGGTACAAGAATAATAACCTTTCTCTTGCTTCTCAATTTTAGTGCAGTGTTGACAACTGATTCCTTTGGTTGAAATGTATGTTAGCAATTTAAAGTTGATGCAGAACACATGACCTCTTCAATATTACATGACACATTTGGTAGAATGTATCAGCAATTTCATTTATCACCAAAGGCTATCAGCTGTTTTGTAAACTAGACTAAAACTACTAAATATTTCAAACACATGACCACTTATGGTGTTATCTTAATTCTTGAAAGCATTACAAATCAATGCTAATTTTTACTGACCTGTGCCTGCTATTCCATTTGTGTATAAAAGTTTTAAACATTGGTGACAGTTTTCCATTTATAAGATGTTGGTTTGCACCATGGTAATTGACTCTACGTTAAGCATCACCTGATGCTGCTCCTAAGCCCCATTCTGGCATGTCAGTTTCTGCCACTATTTTTGCAGAAGTCGACAGGGGAGTGAGAGCTGTAGGATTGACTAGCATCTGGTTTCTTCAGAGATAAAAGGTACTGCAGATGCTGGAGAATCCGAGATAACAAGCATGGGGCTGGATGAACACAGCAGGTCAAGCAGCATCATAGGAGCAGGAAAACTTGACGTTTCAGGCCCATTTCTGAGGAAGGGTCTAGGCCCGAAACGTCAAGTTTTCCTGCTCCTATGATGCT
>JAHRHZ010000058.1:33564918-33640507 GCA_024137785.1 Ginglymostoma cirratum | reverse complement strand
AGCTGCTGAACATTCTGCTGGACCTAGGTCTCTAATGCAACCAAGTGCTCACATGTCAGTCACCACACTAGTGAAAACATGGTTGGACTCCTCCATCTTTAACTCCCATTGATTGAGGACATCTGGCAAAAATGGCTGATATTCTCCTGATTTCATCTGCAGGATGAGCCATGATTGATCTGTTCAATACAAAAAGAATGCTTTTAGGATTTACATAGCAATTGGAAACTAAGGCCAACACATACATAATATATTAGGATTTACAGCAGAGAGCTAAAAGATCCCCAAAAGATGTGGTCCGCATTAGAAGACCAACTCAGGGTCAGATTAAACTTCCATATTTATTAACTAGAATTCATGTCATTTAGACAGAAGCCTACAGAATCTATAGACCACTCTGTGAGCAGATACAGAGAAAAGGATTTATGCAAATAGAAGTGTTTAGCTGATGGTTGCAACCATTCCCGTTAAAGCTTTCCAGAAAGATTTCCTCGACAAACCAAAGATTTACCATGTTGAAGAGCTATTGTAGATGGATGAGGGTATGAAGTGATCCTCACAGGTTGACAAAGCTTTTAGATCCTAGGTACAAACGTGATGGTTGACACAATCTCTAGAACACCCAAACATAGCAAGATATATGGAAGTTGTGGAGTTCTGAGTGCACCAAGGAAATGTCCAGGTTTCAAGAAATTTAGCAAGGTATGTGGCAGAAAAGGCTATTGGCGAGGCAAGGTGCTGGGGCATAAGGTTATGCAGCTACAAAGAGCCATACACTGAATCAGAAATACTTTAAAGCCATAGAAAAGGCCACCTGGTATCTTGCCAAGTAATACTTGATGTTATTGACAGATCAGAATCTGACAATGCATACGACAAAACAAATAATGGTGAATACATATTTCACATATCATTCTTGTGGCAAATTTCAATGTGCTCACAGTGTCTGCAAAATTTCAATAATCCATCCTCAAAATACTGGTAGTTATTTGTTATTGGTTAAGGTTGACATGGGAGTTAAATGCCAATATACTAATGCTGCAAATTCTAAAAAGCATCCATCCACAGACTTGGGAGGCAACGATAAAATCTCTAAATGTAATACTTTCAGCGTGTAATGGTTTACCAGTTCAATGCGCAGGCTAAATAGTGTTGAAATGCATGTACAGTCAATCTGCCTGGACATCACAGATGTTCTATGTTGTGGACACTGCTGGGCTC
This sequence comes from Ginglymostoma cirratum, assembly GCA_024137785.1. Classification (NCBI taxonomy): domain Eukaryota; kingdom Metazoa; phylum Chordata; class Chondrichthyes; order Orectolobiformes; family Ginglymostomatidae; genus Ginglymostoma; species Ginglymostoma cirratum. Next base: position 33,639,286 of record JAHRHZ010000058.1, on the reverse strand, counting down.
GCAATTGCTGCTATACCAGCATGCTGTGACCACACACTAGTCACAGTTCATGGAATCAGTCCAACATGAGACGACAATAAAAACTGCAACAGCCTATTCAAGAAACACTTGCAGAACTGAATATGAAAGGAGAGCAGAACACTTCACTTTCTTCTGAATTAAAGGAGCTAAAATCTTAGCTATCTTTTGTGGAGAGAAGAATGAAAATTCAACAGGAGAAGCTGAACTACTAACACAGGATTACTCCAAACTGTGAATACCATCTCCGATTTGAAGAAGTCATTAGAGAATACCTCTGTTCACCTTACAAAGATGAATGAAATTCTGAAAGAGAAGGAACAGAAACAGGATGAACTGTTCCATCTGTATCATCAATCCAATGAAAGGTTTGCTGGTTTACAGGAAGATCTGGAGCATCTCGAACATAAAACAGAACAGGTTCAGCCAGGGTAGCTACAGAAATATTGGTTTGAGCTAAAAGCAATTCTGCAAAAACAGGTAGAGATGCATAATGCACAACAAGGAAATGCAGATCATTCACTAGACAGTCCCTTCTGAAGTAAATACTAGCAATGAATTTCTAGTGAAAGAACTCAACCAGGACATCGAGGAAACCAAGCAACCATTGCACCAACATGAGAAGAGGTCCAGTCTCCAAAGAAAACAAAAAGAAAAAGGAAGAGAAAATGAAAAGGCTAAATGATTATTAGAACACATTATGAAGGAGAAAATATACTGGACCAACAGAAGGCTAAAACTTTAATTGAATTACAAGATGCTAATCTGTAAAACTTGAGCTTCTCTTAGGGAACAAAACAATAAATGCCAAGAAGATTTCCACCACTTGAAACAGCTTAAGGAACAAGTCGGTGATTAAACTGGACCAAATCTTGGCTGCGTCTTGTCAGCTAAAAGGAATTCTAGAAAAGCAATGACAGACTATGAATGCAAATAGGAATGATAGACAATATTACTGGTCACTTTGGAAATGGGTACCTCAAGGCAAAGTCACTACCATGAGATCTGGACATATCAGCAAATTACCCATGTGTTATAGAGACTGATAGGCTTGCTTGGTATTGCAAAGAGTTAAACTTTCTATTGGAAAGGAGCTGCCACTGCGCCACAGGAGTCCCCATTTAACTATTTCCTAATCAACTTGTTCAGTGAGGGTATTACACACATCTGGGGAAGTTGGGTCTAGTTGCCCAAATGTACAAACATTACCTGTCATTGTCATTGGCAGGCCCTTGCAGATGAGGATAAATGTCTTCCACTTCAGGGTGAGTCTGTAGGGGGCTGTACAGACCAAGCTGCCACAGGCTCTGTACCTGGGGCAGGTGGTGGTCATGGGAAGGGTGGGTGGGGCATTGGTGTGGCAGCATGCCAACATCCCCAGCATCGAGACATTACCATTGCACCACAAGAACCCAAGAGATTTGAGTAGGTATTTTAAATTAACCTTATCGGAGATTTTGTGACACACCAGTTCAGCAGGTGGGACTTAAACCCAGGCAAAGCATTTGTTACATCTTGCCACCTGGAAAGGTTCATTTGTGCCTTCTGTCTTCCTCCTGTTAGACAGTCAATCTCTTATCTCTGCCAGTATGCTACCCCATACACCATGAACTTTCTGAAGAAGGGTCACTGGACCCACTTAAGGACAAAGGAGGAAAGTTATGCATGGAGCCACAGGAAGTGAGAGAGATCCTTAATGAGTACTTTGTATCGGTATTCACCAAAGAGAAGGACATGACTGATGTTGAGGTCAGGGATGAGTGTGTGAATACTCTAGAGAATGTCACTAAATTAGAGGAAGTAGTTTTGGGTATCCTAAATTGCATTAATGTAGACAAGTCCCCAGGGCCAGATGGCATCTATCCCAGGTTATTGCAAGACCAGAGGGAATAAATAGCTGGGGCATTAGCAGATAGCTTCACATCCTGTTTGACCACAGGCAAGGTTCCAGAGGACTGAAGATTAGCTAATGTTGTTCTTTTGTTTAAGAAAAGAAGCAGGGATAATCCAGGAAATTATAGGCCAGTGAGCCTGACGTGGTAGGGAAGCTCTTGGAAAAGATATGGAGGCATAAGATATATGCATAATTAGAAGAAAATGGACTAGTTAGTGACAGGCAACATAGTTTTGTACAGGGAAGGTCATGTCCCACCAACCCGTTTGAATTTTTTGAAGAGATGACAAAAATAATTGATAAGGGAAGGGCTGTGGGTGTAGTTTATATGCACTTTAGTAAGGCATTTGGTAAAGTCCCACATGACAGATTGGTGCAAAAACTAAAATCACATGGGATTCAGGGTGGGCTGGGTAAATGAATATGAAACCAGCTTGGTCATAGAAGACAAAGGTAAGCGGTGGAAGGGTGTTATTCAGAATGGGGACCGGTAACTAGTGGTGTTCCAGAGGGATCAGTCTTAGGTCCTTTGTTGTTTGTAGTATATATAAAAGATCTGGAGGAAAATGTGGGTGGTCTGATTAGTAAGTTTGCAGATGACACCAAGATTGGCGGAGTTGCTGATAGTGCAAACGATTGTGAAAGTATACGACAGGATATAGATAGATTGGCGACTTTGTCACGGAAACAACAGATGGAGTTTTATCCAGACAAATGCCAGGTGATGCATTTTGGAGCTTCAAATTTAGGCGTAAATTATATTGTAAAAGGCAGGACCCTTAGGAACATTAACATACAGACAGATCCAGGTATGCAGGACCATAGTTCCCTAAAAGTGGCAACACAGGTGGCCAAGGTGATTAAGAAGGCAAATGGCATTCTTGCCTTCATCAGCCAGGGCATGGAGTACAAGAGTTGATAAAACATGTTGCAGCTATATAAAACCCTTGTTAGATTGCATTTAGAGTATTGTGTGCAGTTTTGGTCACCACACTACCAGAAAGACATGGAAGCTTTGGAGAGAGTGTAGAGAAGGTTCACCAGGGTGTTTCCCGGCCTCAAGGACATTGGCTATGAGGAAAAGTTAAAAAGACTAGGATTTGTTTCACTGGGAAGATGGTGGCTGAGAGGAGACCTGATAGAGTTCTACAAAATTATAAGATGCATAGATAGAGTGGATGGTCAGAGGCTTTTTCCCAAGATTGAAGTTTCAATTATAAGGGGGCACAGGTTCAGGGTGAGAGAGGGGAAGTTTAAGGGAGATTCATAGAATCCCTACAGTGTAGAAACAGGCCCTTCAGCCCAACAAGTCCATACCAACCCCCAGAGCATTCCACCCAGACCCACTCCCCTATAATCCACCTAATCTACACATCCCTGAACACTGTAGGCAATTTTGCATGGCCAATCCACCTAGCCTGCACATTTTTGGGATGTGGGAGGAAACCCCATGCAGACACAGGGAGAACGTGCATACTCCACATAGACAGTCACTCAAGGGTTGAATTGAACCCGGGTTCCTGGCGCTGTGAGGCAGCAGTGCTAACCACTGAGCCATTGTGCCATTCTCGTACAGATGTGTGAGGAAAGTTCTTCATGCAGAGAGTGGTGGGAACGTGGAACGCACAGCCAGAGATAGTGGTGGTAGTGGGCATGTTGGCGACATTTAAGAAACATCAGGATGGTTACATGCATAGGGAGGGAACAGAGGAATATGGACTGAATAAGGGAAGAAGTTTATTTTTAGTTTAGTTGGGGCGTAATGATCGACACAGGCTTGGAGGACCGAGGGGCCTGTTTCTGTGTTGTTCTTCTGTTTTGTTGTTTTGTTCTTTTTTGTTCAAACCTGAAATTCTGTTTTTCTCTCTCTGTAGATGTTGCCAGACCCGCTAAGTTTCTCCAGCAAATTCTGGGCTTGTTTCAGATTTCCCGCCTCCACAGTTCTTTGGTTTATATTTTATAATGCTATCTAAGTCATTCAACATTATTGCGTAACTTCAAAATGGAATATTTCAGCTTCTGTTCCAATCAAATCAAAAATTCATGTGAGAAATCAAAAGGTACAGATTCACAAAATTTCCTGTAAGTGACCTTTAGGTGAGATGTTGGTCTGAATTGAGGCTTTTGACAAGTAAAATTAGTACTGCTAGTAAAGCCGTGAAATCTACCATCAACAGAAAAACCCATTCAGAATGCTTTCAAATCATCTCCATGAACTCCAAGGCAAATTGCAAAGAAAAACTGACTCTTGGGAATAATTTCAGGGATGAAATTTCATCTTATACTTTTATGATGTTATTTGATCCTCAATGAGATTCCTGCCCTATAATCACTCCTGGGAATTCGATATTCTCTCGACACAAACAAGATTGAATGATTGCTCTCAGAAAGTAATTGCAACTGTGATAATGATCTCTATTGTAAATTTTTTTGTTTGGAAGAAAAGATAAACTATAAATAAAATTAAAGGGTGTTTGATATTGAAATACTGAGTGAATGATTAATGCACTTCATTATAAAGCATTGCCAAATGTTCAAATAAAGCTTGTAAAATCTGCGTTATGTTAGACATAGGAATCCATGTTTAATATTCTTGTCTATAAATGTGTTCGGCCAACTGTTATCACCTTTGTCCTCTGCTGTGTAGGTCTCTGACGTTAATACATGACCCACAAAGCTGCATCACAGTTACCTTCAGTGGTGCTGTGTATATGACAGGTGGCATGATTCAACTAGAGCAAGTTCAGCAACATCCGAAAAGCAGGATCTTTCCCCTCCATATTTTCTCCTCTCATGTTTTAATTACAATTGTATTTGATATCAACTGTTGCTTTTAGATTGATGAAAGTAAACAAACATGTGTACACAGAGCAAGAGTAGGCCATTTGGTTGTATGAATCTGCTTCACACCTACTGAGATCATGGCAGATCTGACTTTAACCTCAAATCCACATTCCTGTCTTCCCTCATAACCTTTCACTCCTTACCATGCCAAGAATCTATTCAACTCTCTGTTAAAAATAGTAAGTGACTCTAGTTCCACCATCTTATTAAGAAGAGAGTTCCAAAGATTTATAAACCTTTGTGAGGGGATTATTGCATCATCTCCATTTGCCACAGCTTTTCCCACTCATTTATCTAGCTTTTTTTGGTAGCATCCTTGTGTCCTCTTCACAGCATAATTTCCACCAGTCTCTGTGTCATCAGCAAATTTGACCACCAAAACTTTCGTTGCTTCATCTAGATATACTCTAATCAACCTGTTCAGAGATGTTATTGCAGGTGTGACCTGAACCTAAGCCTCCTAACTCAGAGGTAGAGACTCTACCACTCTGCCACAACAGCCTTCCTTTCTTCAAATGTTTGGTTTTTCTTCTTCTCCGTTTCCAGAAGTGCTCTTGCATGCAACTGATTTATTTTTCCCATCATCATATCACCCAAAATACTTTTCACCCATTGTGTGCCACTATTACATCATCCAATTACTGAAATTATGTCTAATGCCTGGCTGTCCTTTCATTTAAGTCATTGATATAAATTGTAAACACCTGTAGTCCTGGAACTGATCTCATTGGCACACCACTCATAACATCTCGCCACCCTGAAAAAGACCCATTTATGCATTCTCTCTTCCTTCTGTTAAATGGCCAATCTTCAATCCATGCCAATTTGCAACCCCTACAACCATGAGCTTTTGTTTTCAACCTTAACCTTTGATGTCATCCTCTATGACTTCTGAAAATCTAAGTATGGTACATCCATCCATTCCCGTTTATCCACAGTATATGTCACTTCCTCAAAGAACTCCAATAGATTGATTGAACATAATCTGCCTCTTAAAAACCATGTTGGTTCTGCTTGATTACCTGGAAATTATCTAAGTGATCTGCTCTAACTTATTTAGTAATCGGTTTTAACAGTTTGCCTATGACAGATATTAAGCTAACTTTCCTGTAGTTTCCTGCTCTCCTTGAGCTACATTTGCTATCTTTTACTTCAGTGGGATCCTTCCTTGAATCAAGAGCTTTTTGGAAATCTAAAACCAAACATATTGACTATGTCTAGCCGCTTCTTTTAAGACCTCAGGGAGAAGTCCATCAGGACCTGAGCAAACTACAGTACCAATAGTTTATTCATTGTTGGATTGCTGGGATTTTTCTGAGTCTCTCCCTGGATGTTTCTTGTGTCCTCTATAGTGACGCACTGATTAGTAATGCTGGGTCACACTACATCTCTAGCCAGGGAAAAAAGATTATACATTTGTGTTGATAGATGAATGTGTAGAGTAATACAATAATTCTGATGCCAACGAGAAACCAGTGTATGAAATTACCTTTGCATCATGGCCCATGCATCCGAAGCAAAATACTGATCTGGTGCTGATTTTGCATCATTATGTTACAGTTTTTCTTATAATCCAAAGTACAGTAAAACAAAAGGTGCAATATGACTGTATTATTGGCGTCTTTAGCTTCTTAGAACCCATTTCAATTTTCCTATAATGTCACAATATGGAAAGATAAGATATCTCTACTGTACCAAGCATTGGTAAAGTTGCAGACCATCAAAAACATGGCCATTCTAATTCTTTGACAGTTTGAGCTCCCTGCAGGGATTGGTGAATTTACTCATAGCAATTTTGCCAAAAGAATTCTGAAAATTGAGTTTACTAATAAGCCAAAACAACAATTAACGCGTATTTAAAACATTAGTGGATTGTGATATGTCAATTAAATTTCTGAGTATTACTTATAATGTAATAATTCATAAGAACGACTTTTTTAATGTGTGGATTATGGCCTAGAATTAGTTTTGTGGTTAGAGAACAAACATGGAGGGCATTCTGTTTCTCTTACGTATTTACCCCTAGTTGAATTCCTATAGAAAGTCCACTGATTTCCAACATCCAATTCCCCACCGCATCTGTCATGATGTAGTTTTTCACAGTAGGACTGGGAGGATACTGGGCTTTCCCAGAAATTCCACAAAGTTGCTCCATACCTGAAGTGCTCATGCCATATGTTCTATGATGTCATATGTAAGTGATAACCAATGATTGCAATGGCAACTCATCACTGGAGAAGCCTTAACTAGATACTATGCCTTTTGCCACTCTCCTGTGCGATACAGGAATTATGAAGTCACTCTTTCATCACTGTTAGATGTCTGCCCATGTAACTCTGTTAATACTGTGGCCTTTCAGTTCAAATGACCCTAAGCTTGGGATTCGGAGCAGTTGAGGAGAGCCAGTGCACTTGAGTCAGTAGAAGTCCCATATTCTGCAGAAATCCTGTTACATCATACTTTTCATCAAACATTGAAGATTTTTGTATTGCTAGTTATTTACATTTAATTCATGAATTAAGAAATCTGTATGATGACAATGATTGTAAAGTTGTGCTCTTTTATTGCAATTCCATGCTTAGATCACAATTATGATCATATATTAGCTTGTGTGACATTGGCTATACCAATTATGCATCTTATTGATGGTTCTATGGTTGTCAAATCTGGATGACTGAAATAATGATGCAAATTAAGGATCAATTTGCAATTAGATGACTATGTAAGTGATCATTAAAACTAATGATTATAATTGTGCTGCTGGGACTTAACTGAGAAGTGCTTGAACAAGACTGTTGGTATTTATAAAACGTGAAGCAGGAATCAGTATATTTCTTTGAAATGAACAGTGCATGAGCTTTATCTTACCTAAGCTGCTATATGCTAGTGAGATACCAATAAAAAATACTTTGATTATTCTGAGTTTGAGTATAGGGATTGACATCAATAACAAAAGGTAGTGTTGACTGATAGATAAATGGTGGATTACTCCATAATTTCATGACAAAAACATAGATAATTTTTTTTCGTTAAGAGTGGAATGAAATTTCTAAATGGGAGTCAAAAACCATTTCTAGGTGGTTCGTACTGTATAGGTAACATTTTAGATATTTTCTAATCAATATGTTCAGAGATGTTATTCCAGAATCCTGGATCAGGTAAGACTTGAACTCAGCTTCAGAGACACCAGCACTGTACCACAAGAGCCCTACCTTAGGTAAAGCTTATTTTTCTTTCCTTTTCTTTATCCAGATGTGCTATTACACACAACCAAACAGCTTTTCCCATCAGCAAATCACCTTTTTTTTTAAATTCAGCCTATTCAGAGATGTTGTTACACCTCTCTGGAGCAGGGGAGACTTGAACTTGGACCTCCTGGCTCAGAGGCAGGGTCATTAAAATTAATTTTAAAATTAATCTTTATTTATTTATGTCCAGAAGTGTTTTCACACACAACTGAATGTTTTATTTACTTCACCAAATCACCCTTGGTGTTTTTTTCATCTGTTAACTGGCACCTGTAAATCACTCCCTTTTTCCAGTCAATTAATTCATATGCAAAACCCATTGAGGGCAATGCAGACCATCAAAGGTGAGGGAGAGGGGGAGGGAAGTAGATCAAAATGGAGCTGGACGACATCTGCTTTATCTTTTTCTATATCCAAAAGTGGTAGCACACGCATCTGAATGGTTTGTCTACCACCCAATCACCATGATTTTTTTCTAAATGTGTATCTGCCACCAATAAATCACCCATGTGACCAATTGAATATTTAAACGGAAAGCCTGTTATAAGCGATGCAAATGACCAAAAGTGAAGGTGAGCAGGAAGAGGCTAAATCAAAATAGAGTTTGAGGGGGAGACAAAGTATTCTATCCCTTGCAGTGATCACCTGTCTTTTAAGGCATCGAGAGTATTGGTGGACACCACAAGCTCCCTCTCTGAGGATACCCAGGCACAAATATAAGTGCAGAAGAGCAGCAAACAGCAGAAATAACCGCTTTCATAGCCCATTGTTTGGACCTTTTGATAGCCAAATTGGTCAGACCCAGGAGCAGACCCACGAAAACATACACTGACTTGCCCACACCCCTCTGCACTGGCTGTCCAAAGAGCAGGAGTGCGGGCTGAATTGTAACCAAAAGCACAACAAAAGATTTTCCAAATAACTAAAAACTAGGCCAAATCAGTTTGAGACATTTCCAATCAACCTGTTCAAAAATGTTATTAATACCTCTGGAGCAGTGGAATTTGAACTCAGGTCTCTTGGCTCAAAGGTAAGGACACAACCATCACACCACAAAAGGGCCCCAGAAAATCTGCTTTGAATTTTTGTTTTTTGAAAAATTTAAGCTATTTTTTCTAATCTAACTGTTCAAAGATGTTACGACTCCAGGATAAGAAATCTAGAATGCCAAGGGGGATAAAATCTACTTACCTGTTCTTCAAGGGTCTACCATCAAAGTAAGTGTAGGCCTTTGTCCTCACTTCATCCCCAGTCTCCCAAAACCTGAATCATTAACTATCTTGGAACTGCATGCAGGCTCTGCACTTACCTTGAGCCCTTCATGATTTCTGAATCACCCAATATTAATGGTACTGCATCATCACTGTACTGTCATATCTCCCTTTTGGTCAGAAAGTTGATGAATAATGTGTTAATGAGGTTTCACTGTTTAAAATCTGCTGAGCTTCCTGTTTGTGTAGCCATCTTCCACTCTGGAAGTAAAATTCCCTCTTATATCTTTGTTCCAGTTGCTTCAATGACCATTACAGAATTTGATAATTGAAGTTGCAAAATGTGCTGGAGAGCCACTTTTTAATCTAAGAATACTACTATAATGTAGGAGTGATTGTTAACCTTCAGCTTGGTGTCTATTAACTGAAGTCTTCCATTTAAAACATCAAACCACAAATATTTAACAGTCAAAACTGTTAGTCAAACACCAAATACCAGCACTTTCAGTTTCATAAATCATAGTTGACCTCCAAATGTTTTAGTGAAAAGAAAGGAATTCAGTGTTTTCAATGTTTTTTAAAGTCAGGAAACAAATTGAGCTTCATTAGGCTTTTCCAGTTTCCTTTTAATAGTAATGTCACACTACCTAATGAGTTCTGAGTGTCAACCATGTGTGACAAATGGCTCACAGCCTGTGTAGTGGAGCAGTGTGAGTAGAATTTTGATTAGTGCAGCTCCACAGTTACAGGTTTCTGTTTTGCTGCTATATTCAGAGAGCTCTAAAGTGGTCTAATAGTGGTTTAGGACTAGATTAGTTTAACAGTGATTCAAGAAGTCGCTGAAAGATAAGTGGAGATTTGGGGCTTGTTAACGCAGATCAACAGCTTTGCTGGTAATCCTCTGAATGCAAATGACACACAGATAATATGATGTCACATCATGCGTGTATAGATGCTTTGTTACATAAAACTCCACAATGCAGCAGAGATAAAAGGTACTGCAGATGCTGGAGAATCCGAGATTACAAGCGTGGGGCTGGATGAACACAGCAGGTCAAGCAGCATCATAGGAGCAGAAAAACTTGACGTTTCAGGCCTAGACCCTTCATCAGAAATGGGGGAGGGGAAGAGGGTTCTGAAATAAATAGGGAGAGAGGGGGAGGCGGATAGAGGATGGATAGAGGAGAGGATAGGTGGAGAGGAGGCATGGGAACCCTACGGCCCAATGGTATCAATGTGGATTTCACAAGCTTCAAAATCTCCCCTCCCCCAACTGCATCCCAAAACCAGCCCAGCTCATCTCCACCTCCCTAACCTGTTTTTCCTCTCACCAATCCCCTCCTCCCACCTCAAGCCCCACCCCCATCTCCTATCTACTAACATCATCCCGCCCCCTTGACCTGTCCGTCCTCCATGGACTGACCTATCTCCTCCCTACCCCCCTACCTACACTCACCTTTACTGGCTCCATCCCCACCTCTTTGACTTGTCTGCCTCCTCTCCACCTATCCTCTCCTCTATCCATCCTCTATCCACCTCCCCCTCTCTCCCTATTTATTTCAGAACCCTCTTCCCCTCCCCCATTTCTGATGAAGGGTCTAGGCCCGAAACGTCAAGTTTTCCTGCTCCTATGATGCTGCTTGACCTGCTGTGTTCATCCAGCCCCACGCTTGTTATCTCCACAATGCAGCAATTCTGTTCTTCATTCACAGCTTTTTCTCCCATTATGTGGAGGTGCCGGTGTTGGACTGAGGTGGACAAAGTCAGAAGTCATATGACACCAGGTTATAGTCCAACATGTTTATTTGGAATCAAGAATCCAGTTGCAATTCCAAATTAACCTGCTGGGCTATAACCTGCTGTCGTGTGACTTCTGATTTTCTCCTGTTGTCACACTACAGAACTAGACAGTTTCAACCTAACCTTAAAATTAGATGATCGTAACTGGTGTGATTACTGTATAGTTTTACAAAATATAAACATAGTTTAACACTTTACAAAGCTACATAGTTATTTATTCTGAAGTTTGATTTTTCAAAAGGATATTCAGATATGAATAATATTTAGTCAGGGAGAACATAAACTGTGTTCACAGAAAGAACATATAGAACTGTGACAAGGGAATAAATTCTATATTTTGTTGATTAAAGAAAAAGTTAAACAAAGCTCATTTTAATGTTTGAGATATGTTATCTTTTGCAAGTCAATTGAATCGTGAGCTCTCTAAACTGCCAAACAATTTAAGTCCAGCACTATGTGACATACTCTACATACTAACCATACAGGGTGTGAAATTGTTTTGTACCAACAGCACAATATGGGTTTATTGCAAGTTAGCAGCCACATTTTCCAGTGCCAGTTTCTTTTTCATTGACTTAGAAAATGTTGCCAAGATGTTGAATCTCAAGCCAAGATTATTGATGAAGTGTAGTCTGCAAAGATTGAATATTGAAATTTGTTTTTTGGGAGTAATTATACAATTCTGAAAAGGGAGAAGCTCACTGGCTCAGAAGAGAGAGTCACTTACAATGTCAGTTAGCCATAAAACCTACTTGGGAAGTTGACTGCTCAACAGTTTGATGGGAATGAGTTGAAATGAGCTCACAGGGTGTATAAGCATAAATAGCAGGATAAGAGATCCAGCAATAGTTGGAACTTTAAGAGAGGCTCAGCCTGGTGGGAAAGAATAACAACTGAGACAACTGAGTGCAGGGGTCTATCATGCAACAAAAAATCCCATTAATTTGCTGCACTTGTTCTTCAAGGTATGGGTAAAGGGGGAACGGAAGGATTTGCAGAAATGGTTGGTCATTGCAAAAAATGTCTAGCAATTAAGCTTGCTGTCCACAATAATTACTTTGTGCTTGTGGGATTGGAGAATTACAGCTTGTAGAACTTTTTGTTTCATCCAGCCTAATCTGGAAATTGATAGATAAACTAGTATTTTTTACCACATATATTCAAATCTGTAGGTGGACTAGGAAAATCAGATTTGATTTGCTTTTGCTTGATTTCATTTGATTTCTTGTTATGTGTATTTATGGCCAACAGTGAAAAGTGTTGTTTAGTGTAGCCATTCTCCAGTGCCATCTTAAAAGACGGAAAATAAACCAAAACACAGAGTATAAAGCCAGAAAAATAAAACAACAAAGTTCAGCTCATAATCTCATTTCAATAAAGTCAGGCGCTCTGACTTTAGTGAGGAGGGAGGGAAGACGACAGGTCAAGGAGGCGGGGATGAGAGGGGGATCTGGTCTTGGGATGAGGTCAGGGGTGGGGAGATTTTGAAGCTAAGATCCCACCTATCCGCCCTTGCCTCTTCACTGACCAACCCCCATCCCCACTTCCTACCTAAACTCACCTTTACTAGCTTCATCGCTGCCTCCTTGACCTGTCCATCTTCTCTCCCACCTATCCGCTCCACTATCCACCTACTATCACCACACACCCTCTCTCTATTTATTTCAGAGCCCCCTTCCCCTCCCCCATTTCTGAAGAAGGGTCCCGAACTGAAACGTCATCGCTCCTGCTCCTCTGATGCCACCTGGCCTGCTGTGTTTCTCCAGCTCCACACCTTGTTATCTCAGACTCCAGCATCAGCAGTTTCTCATATCTCTGGGCTGGTCCTGGTTGGCTTTTGACCTATGGTAACCTTGGCCCCTTTGCATTCCATCAGGCATTGTTTGCAGAAACTCTTTAGCCAGCTTTATATTGGGCCTGGTTACTTAGTTGGTCCCCTGGCCACATTGCAAATCTCATGTCTATCACTTACCTTTTCTACAATCATATTGTATTCTCGTACATTATTCTTGTATCCTTTACTATTTTTAACCTATTGGAAGATGAATGAGCAAAATGCAAATGTAATTTAACACAATTGGCTTTTTGCTTTCCACATTTTTATATTTTTCAAATCTAGTTTAGTTTGTAGTTGGCATTAAACTGAAATCCTCAGTTTAAATGTCAAAGTCACCAACCATAAGCAGGGCTTAATCAAGGATTCCGGTTTAATTAAGAATCAGCCTAAAATGTATTCTCATTAAGTGTGTAACATAGACATTTTGTGTTCAGACCACACAAAGTGCCAACTTAGTGTAATTTAGCACTTGAAAGCAACTTACAGTAGAATGCCAGAGTTCAGTGATTCAGGGAGTGAAGCAAAGGAAAGAGAATGAACTGTCATGTTGCTTTTGCCTAAATGCTTTCAGCCTCAAGTATTTGATTTTTACTCAGCTACAGGAAAAGAAGCTGGTTAATTTAGTCAGTGTCTGGAAAGTGATTAAGGTTTATTTTATTCCTAAGTTTCAATGTAGTATTGCAGCTGATACTAAGGATATTAAAACATAACTGAGTATAAACTTGAATGCAAGAATTAAATTGTTTCTTAGAATACGTTAAAGAAGGCAGGGACAGTTGATGCATCATTATTGCAGCATGTGGGAGGTCCTGAATTCCAGTTTGGTCCAGACCAAACATGTCTGTACAAGAATCTGAAGTTCGGTTCAGACTATACAATGCAGCGAGGAGGGAATGTTATCTCTTAGGGTTAGATCATTTGATCTGGCCAGTGTTCAGGTGCAAAGGAGTGTGTGACTGTGAATGAGGCAGGTAAGGTGACCCAGAGGACAGGAGAACAGGAGCCTCCATGTTTGCAATTATCCAACATATTTGAGGTTTATTTCAGCTTGTCTTGAAAGAGTGAGAGCCGAGAGGATGAGCTAACTGGCCATGGCACCAGAAGCCATTCAAGAGGGTGAAGAAGAAGGAATAGTAGTAGACTCAGTCTCGTCAGAGGGATTGACACTATTCTCTGCAGCAAAGACAATGAATCCAGATGGTTGTGTTGCCTGTCCAGTGCCAGAGCATGAGACAAGTGCTCAGGGCTGGAGAAGGAATGGGAAGGGGAGGATCCAGTTATCCTCGTCCAAGTAGGTGCCAGTGACAGAGACAGGATGAAGAAGGAGGTTCTGCATTGTCAGGATTAAGAGCTAGGTGCCAAATTAAGAAGCAGGACCTCAAAGCTTTTGGTGTCTGCATTATTATCCAAGCCACGGGCAAATTGGCACAGGGCAAATCAGTTTGAAGCAATGAACGTATGGCTCATAGAATGCTCTGGGAGACATAGGCTCTGGTTTCTGGGGCACTTGGAGACAGTACTGGGGAACACGAATAGGACACCAAAATGTGTCTCCTCATGTGAGGTAAAGGGAAGATAGTGGCGCAAGATTTTGAAGAAAAGAGGTAGTTCAAGATATGAGTAGATTCACAGGCAGGAAAAACAAGATTGATGATTTTCTTGGCTTCATTAGCAACAAATGCTTAAGAATGTAGATTAATTAATATTGAAACAATTTTATTGCAATAAGAGCAGTTTAAAATCGATGTATTTCTTACCCTTGAAAAGAGCCACCAAATGCAGTGGAAACACTTTGCAAGTTAAATAAAATGTGTATAGGGCATAAATTATGCCTGTGGAGTTTGGTATTTAAATTGGGCTGTTTCTATTTAAAAGCAGTCCCTGCTGTGTTTTTCTGGCACAATGGCAGGGGCATCGGGGTAGGGGGGAGTAGCTTCCTTTCTGATGCATATAAATGTCTTTGTGGGTGGTTGGGGGATCAGTGAATTTGAAAACATTGTAAATGGGTTTAAAAGAGAATTCAAATTTGGAAGTCAGGCTTCAGGGGCTTTTAAGTACATTCGATTGGAAGTTAGGTAGAGTGGATCACATCAGCAAGATAGTCTCAACTAAACCATTAAAATTAGTCAACATCAGACCTCACAAAAACATGTAGCAGCTTCCAAAACTGAAATTGAGAAATTACAAAATATGACCGAACAGCTGAATCGGCTGGGAACCCAAATGATGCCTTTTGAGATCTTGGAGTTGGGCACAAAATGAGCAATCCCAAGGCGGAATATCTAAGCAGCATTTTAACCTCTGGTACTTGACAATTATTTGTGTTGTGGTGGTTATCACCCAATCTGGCATGGTAGTCATTTGTGGCAGAGAAAGGCAGGGAGCTAAGAAGGTGAACCTTTCATTGGTCTCTGTTTTCTTCTGGGCAATCTTCTCAGCCAGCTGAGCCTTCCTCATTCTGCTTGTCTTTTTCACAGCTTCTCCATCATGCAGTCTACAATGTTCATGGTTGTAGGTGATTGTCTGCAGTTGTCAGTCTCAATATCTGTGAGCTTCATATCTTGTTTACAAGTATTCTTGTAGCAGACATATGGATAGCCAGGAGGGTATTAATGCCATTTTTCTGTCTCAACCCTAATAACCTTTGACTCCCATGTTAGTCAAGAAAGCATCTACCTCTGCTGCAAAAATAGTTAGTGACCCTGCCTCCACTGTTGTCAGGTGAAAGGAGTTCCAAACACTCGTCACTCTTTGAGAGAAAACAATTTGTGATGCTATTTTGTCCATTGCTGTGAAGACACGTGCAAAGTATCTGTTCAATTCATCTGTCAAATGCAAGATATTAATTTAACCCCTTAGCTGTGCCTACTGCCTTGTGCCTCATAAATCCCCTTTCTGGTCTTGAATCAGCCCTACTCCTCATTTTACCGCTCTTGCACTACTTATGCCTGTAAAATACTTTGAGACACACTTTCATGTTGGCTGCCAGTCTTTTCTCATAATTTGTCTTTGCTTCTCTTACTTGCTTTTTCACCTGCCCGCTGAATGTTTGTATTCCTCTTGGTTTTCAATTGTATTTTCTACCTGACATTTGTCATAACACCAAGTGTCCTTGTCATCCAGGGAGCTCTGCATTTATTCATCCTACCGTTCCTATTTGTGACAATATACCTCAACCATTTTCTCTTTGAAGTTAGCCCACTGCTCAGTTACAGTGTTTTCCACCAAACTGACATTCCAGTCAATCTTGCTCCCTGCCCCATTGAAGTCAGCTGTCTGCCAATTTCTTACTCTGATTTAGCACTTGTCATTCTCCACCATCATCCTGAACCTTAGAATGCACTGATCACTGTTCCTGTTAAATGTTCCTTCACTGATGCTTAGACCACCTAATTTCCAAGAACCAGGCCCAACCCTGCCTTCTTTCTTGTTGGACTGGACACATATTGCTGAAGCAAACTCCGATGTACAGTCCAACACTTGCCTCCCATTGCCCCTTAGAGTACCAGCATCCCAGTTCGTATTTGGATAATTGAAGTCACCAATTATAACTACTCTATAAAGTCAACATCTCTCTGTACATTCTCTGCAGATTTGTTCCACGACTCCTTAGCGAATTTTGCCACCTTTCCCCCTACTTTATTTCCTTTTATATCTTTTCTGGGAGAACTTAGAGGGCTCTACTATTACCCGGTATAGTTGATTTTACCCATAATGTTGTCACGGCAAAAGGAAATTAAATTAAGCAGCTTTGGCAAGCAATCAATTTTCTTCAGCAGCTTAAATAGACCACATGATGAAATGTCATGATGAGATCAATAAAGGTAATATATAATGGTCTCCGTTATTTGCAGCACATCTCTTGCAGCTGTCAGTCTGAAAATATCTTGTCAACTGTAGATATTCCAGTTCTGAAACCATGCTGCCAGTCAGAGTAGATACATTCAGCTCGGATCTGCAGTTTAACAAGGTCAACATGGGCAAGTACTTTTCCTGCAATGCTCAGCTCAGGGATGCTTCGATGGTTGTTACAGTCACTGTGGTCACGCTGGTTCTTGTACAGGTCACAATCTTTGTATCCAATATAACCTGGGTCACTGCAGCTCCCTCCAGAAGTCCATACAGATGCTTCAAGGGAGCCTGATTTCTGTGCACTGAGTTCAGGTGGTTTGCACATGACAACTGAGCCAATAGCTTGGTAAGCTTCTTCACTATCAGTTCAGTAGTCTGTTCTGCTTCCTACATGTCCAAGCTTTCTTGATAAATGTGCTCTCCCTCGAGTACAACTCAAGTGAATGTGTTATTCATTAACCAACTGTTTATTACAGTTGGAGAGGACCATCCCTGCTCTTATTTTCAATTTAGCTGTTTTCTATGTTGATGCACCTAAGCCTTTTTGTTCACTTCACATATGCCCTAGCATTCCTTGTGTCAAAGGACATCTGGATATTCTGGCCAAGTTATAACTTACCCATCAATCCTGAGCTGCCCTTAGCACTTTCAGAGTCTTTTGCTTGAGTTTCTCTTGGAAAAGCATGGCATGTGTTGTAGTAAGGGCAACTTATTGTTAAATACTTTTTATTATCTGATATGTAGTTCTATAAGTGACAAAGGAAGCATTTAAAAGTAAGGATGTATATGGCCTCCCTATCTGCATTGAATATTTCTATTAACTAGTGTTTGACAACTAATAAACTATGTAATACAATGATAAAGATTATATTATTAATGAGCACAACACCAAGCTGTGCAGGTTGCCTGACTGTTTATTGTATTCAGTGACACAGAATGACTTATCTGTGTAGTAGTCAATTGTAAGTGTTTGAATGTGCTTTCCAGCAGAGATATCCAATGCATTATCTTTCCTAAATTACCAAGCTGCTGGATATAAAGTGCTTTGAGTCAACATCGTTTATATTACGCAAAAGATTATTTGAAAGAGCTAGCAACCATACAGTTAAAAAACACTTTTACCCGATGCAGGTTGTTGTTTAATATAGATTCTTTACATAAGCAATAGTCAAACTTGTGTTTCAGAGTAGCTCAGCTTGTTTTCACTGTTTCCAATATAGTGAGAAGAAATGTTTCAAGAAGTATTTGACATTCACTAGCATTTTCGGTTTAAATAAATATTAGATTTGTAATCATATATTCTTCAACCAGCAAAAATTTCTCGATATTATAAAAAACATTGACTGCACATAATTTTATTCTTTGTAGTTCCACATAAATGGCTTTTTAATATTAAAACATTACTGTACAATAGATCACTATGGAATCAATGTCAGCATTCTGATTAAAGTACTGCAGATGCTGGAAATCTGAAACAAACATAGAAATAGCTGGAGAAGCTGAGCAGTTATGAAGTGTAGAATTGAATTCAAAATGTTAACTCTGTTTTCTCTGCCAGACCTCCTGAGTTTCTCCAGCATTCTGTGTGTTTGTTTCAGCATTGTGATGTCCATTCAAGCATTACAAAACTTAGGAGTCAATTTACTTAAATAAATCCTGCTTTAGGAGAACTGTAAAAGGGCACACCTGGAACAGAGCCAAACATAACTAAAAATGTAGTGCCAACCTGGTGAAGCTACAACACGGGATCATATACATGCTAAACAGAAAAAAAAACATACTATATGTACAGGACTGCCTGTCATTTGGAGAATTTGGGAACAACTGTCATTTCAGTGGAGGACGCCTGACAGAATTATGCTCATCCGACGCTTAACTGCCCATTGTTGACATTCTGTAGGATTGAGGATTGAGGGGGTGGAAATCTCACCCACTGAGACAAACTAGCCAATCAGGGGCTATTGCTGTCAGCGTCACAAGGATTGTTAGCAAGATTTTAGAATTCATTCATGGTTGCGGGCCTTTATGGCTTGGCCAGAATATTATTGCCTTTGAGAACCTGATGATAACCTGCCTTCCTGAACCTTTTGAATCATGTGGTGTAGGTGCTATCAACAGTGCTATTTCAAAGGGACTTTCAGGATTTTGAACCAGCAACAGTGAAGGAACAGTGATATAGTTCCAAATAAGGATAGTGTCGTGGTTTGAAGAGAAATTTGCAGGTGGGGATGCTCCCATGTATCTGCTGCCCTTTGTAATCTCGGTGATAGAAATTGCAGGTTTGGAAAATATTTTCTAAGGAGCCTTTGTGAATTGTTGCAGTGCATCTTGTAGATGGTACACACAGTTTTTACTGTGTGTTAGTGGTGGAGGGAGTGAATGTTGAAGGTGTTAGATGGGATGCCAGTTAACTGGGCTGCTTTGTCCATGATGGTACCAAGCCTCTTGAGTGTTGTTAAAACTGCATTCAGGCAAGTGAAAACAGTCCATCACACTCCTGAGTTGGGCCTTGTAGACCATGGACGGATACAAGTAAATCAGGAATTGAGTTGCTCCTGTAGGATTCCTAACCTGTGACCATAGAAGCACCCATCAGTCAGGGATCCTGACCAATAAATCAAAGGTAGCCTCCAACATAGGTGAGATTGGCAACAGACAAGTGTCTGGTCTGGGAGTCCTCAGCCAGGGGATCTATATCTCTGCGGGCAGGGAATTGGTCATGGTCAGTCCTGTGGCTCCATAGTTCATGGATATGGCCAATGGGGTCAGGGAGATGTACAAAAACATTTAGGGTTCTGGGCACTTTCTGTCCAGGGCTGTTGAGTTATGCTGCTTAAGGGACTGGGTCATAGTCAGTCCTTTGGGTCCATCCAGTGAAACCATGGAAAAATGGGGTGGGGGAACAAGAGGGCTCACCTCTGTGGGAAGGAGACTCAAAGCAATTTGTGGGGATTGGGGCCTGCAGGCTGGGGGTGGGAATGTGACATTTGTGAAGTGGGAGGCAACTGTATTCCTAAGTGTATAAAAGCAAAATGGGAACAGATCATTGCATTCATTCACCGTCAGGAGCACCCTGCCTTCAAGAAGGGGACAGTGTATGGTCAACCCTGACATGGTAACCTCATATGCCAGGGGCTGTTGGAGGAAAGGTAGGCAGATGTCATCTCATGTAGATGAGTTGGATAGGGATGTAGGAGGTGCAAAGCCTATGGGCCTCAGGCAAAAGGCCATCAAGAAGGGGATCTGGATGTTTGGGACCTGAGCAAAACGTAGAGATGGAAGCTGAAAACTACTACCCACAAAACATGTCATTTTCCACTGTGCACCAATGCCACTATAGTGCCCTCAAAAGGTATTTTCCTTCTCTCCCTCCCATTACATCACAGTGTTGCCCCACATTTCCCAGTTGGGATGGAAGGAGCCTGCTCAGATGTGGAGGCCACCAACATTTGGTTGGGTGACCCGAGACAAATTTCTGTCTGAATGGCCCAGATATTCTGAGGGTCTTTTTACCATTGGCAAGTGGACCCTTCTTGGCTTGAACCTCCAAGTGCCAGATGGGCAAAAGTAGGGTGGAAGTGCAGGACCTGGCCACCTCTGGAACATCCTGAGAGGGGACTGCTAAGGAACATCTGTGTGGTTCCTCCACCATCTTGAAAACACTCCTTATTGAGGCTGCCAATCTCATTTTCCAGTTTATACGTAGGTTAAAGTCACCCACGATTGTTGCTGTCCCTTTACTGCAAGCACCCAGCAATTCTTCTTGTTTACTTGTCCACACTGTGATCACAGTTAGAAGGCCTGTAGACTGCCCCCGCTAATGACTTATTTGTTCCGTTATTGCTCATCTCCATAAACCAATTCTACATCCTGATCTCTTCGATCATCGCTACCTATTGCACAAATGCTATCCTTAATTAACAGTGCTACCTCTCCACCTTTACCTAGCTTCCTATTTTTCTTGCATGTCATGCATCTCTCCATATTTAGGGCCCAATTCTTGTCAAATCAAAACCGAAAGAACTGTGGATGCTGTAAACCAGAAACAAAAACATAAATTTCTGGTAAAGCTCAGTAGGTCTGGCAGCATCTGTGAAGAAAAATCAGAGTTAATGTGTCTAGCCGAGTGACCCTTCCGCAGAACCAGTTCTTGTTATCCTGCAGCTGCATTTCCATAATAGCTATCAGATTGTATTCAATTATTTCAATGTGCGCTATCAATTTGTTTACTTTTTCATGCGCATTCAGATACAAAACCTTTAGTTTTGTCTTTTTGTTTTCTTTGTGGCATCTGGTCCTGATTGTTGGTGTATTCCAAGGTTTTTTTCTGCCTATCCCTTCTTGCTATTTTCTGACTCTCATTTCCCATATTACTTGGGCTTCATGTCATTGAGAATGAGAGTATTTGTAGAGCCTCGTCCTCTAATGAGTTGGCTAAGTGTCCACTACCACTCACAACTGGATGTTATATTAGATCTGACACACTGATGCTGGGATAGCTTAGCTCTACCGCATGCTTCTTGTGATGTTTAGCATTCATGTAGTCCAGTTGTACCTGCCCCAGATTGACACCTCATTTTTAGGTTTGCCTGTGCTGCTTCCACCAGGCTCTCCTGCACTCTTTATTAAATCAAGGTGTGTTAGAGTAGGGAATATGCCAGGCCATGATGATACAGATTGTAACATTCTGCTGCTGCTGATGGCCCACAGCGCCTCATGGATGCCCAGAATTGAGTTGCTAGATTTATTTGAAATCTCTCCTAATCAGCACAGTAGTAATTCCATACAATAAGGCTTTCCTCAGTGTGAAGGTGGAACTTTATCTCCGTATTGACATAGAATGCTCACTTAGTCCAATAGGAAGGAGGCCTTAATCCAGGAAACTGCAGACCTCAATAGCAAATTACTATGAAAACCTGAGGCATTGTTGTTCATACAGGTTAAGGGAGTTGAGCATCTGTAATTAGATTTCCTGTTTGGAGGCTCATCTCTTTACAGCTGACTCTCAAAGTTCATCTTGTCTGCCCTGTGAAGAGGCCTGATATGTTAAGGAGATTGCTGATGGTGCTTCTGCTTCTGTTAGATTGATTAAAGGTGGTAGGGAAGGTGAGTGGTGTGGTGGACGGGAGAGGTGTCTTTCCAGCAAACAGCTGTCAAGCGGTGAAAGTGTGCTGAGGGAAATAATGCTCTGGACTGTAGCCTCTCAATGACTGTCACTGGACGCCTTCCATGTAACTGTTCAAAACCTTCACAGCTGCTCCTGCTGTGTGCTTGCCTTGAGTTGTTGAGTCAAGAAACAGGTTTCCCTGCTGGGAAATCGAGATTGTGGGCTAAAACAGTTTGTAATTGGATTCTTAACAACCTCAACAAACTCTTCATTACTTACCCATGAGATTCAAGGGGTTCATCCCTTACCTTTAATGGCAGCCTCAGGAAAGCTGAAAAATCGCAGCTTGGTATGGCAACTGGTCTGCCCAAGACTGTAAGAAATTACAGAGAGTTGTGAATGCAGCCCAGTCCATCACAAAAACCAGCCTTCTTTCCATTGACTCCGTCTACACTTCCCACTGCCTCAGGAAAGCAACCAGCATAATCAAAGACCCCTCCCATACCGCTTATACTCTCTTCTACCCTCTTCCAATGGGCAGAAGATACAAAAGTTCGAAAACATGTACCAACAGATTTAAGAAGAGCTTCTTCCCTACTGTTTTCAGATTTATGAATAGATGCTCTGTAGCTTTAATAACTATATCCTGCATTCTGTTCTACTACCCTGATGTAATTATGTAAGGTATGATTTGTCTCGTTAGCGCACAAAACAACAGTTTTCAATGTATCTCGGTACATGTCCCAATAATAAGTCAAATCAAATCAAAAGTATAGGATCATACCAAGTTGCTGACCTAAGGCTGAATTCCAAGACTTTCCCAATCTGGTTGCTCCTGAGCCTGCCTCCAATAGGCTGGGGAAATTCTGCCCATTGTCACTATATTAACATAGGACACACAGCCCCCAAATTGCACAAAACAAGACCCCACAAACTGCAATATTTATTAGATATCTATTTTTGTGATTATTATTGGGCGATAAATATTAGTCAGACTGCAGGGACAATTCCATTTCCTACTTAGAAATATTGTAATAGCATCTTTTGCATCAACATTGAAAAGTAGGCAGTGCCTTATTTTAATTCCTTATTAAAATATACTATAATTAACAGCACAAGCACCCTCATTACTGCATCGGAGTGTTAGCCTAGATTTTTGTGCATAAGTCTTTGGAATTGCATTTACAATCTTCCATCCAAGAGACAAGAATGCTTTTAACTGAGCAGCGGCTAATCGTGTACATTGTTGACATAGTTTTAGTCTGTAGTCAGGGTAGGTCACTTTCTTTGGCAGCATTATGTGGTAGGGAGCTGTTTCCATCCTAAAGACAATCCCTGTGATGATTTCATATTTTTGGTCCTTCCTATAACCCCTCCTCACTACTGGATCCAATGGGAGCATATTTACAAACACTGTAATGCGAGTTAATGCGTTGCAGCTCTGAGTTTCTGCTTTTCTGCTCAAAATGTACCAAGGATACATTACATTGAGGATTATAGGGTACAGATTTTACCAGGTCATCAGGGAAACTAGGATTAAGGAGGTTCTGGCCTAAGAAGTTTGAAATTACACTCACTATTTCTGGAACTGGAATGACTTTGTGAATCGATTATTGACTGCTGCCACCAGAGACCTGTCAGGCTACTGTAGTTTTTGACATTCCAACTCAATCTCCCTGATCATGAGAACTTCTTAGCACAGCTATGGCACTCCCCGTGAGGTAAACTCATATGCAGAAAGAGAGGCCACACAGATAGGGTAAAGGCAAGTCAGATAACAATGAATTACTAATGTATATGACATCACACCCCAGAGTATGAACAGGAAACATTCCTCATATTCGTACCTTGTGGAGGAGATGTGTGGAGCAGGCAAGAGGACAGCTGTACCACCTCCTGCAGAGGATCTGAAGCCTTAGTTACCTCCCCACATTGTGGTTATGAGGATGATGACTGCACACAATAGTAAAACATCATTTCGTATGGTCACAGGGTTCTATGTGTTATTAAAATGGAATGGTACAATCCTGTATTCATTAGAAGGCTATCACAATTTACAAGGGAGTTAGGGAATTTCATCATTTTGATGCCACGATAAGGCAACGGCATGGTAAGATTCAAACATTTTATAGGTTACATTTATAAACATTGCTGAGTTTTCTATGATTCAGATTACAATAAATAACATCCACATTGTTTTTCAACAGCAGCAGCTTATATCTTTAAAATGCCTCTAAAGTAATAAAAAAAATCCCAAGGTGCTTCACAGGAACATATTATTGCAGAAGGTGACACTTAACAATGTAAGGACATGTTCAATCAAATGAGCAATATCTTAATCAATATGAAAAGTTTCAAGTGTTTTAAAGGAGGAGCTAAGAAAAGAGGTGAAGAAATGTCGACAAAGAATTGCTGAGCTTCAAACCCATGGAACTGAAGGCAAGGCCACCATTGGTGGAGCGATTAAAATTGGGTGTGTTCAAGATGCCAAAATTAGGTGAATGCAGAATAACTTAGGGCTTGGAAGCATTTAACATAGAAACATGGAAAATAGGCACAGGAGTAGGCCATCCTACCCTTTGAGCCTGCACCACTATTCAATATGATCATGGCTGATCATGCAATTTCAATATCCCATTCCCACTTTCTCTCCATACCCCTTGCTCCCTTTAGCTGCAAGGACCATGTCCAACTCCCTTTGAATGTAACTAATGAACTGGCCCAAAAAGCTTTCTGTGGAAGAGAATTCCACAGGTTCACAACTCTGAGTGAAGAAATTCTTCCTCATTTCAGTCCTTACTCCTATTCTTAGACTATGGCTTCTAGTTCTGGACTTCTCCAACATCAGGAACATTCTTCCCGCAGCTAGTCTGTCCAGTCCAATCAGGATTTTATATGTTTCTATGAGATCGCCCCCTCATTCTTCGAAATTCCAGCGAGTACAAGCCCAGTCAATCTAGTCTTTCTTCCTATGTCAGTCCTGATGTCCCGGGAACCAGTCCAGTGAACCTTTGCTGGACTCCCTCAATAGCAAGAACTTTCTTACTCAGACTAGGAGACCAAAACTGCACACAATACTCAAGGTGTGGCCTCACCAACACCCTGTATCATGACAGCAAGACAATCCTACTCCCATACTCAGATCCTCTCGCTTCGAAGGCCAGCAAACCATTAGCTTTCCTCACTGCCTGTTGCACTTGTGTGCCAATCTTCAGCGACTGTTCCACCAGGTCTTGTTGCACCTCACTTTTTCCTAAACTGTTAGCATTCCGATAATAACCTGCCTTCCTGTTTTTGCAACCAAAGCAGATAACCACACGTTTATCCACATCGTATTGCATTTGCCAAGTGTTACCGATGCAGCCAGCCAGTGCAGCCTCTTAACTGCCCCCTCACAGCACACACTGCCGCCCAGCTTAGTGTCATCTGCAAATTCGGAGATATTGCATTCAATTCCTATGTCCAAATGGTTAATCTGTATTGTGAACAGCTGAAGTCCCAGCACTGAACTCTGGGGTACCCCAATGCCTGCCATTCTGAAAAGAACCTGTTTATTCCAACTCTCTGCTTCCTGCCTGCCAACCAGTTCTCTATCCATGTCAATACATTATCTCCAATACCATGAGCTTTAATTTTGCTTACTAACCTGTGTGGAACTTGTCAAAAGCCTTTTGAAAGTCCAGAAATGCAATATCTACTGATTCATCCTTGTCCACTCCACTGATTACATCCTCAAAAAATTCCAGAAGATTTGTCAAGCATGATTTCCCCTTCGTGAATCCATGCTGACCTGGACTGATTCTGTCACTGCTTTCCAAATGCTCAGTTATTACATCCTTAATAATTGACTGCAGCATTTTTCCCATCACCAATGTCAGACTAACTGGCCTGCAATTCCCCATTTTCTCTCCCTCTTTTTTTAAAAAGTGGGGTTACATTAGCTACCCTCCAGCCCTCTAGTCCTCCAGTTTGGAACTCGTCCAAAGTGCACAGAATGCTGGAAAATTATCACCAATGCTTCCACTATTTCTAGGGTTACTTCCTTAAGTAGTCAGGGATGCAGAACTTCAGGCCCTGGGGACTTATTGGGTTTTAATCCCAACAATTTCCCCATACCATTTCCTGACTAGTGGGGATTTCCTTCAGTTCCTCCTTCATGCTTGACCCTCTGTCCCCTAGCATTTCCAGAAGGTTATTTGTGTCCTCCTTAGTGAAGACATCCAAAGTATTTGTTCAACTGGTTGCCATCTCTTTGTTGACCATTATGAATTCACCTGATTCTAACTGCAAGGGACCTACATTTGTCTTCATCAGTCTTTTTCTCTTCACATATTCTGTTTTGCCCTTCCAATTTAAACCCTTTGTCCTCCTCTGCTGAATTTTAAATTTCTCCCAGCCCTCAGGTTTGCGGTTTTTTCTGGACAATTTATATGCATCCTCTTACAATTTATATGCCTCCCCTTTGGCTTTAACACTATTCCTGATTTCCTTTGTTAGCCATGGTTGAGCCACCTCTCCTCTTTCACTCTTACGCCAGATAGGGATGTACAATTATTGAAGTTCATCTATGTGTTCTTCGAATGTCTGCCATTGCCTATCCACCGTTAACTCCTTAAATATCCTTGGCCGGTTTTTCCTTGCCAACGCATGCCTCATAGCAGTAAAGTTAGGCTTCTTTAAGTTCAGGACCTTGGTTTCAGATTTAACTGTGTCTCTCTCCATCTTAAATGAAGAATTCTACCATATTATGGTCACTCTTCCCCAAAGTATCTTGCATCACAATGTTGCTAATTAATCCCGTCTCATTACACAATACCCAGTCTAGAATGACTTGCTCTCTAGTTGGTTCCTGGATATATTGGTTGAGGAAACCATCCCTCATACATTCCAGGAAAACCTCTTCCATCGCATTGTTACCAGTTTGGTTAGTCCAATCAATGTGTAGATTGAAGTCACCCATAATAACTGTTGTACCTTTACTGCGTGTGTCTCTAATTTCCTATTTGATACAATCCCCAACCTCACAACTACTGTTTGGTGGTCTGTACACAACTCCCACTAACGTGTTTTTCCCTTTGGTGTTCCGCATCTCCACCCATACAGATTCAACATCATCCAGGCTAATGTCTTTACTACTGTGTTAAGCCCTCCTTAACCAGCAACACTACCCCACCTGCCTTTCCTTTCCATCTATCTTTCTTGAAAATTGAATAACCCTGTAAGTTGAGTTCCCGTCCTTGGTCACCCTGGAACCAGGTCTCCGTGATCCCAATTACATCATATCCATTAGTAAATTATGTCTGCTCAGTTAATTCATCCACCTTATTACAAATTCTCCTCGCATTGAGACACAGAGCCCTTAGGCTCATCTTCTTGACATTTATTGCCCTTTTAGAATCATGATGTAAAGAGGCCCTTTTTGATTTTTGTCTTTGATTCCACTGCCTTGCACTCTTCCTGTTACTGTCTTTTGGTTTCTGTCCCCACTTTACTTCTCTCTGACTTCCTGCATTGGCTCCCATTCCCCTGCCATATTAGTTTAAACCCAACAGCATGAGCAAACACTACCTCTAGATCATTGTTCCAGTCCTGACCAGGTACAAACCGTTAGGTTTTTACTGGTCCCACCTCACCTAGAACCCATTCCAATGTCCCAGGAATTTGAATCCCTCCTTCTTGCACTATCCTTCAAACTGTGCATTCATCTTGGCTAGCCTGCTATTCCTACCTGACTAGCACATGGCACTAGTAGCAATCCCGAGATTACTGCCTTTGAGGTCCTATTTTTTAGTTTAACTTCTAATAACCTAAATTCAGCTTCTAGGTCCTCATCCCATTTTTACCTATATCGTCGGTGCCTATATGCAACACAACAGCTGGCTGTTTACCCTCCCCTTCCAGAATGCAGCCGCTCTGAGATATCCTTGACCCTTGCACTATGGAGGCAACATACCATCTTGGATTCTGTTTTACGGCTGCAGAAATACCTATCAATTCCCCTTACAATTGAATCCCCGATCATTAGAGCTCTGCCAATCTTTATCCTGCCCTGCTGTGCAGCAGAGCCAGACACAGTGCCATGAGTCTGGCTGCTGCCACCTTCCCCTGGTAAGCCATGTCCTCCAACAGTATATACTGTTTTGGAGGGAGATGACTGCAGGGGACCCCTACACTACCCTCCTACTCTTCCTCTGTCTGTTGGTCACCCATTTCCTCCCTTCCTCAGTAATTTTTATTTGCGGTGTGACCAACTTACCGAACATGCTTTCCATGATTCCTTCAGCCTTGCGGATGCTCCAAAGTGAATCCAGAGCTGTAAGGCAGTCAGACAGGAGCTGAAGCAGCTGGGTACGCTTCCTGCATGTAAAGGAATCAGGAACATCGAAAGGGTCCCTGAATTCCCATGTCGCACAGGAGGAGCATGACATGCATCTGGGATCTCCTGCGATGACTTAACCTTTAATGACAACAGCAGCAAAGCCTAGAGAAAATAAGAGAGATGAAAAGCTACTCACCAGTCACCAGTCACTCACTTACCTGCTGCCTGTGATTTCATGATTCAATTTCCTTCTACTTCGCCTATACCCTTGAGCCTTCAACAGCTGCAATAGTTCACTCCTCCGACTGCCTTGCCTTACTACTGATTGCTCTCCTCACCGAAGCCCGGTATTCACTTAAGCCTACATTTAAACCTCCAGCAGCACTTAAAACATGGAGCAGTCCTTCTCAAAATAGTCACTCCGCTATAGCTTGTCTTTCTTTTATTTGCTCTTGGGTAGTGACTGAGACGACTCCACCCAGGATCCTGAATAAAAACCTAAAGAACTGCAGATGCTGTAAATCAGAAACAAAAACAGAAATTGCTGGAAAAGCTCAGTGGGTCTGGCAGCATCTGTGAAGAGAAATCAGAGTTGGCATTTCAGGTCCAGTGACCCTTTCTCAGCAGCGCCCTCAGTTGGGTGCCATTGCACTATTTAGTGACACCAGCTCTTTGAAGCTCTCTTCTTCAGTCACAGTGACTGAGACAACTGCTCCCTCTCCTCAGTCGCTTCTAAGCAGTGCAGTCTGTTAAGGAGCGAGGGAGAAGACATTGCCGTGTAGGTATCAAGGACGAGAATTTTAAAACTGACATTCTGCTTCATTATGAGCCAGTGTAGGTTGGTGAGCACAGGCATGACTCATGAATGGGGCTTACTGCAAGTTAGAGCATAGACAGCAGAATTTTGAATGGCCTCCAGTTTACAGAGGGTATATGTGTGAGGCTGACCAGAAGTGCATTGAAACAGTGTGCCTAGAGATAACAAAGGCATGTTTCAATAGCAGATAAATTGAGGTAGGGGTGAAAGGCGGGTGACAACAATGGAAATAGGTGGCCAACATGGATAAATGACAGTATGAATATGTTGTTGGAAAACATCACTGGGGTCAAACATGATAGCAAGGTTGTGAAAAGTTTAGTTACAGACATCTACCATTAAAAGGTAGATAAACAAGAGGCTGGAAGAACACAGTAAACTAGGCAACATCTGGAGGAAAGGAGAAGTCGCCATTTAGGGTATTACCCTTCTTCAGGTTTTTTTCTACAGTTTTTTTGTCTCCTGCCATTAAAAGGAATGGAGTCAGTTGTTAAGAAATAGAGTTTTGATAAAGGACTAAAAATAATGGCTTCCTGATATTAATTGGAGGAAATGTCTCCTCATTGAATATTGGAGGTAGGATAAACAATGGAGGAGTCAAGAAAAGTGGCGATGAGGTAGAAATAGGTGTCATCAGCATTGCAGTAAAATGTAACTGTCTGCTTTTAGATGATGTTGCCAAGCTTTACCCTTGGGGCTCAGCTCTGAAGAAAAGCTCTTGACTGAAAATGTCAATTCCTCTGATATGGATGCTACCAAGCTTCCTGAGTATTTCCAGCATTCTCGGATTTTTGTTTCTCTTTGGAAGCTTTGTTGATGCCCACAAGGGTTTAGTGAGCAGGGGAACTTCAGAAAATCATGAAGTAGATGTTTAATTCCAGCATATATTTCTGAGGCTCCTTTCTGAGCCTTGTGCACAGCTCAACCACACAAGAAAGCAGCAGCATTAAAACTTACAGAATGGGGTACAAACGAGAAATGCACCACTTGGATTTTGACTCCAGTTTTGCCAACTTAAGTGAGTTAAAATTCCTGTTTATAATGTCAAAATCCGGGGGAAAATCTTTCCTTTGAATTACTGTTTTGTTTTTCAGTTTACTTTGTTCTGTGATTCCTATTAAAATATGAATACAATTGGCTGTTTGTATTTAAATTGTTTTTTAATGCCAAATAATCCAATGCACAATGAACAGTTCCAGTAATGTACTGAGAAGCATAAATACACTTAATCATGTGCACCAAATAGATAGAAGTAGAATGTCAAATTGCAATGTGAAATATGATGCAGAGAGAGATTGATTTCCCTCTCAGGAGAGAACAGTGTTTGTGTCAGACAGATTGGCTGTAAATACTGCTATCCAAGGGCATGAGCTGAGCCTGAGACAGAGAGTTGATTGAAGAATGACCATGATTGAAGTAGTACATTTACAGGCCAAGGTGACTGGTATCGTTAGAAGATTTCAAGATGATGATGTTACCCTTTATGTTTATCCACCATAGTACTGGATATTTGAGCTGATAAGTGGTATCCTAGTCTTAGAGGCATCTTTTGTAGGATCAGATTCATGGTAATTTTTTATGAAGGGAAAATGTAAGGAAAAAAAGGCACCATTTGCTTTTGTTATGATATTGAATTCTCTCAAGTATATTAAATGTCTTCCAGGTGCAGAACTTTATCAAATTGTCCTGAATGTAACTGGTAATTAATACAGCAAATGAATTGTTGTTTGTCTATTAAGGGTCTGTAACTATTTAATGCCTAATTTGCAAGCACTGCCATTGAAGTACACATTTGATTTCTTAAACTATGAGGATGTGGTCCTGATAGCCAAGGCATATACTTCAGATGAATAACAGATATAGCAACCTGTCACACTCTGATTATCATGATCTGCACCACTACTTGGAACTATTGCCTTGTCCTTTCTCTTTAACTTTCCAAATCTCCCCTCACATGAAATCTTGCTTTCCAACTGTTTAGTTCAAAGCCGTGTACAGCTCTAGTCATAAAATTCATGAGTATACTTGTCCTAGCACAGTTCAGATGAAGCTGTCCCAGTGGAACAGCTCCTTTTCTAGGTAGTGATGCCAGTGCCCACAAATCAAAACCCATTTTCTCTCTGCCAGTCTTTGAGCCATGCATTGAATAAGCTGATCTTGGTTACTCTATGCTAATTTGCTCGTGGTTTAGGTTATAACCCAGAGATTATGTGTAGAAATAATTTCATGTCACAGCATTAAAGTGTAAATTTTGCAAATAATGTAAATAAGAAAAATAAAATTGGTACTTAATAATCTGCATTTATATACATTAAAATTGACTGAAATCTGTCTGTATGGAATTGTTTAGTTGAGGATCTAGCTGAATACTTACATTCAGTTTTCTCATTTATTTTCCCTTTCACAAGTCTTACACAGAGCACGTGCGCAACTTCAAAATCTTTTTAGGAGATTTTAGGAGGCTGATTCTTAATTTTGATCAATTAAAATTTATTCAACAAAGATGTTTCCAGAAAGGAGCCTATTCCATGGCTTCTACATGAGGAAGTAAATAATTTTGAAATTAACATAATCACAGCTGATCAGTTGCTTTGAATCAGTGCATTTCTTTCGTACTTAGCTCAGCCAAGATGTGGGACACATCTCTGTATGATGGTTTATTTTCAGCATAGCAGATGCCTTAATAAAATGCCTGTTGGTGATTTTAAACCTAAGTAATGAAAATGCTGCTTATATTTTTCTTTTAACTGCCCTCATTTAAGATGTAGTTGAAATACCTTAAATTACTTTGGTGCCAGGATATGCTTGGTTGTACATGCAAAGCATCGTCTGGTGTCTGCTGAGTTGACAGCTGCAGCGGGCTGGCCAGCAGAACTAGTTTGAAGAATTGATTATCCTTGCACAGGGGTAAAGTGATGGCACTGTATTGGTCAATTATTCTATATTTTCTTTGTTGTCATTTGCTTTATAGCTATAAATTTGGTTATACAGTTTTTCACAAGATATCAACTCTAAGACCAGATTGAGTTAAGATATGTCCTTGTTCCATTTCATCCTCAAAGGAACATCCAATGTTAGCATCTGATGAGTAATTTACAAGCCGCAGCAGATTAACTCTACTTCATAAATAAATTTATTGTCCATCCTTCTGCAGCTTAAACATTGAAGAATGCATTTTATCTCCCACGTGGGAGATGTGGATTGATTTTAGCAGCCAGGTCTCATTGACATCTCGATGTCCAGCTGCTCATTTAATAGAAAGAGTAAGCTGGCCAACTTTAGGCATGTCAAAATTGTGCATCCTGTATGTCCCTTGCTGAGTCCTAGATAGGTCAAGACTAGTGGGAAATAGAGGCTGTTTTGTCAGCCACAACATGAAAAAGCTTGGTGCAACAGAGACCCCAGACTCTTCTTGTGAGGAGTACTTCTTTTCCTTTGAATCGTTATAAGGAAGTTATTTTACTTGCAGTAAAATTACCTAAATGGCAAGGGACCCCATTAGAAATTCATGTTATGCTGAACTTTGAAATAACCAACAAAGCTTTTATGTTACCCAATTTCCTCACAAATGCACTCTAAATCAAACACAAAAATAAATGCATGAAAAATGTCTTTCTTTTTCAGTTTATCCTTACCTTACAATGGCCTGACTTTGTACAATAAAAGGCATTGAAAAAGATTGAGAATTGGCTGGTGAAAATCTCTGTAATTTTTTTTGTTTAGCCTGCTGTCTTCAGGCAAGTACAATATAATCTGCTGTGTGATCAATATGATCAAACATGGTTTTTTTGTCTTTTTTTTTGTGCTGCAGTAAGAAATTCCAGAGAATCGCTATGTCTTTTGCAACATTAGCTAGGGACACAGTTTGGTGAGTGGATGAGCACTGGACTCTTCAAGGGTCATAATTCTCCTTTGTCTTCCGTTGATACATCTTTTGCACGTACACAATCCATGCCTCAAAATTACTAGAGGTCATCCAGGTGGTTTTGTTAGTTTTATACACTGTGGTCAATGTCTTTACATTGGAAAGCACTGTGGCTTCTTGCACTCCCCAGCCACAAGAAGAGTCCACTTCTTGGTGCCAGTGGTGCCATCCATGTTGGCTCAGACAATAGCAGTGATACAGTCTTTGCATTGCTTTCCATCATTACAAGTTTAATCTTTAAATGTTAAAGAGTAATTTGATTAAAAAATGGTGGAGCAGTCTGGTTTCGGCTGTGTTAAAAGTGTCTTTTGCTCATTCACAATATGGGTTATATGTTTGCTGCTGGCTTGCCAATGATTTCATGTTCAAGTGTAGCTTAACTCCACTCTAATTGGGTTGAATGGTCGTATGACAAGCATGTACAAGGTCAGCTAATCCAGAGTTACCTGTCTGGAGCTTTGGCTTTTCATGGCTCTCCCATTCTACTGGTTGGAGTGACTGACTACTTTGCCACAATCAGACTTTGAATTTTATCCATCACTATTCCATTCTATTTTAAAGGGCCTTCCTTCTTACCAATAGGTTGCCTTGAGCACACGGAGGTTGCCACATTCAGTGACCTATTATTGAGCCCTTTGGGAGGTTCCAAGACTCAGACTAGCACACATGACTTGTTATGAATTATATTTAGAATAGATTCTAACCACTGGGACTCTAGGAGGTAACTTGGATTACCCTGAAAATTGGTGCAGGAGTCACAATGCATACTGTCATGTACTCAATAACATGGAAAATTGCCCAAGTTTGTTCTGTCCACAAAAATCAAGATAAATCTACTCTGGCTGATTACTACCCAATCAGTCTACTCTTATCAGGAAAGTGATGGAAGGTATCTTCAGTACCATTTATAGCTTCTCAGATACTGAAGGGGTCCAGGCCCATTTGCAGCGAAATCTAGATAACATTCAGGCTTGCACTGATAAATATCAAGCAACATACATGCCA
This sequence comes from Ginglymostoma cirratum, assembly GCA_024137785.1. Taxonomy (NCBI): domain Eukaryota; kingdom Metazoa; phylum Chordata; class Chondrichthyes; order Orectolobiformes; family Ginglymostomatidae; genus Ginglymostoma; species Ginglymostoma cirratum. The sequence continues at coordinate 33,605,409 of JAHRHZ010000058.1, read as the reverse complement.
CGTAAGTTGCCTGTCAATGAGAATACACCAAGTGATAATCCATCCATCTTCCTATGATGTTCATTTTTAGCATCAATGGTGAATCCCCCACCGTCAACATTGTAGGGTTAGCATTGACTGGAAACCACATTGAACCAGTGGTGGTTACAACAGTAGCTTGGGAAGTCAGTAGTGAATGATTGCATTACCTATATAAAAAGCCTTGAAATAACTCAGCAAGGTTCCTTTGACAACACCTTTCAAACAGTGCCCATGACATCACAAGGGAACACCACTACCAACAAGTTCTTCTCCATACACATTATCCTGACCTGGACCTATATCACTTTTTTCATCCTTGAAGATAGCAAGAAGTGCAGATGCTGGAGTCAGAGTCAATACAGTGTGGAGCTGAAGGAACACAGCAGGTCAGGCAGCATCAGAGGAGCAGGAAAGTCAATGTTTCGGGTTGGGACCCTTCTTCAGAACCATTTCTTCCCTGTTGCTTGGTCAAAATCATGCTACCTAATCTTTATAATGATTCTGTGTTCAGCCAAGAGTAATTGTGCTGTTGATCAGGTGCACATAGCAACAATTGACCAAAAAATATTACTGGCACCACATAAATGTAGCTACTCAATGCGAACCCGCACTTAAAAGCAGAGGTGCTTTGTGACTAACCCACTTGCTTGGAGTCATGCAGGAAGCGAATTTGATGCGGGAAACAACATGACAGCATGTAGGTTTTGCATGCTGTAATGGAGTTTTGATGGAGAGACTGAGAGGAAAACAGGTATCCTCTATTAATATTGGATTAATGGGGGGAGGGGGAAGCATGCTTGGATATGTGACTTTCCATTGATTCAGTCAAAAGGCAGTGGAAGTACATATCTGTGCAGTTGACTGCCAAAATTCTATTTCAAAGGCTTGGATGTTGTGTAGCAAATATTCAATGACCTCACAACAATGGTCAAGGTGAGTGGATTCCTTTTTGAATGCTATACCTTACCAGTTTCACCCATGCATCAGACATTGCTCGCCTTCCACATCCCATCATTCGCCTACCAACAATCTCTATGAATCAGAACACATAGTTAACATAGATAATTGCACCTCATCCGCACACACTTTGTACTGTTCCATAACCCTACCTCACTGTCTATTTTGCAAATAATACTGGATTTTAAAATACTTTCTCTTATTCTGACTTTAGTGTATCCATTATAAATTGTGACATTAAAAGTGCACTGGTTATTGTACTGAAATCCATTAATGTAGGAACAGGAGTTGTCCATTCAGCCCCTTGACTCTGTTCCACTATTCAATGAGATCATGAGGTCATGGCTGATCTGTGCCTTTGGCCCATATCCCTTATTACCTTTGCTTAACTAAAAATGTATCCATTGCAGATTTGAAATTAATAACTGATCCTGCATCCATTTCTGTTTGTGGAATAGAGTTCCAAATATCTACCATCCTTTGTGTGTAGAAGTGCTTCATAACAATTCTCCTGAATTGTCTGGCCCTAGTCCTCTGCCCCCTAGTGCTAGAATCCCCAATCAGTGAAAATAGTTTATCTATCGATCCTGTCTTTTTCTGTTAATATCTTGAAGACTTTGATCAGATCACTCCTTAATCTTCTAAATTCGAGATAAAACAGACCTAATTTGTGTATTTTTTTTATCATAACTTATTCCCTGAAGTCCAATATTATCTTATTATTCAATAGTCTCAAAAGCACAGTAAAACATACAATAAACAAAACCTTTATGTACTTATACAGACTTTCTTTTATATTTATGTATTTACTTTGCAATGACAGAAACTGTAAATAACAAATATTCCATTGGTAATCATTTTTATGCTCTATTTACGCTTTAGTTAAAAATCTTGATCAAATATTTAGGAATCCGCATTATCATTATATTTAAAGAAAAATTTCTTTAAACTTCGATTATTTTCACTTCCAGTAATATTTTTGTCGAATTCAACCTGTATCTCATTTCAGATTTTAAAACTCATAGAACTCAGTTGATACCAGTTAGTTGTCCGTACTAAAAGTTCATCAAAGTTCTCCTCATACCTATGTTTGGTGCCATGTTTGATTTGGAAAGGAATGGGAAAATAATATGTTTTGAAATGGTTGTAGGTTCAGTATCAATGCATTTATTTCTCTACATAGATACTTGTCTTTCTACACAGATAATTGTTTTAATTCTTTAACTACAAATTTATAGATATGAAACTTGGAAACAACTTGGCTCGAACATTCATGGATTACTACAAAACAAATAATGTGGCCAGTACAAAATCTTTAGCATCAGTAGCAACCTTCAGGTATGTATTCATTATAACTGTTAAGAATGTGCTGGATGATAACACATTTCTATCAGTTTTGGGAACCTGACTAATGTCAGTATTGAGAGGTTATTATGATTGTAAGGAGAGACTGTACATATGTCGGTGATGAGGGAACCATCAAGTGGGAAAAATCTTGACCTCATCCTCAACAATCTCTCTGTAGTAGATGCTTCTGTTTATGGTAATATTGTTACAAGTGTTTACTGCACACTCTTTGTGGAGGTAACATCCTTACGATACCCTCCGTTATGTTGTATGGCATTACCGCCATGTTAAATGAGATGGATTTCAGCATATCTAGTAACTCTAACTTGGATATCCAGGAGATGCTGTGGACCATCATTAGCAGAAAAGTTAATATTCAACCAGAACCTGTAACCTCAGCACTTAGCATGTCCTCATTTTACAGTTATCATGAAGCCGGAGGATAGACCTTAGTTCAATGAAGATTGTAGGAGGGCATGCCAGGATCAGCACCAAACACACCTAAAATTAAGCATCAACCTGGTGAAAGTAAAACACAGGACAGCTTGCATACCAAACAGTGGAAGCAGCACAAAAAAGACTGAGCTAAACACTGCCACAAGCAATTTATGAAATCTCCAGTCCTGCCATGTCAATCATGAATGGTGTTGTACAATTAAACAACTAACAAGAGGAGGAGCTGCACCAATATCACCATCCTCAATGATAGGGAAGTCCAGCATATTAGTGTAAAAGACAAGGCTGAAACATTTGCAACCATCTTCAGTCAGAACAACCAAGTAGATGGTTGTCTATTTGGTAGTCATCCTCTTCTAAGGTCCCCAGCATCACACATGCTAGTCTTCAGCCAGTTCAATTCAGTTCACATGATATTAAGAAATGGCAAAGGCTATAGGCCCTTGCAAAGTGTTCCAGTGCAGCTACAACACTGGCATCTACCCAACAATAAGGAAAATTGTCCAAGTACGTCCTGTCCCAAATGTTTAACTCAGAAAATTACCCGCCACCATCAGTCTACTATTGATCATCAGCAAAACAATGGAAAGAGTCATCAAAGGTGCTTAAAGCGACACTTAGTCAGTAATAGAGATAATAGGTACTGCAGATGCTGGAGAATCCGAGATAACAAGGTGTGGAGCTGGATGAACACAGCAGGCCAAGCAGCATCATAGGAGCGGGAAACCTTGACGTTTCGGGCCTAGACCCTTAATCAGAAATGGGGGAGGGGAAGAGGGTTCTGAAATAAATAGGGAGAGAGGGGGAGGCGGACAGAAGATGGATAGAGGAGAAGATAGATGGAGAGGAGACAGACCGGTCAAAGAGGCAGGGATGGAGCCAGTAAAGGTGGGGAGGTAGGGAAGAGATAGGTCAGTCCAGGGAGGATGGACAGATCAAGGGGGTGGGATGAGGTTAGTAGGTAGGAGATGGGGGTGGGGCTTGAGGTGGGAGGAGGGGATAGGTGGGAGGAAGGACAGGTTAGGGAGGCGGGGATGAGCTGGGCTGGTTTTGGGATGCGGTAGTGGGAGGGGAGATTTTGAAGCTTGTGAAGTTCACATTGATACCATTGGGCTGCAGGGTTCCCAAGCGAAATATGAGTTGCTGTTCCTGCAACCTTCAGGTAGCATTGTTGTGGCACTGCAGGAGGACCAGGATGGACATGCCATCTGCGGAATGGAAGAGGTAGTTGAAATGGTTTGCGACTGGGAGGTGCAGTTGTTTAGCGCGATTGCTTTGCAGAACACCTATGCTCGGTTCGCACTAAACAACTGCACCTCCCAGTCGCGAACCATTTCAACTCCCCCTCCCATTCCGCAGACGACTGCGGCCTCCTGCAGTGCCACAACGATGCTACCCGAAGGTTGCAGGAACAGCAACTCATATTCCGATTGGGAAACCTGCAGCCCAATGGTATCAATGTGGACTTCACAAGCTTCAAAATCTCCCCTCTCTCTACCGCATCCCAAAACCAGCCCAGCTCGTCCCCGCCTCCCTAACCTGTCCTTCCTCCCACCTATCCCCTCCTCCCACCTCAAGCCCCACACCCATCTCCTACCCACTAACCTCATCCAGCCCCCTTGACCTGTCCGTCCTCCCTGGACGGACCTATCTCCTCCCTACCTCCCCACCTACACTCACCTTTACTGGCTCCATCCCCGCCTCTTTGACCGGTCTGTCTCCTCTCCACCTATCTTCTTCTTTATCCATCTTCTATCCGCCTCCCCCTCTCTCCCTATTTATTTCAGAACCCCCATTCTCTCCCCCATTTCTGAAGAAGGGTCTTGGCCCGAAACGTCAGCATTCCTGCTCCTCTGATGCTGCTGGGCCTGCTGTGTTCATCCAGCTCTGCACCTTGTTATCTCAGATTCTCCAGCATCTGCAGTTCCTACTATCTCATGTTTATAGGAGTTCCTCAGGGTAGTGTCTAAGGCCCAAACTTGTTCTTAAGCTTTACCATTGACTTGACTTCAATCATAAAGTCAAAAGTGGGGATAATTGCTGATATTTGTACAATGTTGAGTGGCATACATTACTGCTGTGGTCTGAAGCACTCTGTGTCCAAGTACTGCAAGATTGGGACAAGATTTAGATATGAGCTGGTAAATTGCAAGTAATATTTGTGTCACACGAGTGCTAGGCACTGACCAACTCCAGCAAGAGAGAATCTAACTGCAAGGATGGTGTCTTGTTACCACATAGCTTGCCATTACACACTCCCTGTTGTTAGTCACTAACAGTCCCCATTAACAACTATTCACCCTCCCAGCCTGATCGTTGGCAACTCCTTTGTCTGTCCAACTGTCTTTCTCTCTCTTTGGGCTCTATCCTATTGTTTACTCTCTACCCCACCCACCTCTCTATTTTCTGCATATAAACTGCCGTTTTCCCAGCCACCATCAGTTCTGAGGAAGGGTCACCGGACCCGAAACATTAACTCTGTTTTCTCCTTCACAGATATTGCCAGACCTGCTGACCTTTTCCAGCAACTTTGTTTTTGTTCCTGACTTACAGCATCTGCAGTTCTTTTGGTTTTTATTTGGTGTCTTTTTATGTTGTGCTTTTTCAAAAAAAAATGACTGAATTGAGAAAGATCTGTTTTAAAACCAGTGGACGAAAGAGTGGCTGCAGTTTTGAAAAGAAGGTAACCTGGCACCCATGACAAGCATTGTGAACAACTGTTGGAACAAGCAGTAATTGAAGTTGAGGTTGTCGGCAGTTTGGAGCTGAGGGGGTATCAGCTGCAACTTTTGATTGCAACAAGATGCTGCATTGCTGTATGGACTAGTGACCAGTTATCAATGACAGAAACATTTTTGCCAGCCAATAACTGTGTCATTAGTTCTCAGGTACAGCTTGGAGCTGGGCACAAGTTACAAAGGGAGAGAGAGCCAAGTGTTCAGTTCTTCCCCAGCTTAGAAGCAGTCTGTCTGTCCTCTACAGTATCTACAGTCAAAACTCACTGCCATCTCTCTTGCAACAGTTGTTGTAGGCTGAAAATTTTAACTAATAATTCGAAGATATGTTATAAGGGAACCAACCACCTTGTGTCTCTTACCAACCAGTGGAAGCATCTGGAGAAAGACGATTGAAGCAATATGCTGGCCATCATCTCATCATCATCTCAACAACGGTACCTGGGAACAATGACTATTGAACGGTCTTTCCCATTTTTCCCTCTGTTTATAGCCTATTTAACCCTATCTATTTCTCTGTGTACAAGGGAGAATTCAGAAGGCGTTTAGAGTTTTAATTAGTATTATATGCTGACAGTTTATAACTATTTATCTATAGCTGGAGACTAACTACTAGAGATTCTTGTTCAGTGCGGAAACCTGGTCTATGATTTCTATCAATCTGGCTCTGAGTCAGGTAAATTGGGGAACTTTTCATACTTCACAAAATGTTTAACTTTTTTGATAACTCCAGGAATAGAGAGGCTCAATTTCCAGTGTGTTACCCCAGTGAGTCATAACATAACCATCTTCCCTTGACATTCAATGACATTACCATCAATGTTGCCCTACTTTTAACATTGTGAGGGCTACAATTAACCAGAAAATGTTCTGTGCCAGCCATTTAAATACTGTTGTTACAAGTGCAGGGCTAAGTCTTGAAATTATGTAGTAAGTAACTTATCTGCTGACTCACCAAAGCCTGCTCACCATCTACAAGACAAGGTCAAGGCTGTGACAGTACATTTTCCACTTACCTGAATGAGTGCAGCTTCAATAACACTCAAGAAGCTTAATGCAACCTAGGTTAAAGCAACCAGTTTCACCTGTTCCTCAAACTTTAGAGTTCTGAAAAAGAGTCACACCAAACCTGAACAATCCTAACCCTAACCCAGCATGCTTGATTGGTAATCAATCCGCTACTTTTGTCATTCACTTCCTTCATCACTAACATTCTGCTTCTACAGGATGTACTGCAGCAACTTACCAAGGCTATCTTGACAACACCCTTCAAATCCACAGCCTCTAGAAGGACAAAGGCAGCAAATGCATAGGAACATCTTATTTGAAACCATTGTTATGACTCTGATGAGAGGAATGCACTGGTAATCAAGCCCCACTACTCAATGAGCCAAACCAGAAGTTTACATGTTTCATTTAATCACGAAAATGGTCAGTTTGTTTCTATTTATTACTGTTATCCAGATCAAAAGAAACTATCACCAGGTTACTTCAGTAAATTCAAAAGTAACTGCTTTATTGTAAACAAACATACTCCTATAATAAATGGCAAAACTGGTTAACAATGAAACTACTATGTGGAATTAAACTATGTCCCCTTAGTCTGAAACATATCCAACTACATGACAGGCAAATATGCAGAGATGATATGGATATTTAAAAATAGGCAAATGAGAAAACACCTCAGTGGATCAAGAATGAAAGCAAAATACTGCAGATGCTGGAAATCTGAAACAAACACCGATTTCTGAAGAAGAGTTTTACCAGAGTTGAAACATTCACTATTTCTCTCTCCACAGATGCCGCCTGACCTGCTGAGTTTCTCCAGCATTCTGCATTTGTTTCAGATTTGAGAAGCTGGTTGTTTCACATTGCTATATGCAGCAGCAACAGAAGTGGTATTTGCCACTCACAGGATGCTGTTGCCAAGCCGAAGTGATGTTCTGCTTATCACATGCAAAAAATGTGGTATACGAATTTCAGTGCCAGTGTGATACCAGGCATGTAGCGTATGTGTCCCAAAGACTGGATCTGAGGAACAACTTTTTACACAGTGGGTGATTTGTAGGTGGAATAAACTGCCAGACGAAGTGGTAGATGCAGGAACAGTTACAATATTTTAAAGACATTTGGACAGGTAGTTAAATAGGAAAGGTTTAGAGGGATATGGGCCAAATGCAGACAAGTGGGACTAGTTTAGTTTGGAAAACTCGATTGGCATGGACGAGTTGGACTGAGGGGTCTGTTTACATGTTGTATGACTCTATGGCTCTAATTCAAGGGCCCTGTATTTTGCAGAAAGGACACATACACACACTAAATCTACTGGAACTCTTATAGACTTATACAGTGAAAAGTCGGGCCTTGGATCGTGTTGTAGAACAGAGAAACCTAGGGATTCAGGCACATAAGTTTTTGAAATTTGCATCACGTATAGATAGGGTGAATAGAAAAACATTTAGCATGCTTGCCTTCATTGTTGACACCTTTGAGTATGGGAGTTGGGATGTTATGTTAAGGTTGTATAGGACATTGGTGAGGCCCCTTCTGGGGTACTGGGCCCAGTTCTAGTCTCCCTGTTATAGGAAGGATATTATTAAGCTGGGGGTTCAGAAGAGATTTACCAGGATGTTGCCGGGAATGGAAAGCTTGAGTTATAAGGAGAGACTGGGTAGTCTGGGACTTCTTTCACTGGAGCATCGAAGCTTGAGAAGTGACCTTATAGAAGTTTAAAAAATAATGAGAGATATAGGTGTCTGTTCCCTAAAGCAGGGGATTTCAAGACTAGGGGGCATATTTTTAAGGTGAGAGGAGAAGATTTAAAAAAGACATGAGGGGCAATTTTTTTATACAGAGAGTGGTTCATGTGTGGAGTGAACTTCCACGGGAAGTGGTGGATGTTGGTACGGTTTAAACAATGTTTAAAAGTCATTTGGATAAGTACATGAGTAGGAAAGGTTTGGAGAGATATGGGCCAAGCGCAGGTGGGTGGGACAAGTTTAGTTTGGGTTTATGGTTGGCATGTGGAATGCGCTGCCGGCAGTGGTAGTGGAGTCAGATACTTTAGAGACTTTTAAATAACTCTTGGATAGGCACATGGAGGATAGTAAAATTTAGGGTATGCAGGGTAGATTGACCTTAGTAGGATGATAGGTCGGCACAACATCGTGGGCTGAAGGGCCTGTACTGTGCTGTACTGTTCTATGTTCTATGAACTGGTTGGACCAAAGGGTCTGTTTCCATGTTGTATGGTTCTATGATTTCATGACTCTATAACTCAACAAAATCAGTGACAACCATTCACCAGTTCTTTTCTCAGGGCATTACGCTGTCGATGAGAGTCAACCTACCTAGTTTAAAATTTTAACAAAGCTTAGCTGCTACCTGTGAATCAGCATTAATAAGTATGTTGTCCATGCCAATAGCTCTGTCAATCAGAATCCACATGCCAATGAATTAGCAATCCCCTTTCGTGCAGTATGAGCGTTGGTTTTCCCCATGAGTTTGTATTCTTACAAAAATGTCCTGACGAGTGCTAGACAAAAGGCTTGACAAAAATGTGTATTCTTTCAGCAGTACTGAAGTTCAACACTACCAAACAAGTATATCTTTTTAATTTTGAGAAGAGCTGAATAAGGAAAATGATCAAAAGGTCAAATGTAATTGACACATTTCAGAAGACTCCAGCAGGACCAGAGCCATATAAAAGGGAATATAACAAAGGTCTGTAACTCACTCAGAGATAGTAAGAACTGCCGATGTTGGAGTCAGAGATAACACAGTGTGGAGCTGGAGAAACACAGCAAGCCAGGCAGCATCAGAGGAGCAGGAAAGCTGATGTTTCGGGTCGGGACCCTTCTTCAGAAAATGGGGAATGGATCTGATTTTCTGAAGAAGGGTCCCAACATGAAAAGTCAGCTTTCCTGTTCCTCTGATGCTGCCTGGCCTGCTGTGTTCCTCCAGCTCCACACTGTGCTATAATAAAAGACTGTACTGATGCACTGAGGGTGACAAGGAATCTAAGTTCAAGCTGCTGGACCAATGGCAGTTGTGAAATCAATCAAAAATCAATAATATGGCCTTATTTCACACATCTGAGTGTTTCAAGTGCTAAACGATGAAATAAGGCATCTTGAAGAGATTAGCAGGCCAAAGAGCCAGACTTCCTATATCTGTTATGTGCCACCAATCATATGTGAGGCATTGGTATATTAACCAAGCAATGAATAGTTGGCAGATGCCACCTTCTCAGAAGAAATTAATGAATGATAACAAAGGCCAGCTTTTGCAAATCAATTCTTTGACAAAGAATGAGGGTTTAATTTCTTGCATTATTTCAGATAACAATAGCTGCAGTGGTAAGTCAGAGAACTATGACAGTGTTTTGATACTAACTCAATGTCAAGAGCAACGTTTAAATTTGTTTATAAAATATGACCTCTTTCACAGAACTACTTCAGTGCAATACAATGACTGAACTATTCTGTTAAGTGTTTTGATGTTTCCTTTCATACGCTGTACCTGAAATAAAGAATTATCTGAGCATTTTGACTCACTGATGGAATAGACTATTATTTAAATTGAAATATAACCATGAGCCAATGTATTCATTTCAACAGAAGTTTTCATGATGGTGCCCGTAAAACTAGTGTGAAGGGACTATGATTATCAACCATAATAGGTTGAAATCTCTAATCCTTTTCCTGGAACATTGTGAGCTTAATATCCTCAATGCAGTTGCTCAAAAGTCATCCTTTTAGATCTTACAGGAACTCTCCACATTTTCTACTGCAGCCAAAGTTCAAACTTTAATTTCTCCTGGCATTGGGAGCTTGCAAGAGGATGATGCAGAGTATCTGATATGTCATCAGCTCTTAAAGGGCTTAATTCCACAATTACAGGGAAGAAGCCTCGTAAAGATTTGTGGCTGAAAAAGGGAACAGTTCTTTCTTCTGCCTTTCTCAATACTTTAACGTTGCATGGGTAAAAGAAGTACCTGGAAAAAACAATAGCAAAATAATGATGGAAGCAGCAAACAGAATTTACCTCCAAAGCAAGGTACAGATCAACTCTAAAGCACCCTGTTAGAAAGCTAGGGGGAGCTCTCCTGTTGAGTGGTGCAAAGGCAATTGCCTCTTTTGGCAGTTAAAGGAACCCTCCAAGGAAAAACAGCATACACCAGATCTGGCAGGTGGTGATGAACAGGATGAGTGCCTACAAGACCAGTGGCAACATCTTCACCTTTCTCTGGTGGTTGATCTTAGAGGAGGTAAGGACATTTAATTGGGGAGGAATAATCATGTTGTAACCTGCCATTTTAACCCCTCTGCCAGATTAAATTAAGATATATGGAAGGCCCTGCTGGCAATTTTGGCCTTTAAGCGGTTAACAAATAATGACTTAGGAGGCTTATTCCACCACAGTTGGTATTAATCCAGCTGTAACAAGGTTTGTTACCATGCAGCATGTACAACAGCTTGTCACCTCCAGGTGGCGAGAGGGGCTTGGTCAATGACATTCAGTGTCTGATTGAGGAACTAGACGTCAGGACGTTGGGTGGTGGGTTAGTCCTGACAGCTACATGCCTGTCCTTACTGCCAAACCCCTGGAGCAACACTGCAAAATCCCTCCACCAAAGGTCTGGCAAGCCATACAAACCTGGGCTGCCAGTGCCTGCCCCTCTGGCAGTTGCCACATCCTCCCTAGTGGCACTGCTGAACATAAAACCTGCTCGCCTTTAATTAGCTGTGGCTTATGCTAGGTGAGATTACTATCATCTTGATTGAATAACACCATCTGGTTTAGCTGGCTTTCCTGAAATAAGGTAGGGTAGGTCTCTTACCATTTCTCCTTGTTTCAGTAAGGTTTCGCCCCAAGAGCGGATGTGGAAGAAAATGACATGCTAAACACTTCTGCAGTTTTTTTACTTAAACATTTTACGTAGGTAGTGTCACAACTCCATCTGGACTCGTATTTCAAGGTACCTACAGGCAAAGGGGAGGTGGCAGCAGTGTAGTGAGCTCAATGTACTAATAATCCAATGGCTCAGGCTAATGCTGTGGGATGCAGGTTCAAATCCCATCACAGTGTGGTGTAATATAATTAATAAATCTGGAATATTCAGTTAGTTTTGGTATTAGTTGCCATGAAACTGTCATCAGTTGTTGTAAAAACCCAGCTGGTTCACTAATGTCATTTAGGGAAGGAAATCTGCAACCTCAGCTGGACAGGCCTTTGTATGATTCCAGACTCAAAGCAATGTGGTTGACTCTTGACTGCCATCTGCAAAGGCCTAGTAAGAATTACAGATGGGCAACAAATGCAGGCTTCACCAGCAATCCCCAAATCCCATGGAAGAATATCAAAAATATTGGCCCGAATAATCTGATCTGGGTTGACATCCCCATTTCTGATTCAGGTCAGGCCTAAAGTTTCCCAGATACCTTTCGAGGACTTTCTGGCTGAACGCACAGGCCAGGAGCTGCCCAGGCATTGCAGTGAGCAGTAACTCCCATACTCCATGATCCAAATTTCTGAAAGCCACTTTGATTGCTACTGTTAGAAGGTAAGGACATGAAAGGTAGTTGAAAGGCCACGTGGCAGATGGGTAGGGTAGTAGGTTGCTAGGTGGGCTCGGAGTGTGGTGGTTGATGGTTGGGCAGGTGTAGAGGGACAAGTAAGGGGTTAGGGTAGGTCAGGTTGGGGTGGGCCCAGTCATGGGGTGCATCGTGGGAACTGGAGGGTGAAGTTGGGGGCTGTTAGCAGGGATTCTGTTAAGGAAGAAGATCGTGGGGACTAAAGGGAGGTTGAAGCTGGAGAGGGTCAGGTTTGTAGTTATCAGATATCCAAGGGGAACAGTTCGGGGGCAGATTGGGGGTGGATGTTGAGCCTGGAGTGATCCCGGGGGCTCAGTGACAAGGTGATTTGGGTGTGCCAGGTGTTTGTGTGAGGCCAGAGGGTGTCATGTATCTGAAGTGGTCATGGAGGGTGTGATGGGATTGACCATGGGGAGTCACCTCCAGAGATGGAGTGGGTAGTCAGCAGGATGGTAGTTAGCCAAGAGTTAGAACAGTTTAGCCAGAAATGAGAGCAGGCTTTAATCCCTCTAACTTTTCCTAGTTAACTCTAAAGTAGGTGAGTTGGAACGTTGTAAAGTCTCCCACTCTAAATCAGATCTGGAGACATGATCAGAGGTTTCCAGATGTCAATCAATTACCCATTTGGAAGTTTCAACTTCCCAGTCAGTTCTCACTATCAAAAGATCTACTGCACAATGATTTGTTCAATTAACAATGCTGATTGGTGCCAATGTACGACAATCCAAAACCAGCCTTATTCATTTGACATGAAGGAAAACTTGATAGTCAATAACTACCAACTAAACAAAATCAATTCCTTATTTTATCTGATTTAAAATTCCACTTGATTTTTGACCCAAAAGATAACATAGCAGCATAAATAAGATCTCTAGCAAGTTCTATAAAGAAGATTACCTAAATGTCTACAGCAATATTTTGTTGTAGCAACCAAGGATTTGGATTCAAGTTTCAGTTATTTCATTAGAGATTAACTTAGTGAATCTTTTCCTCTAAGAATTTGGTGAGAATCTTCTTTTGTTTTCTCTTCAGTTATTGGTCATTTTTGCTGAAATTATACACTGTATTCCATTGTACTCACTTGCCATTGAGAATTATCTATCAATAGCAAATGTTTTATAAATTAGGTCTAAAGTGAAACATATTGCAATGGTAAATCATAGGATACAAAAATAAATCGTGTGTATGAGGTTACTAAGTCAATAATCAGACTTTTCAAAGGTTGTTTGAAATTTTTACTTATAAATTCTAGGTGATGTTTTGTCAGTCATAATGCACAATTTCTCTAATAACTTAGTCATAGACAACTTCTATGAGAGGCTGCTATAAAATTCCTTTTCAATAGTTACGTTGCCAAATGCAGCATAATCAACATGTTGACTGAATCACCGTTTTGCAGTAGAGTACTTTGAATAATGATTTCAATGCTACTGATGTTTGCTGTACTTTCATATTAAAATAATGTGAGCTATTTTCTACATCATTCTCATCTGACACATTTTAATATGGTTGTAAAATTATGTTTATGTCTGTTGATAAACCTTTCTACAAAAAATAAGGGTGCCTGGAAAATCTTGTTCCAGGTAGTGAAACTCGAAACAGAATTATGAACTGATTCAGTTGAAGTTATTGTTTTAAAAGGTACCTGTGAATTTATAATTGTCTTAATAATTTAAAGTAGATGTCAGAATTTTACAAAAGGATTTGATAGGATAGACACAAAATTCCAGTGGTTAGAAATCCAAAACTATGCCATAGATATATAATAGTCACAAATAAATCCAACAAGGAATTCAGGAGAAACTTCTTTATCCAGAGAAAGGTTAGAATGCAAAAATCATAGCCACAAGAACAGGACGTTATATAAGGTTATTCTGATAGAGTTAGATGAAGAGGGGTCAAGCATAAAACCAGCAGTGATCTGTTAGGCTGAATGCGCTGTCTCTGTGCTGTACATTTTATATAATATTGTATGATTCTATGTGATCAAAGGCTACTGACTCTAACTAATCATATAACTTTTCTAAAGAAATGGCACCTCAGACATATAATTTGCTTTCTCGAAGTTGAACCTGAAGGTGACTCTTATAAAGGTATCTGACAATGAGAAAAGTTCTTGAGGATCTTGTATTTCATTGAAAACTATGTGACAATTACTATTCTATTGTTAGGGAACATAATTTCTTATTTATGCTATCTGAATTATGGTTCCCAACCCAATAAATTTCCGGTCTAAACTGTGCCTCTAGATTAAGTGGAAGCCACATGTTTGGAAATGACACTGGAGAGAAATGACCTCCTCGTAACTCCTTTCGTGAAATGCATTTAGCAGAAGGTCACTGAAGAATGGTGCTGGACGTAAGACAACGTACATAGGAGGAGGGAAAAAGCAAACTATTAGATAAATCATCCACTGACATCCAGATTGTGCTTGCAGTGCAGCCTTAAATTCTTGGCTGTTAATGAGAGTTGTCTGGGGCCAGGCAAGGTGCATTTTGACATATCAATATCAAGACAATATCAATAGCATCATAAGAATTGTCCCAACCAATATTTTAGAAAAGTCCCTGGTATATGATAACCCATCCACCTGTATGATTTCATATCTAGCTAATTTTCATTGGTGCATGACAATCAAAAGGGAAATAAGAAATTTTATAACAACACAACATTGGTAAAGGAAATGGTAAATGAGAAAAATTGGCACTTTTAATGAGCAACAGTTACTTTGTTTATCCCTCTTCAGAAATCAGCTTGGAAGTGTGATTTTTTTTTTTAGTGACACAAATATCTTTTGGCTACTCTCAATGACATTTTATGATCAGATTGGATAAGGTCATCTTATAGCAATATAACACATTTTCTATCCCCCTGTGTTACAATATTTTAAGGATTTACACTACAGTTATTAGTTTTTTCTGTGCTGCATCTAATTTGCTTCAACACAATTCATCCTTTCGATTCAAGATTATGACTTCACTACTTTCCACTTCCACAATTCATTCCAATTCCTAATCTTACTGCAGCTAGTTCTTGTTCAATTCCTAAACTTCAACTTACAGTGTATCCTGGTTTGTGACTACCACATATGTACAGTTTCAATTAACCAAATTTGTAATGATCAGGACAAAGTTTTGAGCCTAAAGTATCAATTGTACCAATTATTTGACTACACTGCAAAATGTAAGTTTCTGTGTGATCTAGTTGAGGTTTTCGAGTATATGATGTGAAACATCTTTCCAGTATATCTGCCTGTCTACTTAATAGTTAACTGCGCAATGGAACTCATTGGTCTCCAAGGAAGTGTCATCAGACTTAAAAGTAAGTTTCTTTTGTAACTGATACAATTCCAACTCATCTTATAACTTATGCCTCTTGCAGCCGAGAAAAATCACCTGGCCTCAGACACACAAACCATCAAAGCAACGAAAACAGCTCAGAAAACAGCAAGACAACAGTCAGTGGAGCCCGGGCACAAGAAATAAATCGAAAAGATTTTCGCTCCCAGGCATCATAACAATCTTTTAAACAGCTGTGAAAAGGGCATAATGCGGTAAAGCGGTCCAGATATATCATCAGAAGAGAAGAAATATTTATGTGATCATATTCACTTCCAACTTAAATCTTAATACTTGTGGTTATCAGCATCTTCTTAAAGCTCAAAGGTTTATGTGTTGCAGATTTGAAAGTTTGTAGGTTAAATGCAGTAAGTATTTAAAAGAGAGAATCTTTGGGCTGCAGTGAATTTCAATCTGCACAAGTGCCTCTCATCTCTGCATTTCTGTAAAACGGGAAGTTGAACGATAGCTAACGCATGGAATTAACCTTCCCAATGACATGGATTAATATGCAATAGATGAAAGTGTTTGCCTAAATTACCATATTTAAATTGTTTCCATGGTTAAAATTTTAATTTTTAAAACATTTTTGAAAAAAAAATTTATTCTGATACAAAGCTTCACAGTAGCTTTTGTTAAACTCTTCCGCACATTTTAAGTTGCTTTTGACATAAAACTTCTGTCAACCATTTGAACAGTTAAACGTTTTGAAATAAAGTCTGGCAATGACTTCTTTCTTCTTTAATCCCTCTTTGTAGATTATTTTCTCTCAATAACAGCTCTCAGGCTGAAAATTGTTGACCTTCATTTTGGAGAAGTATTCAAGTACTGGAGTAAGCAGGCAAATACATATTTTCAAACTTTATACCTATCACTCTCACTTATGTGGCAAAAGAATAGTATTCATCTTTAGGTTCCTTTATATTTCCTTCCACATGATAGATCCTCTACTGTCAGACATATGCTTTTGAACTCAAAATCCAGTGCCAACTGACTGGTTTACTTTTTTCCACGCGGAGGAAATGCCTTGCCTCCACAAATAGTCCAGATGAACTGCTGAACTAAGCCCCCAAGAAATATGGGTGATAAACCTACCTTTATTATGCAGTCCTTTGAATGAATTAACACGTTGCATAATAAATTACCATCTAATGTGAAATTGAGAATTATAAGATTCAATATTTCTTTCCTTCATGTTCTATGAAACTCACTTGCATGCCTTTATTGAGTTAATTTTGAGAAATTGTCTGCATCAAGCACCATATGATAGCAGGGGACTTCACAATAGAGACAGAAGATTTGTCCCACGCATTAATACTGTACTTTATGTAAATCTATTAGAGGAGTATTACTATGAGTTCACATTGAATGTAGGCATCTTAACTTCATGGCTACAGCAAGCATAGCTGTGGAAGAAATCAGTAATTAATGCAATAGGTAAAATCCACTAACTAAGAAAATAATAGATTAACTTTTAAGAAGGTCATGAGTTTGATTCTAAGGGTTATCATTCAAGCCATTGAGGATTCATGTTGTACCAATGTGGTTCATCCTAGGGGAAAGATCTATTAATCACAACAAATCTTGCTTGCTTCAAATCTATCACTTGTATAGCATTTAAAGTGAGGTATTGACATATTGGTGGTGAAATTTGTGGACTCCTAAGGCAGTTTATTTTGCATGTTAAAAAAAAATGATTTTCTGTTTTCAGTGTAATTCTATTTGCTGATGATTGGTTCTACAGCACAAATTCCATGCTGTAAATGTAGTACTCTTTCTGTTATAATGTGGCCAATTTTAACTTGGGCTGCCTGGCAGGAAATTGGTGGTAATGGCCATTAATGCCCTTGTTACCTGAGTCCTGCTCTCGGCTTGACCACCACCATTTTATCAGGAACCTACAGGATAAGGCAGGAAGTCCATTAAAGTATGCAAATTAGTGTCCTTTTTCAATCATAGAACTTTAATTGCAGTTTCCATGTACAAATGAACAGACATGTGCAATGTTTCTTCTGCCCACTTGAGTTGGGTGATGAGTGGCCTAATCAGCAGCTGGCCCTGGAGGTCACTCATAAAACAGTTCAGAAATTGTATTATTTTCCTTTCCATGAAGCTAAAATGAGCAGGAATACGTTTCCTTGGCTGACAAACAAAAAATGTTATTGGTGCTGCTACCAAATCATCCAAGGCCAGTCTGGAATACATCTGTCTCAAATGTTTGTCAATCAGATCAATGTTGCCGTGGACTGATTTTCCCATTCACCTGAACTGGCAAACTGCAATGGGACTCCTATGTTTCATGCCTGCAACTCAATGGCAGAACATAAGTAAGAGCAAGATCATGAAATGACTCAACCTGCTTCCACTCTGTAGGGATTCTATGATTCCACGCAAGAATTGTTGAACTGCAATCTTGAACCATTGCCTACCTGCTTCTTAGTGCAGTTAAAATTGGTGCCAATCAGTCAATTAATAGGATAGCTTACTTAAATGTGTGTTCTGGATCTATCATGCTGAACAGTGCATGTGGGATGAAATTCTGGCAGATTTATGAATATATTGCAATAGAATGCTTGAAATTGAATCTTATTTTAAATTTCTGCATCCAGAGACATCCTCCCCAGACCATTTTCATCACCTCAGTTTATTGCAAACACGAAAATCCAACACTTTTGCAGTAATTTATCTAATTCAAATAACTGAGGACGTTGGGAACCGAAAACTCTCAGTAAATATGAATTTTGGACATATTTGTATACATAGTTTGTCATGCTGAAATGATTAGAAATGTGGGATGATAGGTATTGTAAACAACTCTGTGGAATTTAACCTGAATTACAGTTATTTCCTTTCTTTTATGCTTGATGAGTTTTGAGAAAACAACTTGTCGTACCAAAAATGGCATTAAAATGTATTTCAAGATCAATATTTACAAAACAATCAACATCCTTTTTAGTATATTTCTAAGTCATCTGCTATGAATGCAATTAGAAAGGAAACAATAGAAAATGAATTCAGTTGCTTGGATTCTGGAAGTTATTTCATTATACTACATGATGTATTATTGTGAAGGTAAGCTGACTCTTAAATATGATTGTCAAACTGTTTGCACACTAAAATAGCAAACTTCAATTTACGTTGAACTGGAGATTACGATTCTTAACAAAATACATGAATTCCCTCAGACCAGCCCAAAGACATTTAAGATTACAGGAAGGAAACATATATTTTAAAAATCTCTGTATGGTGCATATTTTAACGTAGCAGTTTCCTCCAATGAATCAGCTATGATCTTATTTAGATTTGAAGGTTTAGACTTGGAAATATGATTTTTTTAAAATGGATATAGACAGAAAATTTGTATCATTTAGGTGTTCATAGACATATTTGCTTATTCAAACTGTAGTGTATCCTCAAAAAATTCCAGCATTTTCAGGGTCTCTGTGCACCTTTCGCTTCATAAGGTTTTAATTAATGTAACATTTATATTCAATATATTGAACCCTTACACTATTGACTGCGTACAGATTGTTGCAGTTGGATGTAGGAGATTTTTTGGCCTCTTTATTGTATTTGCAATTTTTTTGGAACGATAAAACCATTTCTTGTAACCAAGTAGGCAATACCATTAAAAGGATACATGGGGAAAATCATTCACTGTTTAAATGTCATTGCCATACTATTTGGACTTTTATGCTTGCAAGTATTTTATTCTAAATGCAGTAAGCTTTTGAAACAAAATTGCAAAGTGAAATACCAACGCAAAATCTTGAAAAATGTACGCTCTTTTCGTTGTTTGCAAGTAAAGTTTTGTATGTGCATGATTAATGTTACTGTCTAGTTCACAATATATCTGTTTGTTCTAATTTCAACAAATGAATAGAATTTTAATAAAAGCATGTTTATTTGATAAGATTCTGTGCTGCTTAATTACTAAAGAATACATGGTACAAAGCCTGATGATATATGAATTTTGGATTATCATTGTTTTCTGTATTAGATCTAAAGCCACAGGGAAAAACACTGCAATTGCCATTTGACAGTCATTGTACGTATCTTGAGGTTCCTTGGGGAATATTTAATTGTATTGTAGACTGACTACTAAGATATATGCATTAACATATCTTAAAGTGTAAAAGATACAAAGCATGATATTTTAGAAGTTCAGTATATTGAAATAATATAACTTCTCATGTTGCTGTTTAAGTAAAATGTCTATCAGCCTGTTTGCACAACAGATCATTTATATTTAAATTCAGTTATGCTGTTCTGAATTAATTAATTTCCTGACAGTTAATGACTTATAGGTGCAACAGTTGTCATGAATGGGATTACTGCTTGTTCAGCAATATGGTCAAAGAGGAAAATGCACAATTTCTCAAAACAATTAATATTGCAAAATTTTTAATTGCATAAATGGACTTAATAATCACCATGGCCCATGAACAAGATATTGCTCCCTTCTGGGTCTAATTATAAAGACTAAGTACCTCATTAAGCAAAATGGTTTTAGAGGCTGATATACCAGAGTAAAACATTATTCTGTTTTTGACTCATTAGCTTCAACAAAAATGGCACAATCTATAAATCTGTGTATATTTGGTGGTGTGGTGTCATTTATGCATGCATTTTTAAAATAAACAAAATCTTCAAAAATGAACTTTTTTATGCATTAACATGGTTAAAAAACATTTTTTTGGCTTGATAGTTTTCACTTTTATTTCTATATGACTCTTGAGGTTAGTTATTATTACTGCAATTAAAAGTCACCATTTACACGGTGTTCAATCTTAATACATTTTTTAAAAATTCAAATGTATGCCAGCTTCAATAATCTAATCAACTTTTGATTTGTGATTGGACATTCTGAAAAAGATAACACCACATTTTCTGTCGTTAACTATATTTCCCGTCAAATAATCCTAATATGTATTCATAAGGCAAATATTTCCCGTTGGTGCAATTTCATAAAGACAGCTTGCAACAGAGCAAAGGGATTTTTGCCTAAGGCTGTTTTGAGTTGGTGTGTTCATGAAAATTTTTATGAGCCATATTAAAACAACTAGCATTAATAAAATGTTAGTGTAGATGGGAGATGAGTGTCAGGACCAGTTGCACTAGAATTCATGATTTGTGCCCTGATGAAAAATGAGAAGTAAATAGAGAGACAGAATTTAAGATGAGCTGGGATGATTTTCCTTGCTGAATCTGGGATCAAAATGTTATATTAATACAAGTGAAATAAATTTTAATTACCAATACAAAGCTACTCAGCCACGAGTCAACAACAAATATATGATCAAGTGTTAGAGACCCTGACAGTGCAGAAATTGTAGCTCTAAGGAGAATTGTTATGGTAACAATATTGAGGTTCATATACGGTGGCTGGGGTGGCGGGGGAAGATAGCATATACTTCCTTCTTTGTTGGTTTTTTTCTGTTGATAGTGGTTTAATCTCTAGAACAGAATATTGAAGGTTTAAGTTTAATAATCTAGGCTGATTCTCTAGCACATTGTTGAGAGACAGCCACATTGTTAGAAGTGCTACACTTTCTTTGAATGTGCTGTTAAATCATATAATGTGATATCTGTTTGTGTGTTCTGGGGGCTTGGTTTAACACCACATCCAAAGGAATATGATGTAGTTAATTCAAACATGAATATCTCAACACCAACCAAAGTAGATTAACCAGTCATTTATCTCATTACTGCCTTTGGTTCTTTGTGTGGACAAAATAGCTGCCCTCCTTGTTCACGTTAGTCACTGAACTTCAAAATAATTATGTGATATGTTTTCAGGCATTTGTGAATGATGAAATAACCAAATAAATACATGTCTTATTTCCTGTTATACTTTACTGGAGCAAGCATGACACTGAGTCAGTGAAAAGTTGAACAATGACACATTCACAAGAAGTGGCATCGCTCTTAAAAGCAAAAAACACTAAAACCTCCTGTTGCTTTCTGATGAAATGCAGGGCAAATATATATCAAACAAGACATAACAGAATCCCAACTCCAAAAAGATAAAGCATCTTACAGTTTTTATTTTTGATTACATTTTTTTTAAAGTGCTTACCTTTTCACATAACTTTAATACAGACCCATTTAACTTTTGATTGCTGTTGCAGGGCATAGATACTATTGTGATTGAGTTTTACCCCAACTAAGTTCAATTTGTTAATCATGCACAAATCTATGTAGGTTATATTTGTGATCCCCAGCTTTATATATAACCTATTTGCGTTGTTTTTTGCACAACGTATAATTCATAGCACATTCAGGATTATTTAGTAAATATTAGGAAATGTTTAGGTTACATGGGCCTGTTTCCACACTGTAGGGATTCTATGATCTATGTAATGCTGGATACAGTGTTCTGAGATTTGCAAGCTTGGGCTGGTTCAGCACAGTCAGCATGGTGCCTACTGTGGATGTTAAACATGAAGATAGAAAACTACATGATAGGATCAAAGTAGGCCATCTGACCCTTTGAGCCTGCTCTGCCATTCTATATGATAATGGCTGCTAATCAGGCAAAATACCCTAATCCCGCCCTCCCTTCCATACCCCTTTAGACAATAGCTATATCTACCTCCTTCTTGAAACATGATATGTTGGCCACAACCACTTTCTGTGGTAGTAAATTTCACAGCTCACCACTCTCTAGGTGAAGAAATTTCTCTTCCTCTTTTCTAAAAGGTTTATCCCTTATCCTTAAACTACGACCCCTAATTCTAGACTCCCCCGCCATCAGGAACATTCTTCCTGCATTTAACTTGCTTAGTCCTGTTAGAATTTTATAGCTTTCTATGAGATACTCCCTCATTCTTCTAAACTCCAGTGAATACAATCCTAACCAACTCAATTTCTCCTTATATGTCAGCCCTACCATCCCAAAAATTAATTTAATAAACCTTTGCTGCACTCTCTCTATAGCAAGAACGTCTTTCCTCAGGTACCGAAAACAAAAGTGCACATCATATTTCAGGTGTGGCCTCATTAATACCCTGTATAATTGCAGCAAGATATCCTTGTTCCTATGCTTGAATCCTCTCACTAGAAGGCTAACATACAATTTGCCTTCTTTACCACCTGCTGCATCTGCATGCTTACTTTCAGCAAGTGGTGCACGAGGACAGCCAGGTCTTGTCGAACATACCCCTCTCTCAACTGACAGACATTTCTGTTTATGCTGCCTAGATGGATAACCTCACATTTATGCACGTTATACTGTATTTGTCACGCATTTGCCCACTCACTCAGCCTGTCCAAATCACATTTCCACCCAGCTTTGAAGGGATCAGCTCTTTCATATAGTTTGCCAACATTTTAGAGCAAGTGTTAACAATAACAGATAATAATTATCTTTAAAAATATTACTTCAACCCATTTTAGGTTATTTTGAAAACTGTATTACACATTTCCTCCAAAATCTTTTTGCACTTTGTAATTTTTTTTATTCATGTACAATGTGAGGGCATCGCTGGCTAGGCAGCATTTATTGCCCATTCCTATTCGCCCAGAGGGCAGTTAAGAGTCAACCATATTGCTTTGGTCTGGAGTCACACATGGGCCAGACCAGGTAAGGATGGCAGTTTCCTTCCCTAAAGAACATTAGTGAACTTGATGGATTTTTCCAACAATTGACAATTGATTCACAGTTGTCATTAGATTCCTAATTCCAGACATTTACTGAATTCAAATTGCAGCATCTGCCATGGCGCGATTCTAACCTGGGTCCCCAGAATGTTATCTGGAGTTCTGGATTAACAGTTGAGCAATAATACCACTAGGCCATTGCCTCCTCCAATAATTTTGTAATTATTTCACACATACAGTTTGATTTAAAATGTTTTAGTACTTGTTTCTCATGCATTGCTTTTGCCTCAAATTTGAGGCTTTATTGATATACAATCTTTATTCCAGTCACCAGGTTTGAAATGTCAACTATTTTCTCTCCACAGATGCTGCTAGACCTGCTGAGTTTTTCCAGCAATTTCTGTTTGCGTGTCTGTGTGTGTTTCAGATCTCCAGGGTCCGCAGTTCTTTGATTTATCTCTGTCTTTGATGCATGGGGGTTATTGTTGACTTGTGAGAAGTCACAGGCCTGAAGCTCGAACTCTGTTCTTTCTCTCCAATTGGCCCTGCCAGACCTGCTGTGTATTTCAGGCGATGTAGGCACACATACATTAAACAAAAATTACCTGTGATTCCATCTGTGTCAGCACCATGAAAGGCATTGCGCTCTTGACAACAGGCCAACCATTGGCCTCAAGCTACAATTGTGCATCACTTCCTTTATGTGGCGTCAGCCTGTGCTCCGCCGCCATGACAACGGCGTAACATCGACATTCCACTGCTCGCTGTTTCCAAACTGTTTGAATCGTTGGCTCGAGCTGCGCCCGCACCAGACTTTAAACCTGGATGTAGCGTGAATCCCTTTGTTTGTTTCCACCTGGCAAAAATGCCGAAAAAGGTCCTGAGACTAACGGTGCACCTGAAAATCCAGGCGGTGGGTTCTCTTACCGTTGGCGGTCGGGGTTGGAGCGACTGGGCGGCGGTTGGAAGCGGCGGTCGGGCCCAACTGCCGCCGGCAGATTTGATTGACATGCGGCCGGCCAATAGAAGTCGGCGAGGCGGCCGTCCTTTGCGGGGATTTGTAGGAATTCTTCCGGTTCCTCCAATGAGAATGGGGGCGGTGCAAAGCTGTCACCAAACAACAACAACTACATCAGGCTGTGTTGCCGCCAACTTGGTTCCAACTTTGAGATAGTAAGAACTGCAGATGCTGCAGTCAGAGACTATACAATGTGGAGATGGAGGAAAAATGAAGGGTCCCGACCCAAAACGTCCTCTTTCCTGCTCCTCTGATGCTGCCTGGACTGCTGTGTTCCTCTAGCTCCACACTGTGCTGTCTTTGGTTCCAAGTTTGGTCTGATTTCACTCTCTTGCTCTTCCACAATGAATATTTTATTACATGTTCAGCCTTTCAGTTGTAACTTATTTTCTTTCCTAGAATCTATGGACATTGCTTGTCTGAAGGGAAGGATTGTTCTGAGGAAGGGTCACCGGACCCGAAACGTTAACTCTGTTTTCTCATCCACAGATGCTGCCAGACGTGCTGAGCTTTTCCAGCAACTTTGTTTTTGTTGCTTGTCTGAAGGTGTTTGAACTCTGAGGGCTAATGATTAAAAATAATGTTAGGAACTGAGTGGGGCTGGGCTTGGCTAGGTGATGTGGAAAATCAGACGACTTAGGGGTCCAGCTCCTCCTATTAAAGACTACTCTTTA
This sequence comes from Ginglymostoma cirratum, assembly GCA_024137785.1. Taxonomy (NCBI): domain Eukaryota; kingdom Metazoa; phylum Chordata; class Chondrichthyes; order Orectolobiformes; family Ginglymostomatidae; genus Ginglymostoma; species Ginglymostoma cirratum. The sequence goes on along the minus strand of JAHRHZ010000058.1, from coordinate 33,580,665 downwards.
AATGTATTTTGGGACTGTGAAATGAGTCCCGTGGAAAACAAGCGCAACTTTTGTTTTCTTAATAACCGAAGTATCTCACCCCGGAGCCATTCTCGTAAAGTTTTTTTTTCTGCAACTCTCTGGTGCACTCGCAGCTTTCTCATAGTGTGGTGCAATTCCGTGTACAATTCTGCAGCTGAGGTAGGACCAGTGTTCTTAAAAGTTTATCATAACCTCCCTGCTCAAGGACTTTTGAGTCTATTTATGAAATCCAGCATAGAGTATACTTTATTAACAACTCCCTCCATATGTTCTGCTACCTCTAATGACATAAGTACATGTATTCCAAGGTGTCTTTACTCCTGCACACCCTTTAGAATAGTGCCTTTTGGTTTGTACTATCTTTCCATGTTCTTTGTACCAAAGTGCATCAGCTTGCACTTCTCTGCATTGAACTTATCTGATACTTGTCTGCCTACTTCACTGTCGCAATGTCAATTTGAAGGTCTACATCATCTTCCTCTCATTTAATGATTCTCCTGAGTTTTGTGTTGTTTGCAAACTTTGAAATTGACCTCTACACATTAAGATCGACATCATTTCTATATATCTCAGTGGTTAATACTGCTGCCTCACAGTGTCAGGGACCCAGGTTCAATTCCACCCTTGGGCGACTGGCTGTGTGGAGTTTGCATATTCTCCTAGTGTCTCTGTGGGTTTCCTCCGGGTGTTCCCGGTTTCTTCCCACAGTCCAAAGATGTGCAGGGTAGGTGAATTGGTCGTGCTAAATTGCCCATAGTGCCCTGGGATGTTTAGGTTAAGTAGGTTAGACATGGGAAATGCAGGGGTAGGGGAATGGATCTGAGTGGGATGCTCTCCAGAGGGGCGTGTGGATTTGTTGGGCTGAATGGCCTGTTTCCCCACTGTAGGGACTCTGTGATCTCTATGATCAAGAAAAGCAACAGTCCTAATACTGACTCCCTAGGAACTCCATTGCAAATTTTCTTCCAGCCCAAAATATACCCATTAACCATTAGTCTCTGCTTGCTATTCTTCAGCTAATTCTGTATCTGCATTGTTACTATGCGTTGTATTCCACGAAGTATAAATTTTCTCACAAGTAGGTATGTGGCATTGTATCGTATGCCTTTTGGAAGTTCATCTACACCATACCAACAGTATTCCCCCCATCAATGCTACCTGTTACCTCTTCAAAACACTCATGCTGAGACTCTGAATGAATCCATTATCCTGAATGACGGTTTCTAGAGATTTCTGCACCACCAAAGTTAACTGAATGGTCTGTAGTTGCTGGAGCGATCTTTGCAATCTCTTTTGGAAAAGAGAGGCATAGGTTCCAGGAGATGCCTTTTCGATAGGTTAAAATGAGTTTCATGGGATTGGTGTAGAGACATAGAGGGTCATGAGGAGAGAGGGAGTTGATGGAAGTGTAGAGGAAAGTTTTTAAATGAAGGATGCAATGTGGCGTGATTAACGTTGAATTAATTGTGATATTATTTGTACTGCATTGATCTGCAAAAGTAATTATTTGAAATAAACATTAGTCCTTTTTTGCTTAATGGCACAAGAAGTATATTCAATGTTGACAATCCAAAAAGCATCCCACAAAGTTTTAGTTGGCTCCTGAGCACAGACTAGCTATATTCCAATGCCACTTAGAATTTAGTCCCTCTGGAGGGGATCTTTGATATGAAGCAACAGGGTCAGGCCACTCAGGCAGTCAGATTGAAGAATTCTCCCAGATGACAAAGCAGAGAATTATATTGTATTTAAATAATAGTTTAGAAAGAAAACTACGGGATTGTAAGAGAAAATCAGAACAAACTAATATAATTTTTGTAAAAAATGGAATGGCTGAGTAAGCTATTCTGATAATGGGCAGCTCGGGATGTGCGACAAATGCTAGCTTTGATGCCCATGCCCCATGAAGGAATACAGAAAGTTTCCAATCTGTCAATGCATGTGTAACCATGTATTTTTACAAAATTTTTCAATGTCAACCCTGCATGTGCCATTTGCAGCAGTGGCAAATATAGAAGCTCTTCCCTTATTTCTGTGAAGAATTGTGAGAAGCTTTCTTTCAGATAAATCTTGTGTTTAGAATATTAATACCATTATTGCCCCCATCTTCTTCTTATTAGTAGTGTCTGTAGACTCATTGCCATTGTAAACTGTCAAAAATAATTTATCAAGGTTATAAAAAGTTTCTCAGTAGAGATTTTAAGGGGATCTCACCTGTTTTCTTTTTATGTGAGTTGAAACATAATGTGTCACAAGTTTTAATTTTTTAGGATACATAATTGACCTTAAGGAAATTTTATTTTATAAGAAATTGGAAACTACTAATTATGAATTTTTCACTATTTTATGTTTTGCTGTGTTTGTTTATGGAATCGATATTTATCAAAGACTGTAAATTAACAAGCTTCCTAGTGATCAATGAATGCTTTCCGTAGGCACATAATGGCACAAGCTGCCTGACAAGAGGAAAAGCAGTGTGAGTGAGATGGATGTGTTGGACATTGGTAGTTGACACAAAATATGTTGTGGCAGGATTGTGACAGAATTTATATACGAGAGGCCAAACATAGCATTATTGTCAAAAATGAGTGGTGTTATTTAATGTTGGTAATAGTATGACATTATATGTTTCTCTGCCAACATTATAATTCTTCCAAATTGAAATAATTTGTCATAGGTTACATGTCCTGGAGTGTTCCTGCCTGAAAAGAATGATGTTTACGTCAGTGTATGTATGTTAGGAAGATTTCAGAAAACCAAGTTTGTCCCTTCTGTCTTTCCATTGACCTTCAACGAGAAAGTGAAGATTGAAAAGGTATAAACTGTCTTCTTGTTCAAGCAATTTCTAAAGAAAGAAAAAAAAATTCTGAACATTTTAAACCTAAGTGTTGGAATTACACCAATTATTAAATGGCATCTGAAAGAGAAAGGACAAGTTCAGAAGGAATGGATCTAAAATGGATCTCCAACTAAACTGTTAAACCTATCTTCACTTTCCAGTGCTAATTGACTTGCTGTGTAGTTTTCTATTTTTGTTTGGATACTTTTTTATATGTAAAGGATTTAGTTCCTTATGGTAGTGCAGCCTTGTAGCTTTAAATTTTAATTTTCATACCAGTCACTACTTTTGAAAGTAATTCAATGTACACAAAGAAATTTGGGACATTTCAGAAATATCTAAAAAGGCACTATGAATGCTACATTTGCTTTGGATCAAACTCATTTTAGATAGAAACAGAGAGGAAGGATCATTAGTCTTGGCCTCGTGTCAAATTAAATTCCGTCCTTAAACTGTTTAAATTTTTCTCAAGCTGCTTTTTTTTCCTTTGTGAGTAATTCTAAACTAAATTATCAGCTTTGAAATGTAAGATTTCTCATATTTATATATTTAAACATTATTTCTTTCTTGGTCTCTTTACTCCCTTGGCTACTGAAATTACAATAAGTATATAAGAGGATTCTCTTTCCTCGATGGGCTGAATAGCCTTCTTCTCTGGTCTCTCTGCTGGTCCCAAATACGAAGGCCTTGCAGGCAAATCAGGTACAGCAGGCCCCTTTGTGAAACAATTGCTTAGTTTTCACACTGCTGGCTGCAGCCATGCTTCTTGACATGGCTGCTCTGGCCAATATCATGTTTTGTGGACACTGCTTCAAAATACAGGCATCATTTGTTTCCCTCCTTCTTATGTTCTTGCATTTAGCAACAGCCCTGTCATAGCCTCCAATATGGCTACCTCTCATCCTTTAAGTTGTTTGCAGTTATAGATAGTTTACATAGGTTGATAGGTGGTTTGCATTATAAATGCATCCAAGAAATATATAATGAGAAAGAGAAATTAGGACACAATATGTAAGATTTAAAAATGAGGACTGAATTGCATCTGCGTGCCTTAGAGCAATTGTCCAATGCTTTCCCACTCCACCTTGGGGATTGATTAATACTTTAATCATATTGAATCATTTTAAAATTCCTTACACAATTAAGTACTTTACAGTAGGATGACTTGCTGTTAACTACACAAACAGTAAATAATTCTACTGACCTTTCTTAATATAATGAAATCAATGGACAAAATGTTTGGATTTACTTATTTTTACCCAGAACAGTCTTCCTGTCAATGTGTAAGTGAAGCAATGATCAAGGTAATACTGAGATTAATTAATGAAGTCTTATCTTCCCTGAACTATTAGAAATAGTGTTATTTGCCTTAAGCAAGAATATTTCTCAGTAAAAAAATTTTTATATTTGGTTTTATTTCCATGAAAATGTTATTCTGCTCAACCATGTTAACATAACCAACACTGTTGGAAAATCAATGCTGAAGCACTCAAAGACCCTGATAATAGAGCCCTATTCAGCTCACGCCCACTGACCCAGAGACCGCTGAGTGTCTGCCGTCCTTCAGATTTGGCATCTGCAGAGAGACCATAAGACATAGGAGCAGAACTGACCATTCAGCCCATCAAGTATTTCTACCGTTTAGTGAGATCAGAGGGCTGACCTGATAATCCTCAACTCAACGTTATTGCCGTCGTCCATACCCCTTGAGTCCCTTACTGATTAACTATCTGTCTATCTCAACCTTGAATATACTTGATGACCCAGCCTCAACATCCCTCTACAGTAAAGAATTCCACAAATTTACTACACTCTGAGAGTAGAAATTCTTCATTATCTCTGACTTAAATATGAAACCCGTTTTCTGAGATCATGCACTCTGCTCCTAGACTTTCCCACAAGCGGAAACAACCTTTCTGCGTCTACCCATTCAAGTACCCTAAGAATTTTATACGTTTCAATGTGGTTGTCTCCCATTCTTCTATATTCCAATGAGTACAGGCCCAATCTACTGAACCTCTCCGTATAAGCCAGTCTTCCATACTTGGTATCAGCATAGCAAACCTTCTGTTAACTGCTCCCAATGCCAATGTATCTTTTCTCAGATAAGGGGCCCAAGACTATTCACAGTGTTCCAGCTATGATTTGACTAGAACTTGTATAGTTTTAGAAAAAAACTTCCTACCCTTACACTCCATTCCCTTTGAAATAAAAGCCAACATCCCATTTTCTTTCCCTATTACCTGTTGAATTTGAATGCTAGCTTTTTGTGATTCATGGATGAGGACTTCCAAATCCTTTTGTTTCATAGCTGTCTTCAGCCTTTCTCTGTTGAAATAATATTCAGCTCCTCAATTCTTTCCTTCAAAGTGCATAATCTTATATTTCTTCACATTAAATTCTCTCCGCCAAGATTTTGCTCAATCCCTTAACCTGTCTATACATCTCTGCATTTGCTGGTCACCTGGTGAAGAAACACCAAGACTTTTTTGATCAGAATGACCAGGATATCCAGGAGCTGATAGGTTGCTAACAAATGGATGATGGAGTTCAATCTGGATAAATGTGAGGTATTGCTTTTTGGTGCAACAATCAGGGGCTAAACTTATACAACTAATGGTAGGGGCTTGGCTAATATTGTAGAACGGAGGGACTTGGGGGTTCAGGTACAAAATTCCATGAAATTTCTGACCTGGGTAGACAAGGTGGTTAAAAAGGCATTTAGCACACTTGCCTTCATTGCCCAGTCCTTTGTGTACAGGAGTTAGGAAGTCATGTTAAGTTTGTACAGGACATTGGTGAGGCTTTTTCTGGAGTACTGTGACCAGTTCTGGTCACCTAGTTATAGGGAGGATTTTATTAAGTTGGAGAAGGTTCAGAAGAGATTCACCAGGATATAGCCAAGTATAGAAGGTTTGAGTTGTAAAGAAAGGCTTGCTAGGGTGGGACTTTTTTCACTGGAGGGTGGGAGGTTGAGAGGCAACCTTATAGAGGTTTTTAAAATCACGAGGGCTACAGATAGGGTTAGTGGTAGGTGTCTTTTCCTTAGGATGTGGGCTTCCAAGACTAGGGGGACATATTTTTAGGGTGAGAGGAGAGAGACAGTAAAAAAGACATGGGGGCAATTTTTTTACACAGAGGAAGGTTCACATGTGGAATGAACTTCCTGAGGAAATGATGGATGTGGGCATGGTTACAATGTTTGGAAAACACTTAGATGAGTACTTGAATAGGAAAGCTTTTGGAGGGAAATGGGCCCGGAGCAAACTAGTTTAGTTTGGGATTATGCTGCACCGAAGAGTCTGTTTCTGTGTTGTATCAATCTGACTCTATGACACAAGGCATTTCTGAACTTGAACTAACAAACCAACTTAAGAACTAGAAACAAGTTCTACAGCCAGCTGAAGCTGATGTGTGGGAACATACAGTTGAGGTTAAAATCAGATTAGCATGATCTCATTGAATGGCAGAACAGGCTTGAAGGACTGAATGACCTCCTTTTGTTCATTGTTTGTATGTCCTGCAAAATATCTGCGAATTAAGGAGCCGAGGATACATGGAGAAAGTGCAGGAGATCCAGCAGTTAGCCAACAATCACAATGTGCATGATTCCTTGAGCTCAGTTGAGACTACATATGGTCCATACATCCAAGGCTCCACACCATTACTGACTAAGAGTGGAGAGATGCTTGCCAAGGACAGGGAAACAGTCGACACCCACTGAAAGGAGCATGTTGAAGATATTCTTAACTGTCTTCAATGCATACAACTATGTCCTGCTGCCATCTCAGCACAACCCCAACCCAGCACAAGTTAGAAAAGGCCATTCGACAGCTAAAGAGCAGGAAAGCATGAGGAGCACATGGAATCCCTGTTGAAGTACTGAACAATATTGGAAAATCATTGTTAGCATGAATGCACAACCTCACTTTCCTTTTCCGGAAGGAGGAGAGCATGCCAGGAGATCACAGATGCTGTAGGTGTGACCATCCTCAAGAAATGTGATGGGTCTGACTGTGGTAACTCCAGAGGAGGCTTTTTGCTGCTAGTAGCAGGTTAAATTATCACAAGAATCTTTATCAATCACCTTCTCCCTGTGGCTAAAGAGGTCCTTCCAGAGTCCCTCGAAGGGACACAAAGGACATAATCTTCCTGCATAGCAACTAACAGAGAAATGCAGGGAACAAAACCAGTTCTTGATCATAGCCATCTTTGACCTCCTAAAGGCTTTCAAAACTGTTAACTGTGAACTCCTACTCCATTTCAGCTACCCTCAAAAAGTTTTCTCTGTCTTCATCTGCTCTACAATGATACATTAGCTGTGATCCTAAACAACACATCTGCCACAGACCCATTTTACGTTCGTGCAAAAGTTAAGCAAGGCTGTGTCATTGCATTGATACTCTCTTGATCTTCCTTGCTGCAATGCTCCACCTCACCTTCAGCAAACTCCTGCTGGAGTAAATCTACAGAGCAAATGACAACTGTTCAGCCACTGCTGCTGACAGGCCAGTTCCATGGTTGCCTCATCCATGTTCATTGAACAATATGCAGACGATGCTTGTATCTGTGCGTATTCAGAGGCTGAGCTCTAACCTTTGTCAGCACCTTCACTAATGCATACTAGAGCATGGGCCATCAAACATCTGTAAGACAAAGTCTCTGTATGACCCCTCACCCTGCCACATAGCATTGTTCCATCACCCCAACCCAACCAGATTATCAGAAGTTACAAGTCTTGGACAACGTGGTCCATCTTCCATAACTTGGGAGTCTTTTGTCAACATGGACGTGAGGTTCAGTACTCTACAATCTTTCTTGCTGCGTGTTCCGTTTTGCTCTCATTTCTCTTCTGACTCAAGTCTGCTATTAATCCCCTCTACACTGAACCAACTGTCATCATATCTTTGTGTTTTGGAATTCTGTTCCCAAATGCAAACTGAATTGCTTTGGCACGTCTCTCCCTACCTTCAAAACTTCCTGAAATCCTACAAATTTAACTATGCTTTTTGGTCACCAGCCTTGACTTTATTCACATTTGTTGTTCACCCTCCCCATTCCACCCATTCTTTTCCAGGTAATTGCTTGAGACACTTTGCTATGTATTCTGTGGTGACTTTAACTTACATTTCTCTTTGCTTTTCATTTTAACAACATCGCATAACAGTGCAGCGCTTTACAAATTCAGTGAATATGATTCAATAAGAATGTTTGGAAATGAGAAAGATCTACATTGTAAGTAACAGAGGAAAGTTTTCTTTGCAACAAACAAACATCACTAATAATTGAGATCAGCAGTAAGACAAATGTTGATACAGAGTTAGGCAAAATTACTCTAATCTAAAATATTTAATAAATGCATGTGCATAGCCTGAGTTAAGTTAATTTCAAAATTTTTTTTATAAGGAAAGCAGATTGCTCTCCCAAGTAGTAAATTGTTGATATTGATCATTTCAATAAGTTCTTTTAAGTTCCGAGCTTAAAACATTAGTACATATCCATTGTTTTTCTCTAAATGATCATCATTTGAAATTTGATAAAAACAGTTTTCTTTGAATCATATGTTTCCTAATATTGGACAATTATTTCCAAGTGATGGTTCTTTGATTTTTTTTATATCATGTAAATGCAGAACTTTCCTGAAGCTATGAATCCTGGGGATGTCGCAGACATTCTGGAAAGTAAGAACAGTGTATATTAGTGATTTTGTTTTTATATTTACACATTTGCATCTCTGAAACTCCCGTATTATAATATCAGTATTAATATTATCTTGTGATTCTTTTCTTCACAGTGGATACAACAAAATTTGAATTGATACAGCTGACTCCACCAGGTACCATCAAAATTTGTGAAAATATCAATGTGTTTACCTGTCAGTTACTATTTGCTCAGTCAAAATATGTTTTCTGAAGGTACTGGTAAAGTATCAGTCTTACTTAGCATACATTGTAATATGATGCTTCGTTTGATATCTGAAAGTCCACTTCTCCCTCACTTTTAAACTCAGAACAAAATAATGAAGAGAATGTGTTATGTGAGTTGAAACATAGGCACATCCTGGGTGTCTTGTTAAACAACGTGTTATTTTGTGAATATGCATTGAGTTTGTTCATAGTTAGGGTGAAAGATAGAAAGCACATACAGAATCCTGAAATGGAAAAAGGAAAATTAGACTACTTTAATGCCTCAGTGAGGTTTATTATGTGAGTAGATGAGCAGTATAGATTTGGAAAATAGCAGATAATTGTCCAACCTGTGCTAAGATCTCAAATAGCAATAAGAATATTATAATTGGCATCATAATCCTGAGATTAAAAAAAAATCAGTGTGTTCTCGGATAACAAGGCGTGGGGCTGGATGAACACAGCAGGCCAAGCAGCATCATAGGATCAGGCCTGGTTGCTGTAAATGACTGCTTGACCAATATTGCTAAACATAGGTTGTAAATATATGTTGAGACTCCATTTTGAAAATTATTGCAAACCATACACTATCAAAGCAGAGGTTAAGGGGGTTATTAAATAACAATAGCTATCTGTGGAACCAGATCCCAGAAAGTAGTTAGGGGAAGTAATTCAAGGAATAAAACTAAAGTGGAGACAAATGGGGGGAATAAATCTGATTAACTCTGTACTTATCTACTGACTAGTCTTAGCAATGAATTCCTGCAAAATGAATGGCACAAGTCTCATTATTATGGTTGGTAGTCAACACAGGCAATTGGCAGGAGAGCTGGACAGAGCCCCATGTCACCTCCTTTCATGAAGTCCCACTGAATTAATTGACCATCAGCCATTCAAGTGGGTAGCTGGCTTCTCCCAGGATCAAGGACCCCAAGGTTAAAAGTGAGAATTTCTAGCCAATTAGAGGCCAACAGCTATGTATGGTAGGCAGCACCACCAGGGAGTGGCTGCTAGTAATACAACCTGATTAAGTGTGTGCCTTTAAATGAGGGGACACCCCCCAACCCCAACCCCAATCCGAACCCCAACCTCATCCTCAAGAACTTACAGTGGGGTTTCCATGTGACAATTCTTGAAGGATGAGAGCCTTAAGTGGGCCTTAACTGCTCACTTTGCTCACAATAGGGCCTCAATTTGCAGTGGAGTGGGAAGGCTATCAATGATCCTTCCTACCTCACTTAATTAACTATCCACTGCATTTAAACTTGTCTCAGGAAAGAGTATTAAAGTGCCAGATCAAAAGTGAATTTCTATGAATATGAGGTCATGGAAAACTCTTTCAAGTAATGTTTGACCAATATTTATATTTTTAAAAATACTTATAATTTAGAGAAGAATATAGAACTCATTGGTAGATTTATATGTCCCTAATTATATGCAGTTTAGGCCCATGACTTTAAATGGGAATTAATATGTTGGAGAGAAAACCATTCACAAAACTTTGGCACTTAACCTCAAACATGAAAAGAGTCTCAAAAAATTGGAATTGTTTGCAAATCCACCTGCCTTCTCCACCTCCTTTCCCAGTTGATGCTGATGTATAGTGTCATATAATTTTCAAGGGTGTTAGGAGTTTTATCTCCTATCCTTTGGTAAAGTGTCTAAGCTATGTGTAAATATCTTCAGGTTATTCACGCATAGAAACGTGGCACCTTCCAATATGAATCAGGGTACAGCAATTCTGACAACATTTTATATCTTTTATACCTTTTCACATTTTACCTTTACCATTATACCTTTACCATTTTATACCTTTCACATAACAAGTCCCAGGCATATATGACAGTACAAATGATGCAACTAAAAATCTAGGTGTGAAGGTAAAGCCAAGGAAAGAACTAGCAATTGGAGTTCGAAAGACTAGGGCTGAGGTGACAGAGGGCTAAACTGTCCCATCTTCACTCAAAGCATTTTTTTCAAGTGAGACTCCTGGAGCTTGGTCTGCTATGGCTCAAGTCACCTTTTCTCATGCAATCTTCTGCTCTTCACCTCATTAATTATGCAACTGGGCTCTACACTCCCCATCTTGCGGAATTTCACAGCAGGAGAGTTGAAGATGCTCACCACTACTGAGATCTTCTGGCATTCATGCTGTTAGAATCATACTTAAAGTCCAGCTACACACCTCTTCAGACACTGAAGGCCAGAAACTGTTCCTTACACTGTGGTGCTGCAATGTGTCCATTTCTGGCCTCTGGACCTCCATGGCCCAGAAAGGGAAGTTGGCTGCCTGGTTCACTAACAATAACCCTACAAGGTTAATGGCAAGATTCTCAGCAGTGTGGAGGAACAGAGGGATCTTGGGGTCCACATCCATAGATCCCTCAAAGTTGCTACCCAAGTTGATAGGGTTGTAAAGAAGGCATATGGTGTGTTGGCTTTCATTGGCAGGGCAATTGAGTTTAAGAGCCATGAGGTTATGCTGCAGCTGTATAAAACTCTGGTTAGACCACACTTGGAATATTGTGTTCAGTTCTGGTCACCTCATTATGGGAAAGATGTGGAAGCTTTAGAAAGGGTGTGGAGGAGATTTACCAGGATGCTGCCTGGACTAGAGGGCAGGTCTTATGGGGAAAGGTTGAGGGAGATGGGGTTTTTCTCATTGGAGCGAAGAAGGATGAGGTGACTTGATAGAGATGTACAAGATGATGAGAGGCATAGATAGAGTGGATAGTCAGAGACATTTTCCCAGGGCAGAAATTACTATTATGAGAGCTCATAATTTTAAGGTGATTGGTGGAAGGTATAGGCGAAATGTCAGAGGTAGGTTCTTCACACAGAGAGTGGTGGGCATGTGGAATGCACTGCCGGCAGTGGTAGTGGAGGCAGGTACTTTGGAGGCTTTTAAGCAACACTTGGATAGGCACATGGAGGATAGTAAAATGTGGGGTTATGCAGGGTAGATTGATCTTAGTAGGACAATAGGTCAGCACAACATCGTGGGCTAAAGGGCCTGTACTGCGCTGTACTGTTCTATGTTGTATGTTCTTATAACCTGGAGATTCTAGTGGATAGTTTCGGGCCGATCACTTCCCTCAGCCTTCCAAGCTACTTGACGTGCATAGACCTGCATACCATCGCTGTGTTCGGTATCAATGGCAGGTGGGAGGCGGACAAAGGATGTCAACCTCACTCCAGGTTCCCCTTCCTTTCCGAGAGACAGGGGCTGGCAGCAGGCACTCATAGATAGGAAGAACCACACCTGTCATTATAAAAATTCTTTCACTTTTTAAAATATGTATGCACTTACACTCTTAGGTTATCTGTTCTCGAATCTTTGTCGCTGTTGGACTGGTTAAGTCGTATTCATGTGAGAGATGAACAGCGTTTTCAGACATCCCAAGAATGAAAGAAGTTATGAGGACCAAACCACTATTGCTTATCTCTGACAAGCAACTGACTCCTTCACTGCTCATAGCATTGGAACCGTGACGTTGATGACTACATTCAAGGCATTACACTTTGCTAAAAGCAATGTGCTGGGATTGTGCGAGGACTTCACCTATGCATGTCTTCCACACCAGCAGAAACAGTGATGATTCCACACATCTCTGGCAGGAAAACCTCATTTTGTGTATGAGCTTTTCCATGCACCACACTGCCATTCAAGGTTGGGAGGTGTACAATGGGCAGTTGAAATATCCACTCTCCTTTATAGTGCATAGGCCTGACAAGAGAAGCTCTGCAAAACACTGTCTGTATCAGGTTGGATACTGTTCTACAAGATGCTCAAGCATTTCAGGGGAATTTAGAAATCTGTGCACGCTCTAAAACATTGAAAGCTAGTTAATGATGGAAGAATGAAAAGGAGCTACCTAAGGAATTCTGCCAACCACTATCGTAAGACATCTCACTGCACAACATTAGGACCTCAAATGCTGACTGGATCCTTCAGAGCTGTGTAACTTTTAATGCCAATAGTTTTAATGCCCATCTAACCTGATGGCTACATTTTCCTTGACAATGCATAGGACCTGTCATATGCAGATGCTTGAAAATGAAATTACCCAATAATATTGAATATACAATCAGATAGACAAGATAACATTTATGCTGTGACAGATAAAGCTAAGTACTATGAAAACAATTAGGCCCCACAAGTCCTTTGCACTAAGCGGAACTCTAGGCCATATAACCAGAATTATACGATTCAAGTAGGTCCAAACCCAGGACATTCACCCTGGAAGTGGTTTCAATTTCCCTGTCTATACCAGACAATGTTTTGTTCATCACCTTCCTTTTCATCTTCAGAAGATTGCTGTCAATCCCACATTTCTTCTGTGTCCGGAATATCCCTCCTTTCTCATTCCCAGTTGTGAAGAGCAATGGTACAGCATAACCTTCTCAGCTATATTGCAAGCTCTACTGGAGTCATCTAGGCATTGAAACCTCTTTTTCGGAGATCTATGGTCTGTTCCTTTCTGACCCTAGTGGAAATTGTGTCTTTGTTCTGCTGCAGTTTGGAGTTTTGTAAAGCTGTCATGAGCTATGTTTGGAGGGGTTAGCCCTCGTCTCCTAACAGCCATCCCTATAAGGCCCAAAGACCTTGGAAAGAGGAAAGAAGCTGTGAGTTCTCTGGAATGTACACATCGTAGCAGTTTCCAGGCTATCTAGTGTGGACCTGCAAAATGTAGCGCCAATGGTCACATGTAATTAGAACATTGATGGAGTGGAAGTCTTTATCTGTTTGTAAACTGCAGTGTCAAGCAATGTGTGTGCATTTTATAGCATCATTCACCTGTGGGAGGTCAGCAATGATAGAGAATCCCACTGCTTGAATCTCCACGTTCAAGCATGGGAGGATATAATTTGGTGCGATGTCGAGAAAATGGCATCACTGACATCCTGGATGCATTTGCAGTAGTGGATTGAGCCACACAGGTCTGTAGTTGTTCTTTGAAATGAACTGCTGGCATTGAAATTCAGGGCAGCTGTAACCTTAACTGTGATGCATTGGCCATCCAATTCTTCTCAGTACATCTCCTACTCCAGTAGATGACGCAGTTTAATGGCAATGATCCAGAACATCCTTGGTCTGCACCTGCACTGCATTTCCAGTAACTGTAGAAAATGAATCCAAGGCACATAGATGTGAGATCTCCTTGTAATCATGTTTCTGTAATGGCTATAAGATCATATTCATTGAGCTCGATTTGCACCATCACTTCATTTACCTTACGCTGAATGCTTTGCGCATCAAGCAAAGCCTTTAAATTTGTTCTATTGTCCTAATTTCCCTAAACGTCCATGGTTCCTTGGTACACGAGGAGCACAAGGCGGCGCCGATACAGTCATCAATGTAATGGAGGAAGAGGTGGGGTTTAGCGCCAGTGTCAGTACAGATGCTGCTTGCTATGGATGCTCCTCTGATGCTGCTTGGCCTGCTGTGTTCATCCAGCTCTACACCTTGTTACATCAAAGGTTCACGTAGTACGTTTTGAACAGTTAAATACTGGAATTCAAGTATGTAAAATTTAACTCTTAAATACTTTTCACAGTTAAATATATCACTTATTTCTGTTAATGTTGCCTCCGAGACAGAGAGTTTTGCTTTAAACTCCACAATTGGTGAATGCACAATCTAGTCTGATTCCTAAGAAATTATTAGATGAATGCTGCTTTGCTTTAGATATGGTCTTGCAAACCAAAAAACAACTTATCAGCTTAAGTTGAATGTTAAAAACCCTTGGGAACAGCTGAACAGCCAGGATTTCTTCCAGTGCAGTGGCTAAAATTTCTGTTACAGTTGTACAGCCATCACAAAAAAAAACAGTAATTCATTAATTTGCTGGTGGGATCTTGCTACCTTAAACTACAACAGCTGGCTGTGTCCCTAAATAAATGTTTACCATTGAATGTCCCAGTTCCCCACGTATTTGGCACCCTAACCATACCAATACTGGTGTGGGTACCTGCCAACACTTTTGTCTGATCCTAGAAATTCAGTTTTACTATGAAGAAGATCATGGAGGCTAGGTAACTTGGGGATATAAATATTGATGTCTTGAAAACAGTCCACATTACAGAAGAGGAAGTGCTGGAGGTCTCAAAAAATATAAAGGTACATGAGTCTCCGGGACCTGATCAAGTGTATCCTCGGACGTTGTGGGAAATTACGAAAGGAATTGCCGGGCCCCTAGCAAAAATATTTGTATCATCTATAGCTATGGGTAAGGTGCCGGAGGATTGGAAGGTAGCTAAAGTTGTCTCTTTAATTAAGAAAGGCTGTAAGAGAAGCCTGGGTACTATAAACCAGTAAGTCTCACATCAGTGGTAGGTAAGTTGTTGAAGGGGATTCTGAGAGATAGGATTTACATGAATTTGGAAAGGCAAGGACTGATTAGGAGTAGTCAGCCTGGCTTTGTATATGGGAACTCATGTACCACAAATTTCATTGAGTTTTTTGAGGGCGCAACCAAAAAAATTGATGAGGGCAGATCAGTAGACATTGTCTGTATGGGCTTTGATAAGGTTGGTAGACTGATAATTTGGTAGACTGATAAGTAAAATTAGATCACATGGGATTCAGGGAGAGCTTGTCAATTGGATACAAAATTGGCTTGACAGTAGGAGACAGAGGGTGGTGGTGCAGAGTTGTTTTTCAGATTTCAGACTGGAGGCCTGTGACCTGCGGTGTTCCACAGAGGTTGATGCTGGGTCCACTGTTGTTTGTCATTTATATCAATGATTTAAATGAGCATTTAGAAGGAATGGTTAGTAAGTTTGTAAATGACACAAAAATTGGTGGTATAGTGGACAGTGAAGAAGATTACAGAGGGATCTTGATCAATTGGGCTAATGGCTGAGGAGTGGCAGATGGAGTTTAATTTGGGTAAATGCAAGGTAATTGTATTTTGGTAAAGTGAACAAGGGCAGGACTTAGAGATAACAAGCATGGGGCTGGATGAACACAGCAGGTCA
>JAHRHZ010000058.1:33548239-33564518 GCA_024137785.1 Ginglymostoma cirratum | reverse complement strand
CCCTTCATCAGAAACCCTTCTGATGAAGGGTTTAGGCCCGAAACGTCAAGTTTTCCTGCTCCTATGATGCTGCTTGACCTGCTGTATTCATCCAGCCCCTTGCTTGTTATCTCGGATCCTCCAGCATCTGCAGTACCTTTTATCTCAAGGGCAGGACTTATATAGTTAATGGTAGGGCAGAGAGACCTATGAGTTCAGGTTCATAGTTCTTTGAAAGTTGCATCACAGGTAGACAGGGTAGTTAAGAAGGTGTTTAGCACACTTGCCTTGATTGCTCAGATCATTGAGTATAGGAGTTGGGACTTCATGTTGAGGTTGTACAGGACAGTTGTGAGGCCACTTTTAGAGTACTGTGTGTAGTTCTAGTCACCCTGTTATAGGGAAGATATTATTAAATTGTTGAGAGTTCAGAAAAGATTTACCAGGATGTTGCCAGGATAAGAAGGTTTAAGTTATCAGGAAAGTCTGGTAAGCTGGGACTTTTTCAGCAGAGTGTAGGAGATTGAGGGGTGATCTTAGCGAGGTTTATAAAATCATGAGGGGCATATATAGCTGAGTAGCAAAGGTCTTTTCCCTATGTTGGGGGATTCATTACTAGGGGGCTTATTTTTAAGGAGAGAGAAGAAAGATTTAAAAGGGACCTGAGGGGCAACTTTTTCACAGAAGGTGGTTCATATGTGGAATAAACTGCCAGAGGAAGAGGTAGATGCAGGTACAGTCGCAACATTTAAAAGACATTTGGATAGCTACACAAATAGGAAAGATATGGGCCAAACTCAGGCAAATGGGACTAGTTTAGTTTGGGAAACTTGTTTGGCATGGACAAGTTGAACCGAAGGGTCTGTTTCCATGCTCTATGACTCTATGACTCTATAAATTCTGGCTGAGTCAGGCACTGTGTGTTAATAGTCCATTTTATTATTGTTTTGGTGCTGAAATGGGGATTTGAGCTTCAAGACTTGATGTCTTCAAAATATTTCTTTGCAGTGGGTGAAACACTGGCTATCTATGAGCAGAATACCAGGGAGTTTCTTTATCCTGGTCGCAAGCTGACGCCTAGCTATCCTGGGATGGATAGAGAGCTGTTGATGAAGAGATCAATTGATTTCCCTGTAAGTGAGTATTGATGTGGAGTTAATTCCTAGTATAAAATCTTAACATAGATTGCAAAATTTCATTCTATTGACTAAAAATCTTTTCTTATATATCCAATTTTAAGGGATTTAGGAATGAATATACAGTTCATCAAGATTAGCGTTGACACTGGTGCAGACAGAATACATTTTGTAACTTTTGGAAACCATTATACGGTGACAGCTAGTCTCCTTGTAAAAGTAGCTATATGTAGGTGAAGACAGGAAACAGCTGCAGTTTCAAGAATTCCTAAGTCAAATATATTATGTGAGAAGCAGAGTAAAGCTTATTTTACTTTGACTGCATTATTGTCACCCACTGTGCAAATTTAATGTTTGCAACTTATACAAATGATCTCCTGAGTAGTCAAAATCAGCTTTCAGTCACATAACAGGGCCCCCAGATGTCAACTGAGCAGCCTGAAATGACAAATCATGTCCACAACATGTAAAATATTAATTTGCATATTGTCATCACTGCTTTAAATAGTTCTGATGCATGCCATGGATGCTTATGGAGCACCTTGATCAAATGCGTCAAGTGGAAAACTTCTAGCTTGTAATGAGTTTCAAATCCTTTTTGAAATTATATGTAGCAATTGTGACTAAAGGGATCAAAGGAAATGGGGAAAACATGGGAAAGCGTGTTGATTTGGATGATCAAAATAAAACTGCGGAGCTCGAAGGGTCAAATGGCCTATTTTTCCTCCTATTTTCTATGTTTCCATCCTGTTTGCCATAGTAGCAGCTTACGTGTCCATTTCGTGCCTGAAAAACGGCTGGAACACAATCAAATTTCTGGGCCCACAGTTTCTTGGTTCCCACATCTGGACAGCTTTCAGGTTTGCCGGCTCTTGTGGCAAATACTATTTGTACCACACAAGAACCAGCTTAACTTTGGTGTTGCGAAGTTGGGGAGTGTACTTGTGGAGGCAGGAAGTTAGAAGTTGGCGTTTGTAAAGTACTACGGGGAAAACATTGCATGGTCCCTTTTGTACACAGAGAGCACCGTAATTGAAACATGTGTATTGAAAGGCTGTACAGTTAGCAAGCCGAGCAGCAGTTTTTCTTTACCAAGACAACAGGCATTTAAATTTAGCCAGTCAATTTGAACCAGGTACTTAAATACTAAAAACCTATTAAATTTAAGTCTGACGGTAGGACCAGTCCTATTGTAAGGAATATTGATATGTCATCAAGGGTATAAAATAAAGGAGGCAGTTAGACAAAGAGCCAGCTGCCATCTGCCAGAGCTAATGGCCCTCAGCTCTCAAGAGAGAATTGCTGGCTGTCACAGCCTCCTCTGTGTCTTAGAGAAAGCGCCATCTAAATAATAACGGTACCACAACTAGTGAATATTCCTGACAGAAGAATCGACGGAGAAGGCACAGAACATTTGGGAAGACATGTAACCTGACTGTAATTTCAAGAGACTAAATTCTCGGGACTTGTATTTATTGGAACAGCATACCATTAGAATCTTGCTTTATTCGGAAAAAGTTAGTAGTTAGAAAGGATTTATTTGGTTTGTTAATAGTTTAGTTAATTTGTTCACCATTAGAGTTAGATAAATAAATTGTTACTTGTTGATTTTAAAGTGAGTGACAGGGATCTATTTTATTTAACCACTAGAAATGGCTGAAAAGCAGGTTACAGCACTTATCACACTCCTTTTACAGATTATGGAGTAAGGTGCTCCTTTTTGGGTATTTCAGTTTTAGTTCTCAGAAGTTGGGGGGTGCTCAGCCTCCACTTTATAACAGATTGGGGGCTCGTCATCAGAATTTGGACAAATCTAGGTTACGAAAGGTTCCAGCAGATTTAAACAGACTTGGAGACTAGTGCCCTAGATCTTTTGAATAAAACTTAAGTGAGAACTGGAAAACTCATTTAATTTTGGTTGTTAGTTGTTGGTTAAATCAAAAGTGGGGAAATGGCTCTTAACATTGCTAAAGAGATTCTGTGGGTTGAAGATGCTTACCAATTTGCCAAGAAAGTTTAGTAAGACAGAAAAAGGTGACACTTGAAGAGTTCGCAAACAGCGTAAAATTGGGTTTGAGTAGAGATAGTAAGAAAGCTAAAATTGTAATGGAGTTAGCCAAGCATTTAGGCTTATCAGAGAAACAGTCCAGTGCACTGGAGTTAGACAAAATTAAATTACAAATGAGACAATTGGAGTTAGAAAGTGAGGTTAGAAGGCTGGAGTTAGAAGAGAAGCAAAGGGAAAGAAGAGTGCTAGCTGAAGAAGAAGAAAGGCTAGCCATAGGAAAAGATAAAGAAAAGGAAAGAATGTTCGATTTGGAAAAGATAAAGTTGGAACTTGAAGCAAAAAGGCTTCAAATGACAGATGTAAAATTACAAGACAGAATTGATAATAAGCAAATGCATTGTAGCCAGCAGCCTGGTAGGAGTATATACAAATGTCCAAAATTCGAAAAAAAAAAATGGATGTAAGAAGCCTGTTTCATTTTCTTTGAGAAATTGGCTAAACAGATGAACTAGCCAGAGACTATGTGGGTAATGTTAATTCAGACCAACTTGGTAGGCAGGGCTAGTGAAATATTTGTAGAGCTGTCAGAGGAGAAGTAAAAAAGACTGTTTTGAGTGCTTGTGAATTGGTACCAGAAATATATAGACAATGGTAAAAAAATGTAAGAAAGGAACCAGGTCAGACTTACGTTGAGTTTGAACGAATTAAACAGAGCAACTTTGATAGATGGATAAAAGCATTAAAGATAGAAATGACATATGAGACTCTTAGAGATATTATTCTGCTGGAGAATTTAAAGACTCATTTCCAGAAGTGACAAGAACTCATGCTGAGAACAGAAAATTAGAACAGCAAGAAGAGCTGCAAAGATGGTGGATGAATACACGTTAGTGCATAAATCAAAATCTAGCTTCTGACAGCAATTTCATTCCACGAGGGATAGAAATTGGGAAAGAAGGAGATCCTTCAATAAAAACTGTTCTTAAAGAATGGAATAAGATAGTGAGCTATCTGTCCCAGGAATAGAGAACTGAATTGAAAGACTTGTTACAGTGCTATGAGGATCTACGTAGAAATAGAATGGGGAGGACTAATGCCATAGTAGATGAGATTGAGGTAGGGAATGCTGTTCCAACAAAACAACACCCCGACAGGCTGAATTCTCTCAAAGCAGAGCAGATTCAAAAGGAAGTGGAATCGATGCTCCAAGAAGCCATCATAGAGACGAGTGAAAGTGAGTGGAGTTTGCTGATCGTGTTGGCTCCCAAACCTGATGGTACTCAACGATTCTGTGTAGATTATTAAAAGGTCAACACTGTGACCAAATCTGACTCATACTGAATTCCAAGGCTGGGGGAATATGTGGAAAAATTAGGACAAGCCACTTAGGTCACAAAGTTGGACTTATTTCATTACTACTGGCAAGTACCTTTGTTGAAGAGAGCAAAAGAAATCTGTTTTTGTAACCCCAAGTGGGCTGTATCAATTTAAAGTAGTGCCCTTTGGAATGAAAACCGCACCAGCCACTTTCCAAAGGCTTATGAACAGAGTAATTGTGCCATCTACATAGATGACTTAGTAATCTTTAGCCATTCGTGGAAAGATCACATGGAGCATTTGGCAGAGCTCTTTGAGAGACTATGGAAGGCAAAGTCGGTCACCAACTTGGCAAAAACAGAATTTGCAAAGGAGGAAGTGATATTCTTAGGGTACAACCTTGGATACAGATGGTTGACACCGAGGAACGTGAAGATGAAGGACATGAAGGAATTTCCAAGACCATCATTGAAGAAGGAAGTTCTACAATTTTTAGGCTTGAGTGGATTCTACAGGAAATTTGTACCAAACTTTAGTAATGCCATTGATGGATTTGTGAAAAAAAAATATGGAATTCCACTAGACAGAACAATGCCAGGATGCATTTGAGAATATAAAAACAATCTTAACCACCACACCAGTTTTAGCCATGCCAAATCTTTTTGAATCCCTTCAAAGTCAACGTCACCAATGACAAAAGTTGTTATAGAAGGATGATTGTGGAATTGAAAAGCCAAATGGTTATTTTACAGAACACCTCAATATCCACCAGAAAAAGTATTCAACCATAGAAAAAAAGTTATTGAGTTTGGTACTGGTGTTCCGACACTTTGATGTTTTTGTTGCAAACAATGTATCAGAGACAGTTGTGTATACTGATCACAATCCTTTGACATTTCTGGAGCGATTTAAGGACAAGAACACCAGATTATTTCATTGGAGTCTCCTGTTACAAGCATTTAATTTACAGATTGTACATGTTGTGGGTCATGAAAATATTATCGCGAAAGCTTTATCGCAACTTTAAAAGAAAAATGCTTACATAAAATAGAAACAGTAGTGTTCAATGTTATATATATATATAGAATCAGTAGTGTAACTCTAGATGAATAATATAATGGAGTTAAGGTTTTGAAAAAAGGAAACAAAATGAAGCCATCCTTTCACAATGATAATTCTTTTTTTCTTGAGAGAGGAGGTGTTGCGAAGTTGGGTAGGATACTTCTTAATTGGGAGACAGGAAGCTAGAAGTTGGTGTTTGTAAAGTTCCTGGGGGAAAGCATTGTGTAGTCCCTTTAAAAGATCATATGCTTTTTCTGTGCTCAAAAGATTTAAAATGGATGTCTGTGAGCAACAGCTTGAAAGTTTGCAAGTATACAGAGAGCACCCGAATTGAAACCTTAGTATTGAAAGGCCGTACAGTTAGCAAACCAAGCAGCACTTTTTTTAAACCAAGACAGCAGGCTTTAGAATTTAGCCAATCAATTTGAACCAGGTATTTAGATACCAAAAACCTATTAAATTTAAGTCTGTTGGTTTTGACAACATAGGACCAATCCTATTGTAAGAAAAATTATATCATCAAGGGTATAAAAAGGAGGCAGATGGACAAAGAGCCCAGAGCTAGCTGCCATCTGCCAGACCTAACTGCCCTCAGCTCTCAAGAGAGAATCGTCGGCTCTCACAGCCTCTTCTATGTCTTAGAGAAAGCACCATCTAAATAACAATGGCCCAATGGCAACTGACAAAAGAATCAAAGGCGAAGGTATTCCTGACAGAGGAATCAACGGCAAAGGCACAGAACATTCTGGAAGACAGATAACCTGGCTGTAATTTTGAGAGACTAAATTCTACATTTTTTATATATGTGGTACTTGTATTTAATGGAACAGCATACCATTAGAATCTTGCCTTATTCGGGAATAGTTAATAGTTAGAAGGGATTTATTCAGTTTGTTAATAGTTTAGTTAATTTATTCACTGTTAGAGTTAGATAAATAAATTGTTATTGCTGATTTTAAAGTGAGTGTCAGGGATTTATTTTATTTAACAGCGAGAAATTCCACACCACTTTTACAGATTATAATGTGTTTTGGTTTTAGTTTTCAGGAGCCAGGGCGTGGGGGGTCAGGCAACTCTTTATAACAATGGTCAATGATGTTACTGTTGTTGAATTGCTCACCATCATTATCCTGGAGATCACCATTGATCATAAGTCACCTGGATCAGCCATTTAAAGAGGTCAGAGTTTGGGAATTCTGTGATTAGTAATTCACCTCCTGTAAAGCCTGTCCACCATTACAAAACAAAAGTCAGAAGCGTGACGAGTACAGCTGTAATAATATTTGAGATGTTTGACACCAGCCCAGAGAAAACCTGGAGCTTCTGGCGCAGAGTTAAGGACATTACCGCTGTACCACAAGACCTCCTTCTTGGTGACCTTTACCGCTTAGAACAAGCACAGCAGGTACATCGAAACACAACTGCCTACACATTCCCCTCAATATCATTCGCCTTTCTGACTTGTAAATGCACCACACTGTCTTCACTGTCACAGGGTCAAAAATCATGGAATTCCCCCCATCACAGAACCATAGGTGCACCAACACTGTATGGTTACAGCAGTTTGAGAAGTTGCTCAATCCTATCTTCTCAAGGGCAGTGGGAACAAGAACAAATGTTGACCTTGTGACAACTCTGACATCCCATGATTGATTTTTTAAAAAATGGCATATTTGGTTTAAATGTTCATTAAAAAAAAAAGTAAATAGCCAATATCATCTAGCTCCTCCACCTCATAAGCTTCCCATATGTCAGGCAGGGTTGACATGTTTATTACAAACTGGAAGTGTGTTGTCTAACATTTTTGATCAAATTGCTCCATCCATGACCATTAAACATTTAGCATGAAAGGAGAACTTGAGACATTTACCAAAAAAAATGTGCTGTACATTCCCTGCTTGAAATAAAGCAGAAGACGTGTTAGTGCTACCTTTTAAATGTATACTGTTTGGTTATTTGGCTTGATGTTCATTATTGTTTTGGACTGAATCACACAACTTTGAGCACATGTTCCAGAAATATTGCCATTTGGCATTGGTTTGCAGAGCAAGGCAAATTTCTGATGGCGATCTTTTTTAAACAAAGTTTTTAACGATCTCTTTTGAGGATCAAGTTACTAACAACTATTTTGACAGATAATTCAATGCGTTGACAAATTTTCCAGATACCCCCACTATTCCTTCTTCTTTATTGCCCCTGTTTATTTTGCATTTTCATGCTGGAGTTGTGAGGAGATTCAGTTTCTGGGCCTCATTCTTCTGATGTTGTGACAACTTAGAATTGGCAGTTTGAATCTTTCAAATATTTTTCTTTTTAAAACACCTATCAAGATTTTTGATGATGTTAAGCTGAGGTCTGATTTAGCACCCGACTGCCAAATGTGGCAGAAACTGAACACAGCATATGTTGCATTGCCTGGTTGCTCTAGGTCTCCTGTGGTTGAAAGGGTTCACTGGGGATTGTTGAAAAACTGATGACTTTCTTTATTTTTCCTTAAATTATTGTAGAGCCAGGCAAAGTCGAAATTATCATGGCTGCAGACCAGCAATGTGGGCCTGTTTCCAAACCATTCCATTAACCAACCCTTCCTCAGCACTCCTGATCAAAGCTTATATGTGCTCAGTGTTTGAACCAGATGATTTTTTTTAAAAATCCATTCATGGGATTTGTTGCTAGCTGGGCCAGCATTTATTTCCCATCTGAAGTTGCCCTTGAGAAGGTAGTAGTGAGCTGGCTTCTTGACTGCTGCAGTCTACGTGCTGTAGATGGACCCACAATACATTAGCACAGGAATTCCAGTATATTGACCAAGCAACACTGAAGGAACAGCGCTATATTTCCAAGTCAGAAAAGTGAGTGGCTTGGAGGGGAACTGGCAGGTGATGGCATTCCCATGTATCTGCTGCCCATAACCTTCTGAATGGAAATGAATCGAGGGTTATGAAGAGGCCATCTAAGGAGCCTTGGTGAATTTCTGCAGTACATCTTTGAGAAGTTACACCAGGGTATTTGGTTACCATTTGCAGCCCATCTTGGAGTGAGCAACATGCTCTGCTGGGTGTACGTTGCAGATGCTTTGTCTATTTTATAAACCTTGTATAGTAAAACCACCTTCTGCCTGCATTTCATTTCTAACAAAGGGTTTTTAACAATCACATCTGAACACCAAATTAATGACAGTTATTTTGACAGATTGCTCCGTGCGCATTGCAAATATGTTGCTGAAGTGAGTCAAGTTTAAGTGCAGGATGCAGCCTTAAGTGTTACAAAATTGTCATTTTTGCAAATCATGCCATTGAGATGATTGTGATTATCAGCAATGCTTTGATGTCTGTGACCTAAGTTTAGCTAGTAGTTTGGAAGCTGATATTGTGACATGTTGGGTGCTATGTTGTTTTGCCTTTAATAGATATTGATAGAATTAATATGAGCCATTCATAGTCACATGACTGATGCAATCCTGTACAAAACATGTTAACCGTAGTGAGACGTTCATTTGAGACATGACAGAACTGGAAGAGCTGCATTACATTACCAGCTTCTTATTCTTTGATCTAAATTTAGTTGAATGTTAATGTTTATAGTGCATTGACGACAAATTTATTGCAAGTTGATATAAAAATGTTGGACTGCATGTTGCCAAAATCTGTCTGAGTGCCAATTTCGGGAAGTTTCATGGAGGGTTTCTCTCCATGACCTCTAGCAAGTTAGCTTGCACAATTCTCCATGGCTATTTTCATTAGTGCGCATTATGCTTCCATGGCACTACACTCATGCTATTGTGTACTCTCCAGTGGTGGAAGTACTCACTGCTGTTGGGACCTTCCAGATTTGTGCCTCCAGCCAGGAAGAATCCTTTACAGTAGTTGGACTGGGAGGATAATGAGAAAGAAAAGCTGAGGAGGTATAGGTGACACAGGTGATATTTAATTGGATACAAAAGATTCCATTCATAAATATATTGCCAGTTTACATCATCACCTAATTAATGAACTGTCATTATAACTGCAGTTACTGCATTGTAACTGCAGAATAAAACTACTGACGCTATCAATCCTTAGTGCCATCCCATGTTAGAATTCTGTCTGAAGGAGTGCTAATCTTTCCCTAACACCCACAGTGACATCTTGTCATTGTTGAATGTATGAACATCAGAGATTGTAAAGCCTTCAAACAATTGTTAGATAACAAGGTGTAGAGCTGGATGAACACAGCAGGCCAAGCAACATCAGAGGAGCAGGAAGGCTGATGTTTCAGGCCGAGACCATTCTTCAGAAATGGGGGAGGGGAAGGTGGTTCTGAAATAAATAGGGAGAGGGGGGAGGCAGATAGAAGATGGATAGAGGAGAAGATAGGTGGAGAGGAGACAGACAGGTCAAAGAGGCGGGGATGGAGCCGGTAAAGGTGAGTGTAGGTGGGGAGGTAGGGAGGAAATAGGTCAGTCCAAGGAGGACGGACAGGTCAAGGGGGCGGGATGAGGTTAGTGTGTAGGAGATGGGGCTGGGGCTTGAGGTGGGAGGAGGGGATGGGTGGGAGGAAGGACAGGTTAGGGAGGCGGGGATGAGCTGGTCTGGTTTTGGGATGCAGTAGGGGAAGGGGAGATTTTGAAGCTTGTGAAGACCACATTGATACCATTGGGCTGCAGGGTTCCCAAGCGGAATATGAGTTGCTGTTCCTGCAACCTTTGAGTAACATCATTGTGGCACTGCCACATGAGGCCCAGGGTGGACATGTCGTCTGAGGAATGGGAGGGGAAGTTGAAATGGTTCGCGACTGGGAGGTGCAGTTGTTTAGTGCGAACCGAGCGTAGGTGCCGGGTGTGGTGGGGCTGGATGGGAGTGTGGAGGGGACAAGGGAGTCACGGAGAGAGTGGTCCCTCCGGAAAGCAGATAAGGGTGGGGAGGGAAAAATGTCTTTGGTGGTGGGGTCGGATTGCAGATGGCGGAAGTGTCGGAGGATGATGCGTTGGATCCGGAGGTTGGTGGGGTGGTACGTGAGAATGAGGGGGATTCTGTTTTGGTTGTTATTGCGGGGAGTGGATGTGAGGTTGCGAGAAATGCGGGAGACACGGTTGAGGGCGTTCTCGACCGCTGAGGGGTCAAGTTGCGGTCCTTGAAAAACGAGGACATCTGAGATGTCCGGGAGTGGAATGCCTCATCCTGGGAGCAGGTGCGGCGGAGGCGAAGGAATTGGGAATAAGGGATGGCATTTTTGCAGGAAGGTGGGTGGGAGGAGGTGTATTCTTGGTAGCTGTGGGAGTCGGTGGGCTTGAAATGGATATCAGTTTCTAGGTGGTTGCCAGAGATGGAGACAAAGAGGTCCAGGAAGGAGAGAGAAGTATTAGAGATGGTCCAGGTGAACTTAAGGTTGGGGTGGAAGGTGTTGGTGAAGTGGATGAACTGTTCGAGCTCCTTGTGGGAGCATGAGGCAGCGCCGATACAGTCATCAATGTAATGGAGGAAGAGGTGGGGCTTAGGGCCAGTGTAGGTACGGAAGAGGGATTGTTCCACATAACCTACAAAGAGGCAGGCATAGCTTGGACCCTTGCGGGTACCCATGGCCACCCCCGTTGTCGGTAGGAAGTGGGAGGAATTGAAAGAGAATTTGTTGAGGGTGAGGACGAGTTCAGCTAAGTGGATGAGGGTGTCAGTGGAGGGGTACTGGTCGGGCCTGTGGGACAGGAAGAAGTGGCGGGCCTTTAGGCCATCTGTATGGGGAATGCAGGTGTATCGGGACTGGACGTCCATGGTAAAGATGAGGTGTTGGGGACCGGGGAATTGGAAGTTCTGGAGGAGCTGGAGGGCATGGGTGGTGTCACGGACGTAGGTAGGGAGTTCCTGGACCAAGGGGGAGAAAATGGAGTCAAGCTAGGTGGAGATAAGTTCGGTGGGGCAGGAGCAGGCGGAGACAATGGGTCAACCAGGGCAGTTAGGTTTGTGGATTTTGGGAAGGAGATAGAAGCAGGCGGTGCGAGATTGGGGAACGATGATGTTGGAGGCTGTGGGTGGGAGGTCACCTGAGGTGATGAGGTTGTGGATGGTTTGGGAGATGATGGTTTGATGGTCGGGCGTGGGGTCATGATCAAGGGGGCAGTAGGAGGAGGTGTCGGAGAGTTGGCGCCTGGTCTCGGCGATGTTAGCCTTAACTTTTATTAAACAACTGGAAAAATGAAGAAACAACAAATGAGAAAAACTGCATTTACTTCTGGGACTAAACAGGGAGTCGCTTGCCTTCCCACCAACAACAAATTCACAGTTAATGAATGATAACTTCACCCAGCTCACATTTATTGGAAGCAAGTGTCAATTAAATCCTGTCTGGTTTGTTACAGCTGACATTGCACCGCTCTCTCATGCTGTAAGTGGTGTTCCTCCTGTTTACTGTCTTCATCTTGCTCCTCAGAAAACTGCTGCCACTTTCCGAACTTCACCATCCATCATATCCCCTCTTTGCCTGTTTCAGTTATACGAGGATTATATGGCACACTGTCTGGAGTTTACTGCAAACATCCCTACACCAATTCAACCACTGGAATCTCATTTTTAGGAGGCCTGTCATCCCCTCCATGATGGCTGTTGTGGGAAGAATGGGCTGCATTGCATCTCTGCTCTGTCTTAGTCAGGAAGTTGTGTAATGGAGCTATCATCCATGGTTGCAGAAGCTTGTCCTAGTCTCCCAGCAGCCATCCTTGTAAGGGATCTGGCCTTTGAAATGAAGCAGGGATCCAAAAGTAATCAGTATCTTGGCAGTTTTCATGTCTTGAGGACCTGACACGGACCTCAAACATGTCATACTGATGATCACAGATGACTTCTATGTTGACCAAATAGAATTCCTCTTTTGTATTGATAACGTCTGCTACGTTATGACTGCCTTCTGGGATTGTAATATGTGGCAAATGGAGATCTGGCTTAAGAAAAGGCAGATCTGGGTGTTAAATATTCCTGGTTACAAGGTTTTCAGTAAAGATAGGAAAGAAAAACAAACAGAGAAGAGGTAGTGATTTTGGTTACAGAGATTATTGCAGGGAAAAGAGAATGTTCCAAAGGGTTCAAAATCAGAATCAATTTGACTAAAACTAATAAAGAAATAAGAAGAATGAAACTAGGATAACAAGCATGGCGCTGGATGAACACAGCAGGTCAAGCAGCATCATAGGAGCAGGGAAACTTGACGTTTCGGGCCTAAACCCTTCATCAGAAAGGGTTTCTGATTCAGAAATCACCACTTCTGATGAAGGGTTTAGGCCCGAAACGTCAAGTTTTCCTGCTCCTATGATGCTGCTTGACCTGCTGTGTTCATCCAGCCCCATGCTTGTTATCTCGGATTCTCCAGCATCTGCAGTACCTTTTATCTAAGAATGAAACTATACTGCTTGGTTTAATATATAGACTATCAGCTAGTGGGAAGGATATAGAGGAACACATCTGCATGGAACTTCCAGAGAAGTATGAACGTCATAGAGTAGGTATAATGGGGGGCTTCAATTTATAGTATATTGATTGGGATAGTGATAGTGTAATGGGCAGCTGGGGCAAGCATTCCTACGTTGTGTTCAAGAAAATTTCCGACAGCTGTATGTGTCTAGCCCCCAAGAGTTCTTTGATAAAGAGAAAAGGGAGGCCTACGCAATCTGGACTCAATGATTGATGTCTTGAGCTCATGTTTCAACCCTAGTTTAATAGGTGAAGTTCTCATCAAATCAGGCACTTCCTTATTAGTAACAGTCCATTTTTCCCTGTTTGATTCTGCTGTGCAATTTATATTCCTTAGGTACTTTAAGGCAGAAGAGCAGAAAGGATGTCAATGTCTACATATAGGTAGCTCTCCTATTGTGCGATAGTTGCATTCTTGTGTGACCTTGCGCCATGAAAATTGCCATAGAAAATCGCATTATAGGGAAATCGCTATAGAAAATCACTATATCTGTACAGCAGAAAGTTTGCATTATCCAAGCAACGTCCACTGTTCATCAATCATGTTACAGCCAATTTATGTTAACGAAACACGCATTATAGCAGAACTACCTGTATTGTTAGGAAGTCTATGAGATCAATTTTAATATAAAATTTACATTTAGTTAGTTACCATACTATAATTCCTCGATAAAGCTAACAGACCTAGGAGTATATTGTATCTCTTATTTGACTATGGAAGGCCAAATAAACAATCTTAGAGTCTTGCAACTGCAATTACAATTCTAACTTCCTAATATGAGGTTGTTGACTTGCTCGCCAAGCTGGCTTGTTCTTGTTCAGACGTTTCGTCACCATGCTAGGTAACATCAGTGAAGCCTCTGATGAAACGATGTCATTCTACTCCGCTTGGAATTTATACTGTCTGGTCCGTTATGGTGAGTAGTGTCATTTCCAGTTTTGATCTGTATGGGTTCGTGCATGGGGTCCAATTCTATAGGTTTGTTGATTGCATTTTGGTGGAGAACCATACATCTAGGAATTCCCGTGCGTGTCTAGTATAAATTCCAAGCTGAGTAGAATAACATCGCTTCATTGGGAGGTCCACTGATGATGTAACCAAGCATGGTGACGAAACGTCTGAACAAGAACAAGCCAGCTCAGTGAGCAAGTCAGCAACCTCACCCACAACCCGAGCTACAGATCTTTACCAAAACTTCAAACTTCCTAACATTTTGTCTCCTATTTGAATACTGTCAGTTGAATTAAATAAGAAATTTGGTTCGTTCACAAAATATATATCCTTATTGCATTTAAAATCCTTGTTGTGACTTGTCAGACAATAAATATTTATATGAAAGTGAATGTCGCTCACTGGTTTTTGTTTTACACAAATTGGCATATTCCTATCACAGAGGGTTACTCTGATTCTAAGCTACCTCACATGCTCTGCTTGATTAGGATTGGAGGAACTGATGCAAAATATGTTTTTCTGATCCTAATTTAAACACATTTCATACTGTTTCTCTTTCCTAAAGTATAATAACCCTTGTTCTATCACTTCACTGATGTTATTAGAACCAATAAACAATTCTCTCATCATGTTACAATCAACACAAGTTGAAACTTAAACATTTTCTGAAATATAAGTGTTATTTTCAGCTTGAGTGAGTTATTGAAAAGAAAAATCCTTGGAATCTTAAATAAAAATCAAAAGAACTGTGGATGCTGTAAATCAGGGAAAAAAAACAAAGTTGCTGGAAAAGCTCAGCAGGTCTGGCAGCATCTGTGAAGGAGAAAACAGTTAACGTTTTGGGTCTGGTGACCTTCATCAGAACTCTGAGTTCAAAGGAAGGGTCAATGGACCCGAAACGTTAACTGTGTTTTCTCCTTCACAGATGCTGCCAGACCTGCTGAGCTTTTTCAGCAACTTTGTTTTTGTCCTTGGAATCTTAAGCCTTTACAGGACATGATCTCACTTTCTCACTGTTGTCTTATAATTGTTCTTTGTCACTCCCCCTTTAACCATTGAGTATGATGGTCTGCTCATATTGACTACATTTATATTTTCTTCTGGTTAATTTATTTCCCTGATTTATTTAGTTAACCGTTAACTCTGATTTCTCTCCACAGACGCTGCCAGACCTGCTGAGCTTTTCCAGCAATTTTTGTTTTTGTTTCAAAATCTAACCATCCTATTTCAGGGAGGTTGGGTATTTTAATCCAAACATCCCTGACAATTCAAAGATCCAGAATTTGCAACATATTGAGCATGATAAATTCTCAGAACTTTGAAGTTTGTCTTCTACTGATTTAAGAGGGTCGGGACAAAAATCTTAGACACAGTTACATCATCACCCCATCCTCCTTCCATAGACAGATAAAAGCCACATCTTGTGGGTACTTTTAGAACAAAGGAAAACCCTACATCCCTTGAAATTTTCACTTTTAGTTTCATACTCTTTGAAATCAGTTTTCTCAGATTTCAGAACAGATCTTCAGATAGTTCTGTTCAAAGAAAACTGTTCTTTCAATGCTTGAAAATTCTAATTTTCCTTATTTTCCTCTGAAGGACTAATCCACGCAAATATGCATTTAATTTGAGCAAATCTTATTATCCAGAGTGGAAGATTCACCAATATATCAAGATAATATTTGGATGTCCACTCTGGGCAGAAAAGGAAATTCCAAAAGTGACAATTCAATCATAAAAGTTCTCAAGTTAACTATTTATCTAAAACTCCAACCTTAAACCAAATGCAAAACAGATAGTACAGCATTTTATGAAAAAAGGGAAATTAATTAGACCATTTATCCTGATTCTTTTTTCTTCACTTGGCTTTTACATGACTGTAATTCAAAAATAAGATGTAAATTTTCACCAGAAAGTCTTTAACATTCTGACTTCAATAAACATTTTGCAACAGTTTTTTTCAGACCACTGAAGCTCCTTAAAGGCACAGATCGTTACAACCTCACAATCCTTTAATCAACTTGCATTTCTGCAACTCTCTTCATTTATCTGGGAGATTCATAGTAACGTGATAAACTCCCAACACTTGATACTTTACATAGATCTGCAACTTGACTTCAGAGATAAAAGGTACTGCAGATGCTGGAGAATCCAAGATAACAAGCATGGGGCTGGATGAACACAGCAGGTCAAGCAGCATCATAGGAGCAGGAAAACTTGACGTTTCGGGCCTAAACCCTTCATCAGAAATGGGGGAGGGGAAGAGGGTTCTGAAATAAATAGGGAGAGAGGGGGAGGCGGATAGAGGATGGATAGAGGAGAGGATAGGTGGAGAGGAGGCAGACAAGTCGAAGAGGCGGGGATGGAGCCAGTAAAGGTGAGTGTAGGT
>JAHRHZ010000058.1:33500253-33547839 GCA_024137785.1 Ginglymostoma cirratum | reverse complement strand
CCCCTACCTACACTCACCTTTACTAGCTCCATCCCCGCCTCTTCGACTTGTCTGCCTCCTCTCCACCTATCCTCTCCTCTATCCATCCTCTATCCGCCTCCCCCTCTCTCCCTATTTATTTCAGAACCCTCTTCCCCTCCCCCATTTCTGATGAAGGGTTTAGGCCCGAAACGTCAAGTTTTCCTGCTCCTATGATGCTGCTTGACCTGCTGTGTTCATCCAGCCCCATGCTTGTTATCTTGCAACTTGACTTTACATGTTTTTAAACTGATGTAGGCACACGTCATAATCACAACCATGCTTTTATATCTCCATGCACCCCAGACATATGAACTGCTCTAAGTTACAAATGCAGAGTTCAAAATGTATTCCCACATCTTGAGCTCCGGGGAAAGGAAAGAAAAACAAGTTAAATTTTAAACCAGAGATAAAAGGTACTGCAGATGCTGGAGAATCCGAGATAACAAGGCGTGGGGCTGGATGAGCACAGCAGGCCCAGCAGCATCATAGGAGCAGGAAAACTTGACGTTTCGGGCCTAGACCCTTCATCAGAAAAATCAGGCCCAGGATGGACATGTCGTCTGAGGAATGGGAGGGGGAGTTGAAATGGTTAGGCCGAGGATGGACATGTGGGAGGGGGAGTTGAAATGGTTTCTGATGAAGGGTCTAGGCCCGAAACGTCAAGTTTTCCTGCTCCTATGATGCTGCTTGGCCTGCTGTGCTCATCCAGCCCCACGCCTTAAAATTTAAACTAGTTTAAAATATCACCCATAAAGCAAACATCGATGAGACGTAATTTACC
Source organism: Ginglymostoma cirratum (assembly GCA_024137785.1). Taxonomy (NCBI): domain Eukaryota; kingdom Metazoa; phylum Chordata; class Chondrichthyes; order Orectolobiformes; family Ginglymostomatidae; genus Ginglymostoma; species Ginglymostoma cirratum. The sequence continues at coordinate 33,547,037 of JAHRHZ010000058.1, read as the reverse complement.
AACCAAGGAACAAAAATTCATACAAGACAGAAAGGGTTAACATTTGGTTCAATGGCTGGAGATACTCGAGGAATTCACGTTCGAACAGAAAAGATTGATTTCCCCAATAAGACTCAAAAGCATACTTCTCACACTTTTGCAAGGTGTTATTTCTTCCTTTAACACAACAAAGCATTCTAAACACTTCCAATTTCAAATTTCAACTTTTATGTCTCATTGTTCCTTGTTGTAGGAGTGATAGGTGCAGAAATTTTGATATTTGTCATCAGAAACACGAGGCTAAAATACACTGTGATGATATGGGAGATTGGCTCCACTGTCATGGCTACAACAAATACCTGTTGTCTGCAGAATTTGTTTTTAATTCCAACAGAAATTATCTACTTCTCCATGAAGTTGTTCTGTTTCTCTAGTATCATATAGTTGCTTTTTTATTCAGTAATGGGACATGGTTGTCAATGGCTGGCCAGCATTTATAGCCCATCTCCAGTTGCCCTTGAGAAAGTGGTACTGAGCTGCCTTCTTGAACTGCTTGCAGTCCACCTGCTGTTGGGTGACCCACAATGCCATTAGGGAAGGAATGCCAGGATTTTGACCCAGCGACTGTGAAGGAACAGCATTCTATTTCTAAGTCACAATGGTGAATGCATCAGAGGGGAACTTGCAGGTGGAGATGTTCCTAACTATATGCTGCCCTTGTCCTGCTTCCTGGGTTGATAAGTGCTGTCGAAGGATCTTTGGTGAATTTCTGCAGTGCATCTTGTAGACAGTACACACTGCTATTACTGGGCATTGGTGGTTAAGGGAGTGGATGCTTGTGGATGTGGTGCCAATCAAATGGGCTGCTTTGCACTGGATGGTGTCAAGCTTTTTAAGTGTTATTGGAGCTGCACCCATCTGGGCAAGTAGGAAGTATTCCATCACACTCCTGACTTATAGATGGTGGACACGTTTTGGGGAGTCAAGAGGTGAGTTACTCACCACAGTATTTCCAGCCTCTGACCTGCTCTTGTAGCCACTGTGCTTCTGAGGTGACCTCAATGGTAATCCCAATGATGTTGATAGTGGGGGATTCAGTGATGGTAACACCATTGAATGTCAAGATACAGTTGTTAGATTGTCTCTTACAGGAGATGGTCATTGTCTGGCATTTGTGTGCCGTGAATGTTACTTGGCACTTGTTAGGCCAAGCCCGAATACTGTCCAGATCTTGTTGCATTTGAATATGGAATGCTTTAGTATCTGAGAATTCACGAATGGTGCTGAATATTGTGCAATCATCAGCGAGCTTCTCCACTTCTGATCTTATGATGGAGCGAAGGTCATTGATGAAACAGCTGAAGATGGTGGGCCTCGGACACTATCCTGATGAACTCCAGCAGTGATGTCTTGGAGCCGAGATGACTGCCCTCCAACAACTACAATCATCTTCCCAAGTGTAGGAATGACTCCAACCAGCAGAAAATTTTCCCTTGATACCCATTGATTCCAGTTTTACTAGGGTTCCTTGACGCCGGACTCAGTCAAATGCTGTCTTGATGTTAAGTGCTGTCACTCTTGCCTCACCTCTGGAATTCAGCTGTTTTGTCCATGTTTGAACCAAGGCTGTAATGAGGTCAGGAGCTGAGTGGCCCTGGTGGAACCCAAACTGGACATTACTGGGCAGGTGTTGCCTGATAGCACTGTTGATGACATCTTCCATCATGTAACTGATGATCAAGAGTATACTGATGATCGAGTAAATAGCTGGGTTGGATTAGTCCTGCTGTTTATATACTGGATAAAACTGGAATTTTCCACATTTTCAGGTCAATGTCAATGTTGTAACTGTACTGGAAGGGCTTGGCTAGGTGCACAATTCTTCAGTACTATTGCCAGAATTTTGTCAGGGCCCATAGGTGTATCCAGTACCTCCAACTTTTCCTTGCCATCATGTGGAGTGAATCAAATTGGCTGAAGACTGGTATCTGTGATGCTGAGGACTACTGGAGACAGGTGAGAGGGATCATTCATTTGGCACTTCTGGCTAAAGATTGCTGTGAAAACTTCAGCCTTATCTTTTGCATTGATTGTTGAGTTATTCCATCATTAAGGATGGGAATATTTGTGGAGCTTCTCCCTCCAGTGTGTTGTTCATGACTGGATATGCCAGGACTACAGGGCTTAGATCTGATCCCTTGGTTGTGGGATCACGTAGTTCTACCTGTCACTTGCTCCCAATGTTATTTGGCATGCAAGTAGTCCTGTTTGTTGGGTTCACTAGGTTGACACCTCATTTTTAGGTAGGCCTGGTGCTGCTCCTGGCTTGCCCTTCTGCACCGTCCATTGAACCAGAGTTGATCCACTGCCTTGATGATAATGGTTAAATGGGAGATATGCTGGGCCAAGATGTTGCAGAATGTGCTGGAGTACAATTCTGGGGCTGCTGACAGCCCAGAGGACCTCATCGATGCTTAGTTTTGAGTTGCTAGATCTGTGTGCTCAATATGTTTGTCCCTAGCAGGCAGGGAAGATGCAGTCGAGTAAGGGAGCCTTGGTTCTTGAGAGAGGTCAAACAACTCGTTAAGGGGAAGAAGGATGCTTATGTAAGGTTTAGGAAACAAGGATCAGAAAAGGCTCTGGAGGGATACAAGTTAGCCAAGAAGGAATTGAAGAAAGGGCTTAGGAGAGCTGTAAGGGGGCATGAGAAAAGCTTGGCAGATAGGATCAATGAAAACTCCAAGGCTTTTTACACGTACATGAGGAATAAGAGAATGACCAGATAAAGGGTAGGGCCGATCAAGGATTGTAAAGGGAATTTGTGTACAGAGCCTAAAGAGGTAGGAAAGATCCTTAATGAATACTTTTCTTCAGTATTCACAACTGCGAGGGACCTAGTTGTTGGGGAGGACAGCGTGAAACAGGCTGGTAGGCTGGAGGAAGTGGATGTTAGTAAGGAAGATGTACTAGGAATTTTGAGGAACTTGAAGATAGATAAGTTCCGTGGGCCTGATGGGATTTATCCAAGGATTCTGTGAGAAGCGAGGGATGAGATCGCAGGGCCTTTAGTGATGATCTTTTCGTCCTCACTGACCAAGGGTATAGTGCTGGAAGATTGGAGAGTGACAAACGTCATTCCCTTGTTCAAAAAAGGGAATAGGGATAGCCCCAGAAATTACAGGCCAGTTAGTCTTACTTAAGTGCTGGGCAAATTACTGGAAAGGGCTCTGAGAGACAGGATTTATGGTCACTTGGATAGGCACAGTTTGATTTGTGATAGTCAGCACGGATTTATGAGGGGTAGATCATGCCTCACAAACCTTATCAAATTCTTTGAAGAGGTGACCAAACACACAGATGAAGGTAGAGCGGTGGATGTGGTATCCGTGGATTTAAGTAAGGTGTTTGATAAGGTTCCCCATAGTAGGCTCATGCAGAAAGTAAGGAGGCATGGGATAGGGGGAAATGTGGCAGATTGGATTCAAAATTGGCTGACCCTTAGAAGACAAAGGGTGGTAGTGGATGGAAAATATTTGACATGGTGCTCAGTTACGAGTGGTGTACCACAAAGATCTGTTCTGGGTTCTCTTCTATTTGTGATTTTTGTAAATGATTTGGATGAAGGAGCGGAAGGGTGGATTAGTAAGTTCACGGACGATACAAAGGTGGATCAAGTTTTGGATGTGCGGAGAGCTGTTCTAGGTTACAAAGGGACATTGACAGGATGCAGAGCTAGGCTGAGAAGTGGCAGATGAAGTTTAACCCTGAAAAGTGTGAGGTGATTCATTTTGGAAGGACAAATTTGAAAGCAGAATGTAGGGTTAACAGAAAGATTCTTGACAGTGTGGAGGATCAGAGGGATCTCGGGGTTCATGTCCACAGTTCCCTGAAAGCTTCCACCCAGGTAGATATAATTGTTAAGAAGGCATATGGTGTGTTAGCTTTCATTAATAGAGGGATTGAGTTCAAGAGCTGTAAAGTTATGCTCCAGCTACACAAAACCCTGGTTTGGCCACATCTGGAGTATTGTATCCAGTTCTGGTCACCTCATTACAGGAAAGATGTGGAAGCGCTGGAAAAGGTGCAGAGGAGATTTACCAGGATGTTGCTTGGAATGGAGGGAAGGTCTTACGAAGAAAGGTTGACTGAGCTAGGGCTTTTCTCTTTAGAACAATGAAGGATGAGAGGTGACTTGATAGAGGTGTACAAAATGATCAGAGGTATAGATAGAGTGGACAGCCAGAGACTTTTTTCCTAGGGTGGCGGTAGCTATTAGGAGGGGGCATAGTTTTAAAGTGAATGGAGGTAGATCTAGGGGAGACATCAGAGATAGGTTCTTTACTCAGAGACGGTGAAGAAATGAAGAAGGGTCACAACCCGAGACGTCAGCTCTCCTGCTCCTCTGATGCTGCCTGGCCTGCTGTGTTCCTCCAGCTCTACACGGTGTTATCTCAGACTCCAGCATCGGCAGTTCTTACTTTCTCTGATAAAGTGACATAGACCCCCTCCTCCCCAGAGTTCTGTCGTTCCTTCCAAGACCTTTATTTAAATCATAAAACAAACTCATTCTGAAGAAAACACCAAAAAAAAACTGCATGTACTGAATATCCAAATCAAAAACAGATATTTCTGGAGAAACTCAGCAGGTCTGGCAACAGCTATGGAGAGAAAGCGGAGTTAAAGTTTCATTTCTGGTGACCCTTCTTCAGTTGTGAGTTCTCCTGGATTTTCTGTTTTATTTCATTGAAGGACCTTTCTGATCTGGGACACCTGTGTCCTTGATTTGCAATATTTATTTATTTAGTGAGTAGGTTAAATGTTTCCCTCTTCAATATTAGTATTTTATTGATCTGTATTTTTATTTTGATGATTTTTTTTTGGTATTCACATGACCGGGGTCTGTTGATCGACCTTGAGTCATCAACTTTACTCTTGCGTGCGCATACATGCTGTCCGAGTTTGCGTAGCAACCTTGGGATTTCAGTGAATGCCGAGTCCTCAACTTGGTCACCCTCAAGCCTTGTATGTCTTGCATCCCAGACACGACTCCATGACACTGAGCCTAATGTCAGGCCGATGTGCAGCGCGAACAACTAGGTCTCACCTGGTTCACCAGCACATTCCAGGTCCCAACTGGCTCCTGTTAGTGGCGGACCTGGGTCCCACCCAGGTCATACGTTCCAGCTAAACTTATGTCTTTCAAGACCTCATAATGCAACCTGAGGCCCAGATCCAATGTTCAAACGAGCCTTATTAGGCCTCTGTTTCAGCATAGAAATTGGCAGGTGAATGTAAAGAAATACTCACCAAATCATTGTCTGCTTTCATCGAGGTCCAGGCAGATCTGAATCACAGCACCACTGTAAATATTAACTCTTTATTTCAATTGAAACCACATGATACTCATGCTTCCTTGTTTACCCAATCAAGTTCATATTGGTCAGATTTCACATTAGTGCACATCTATATTATCCAATCATATTCAAACTAATACATGAGTATCTTATCCAATCTCATCACTATATGTCCACATCTCATTCTGCTATCACGTACTTGTAACAAGAAACCTATACGGTTTATTTTATCCCCCTCAGCAGTCCCCCCTTTTGCCTTAAACAAAGAACTGTAGATGCTGGAAACCTGAAACAAAAAACAGAAGTTGCTGGAAAATCTCAACAGGTCTAGCAGCATCTATGGAAAGAAATCAGCGATAACATTTCAGTTCGAGTGACCCTTCTTTATCACCTATTTCAGAATCTCCATTGCCTATACTGCCTGTTTTCCCTTTCACACTGATAGACCTGGTTCTTGGGATTGAGGCTAGCTGAGTAGATCAAGTGAGAGTGGGAGAGCATTTAGGGTCAATGATCATTGCACCATAAAGTTTAGGATGATGATAGAAAATGACATTGGCCAATCCAGAGTAAGAATAATCAATTGGCAGAAAGTGGACTTCAATGCAGCAAGAACAGATCGACTGGAACCAAAGTTGGCAGGATAAAGGGAATTTGGAAAATATCTGCCAAAAAGGGCACGGAACAGGGACTAGTTGAATTACTGTTGCATAGAGCTGACACAGACACATTGGGTTAGAATGACTTCCCACTAGATTGTAACCATGCTGCAATTCTTTCAAATGAGATTGAAAATGATGCTCTAAAGAGAAACATGGCAATAACTGTGTACACAATTGGACTTGTAACATAAATTTTCAATAAATTATATTTACCATCAAAAGAAAATTGCTTTATTATTATAAATGTGCATGTTTCATCTACCTCACAGTCTGCAATAGTTCTGCCTCCTGTTGTTCTCTTCAGTAACTACTTAGAGTAGAAAGGAAATGTATTTTTAATTTGACAACTAATATCTGTATAATCAATTGGTGATTATTTTGACAGTTACTTATGTGCCTCCCCTCAAATTTTAAATTACCAAGTTAGTTTAAAGCTATGAGATTCCTTTTTTTTGCAATAAAGATGTACAGGTCAATGTATTACTTAAAAATGGAAATCTAGCGAAGTTTCAAAGGAAAATGCTTCTTTTTACATTTAAAAAAGTTAGAATATTGTATTAGTAATTCTGCAGAAATTTACCAAGTTCCTTAGACATCATCTTCTGTATATGTAGAAAAGTAATTTATTCTAACATGTATTAATGAAAAATATTGTAAAATGTGTATCGGTTATCTTAATAATCTGGTGCCAATTTAATTACATAAATTATAAAGAAAAGAAATAATGCGTACAAAGTTAAGACAAATTTCAGTAATTGTTCCAATAACAGTTTCTTGATTTCATAAGTGGCAATGGGATGCCACCATACTCCTGTCAAAGGCTGTTTCTGAGACTAAGCAGGAAGCATACTGAAGCAAGTTGTGGGGCAGGATGAACACAGAAGGCCAAGCAGCATCATAGGAGCAGGAAAGCTTGACATTTTGGGCCTAGACCCTTCATCATTTCTGATGAAGGGTCTAGGCCCGAAACGTCAAGCTTTCCTGCTCCTATGATGCTGCTTGGCCTGCTGTGTTCATCCAGCCCCACAACTTGTTATCTCGGATTCTCCAGCATCTGCAGTACCTTTTATCTCTGGCATACTGAAGCAGCCCCAGCCGCTGTAGGTCAGACCCAGAACGTCGTCTCTGTGAAGGTCATAGGCAGGAGACTGTCCCATCTCTCAAGGATCGGGGCCCATTCTCAACTTCCGAGGATAGATGGACTGTCCAAATTAACTACGAAGGATCAAAGGATCATTCACACTGCCACTGTTGCAAAACCTGCCGAAACATAAAAGGAAAAGAATTGACTGCAATCCATCGATACTGGAACATCAAGCCGCGACCGCCATTGCCACGAGGAATGGACTGATTTGCTGCTCAACAGTTCCCCGCAGCCACAACAAAAAGGAACAATGAAAAAATAAAATATGAAGAAAGAAGAATGCTGTTGGTCACGTGAAGGAGTGGACGATCCCAACAACCTGAATACTGTCTACCTTGCTGCTTCTGCCAACTTGAAATGAGCAATTAATTAGATATTGGCACCTCAATTTGATATCTTATTATAAAGATAACACATCTGACAATGTTACATTGCCTCAGTACTGCACTCAAGTGTGAATCTAATTTTTGTATTCAAGTCTTGGAGTGGAAGTTCATACCTTGATCTTATGATTTTCTATATTTGAAAAGTTTGAATAAAGCAGATCACTGCAATGGGTGTAATGACAGATATTCTGGCAATTCAATGGTTTTGTTTTTTCTACATGAGTGTGTTTCAGAAAAAAGAGATTCTGGTATCTTAATAGCACCTGGGTATTTTTCCTATTTCAGGGTATAGCTCCTAGACTGGAGTTCTCAACAACTTCAGTAATAAAGGAATGTCCAAGTGACCTTCAACAGTTACAATGTGAGGTGAGCATTGATTAATTTTATTGCAGATAAAGTTGAGCTGCTGCTTTGGTTCAATATCACCACTACATGACTGGTTTGATTTTTTTATAAAATATTGACTGAGATTTTCACCATCCGTGTTCAGAATGGAGTAATTTTGAAAACATTTTGTTTCAGTTTCATAAAATATACATCTAATCTCAACTGTGACAAAGCATGCTTTTAGAATCTGTATTTTATGTCGAATTACTCCAGTAATTTTACTGTAAATAGCAAGATAGAATGGTTTTGTAATAGGTCACAATTTTGCAATAAAAATAGGAGTGTAATAAACAACACTTAGCAAAATTCAAAAACAGTTTTTAGTGACCACACGTGAGTAGTTAGTTGTTGGAGATTTGAAATAATTTTTAAAAACATTTTCTATCTCTTCTGTCATTCTCTATAAAGCCAAAGTTTCTTTCCTACTCTTTATTTTGCTTTTTGTACCTGATTTGAGATAGAGTTCAATACTATGCCTGACTCTTTCTAGTTAGTACTGAACTGGTCCTTAATGCTTCAACTAATTGGTTAGGTTGTCTTACCTGTTCACACATCTCCCAGATGCTCTCTGGATTGTACTTTTGGATAGTAAACTGACAAGAACTTCCAGTCCAAAACTTCTCAAAATTTGCTTGCAAGTTAGTTATGTGAATAATTAAAGGTTATTCCCCACTAGCTCCAAAAGCTGACCGTATTGGTTTAATGAACTGTGCAAAAGTTGAAATCTCAATTAAGTGTATGTTCCTTTCTACATGAAGGATTTTAGCTGAAGGATTTTAGCCGCTGGGATCCAGTGCTTGCTCTATGCAATAAGGATGTGCACCGATCAGCAATTGGGAATGGGTTGTACAAGAAATAAATTTGTGCACAAGCAATGGTCTATGTTAGGTGGATGAAATAACTGCACAAAGGCCAATATCCCATCGCTAAGTCGCCCTTTATTTACTTGTGTACAATACACTGGCTGTGACCAGCCAGCTTGGAGTTAGTCCCCTGAACTGAGGTGATTCTAATCTCCTGGTTACGTACTTTTTTCCCAGATATACTCTTTTTATTAAGCTGTACAAAAATGCAAAACAACTCAAGGCAACAATCAACAAAGCAAACAACAATTTACAGGGTAAAAACTAAAAGGACTGTGGATGATGTAAATCAGGAACAAAAACAGAAGTTGCTGAAAAAGCTCAGCAGGTCCAGCAGGATCTGTGAAGAAAAAGTCAGAGTTAACATTGCGAGTCCGGTTTTGAGGAAGGGTCACCAGACCCAAAACGTTAACTCAGATTTTTAAATTGTTAACAATATACAAGGAATTGGAGACGGTAACCGAACCCCCAAATCCCACCGTAACTCGCCATACAAAGAAAAACTTTAGATAAAGGTATATACATACAAACAAACAAACAAACAATAAAAAAAATACATGCAACACTGACCCCCCCTGTCAATCGGCAATTGGCCTGTCCTTACTTGACTTCTGACCACCTCTAGGACAGCCTACCCCCATGCACCTTCTGGTTCTCGGCCCACCCCGACACACCTTCCAGCTCCTAGCCCATCCATACTTGCCTTCCGACCACCTGTAGGACAGCCCATCCCTACGCCTCCCCAGGATGACAGTTTTCAGGGCAACCTACGCACCTTCCGTTTCTCAGGGCAACCTACTCACCATCTGACTCTCAGGATAATATCTTTCAGAACGACCTACTCACTTTCTGGATCTCGTTAAGGTCTATTAGATCCAGAGACACACAAAACCTAGTACATACAAAACAATCCAAGCAAAAAAGCCCGTGTCCACACCTGAAGGCAGCAAACACACACCCTACAGCGTACATACAAATACTCAGTCCATCCTTGAGGCCTGCTCCGCTTGCAGAAACACAACAGGCTCCTGGAGACCAGGCCTACACTGGAGGATATGGACCATCCATGGAGGGCCTGTCCACCACAGAGGCCTGGTCCACCCACAGAAGCCTAGCCCACCCACGGAAACACAGTCCACTTGCAAAGGCACAGCTGACTCATGAAGGCTCAGTCCAGACACAAAAAGTTGAAAAAAAGTACAAATATTTAAAACTGTGGTGCAAGGAGCAAGCCTTGCTACCGCATTATCTTTCCTTTGGTTCCAAAAAAAACCAACAATGCACTGACTCACCAGCCAGTTGAAAAAAAAGGAGTTCCCCACTGAGAAATACAATCTAGCAGTAACACCGGCTGTGACCCAGCCAGCCTGGAAATCGGTTCTCAAAAAAAGTGAAAATGAATCCACAGTACCACTGGCTGTGGCCCAGCCAGCTTGGGAATCAGTCGCCTGGATGGAGGAGAATCTATTCTCCTGTTTTTTTTTTGGTTTCTTTTTTTCTCTTTCTCCTGGTTATATGTCTTTTTAAGTCTAATCTCCTGGCCTTTTTTTCCCACAAAACCATCTCCTGGGTATACTCTTTTATTAAATTGTACAAAGATAAAAAACAAAATCAAGGTGACAGTCAACAAAGCAAACAACAATTTACAGGGAAGTGGGGACAGAAAAACAAACCCCTAATCCCACCGTGCAGTTAACAAATCAGTCAACAATTTACAGGGAAAAGGGGACAATAACCGAAACCCAAATCCCACTATAACTTGCCAAAAGAAAAACTGTAGACAAAACTTTAGATAAATCGATACAAACAAACAAACAATAAAAAAGCAATACATGCAACACTGACCACTCCCCACCCCCACAGCAAACCAACAAATCATTCCACCCTTACTCGCCTTCCGACCACCTCCAGGGCAGCCTGCCTCTATGCACCATCCAGCTCTTGGCCTCCCACTACACACCTTCCAGCTCCCAGGCTGCTCCTACTCACCTTCCAGCCGCCTGTAAGCCAGCCAATCCCTGTACCTCCCTGGGACAACAACAATTCATTCAAATTAATCTAAATCAGTCATCAGGAAAACATTGGGATCAATTTTTAAGGAAGTAGGAAAAATGGGTGGTGAAAAGGAAAGCACTGCTTTTTCCAGATGACCAACACAGGAGACGGTGCCACCAGACTAACAGTCTGGCTTGAGATAGCAGCCAGGATCAGTGCAGTGTCCTGCAATGCAATGCACAGCAGTACATTTCCTTCCATGGTCAGCAGGGGTAAGCACTATTATGTTCTCTCTGCTACCTCATACTCACAGGGTCACCACTCATTTCACACTGCACATTTCTTTTACTAAGATTCTTGGATTGCATCTTTTACAATTGCATGCGTCATGTCCCGTCTGCAGCTGTCAATCACTTCATTCTCCCAGTCTTCAAACCCTTGCTGCCTTCTCCACTTCCTACTCACTCACTGGGGATATTTTACCATCTAATCTGTCACTGACTATCATGATTAACAGTTCTCCCACCACTTCCATCGTACTCAGTCCCTCATTTCATCTCATTGTGGAGCCAAGAAGACAAAGACCAATAGGCTCCTTTTACCATATTAAAAGATTTTGGATTTGCATGGAGAAATTTGTGACTGCTAATTAGGGATACTGCGACCTCCAATAGACAACCAATGCAGTAACCTTCATTGTGCTATGATGCATTGATCTCCCGTTATCATTAAGGCTAACTCATTAGCCGCCCAAGATCTTATTCCTCTTTCACAGCTGATTCCCTTTCTTCTCTTATGCAGAGCACTAGTGGCTCCCAGTAAGCTTCTGCCCTGTAGAGGCCAGTGTTAGAGACACTCAGCTTCATCTTCACCTTTAAGGAAGAAGCCACACAACCCTCAGAGAATGCACCAGCAAGACTTTCACCTCCACCTCTGTCAGCTCAGAGACTTTCACATCAATGGGTGCTCTATCTAAGTTGCACTCAGGAGCACAATCTAGTAAGCATGTCTCCTCAGCTAGTTAAAGAAGAATGGCCCAGGCCTCCAGTATTCAGAAGACCATTGTAGGCAAGGAACCTGCCCAGTCCCAGACAAAAGACAATCTCATGGTCACATCTATTAATGACTTCATCAAAATACACAGACAATTGCAGGAATAGCAGGTTGGTTCGTCAGAAGGAGTCAGTAAACTGGGTGGAAGGGTGGAGGAATTCACCAATGTTATAATTACAGTTCTGCCTTCAATATGCGTGCATCCAGCTGCCTCCACAGACAGGCCAAAGCTAACAGCCCTCAGCTCTCAAGAGAGAATGGCTGGCTGTCACAGCCTCCTCCATGTCTTAGAGAAAGCGCCATCTAAATAACAATGGTACCAACGTTATGTAGGGATTGTACTAGTGCCTCGCCTGCTCATAGCATCCACACTTACACTGACCTTGTGAGTTGGAATATGAAATCCATGATGATTCCACACGTTCTGGGTACAAGGTCCATCCTACCAATCAGATTTTAAAGAGAGTACACTATCCGTACAGTTTGGGAAATTTCAATGTATCCACTATCTCCCATATCTATTGGCCTGCCAAGAGAAGCTGCACAAAGTGCTGTTTAACTTGAGACACAAAGTCTCAAGTTAAACACCGACAGGATGCTCAAATATTTCATTTCAGTTTAACAGTCTGTGCAAACTTTGAAATGCTGTAGGCTAGTTGATAGTAGAAGAATTAAAAAGAGATGCCTCAGGATTCCTCTCAACCTCTTGTGATCTAGGGAGACTAATACACAACATCTCACCTGCTGAATGAAGCTGTAAAATGTACATAACCTCAGCATTGTGTGATGTTAGTGTCCTATCTAAATTGCTGCTTTCTCTCTTTTGGTGACTAGGACCCGCAAAATGTAGATACTTGAAAGTACAATCATCCAAAATTACCAAGCATACAGTTTTAAGGATAAGATAATGTTTATCCAGCAACATAGAAGTTCAAGGACTGCAAAAATAACCAGGTCCGCACCAATACTTTGCCAGAGTGACCAGAGTGTGCTTAATATATAACGTACATATACAATTAAAGGAAATCCAAACCCAGCTTTTTCATCCTAATGCTGGGTTTTATTTAAGTTTCTTCTGGTTTCTTGTGATTGACGATGCATGCTGTATCAAACTGGCTTGGATTGTCATCCCAGTTAGTGCCCTAATCTCGTCTTTATCTTTATTCTCAGAAGATTGCTGTCGATCCCTCAATTCCTCCTCATCTAGGACATTGCACTTTGGCTCAAGTTGCAATGCCACAATGACATAGCGTACTATTTCTGGGCTACACTACAAGACAGCCTGAACGGTGCAGCTGTTGAAATCTCGTGTTAAGGAAGCCTAGGGTGTTCCACTATGGCCCTGATGGAAACACAGGCAGTTTTGTTTCTTTATTTGGTCTCTGTCTGGGGTTTTGTAAAGGTGTCATAAGGTTAGTTTGGAGGTGGTAACCCTTATCTCCTTAGTCATGCCTGAAGACCTTGGAAGGAAGCAAGAACCTATGGGTTCTCTAGTATATAATGTTGTAAAATGGATGTTGACACTCCTCTGAGAACTAAAACCAAAACACCTAAAGAGGAGCACCTCGCCCCGTAATCTGTAAAAGGAGTGTGAAAAGTGCTGTAACCTGCTTTTCAGCAATTTATAGTGGTTAAATAAAAGATCCCTGACACTCACTTTAAAATCAGTAAGTAACAATTTATTTATCTAACTCTAATGGTGAACAGATTAACGAAACTATTAACAAATTGAATAAATCCCTTCTAACTACTAACTATTCACGAATAAAGCAAGATGCTAATGGTACACTGTTCCAATAAATACAAATCCCACTTAAATAAAAATAAATTTAGCCTGTCAAATTTACAGTCAGGTTATGTGTCTCTGGAATATTCTGTACCTTCTCTAAGACATAGAGGAGGCTGTGACAGCCGGCAATTCTCTCTTGAAAGCTGACGGCTGTTAGCTTTGGCAGATGGCAGCTGGCTGTGAGTTCTTTGTCCAACTGCCCCTTTTTATATCCTTGATGATATATCAATATTTCTTACAATATGATTGGTCCTATGTTGTCAAAACCATCAGACTAAATTTAATAGGTTTTAGGTGACTAAGTACCTGCTTCAAGTTGATTGACTAAATTAAAAAGCCTGTCATCTTGGTAAAAGAAAACTGCTGCTAACTGTACAGCCCTTCGATACAAATGTTTCAATTTGGTTGTTCTCTGTGTACTTGCAAACTTTCAAGTTGCTGCTCACAGGCATCCATTTTAAATCCCTGAGCACGGAAAAAGCACATAATCTTTTAAAGGGACCATGTAATGCTTCCACCACCACCAACCTCCCCCCCCCCACCCCCTTATAAGCTCTTCACAAATACCAACTTTTAACTTCCTTCCTTGCAATCCACAAGCACTATACCCCGCTTTGCAACAATATGCATGATGGCAGCTCCTTGGATATCTGCTGCTGACCTCCAAAATCAAGCATTAAAGGTCATATTTTGTTTGAACATTGATTGAGTTGAAGCCCTTTCTGAATCCCACTGCCTGGGCTGCTTGTCTGACCTCATCGTGGGGGAGGCTATAAACTGGAACAGTCTGGTGAAAATAATATCAGTAGCAATCCAAATGCCTTTGTGGTTGGAGGATTCAGAGAAGCTGTATAGGTACCCAACTGCTCCTTGAAGTGAACTGCTGTCATAAAAATTCATGGCAGTAGTAACCTTGATGACCACAAAATAAGATGGTAACCTATTCCTTTTGAGGCAGGTCTTGCTGCAATGGATGGCACTGTTCAGTATGATGGCCCAGGACATCAGTAATTTGCACTATATTTCTGTTAACTGTAGAAACTGGCAACAAGGTCTGTGGATGAGTCATGGAATCATCATAGGATCATAGAATCCCTACAGTGTGGAAGCAGCCATTTGGCCCATCAAGTCCACACAGACCCTCCAAAGAACATCCCACCCAGACCCATATCCCTCCCACCCCATCCCTGTAACCCTACATTTCCCATGGTTAATCCACCTCGCCTGCATATCCCTGGACAGTACAGGTAATTTAAAATGGCTAATCCACTAGCCTGCACCTCTTTGGACTGTGGGATGAAACCGGAGCACCCGGAGGATACCCACACAGACACACGGAGAATGTGCAAATTCCATACAGGCAGTCGCCTGAGGTTGGAATCGAATCAAACCTGGGTCCCTGGCACTAAGAAGCAACAGTGCTAACCACTGAGCTGTCATGCTCCCCTGGATCCTGGGTATCCTACATGTCAGAGGAACAATACCTTGTTTTCTGCTTACTTTACAGCATCTAGTACTCAATAGAGTTCCACAACTTCAAAGTATGATCCCCATCCTCCAGTTTTCTTACATTTCCTCATCATCATGTCTTGTTTGTGTTTTGTGGACTTTGCTCTCAGTAGAGCAGACCCATTTCCCCCTTTTCTCACCTTAATTTGTACCCATTTTAAATCTCTAAATTTTCCTTTACAATGACTGGCACTGCCTTTGTCTTTTGCTCTGGGCACTTTCACAATCTGTTTCGTGCACTACCCGAAACATTAACTATGTTTCTCTCTAAAGTTTTGAGAAGATTTGTAGCTCAGGGCGGGGATGAAGTTGTAGACTTGCTCACCGAGCCGGTGTGTTTGATTGCAGATGTTTCATCACCCTGCTCGGTAACATCGTCAGTGCGCCTCCAGTGAAGCGTTGGTGTTCTGTCCTGCTTGTTATTTATCTGCCTCAGTTTGCTGAGGTGGTTGGTGTTACTTCTGGTTCTGTTTTTCAGTGGTGTGTATATTGGGTCTGGTTCAATGCGTTTGTTGATGGAGTTCCAGTTGGAATGCCAGCCTTCCAGGAATTCCCTGGCATGTCTCTGTTTGGCTTGTGCTAACATGGATGTGTTGTCTTGGTCAAATGTATGTCCTTCTTTGCCCGTATGAATTGAGACTGGTGAGAATTGGTTGAGTCTCTTGATGGCTAGTTAGTGTTCGTACCTGAGCAACGTGTGTTATGGCAAGAAATGGGACTGAATCTCAAAGTCTTGGCAAAGTCTGACATCTCGATGTCAGAAACAATTTGCTGCAAATTTAACTATGTTCTGGGCATCAAAACGAGAGTCTTGTTACGGAGCAGTGAGTTACTTATAAGGTGGGACTCTTTCTTGTTAGCAATCTCATTAATTGCACCTTTCACCTCATTAATATGTAGACCTACCACCATCCGTAAGCAAACTAGGTGCTGAGAATTCTCATCAGGGAAGTCAGGGCAACTTCGGCTCACTGCTAGCTCTGAAGAGCCTCCATGTTGCTCAGAATACAGCAGCAACTCAGGATATGATCCTCGGTCACCTGCTGCACACAGTGCTCATGCACAGTTATTGAAATCCGATATAACCACTCAGGATCTTCATAGCACCTCTCTGATCTACTTGCAAGATTGTTAGGAAGTACGGAACTGTGCTGGCGGTTGTGTTACTCACTGGCATTGAAAGGATATGGCCAGGTCAAGCACCTAACTCATAGAATGGACTGGGCTGCATCTCTTGGCTGCTCTCTTAAGCAATACGTCATGTTGTACACAGGCTCCGGATGTACTGGTACAATGTGATGGAACTATGCCAAATGGTCAAGTGGACCTGAGGGCTGCAGGAGTGGGAGGCTGTCATCTTCTAGTGGCTATGAAGGGAACAGTGCTTTGAACCTCAATGCAAATAACTCTGTCCAGGGAGTGACAGGTGTGATCTCTAAGTCATGTAGCCAGAAATTCACTGGTCCAGATGAGATGCACTGAAGGATTTTGAAAGAAGTGAGGGTAGAAATTACAGGGTCACTAGCCATGACTTTTCAGTCTTCCTTGAAGTCAATGGAGATGCCAGAAGACTGGAGAATTGTAAACATTATGGTCCTGTTCAAGAAAGGTTGTAAGGGTAATTCCAGCAATTATAGACTAGTTGGTTTAACTTCAGTGATGGGGGAGCTTCCAGAATAGAACAAAACGGTTCTTAACTCTAAGATCATGCAGGTGGCAAACTCTGCAGATGAGGACTGAACACATCAGATATGACTGCCCAAGCTTTCAGAAGAGTGAGTAGCAAGTTATTCCAAACTGGTGAATGATAAAATGGGGTTAGAATCAAGCAGACAGGGCACCATAGTGGGAGGGTAGATAGTAAAAAAGTGAGTTTGGTCAGAAATGGCGAGAACTGTCACTTGGTCTTGCAGCAAGAAACCCCCCAAGAAACTTAATGAACTGACACTGACAAAAGAAATCATAATATTCAGCTTACGAGATAACAAGCATGGGGCTGGATGAACACAGCAGGTCAAGCAGCATCATAGGAGCAGGAAAACTTGACGTTTCGGGCCTAAACCCTTCATCAGAAATGGGGGAGGGGAAGAGGGTTCTGAAATAAATAGGGAGAGAGGGGGAGGCGGATAGAGGATGGATAGAGGAGAGGATAGGTGGAGAGGAGGCAGACAAGTCGAAGAGCCGGAGATGGAGCCAGTAAAGGTGAGTGTAGGTAGGGGGGTAGGGAGGAGATAGGTCAGTCCAGGGAGGACGGACAGGTCAAGGGGGCGGGATGATGTTAGTAGATAGGAGATGGGGGTGTGGCTTGGGGTGAGAGGAAAAACAGGTTAGGGAGGTGGAGATGAGCTGGGCTGGTTTTGGGATGCGGTTGGGGGAGGGGAGATTTTGAAGCTTGTGAAATCCACATTGATGCCATTGGGCTGCAGGGTTCCCAGGCTGAATATGATTTGCTGTTCCTGCAGCCTTCGGGTGGGATCACTGTGGCATTGTAGTCTGCCTCCTCTCCACCTATCCTCTCCTCTATCCATCCTCTATCCGCCTCCCCCTCTCTCCTTATTTATTTCAGAACCCTCTTCCCCTCCCCCATTTCTGATGAAGGGTTTAGGCCCGAAACGTCAAGTTTTCCTGCTCCTATGATGCTGCTTGACCTGCTGTGTTCATCCAGCCCCATGCTTGTTATCTCGGATTCTCCAGCATCTGCAGTACCTTTTATCTCTGATAATATTCAGCTTCTTGTCTCTCAACTTAACCCTCATCAGGTAAGCCCTTCATGCCAGATGACCAATCGTAGTTCAATGGAGAGTGTAGAAGAGCATACCAGGAGTAGCAAAAATGAGATATATAGAAATAAGATGGTATGCTGATAGACCTATAACATAAGACTATAAACATGCTGAACAGGGAAAACAGCATACTAACAATAGGGGTAAATAATCCGAAAACCCAACAGATCATGTAAAAGCTTTATAACTCTGCCACATCCACTGTGAATATTGATTGGCAGTTGAGCAACAAGGTAGGCTTCATGATCATCTCTATCCACAAGAGTGACAAAATCTAGATTGTGAATGCTAAACATCAGGCTGAATCATTTGCAGTTTACGCAATTAACATTCTTGAGTGGTTGATGCTTTTCTGCCTTTTCCTGTATTCTGAAAAGTAGATGCCCGTTTTAACCCAAATTGATTTACTCCACATGACTTCCAGTTGAGTCAGGACCCAACAACATTGGAGTAAAGTCCTGTGCTCAAGCATTAACTGCACCTCTAGCTGAACTGTTCCACTACAGCCACAATATTGGAAATTACCTAACAGTGTAGAAATTGACCAGATCTGCCCTGTCCAAAAAAGAAAGGCAAATCAACTGGAGTTGTGGTATAAAGCTTTGAAGCTGTTACACTCTGAGATGCCATGTTGCTTTGTGATGTTATAGAATGACTAACTATTGAAAATTTTCTTGAAAACAATAAAGTTTATAAAAAGTGGCTTCTAATATTCTAGACTCTGCTGTTTGATGTTTTCGTGTATACAGAGCTGTTCGCAGCCAGATCTACCACTCTGCAAACACAAAGTATACCGTCTACTCATGCTTTCAATCTTATAGTCATTGTTGAAGTAGCTTCAACAAAATTTCTGGCAATGATTTTTGAAGTGCACTACACTACTATTGGGAACCTCCTCCATTTGACATCATGGCTATGTGTGCCACTATCCTCTTTTATTACTTCTCTCTTTTAATGCCCTTTCCTTCCCTATAGTTGCTTTGATTTTTTCCATTTGGTTTTTTTAACTCGTGTTCTACCTTTCTTTACATTGTATAGAGGGGAAACATGCAAGTTTGAAGAAGCCCAAACATTTTGATTTGATTTGATTTGGCTTCACTTAAAATTGTCACATAAAGCTCGGTACAGTAAAAAGTTTTGTTTTGCGCGCAGTACAGGCAGATAATACCATACAAGTGCATTAGGGTACTTAATAAACACACGACAGGAAGATGATTCTCTTTTTCTTGATCTTTCCTAACGCTACTTGCACTTCATCTCTTTTAACCTTGGGCAAGAGAAAGTGAAAATTATCCACATTTTTAAAAAGTGAAACTTCTTGTTTGTGTTAGCATGTATTAAATAGAAGTCACTTAGGTGGAGTTGCTAAGCAAAACATGAGTGACTGTGAGCATTGATTGCGCAATAACTTGTAATGTATCCTGTTTGGTGTGATATTATTTTTGTTAAAATGGACTTCCATTAAGTTTCTAAAATATGAAATGCTGAAGTTTTTTTTTAACTTTTCCATCACTGTAATGCTATGATCAAATTGTGCAGTGATTCTTTTCAAAAGCAATTAACAATTTTTAGTAGTTTGCTTAGCCTGAAGGAAGAAAGTCATTGCTATCTAAAATCGGATTTTCCTTGCTTCTGCGGTTTGAATTAACTTTCATGTGAATGTTCTAAAATATCCCTCACTTATCAAAGATGATTACTTGTTATAAGGAATGTTATGAGGTTTATTATACTCAAAAGGTAATTTGTAAAGTTCTTTTCAATTGATTTATTAGTGTCATTGTGGAAAAAAAACATATTTTTATAACTTCTTTGTTTAGGAGGATAGTGTGAAGTTGGAACTACAGTCCACCCCATTGAGGAAACCAATGACACAATCATCAAACAGAAAACCTTCCCCTTGCCCGAGGGAGTTCAGCAAAGACAACAGCTACAAGCAGCCCACAATAGCATCTCAGACAAGGTCTCTATCACCATATACCAAAAGACGGATGGCAGCACTCTCAGAGGATGCCAATCAGAGACTCGCACACCTGAACCTGGGTCCTTATCAATTTAAAAAGGAAACAGATATCAAACCTCCATTTGTAATTAGACATGTACGTGTTCAGAGGGTGTTCATTTCAGTGAACAGTAAGTCTGGTAAGAGGTCATCGGCCTATAATGTTAAAACTATGTGGGGATGAAGTTGAATTCATTTATCTTCTGAGAGTTTTAACTCCTGTGTATTCTGCAGTAACACATAATGTGAGCCTAAATCTCTTTCTTCCCACACCACCAGCTTTTCCTCAATCTGGTCTTCCCCTTCTGATCTCTTGCTTTCAGATGCCCAAAAATTACTACCTGTCCAGCCAACATTATGCAAGCAGTAAGAAAGTGAGAGCAGTGATATAGCACCAATGAAGGGATCCTGTCACTAAACTGGCATCAATTTGCAGCCACCAGCTTAGATACTGGTACCAAGGAAGGTAGAGGACAGTTGAGGTCAGCATGTGAGCTCAAATGGACTGCACCCAGGTCAGAATAGGTTCAGACAGACGGTGAGGTCACAAAAAATTCAGCTGCAGAGAACTCAGATAAGGACCTCAATGAGCCAGCATACAAAAGAGCATTAATGGACATTAAGAATATGGGTGTATAGGCTGGCCTGCCAAATACCCTCTCTGTCAAAGAAAATGGAGCATTATTACTACATCTTGACAGAAGGCATGGCATAGAGCTTCTACCTTCCACATCCTCTACCTCAGTTCCCCTGTTGCACTGAAGACCAAGTATGTATAATAGTATGGTAATGGTAATGTATAAAAGTATGGTTCTGAAATAGTTACTGTTGATATTACATTGGCCTACACACATTTTGGTGACATTTCATATACAATGTGTGTAGACACAATGAGTTCTACACTAACATTCTTAGGGAGCAGGTGTGTTCTGTCCAACTTACCCCCAACTGTCCTAGTAATTATGTATGACCAGCTATGTAATTGTACTTATTGCCATCAAGAAGCAAATTAACTTGTCAACTAAGAACAGTGCCTCTTATGCAAAGACCCTGTGGCGGTATATCTTCTGCCAATGATCATTTCACAGACCCCAATCAAAGTATAGGCAAAGGAAGATTGGTTATAGTGAAATGCACCAAACAATCCTTAATCTAAATCACATTCTGGCAGTGATTGCAGATTCCACAAGGTGCTATTAGTGGCAATCAGGGTCATACCATATGGTGAGCAGCTGCACAGATTTGAATTCCATGCAGAGTGCCCCATCCACTTTCCCAACTCAGCAAAAGAAAATTTTGAATGCAAGTGTTTTACCACTTCAAGAGCTTTACTGTTTATTAGTATACCAAGTTAGAAGTTGAGACAAGATTCCTGTTAGAGAGACGCTGCAGCAGCAGTGGAAAAGCAAAAGAGCAAGCTCACCATTCCCAAGAAAAGCTTTCATCAAGATGTTGGTAACAGATTGAGGAAAAAGAGTGTGGGCTGGAAAAGTGAGAAAATTAGCCATACTTCGAAAAAGACAGAGACTTTGGTGAAAGAGGTTCTGTAAGCAGCAAAAGCAGGCTCCAGGAGCATTTATTTAAGCTGGAAAAGAGCAAATTTTTAAAAATCTAGTCAAAGAGTTTAGCAGAAGAAAATAAGTCAAGAAACTAAAGACTTAAGAAGACCGATAGCAATTAAACTGTCATTTTGATGGGAAGCTTTATAAAGTCCACAGCTGGATAACTGTATTTAAAAATTTGTGAAGAAGGAACTGCTTGGTGCTTTAGACTGTAAACAGTGGGAAAACTCTGAAAAGGATGCAGAAACCAGGAAGTAGTACAAAAATAAATCAGTATAGAATAACCAGTTAATAAAATTTAAAGCTTTATTTATATACAGTACAGAGTTTTGAAAAAGATTGGCGAATAAAAAAAATCTGCATTGGGTCTCACAAACTATACAGTACATGAATTTAAAATAACATTGGTGAATGAAAATACAGTCTTAAGGAGCAGGCAGATTACTAACAGTAATTGTGATAATGCAAATTTAAAAAGATTCACAGCAAGAATAATTAAGGAAAACATTGTCAAGAAATGATAAAAAGATATAGTGCTTTAATAAAAATTCAATGTTCGAGAAAGGCTTTAGAGAAGATCAGAAGATAAGTTTGGATATCTTGGAGGAAACAACTCGTAAGATACACTATAAAATAGTTTACAGAATTACCTCAAAATCAAACACTAAATTCACAAGACACAGTTACAGAGCTCGAAAAAGAAGGAAGTTACACAAGCAAAGAGCCATGGTCGAGCCATCTCTTTTGAAAAAGAGGCCTGAAGCATTCGTAGGAGAATTTTGTGATCATAACAATATTGGGTTCACAGAAGTTGTTTATGTCAAAGGACATTCTGTTAAATGTAAACTTGATACAAATGCCAAGGTCAGTATCCTATTCAGACTGGTTACCTTGACTGAACAAGCAGAAGCTACAGCCTGCAGAGACGGAATGATCTTCATAAGTAGAAAAACTGCCAAGACCATAAATCTGGTGCAGGCTGCACTGCAAAATGCTGCATAAGACAGTTGAAAATGCTTGCATGGTTTACAACATGGATGATTGTGTACTAATATTCTTATGAGGTGTAGGAGGGTTCCATTATTTCCAAGAGAACTGATCCAGAAGCAAACTGTTCTCAACCAACCAGTCAAAAAGTAACTGATAAGTATCATGGCAGATCCCAAAAAAGAAGAAAGAATCCATTGAGATTACCTACGATGGTACAAAATAAATGTTTCACATTTCTGAGAAGAAATAGCCAGCAAATCAACAAAGCTTCAATGATTTTCAATGCAGAACAGAACTGTTCTATCATTCACCAGTATTGCATTGAAGGATACCAGAGGCAGAGTCCAGTGAGTTGGCTGAGAATAACTATTTTGATCTCTGACTACATTTCACAATCAGAGATAACATACTAGTGTATGTCAGAAGACTATTTATTCTAGCTTCCCTTTGAGACTATGTATTGGAAAGGATATATTGGAGAAACTGGTGTATAGCCAATACTCAGTCAATGGTGTGGTGGCCAAAAATTTCAGAGATTGTATCTCATAATTCATTATGAAATGTCTGATTACACAGGATTTTCTACTCTGGAAAACACTCCTGTCATCGAAGACAGATCAAAAAATAAATTCAGCGAAGTTTTTGGTTGAAGCTAAGGGAAGGGTGAGCAGCACAGCCTATTTGATCTCATGCAGGGTATCTTAACTAATGTTTAGCCAGCAGAACAGTGGATGATTATGACAAAGTTAGTGTTATTGTGCGATAATTCATCATGTTAACTAAGACAGTTCCTCTCCTGTGAAGTTTAATGGTGGTGTATTCTCTACTATTGATTATCAGACAGGCCCGAGAAAAAGTATAAGCAGTATAGACTGTCAGATATGCTAGATACTATGAGGCACAGCCCCAATAACATTTGCTGCTTTGTATGGACTGCTCATCAACTCTGTTGTACTCCCCAGCTGGATACAACTTTCTTTGACAAATCTCAAAACTAACATTTCCAAAAGCAATTGTCAATATTTTCAGACGCTGTTGCGATCAAAGGAGTTCATAAAAATTACCTTACGTGAAATTTGCATGCCCTGCCCTTTAGGAAAGGCTAGCACAAGCTGCATCCTATATCTTGATGTCTTTTGTTTGCAGATTGATGTACACATTTATGCATTAATTGGAAAGACCAATAATGTTGAAATTGGATATGCTAGCACTGCATGATACAGATGGATAAGGTGTTGCTGCATTACAGGCTCCCTGAGCATGCTGGGGATGCTCACATGGAGTAGGTCTGGAGAAGTCTCACTGGAAAAGGTGCTTTCCAGTAAAACAGCGCTGGCCCTCTGTAAGACTACTTCCAGTCATACTGTAGAAATGAATTTCACACCTGTTATATTTCCAATGAGATGTGAGTGCTCATTTTCCTGATTAGCTTGATTTAAATGGTCTCATAGTGCTGTTTGAAGAAATATTCATGGTGTCGTGACTAATAATCCACCTTCAGGCAATGCTGACCAGTTAGCCCATTTATAGGTTGTGTATTTCTGTACTGTATTGTGTTTTACTGCATAAAAAACTTCACTACACATCATTGTTTATAGTTTAAGATGACCTTATGGTATAATAAATTGGGAGATTAGATGTGGTGTGTCCAAACAATAAAATAAATATGAATAAATGTAACAAGTTACTTTATTTTTATCAAAGTTTTTTATATTTTTCAGGTTGATCATAAGTTGTTGCCAACTAATGATTTGTACATTGCTTCACCTTCCCTTACTTCTAAACCCAGTTCTCAGAAGAACTCACCTCTGGGTTCATCGATTTATACTGGTAGGGGCAGATGTCTCGTATGTTATAATTAATTAAATCTTTTACTTTGATACAGTTATTTTAAAATTAGATAATTTTACAATTTAGTTAAGTTTAGATATGGTTGAAAGTTGAATCATGGAAACATAGAATGGTTACACCACAGAAAGATGCCATTCATTCCACTGTGACTGTGCTGGCTTTCTGCAGGCCAATTCAGCTAGCCCCACCCATTGACCTTTCCCTTCCTGTTCAGGTGCGTTCTTTACTATACCTGCGAGATTTTACATATATGTGGTGTTCACTGTTAATGTATCACGACTAAGTTGCAGGTTTGCAGCGAATTCAGGTCCTATTTATTGCAGTGACAATTGAAGTGAACGAAATCAACCTAATGATTCTTAACAATATTATTCTCTTTGGTGCCTAGACATGTCATTTTCTTTGTATCTGACAGCAGGAATCAAGAGGTGGTTGGCTTCTTATGCTCTACAGAAAGTCATGGCCCATGTTTCATGGTTGCTTACTCCTGGAATACAGTTAATATTGACTGCATTTCTGAGACCTGCTTCTCACATTGCTCTCATATAGGATTATGATGGAGAGATGACCAGTGGCTTAGCACATGTGGCTGTTCTGAGAGGCAGCAGTATCAAACAACTCTCAAGAAGCCTGATACAATCTAATGTAGCTATAGAAATGTCTCCCATTCCTTCTAACTGAGCCACTTGTGCTGGCAAGGACACAACTATGGCTGTACTCCCCTGAAGGACTACCACTTTACCACTTTATTCATTAGAGTGGCAGATGCACTTAGTGGACTCTTGCAATACCTAACAGATACATAACCCACTGCAGAGATAAAAGGTACTGCAGATGCTGGAGAATCCGAGATAACAAGGTGTGGGGCTGGATGAACACAGCAGGCCAAGCAGCATCATTGGAGCAGGAAAGCTTGACGTTTCGGGCCTAGATCCTTCATCAGAAATCAGATTTCTGATGAAGGGTCTAGGCCCGAAACGCCAAGCTTTCCTGCTCCTATGATGCTGCTTGGCCTGCTGTGTTCATCCAGCCCCACACCTGTTATCCCATAACCCACTGCATCCTTGTCTCTCTGGTGCTCACCCATTCTTTCTCTGCTTGCACAATCTTAAGCTTTGAGGTGACCACATAGATGTGTTGCATTGCAGTGGTGTTAGCTACTGCTCTAAACCTTGAGGGTCAAGCTGCAACTGTAGTTGTTCAAACACATGAAATATCTTGGGATTTCCACAAAGAACAGGAATGTGCATGATATGGAACTGAAGTGCCCTGATATCTCTCTTTATTAGACTCTTGACTAAATTAAGATAAATAAACTTAAGAACTAATAAACACTCACTAACTACTCACCAATCAGCCTCTTCGCTATGTGGCTGCGTTTTATTTTATATAGTGCTTAACTTAATTGATTTACTTAACTGTTATGATCTATTTGTGTCAATTTTTAACTAATGAAAAATTAGGAAGCCTTTAATGTTAACATCCCTCTGTATTTATTTTTAACTTTATTCCCCTAGATCTGATTAATCACTATGGTAAAATATATATTATGTAAAAGATGATAAGTTAAAGCTTATGTATTTTATCAAATTCGATTACTTTTAGTTTTTGTGATAATTGCCCAGAGGAAAATTGGCCATTTGACAAATCAGTAGGGGAAGAGAGTTACTGAATTTTCTAGCTGCCACCCATAAGGGATTAGCCTTCAATTGTTATTGTATTATTTTAGTTTATCTTGCAATTTGCAATTATACTGTCATTTTGTAACATCATAGATAAACGTTTTGTCAGACATCACAATTAACTGATAATGAGAAGCTCTATATTGCTATGTTATTATGTAATAGATCAGTCATTATGCTTTGTGTGTCTTATTCTTTGCAGATCCATCACTCCGTGGCAGCTATGGACCGAGCAGGACTTCATTAAATGTATTTTGCTTTAAATATTATTTCAGGTTTCTCTTGAGAATTGTGAACCTCATTGGTAATAGATGTTGCATTACATTGACTTAAAAGACAGGCAAATCAAAATGGTGAAAATGGTGCTTCTGTTATACTGCTTCTCTTTCACCAATTTCTAAAATTATTATATTCTGTACGTATCCTGATTTGACACTCTTGTAGCAAATCAGAATGTAGTTCAACACCGTTCATGGTTTTATTGTAAGAATTTCCCTGTTGAGATTGCTCTCATGAAGCCAATATTGTCATAAGAATCAATCATTGAATGGACATCAATGTAGTCAGCTTTTGTTAGAATCCTATGTTATTTGACTTGTACTCCACTGGAGCATATGGCTTCAGCTAATTGTGCAAACAAGATGTCACCAAACATGTCAGAAGGTCCTGATAAACTTTGCAGGGAATTACGTGGCCTCTGCTTTCTCTAACTTGGACCGGTAAAGAAGCAGGGGTGACAGGTAGTGCCACCTGCTGAAAGAACACTTGAAGCTATCAACAAAAATAACTTCTGTTTCTGTAGTAACTTTAATACCATAAGACATTCCAAGACACTTCACTGCAACAGCATAAAACAAAACATGGCAATTGGCCATATAAGAAGCTATATTGACCATAAAATTGATGAGATACGTTACAAGGTGTGTCTCAAGGGATAAAGACACGGAAAAGATGTGTGGGAATGGAATTTCAGAGCTTAGGGTGTAGGCAACTGAAGGCATGACCACCTTTAGTACAGCAACTAAAACTGGAATGCTCAGGATTCCAAAAGATTCCATGCTCAGAATGCAAAATTAGACAAACATAGACATTTTGCAGGATTGTAAGACTGGGGGAGATTAATGAGATGGACAGAGGCAAGGCCACGAGGAAGTTGAAAACAAGAATGAGAATTTTAAGTTCAAGGTGCCAATGAGAGGTCAGTGATCACAGGGATGAGACGGGAGCAGGATTTGTTGTCATTTAATGAAAGGCGGAATGGTCTTGAGCTCAACTACTCTTAAAATTCTGACTTTATTTGCCAGTAAGCTTTTCCCTAACTTTTCCCTTATTTGCATTTGAAATTTTGGATAGATGTTATGTCTATGTGAACATTGACAGGAGAAAAGTGGATTTGCTTCTGTTGTCTACCACAAACCCATCTTCACTGGTCAGTATAAAACATGGGATTCCTGCAGTTCCATTCATGTAGTTTTGGTCTTAACACAACCTCATAAATAGAACTCAAACCATTTGTTCACCATGCAAGCTGTATGCCAAAATGATGCACGAACGCTATCCTAAGAGATAATGGCTACTTTGATCAGATCATTTCTCATTGTATATTGCACAATCTCATGAACAGGCGCAAGGCCATGACTTTTGGTCCTAAAAGTGCCCAGTCTCCTGATTAAGGTATTCCAAAAATTGAAACAACAGCGAAGCTTGCTGTTTCCTGCTGCTACTATGCAGTAGCAACATGAGTGGTATTCATCATTAACAGGATGTTGCCACCAAGCCAAAATGACATTCTGCCTATCACTCAAATGAGGTATATGAATTTTAGTGACAGTGTTGTGCTGGGTATGTAGGCTGTATATCTGAAGACTGCCCACAATCATGCAGCGTACTGACATTACCCAACTAACTCATGATTGCAAAATTCGAGATGCAGCATCCAATATTAGATGTGATTCTGCAATTGAATAACATTTGCTTGGGGCAGAGACCCCTCATAACTTGTAAGAAGGTCTTAGGTGTCTACTTGTAATGCTAAAACATACAAGGCTACGAGCCCAGTGCTGGAAAATGGGATGAGAATAGTTAGATGGCTGTTCTGATTGGCGCAGACTTGATGAGCCAAAAGGCCTTTTTCTACACTGTAGGCCTCTATGACTGTGAACAATTATAGCACTGCTTCAGTGATGTTAACAGTCAGTTGTGGCATGAGACTCGATGACTCTGTGCTGCAATTCTGTTAAATTCAGTTGCAATGAAGCCCTCGTTTCCAACATCTCATATAGCACTACTTCAGTGTCAAAGGCGAAGGCAGGTTTTGGGATATGCCATTACTTTTCTGAAGATGTATGTCTATGCCTGGGGCTTGCTTTTCTATTTTCATCTGAAATGTTTTACTTTGATCCATGGCATAGGTTGCTCATAGCCTGACATGCTGCATGGTAGTTTAGAAGATGCTTGAATTTTTATGTCCCACTTTATAAAACTCCCCATTAATTATCCGCATTCCATGAAGGATAACCTATGCAGTTTTTTTCTGCAGCCACTGGTGTCATTTACACCCACCAAAGTTTGTAACTGATTATGCAAATAATTGAAGAATGGAGAATTGAGTGTAACTGGTATTTCAGGTTTAGGTGTTTCTTAATATATATAGTGAAAACTAACTTAGAACTGACTTATTTCTGAATATAAAAATCATCCAACGAATGATGTTAAGTCATTGGAGGTTAGTTCCATTTGTCAATATAATTTTTTTTAGGAAAACTAGCAACTCCTGTGCTCCATTGAAATGATGGAGACTGGGGCAGAAAAGATAATAGGTTACACTGAAGGTAAAAATAATGCAGGGTACATGTCTCCACTCAAAAAAAAATTATAAGAAGCCACCAGGATTATTTGGTTTCTGTAAAATAGGTAGAATGTTACACATATCAGGACGAAATGGACTATTGTGAGAAATGTGACAGAATCAGTCGAGAAGTCCAGCAAGGCCTTTCTTGATATTGGGAACAATTTGCTGCATCTTTTAGCTCAGTTCCAGACATCAAGAAGAGATTCTCACTAAGCAGTAGCTAGTTGCCTCTTAAGGGGAATCATTGTTTGTTAATTACCATATTAACCACATATCTTGGCTTATTGATATGCAGCTTCCCATCCTACCACCTGTTGTGAGCAAACACGATGCAAAGAATTGTCAACATGGAAGTCAGAGCAGGTATCTGGTGACTTCAGCTTGCCGCTGGCTGAGAAGTGCTTCCATGTTGGTCACCATGTGATAGTATCTCAGGGCAAACTCCAAGGGCATCAGCTGCACTTACCCCTCATCCATGGATATTCGCACCTAATAATTGCTAATCCCTCAGGACTCCAATGGCACCTCACCGGATGCTTAGGAAGTTGAAACCTACATTGCAGAGTGCACAGGCAGCTTTAGTTGCTGTAAGCACACTTTGCGCGCAGGCAAAGGCTCCTAGCTCATGATTGGACCAGGCAATATCTCAGATCTGCTTGTTTCTCCCTTCGTGCTCAAGCACTTAAAGCATACCTGCATTCTCACAACATCCTTGCTTTGTCTTACCTGCCATGCCTACCATGCCATGCCATCAGCATGTTGGTACTTCAGCCAGAACCAAAGCCTATCACTATTGCTGTATTGACATGCCTTTTTGCGCAGTCACACAGACAGGCTGCTTGTTATGCTTGTCAGCAAGATCTGTCTGGGGTTGGTGGGTGACATCTTGCTGTATGGCACACTGAGAAATAAATCTAACACCAACAACATGTGCCAGCTGCCTGCACACCAACCACACCGCATGTTTATTCAATCATGTCTGAAAATAGATAGCATCCTGGGAGCATCAGTCATGGGCACAGTCTGCACACAGTTCAGAGGCTTGGCAATGGTCAGACACCCGTTCACACCCATTACAGTCAGGCGATATGCCCAACTATTGTCTCAGGAATGGACAAATCTCAGTCCTGTTGGGCCATCAAAAGCAGGAGGTATGTGTATCTTCAATTGAGACAGCAGCCAGGGAACTGGTCAGATATTTGGGGCTACTTTACCTCTACTTATGGTCTGGCTACAGTGCCACATGGTCCTTGTTTGCCGTGCTCTGGGTAATTGATACAGGCAAAAAGGTGATTTGCTGGATGCTGAGGAACTGGGGAAAGGGAGCAGTTTTCTGAGAAACTTGAGGACATTGGGAAGGAGGAAGCTGTCCTTATCTATGACAGATCTCAACAGCACTAGGCGCTACAAGCCATGCAGAACCTGATTGATGATTGATTCCAGTAGATGAGAACTGGCTGCAGCAGCAACTGTAGACTGTAAACTAATTGTTGGTCATATTGCCAGTATTTCATTTGAATTGAGGAGCCAAACTCAATTCATTTTCTTTGTGGCTGTTTTGCTGTCTGTAAACAAAAGCTCATCATTGGAATTGTCCAACTGCTTATCTCTACGTGATATTCCCCTGATAGACAAGATGAGAGTTTATAGTAGGCACTGGGGACAGGTTATGGCTGACGTAGACAGTGTTCAGACGGGATGAAGTAAAGGACAGGCAAACTGTGTGGCCCGGTAGTTAAACAGTGACTTTTGTGAGAAAATGAGGTTGTACGTGCGAGGGAATTTCAACCATGTCGGTTATGTGCCATGAACAGGATGGCTTTGTGACTGCTGTGCCTTTATGTTGCCAGTGAAGGGCCCCACCTGATTTCCAATGCTTGTCTTGCTACATAGTGGCCTTTTAAAGATGGTGCATGAACCAGGAATGAAAGGCTTTTGGGAGGTGTCTGGTGATTCACAGATTCTTCTGGGAATGGCAGGTGATAGAATGGGGATTGAATCAAGTGAGAGAGTTGCCATAGCTTGTTCATCAGGCAAGTTTGGTGAGACGTGGCAAGAGGTCTTAGTAGGCCTGATGTGAGCAACCCTCCATGAAGTGCCATGACTCCATGAGTCACGAGGTGAGTTACTCACCGCAGTATTTCTACAAGTGCTGTTGTAGCCACTGTGTTTATGTGGCAAGACCATTAAGTTTCTGGTCAATGGTAATGCCTGGGATGTTGATAGTGCATGATTCAGTGATGGTAACACAATTCCATGTCAAAGTTCGCACAATACAAATGCCAAGCAATGATCATGTCCAATAAGAGACAATTTACTCACTAACCTTGACATGGAATTGTGTTACCATCACTGAATCATGCACTATCAACGTCCCGGGCATTACCATTGACCAGAAACTTAATGGTCTTGCCACATAAACACAGTGGCTACAAGAGCACTTGTAGAAATACTGCGGCGAGTAACTCACCTCATGACTCCCCAAAGCCTCTCCACCATCTACAATGCACAAGTCAGGAGTGTGATGGAATGCTCCCCATTTGCTTAGATGGGTGCAACTCCAACAACAGTGACGCCATCCAGACAAAGCAATTCACCTGATTGGCACCAAATCCAAAAGCATCCACTCCCTCTACCACCACACTCAGTAACAACATTATGTTCTATCCACAAGATGCATTGCAGAAATTCACCAACATTCCTTTGACAGCACCTTCCAAATCCACAACAGCTTCCATCTAGAAAGACAAGGGCAACAGATACATGGAACACCACCAACTACAAGTTCCCCTCCAAGCCACTCACCATCCTGACTCACCATATTGCTCTTCATTCACTATCACTGGGTCAAAATCCTGGAATTTTCTCAATAAGGGCATTGTGGGTCAACCCACTGCAGGCAGATTGCAGCAGTTCAAGAAGGCAGCTCACTATTAGCTTCTCAAGGGCAATTAGGGACAGGCAACAAATGCTGGTCAGCCAGAGATGCCTACATGCCACAAATGAATAGGAAGAAAAGCTCTATGAAACTAACAGCCAAGAAAATGCAAGATTTAGGGCATAGTTCCCTAGCTTTGTGATTTTTTTTGGCTTTATTGATCAAAATTGGATAAATCGATTGATCTCTGCATGTGATATAAGGAGCAGCTTTAGGGGTACATTTAGTCATACATTGTTTTTCTATGAAGGTCATGAAATAAATTAAACTGAAAAATTAGCTTTAAGTTTTTTTTAATCAGGACATAATCTTTATCAGCAGTAATTTATTTTGCCTCAGTAAGCATATTTAAATTTATAATTCTTCTTCAGAGGTCCTACAAACACAATATATTGTACTGTTCTTCTGTTCATGTTATTTCCAATTCGCTGATTTTATTTTGTCCCGTGCAAAATACTCCATTTTCAAAGTCTCAAGCTGTTCAAAAGAATAACGTTTTTTTTAAACAATGTTAACTCATAAAGATGGAGCACGTCATTTTTTTTTTCAGTTTTCATTTTTTACACTTAAATCCAAGTTACTTTCAATGCTATTAAAATCAGATTTCCAGGAGATTGCTTTGTTTTCAGTTTGCTTTCCTTGATACAAAAATGCAGGTGATGAGTGAGACTTAAATACAGCTAATCTTAGAAATCAGTGAATAATCATTTCTACTATCAAGCATTAAAGAGAGGTTTCATCTGACAATGATTGGGAAAGCCCACAATTCAAGTATGGAGTTTTTCAGAGAAGCATTTGCTTCTGACTGAAAACTAAAAATGATTTCCAATTCAGCCATGACTTCAATAAACTAGTCGTTGTTTATTAAATTCTAATGTGTTTATGATATTAAATCTCTTTCTTGCAGTATTTCCTTAGTTCAGTGGAATAAACGAAATGGTGGTTGAAAAGAATGTCAAGGAGTTAGCGATCCAATTGTTAGATATTTTTTAATTGGTAGATATTTATAACTGCACATTCTTACTTCGTGGTTTCTTGTTTCCTTAGTAGTTCTTAGTTGGTAGTTTTTCATTTTTCATGAATACATAATTGAAAATAATTGGGTTGAAAGGGTAGCGCCAACATTTTCATTTATGTGCATACATTGGATTGAAAGGAATGCACAATAGGTGCAAAACCTTTATTTATATACCAATATATTTTCCATGACAATGCTAATGAGAGATTGGAAAATATGTGATTTATGTCAGGAGCGTAACAAAGGACAAATGGAAAATACTGAACCAAATTTTACCTTTCCATTATTTAGACATTTTCGTCAGCTAAATCAAGTTCATAATTAGAAAGAAAAAAGCAGTATTTGACAGTTATTAACTTCAATCAGTAAGCAATTAGTTCATTCAGCAAAGCAGAGTTGCTGTTTTATGTAGTCTCTGCCAATTAAAAGGTATGAACAGACCTTAATTTTGAAGCATGGAGATACAGTTGAATTTCTTAAAGACTGGTATTTGCCAAGGACAAGGCTTCCTTTGTGTATTTCCAGTGATAATTACAGCTGTTTTATTATCTTCTAGGCCATCAAGAAACCTCATGAGAAAGATCTGCAAGATAATTCTTTTGAAGACACTGATGAGCGTATTATGTCAGAACCAGCTGGCAGACAACTCTCCCCTGCCACAACTTCAATGAACTATTCAGCAACCTCAACCTTCCAGAAACAAAGCCCCATGTTAAATCGATTATCTCTTCGAGAAAGGTATTCATTCTTTTCTTTTAAATCCATGCACATTTAAGACCACTAATACCCTTTTTGTGTGCATATACTTATGTCTGTTAATGCATTGTATATGTATGTAAATACATCTTATTAAGATTGTTGAATAATATTTATACATTCTAGTGAGTTAAGACTTATGATCTAATCATTCCCTTTGAATATGTAGGCTAGATATTTTTATCCATTCACAAGGTGTGGGCTTCATGGCCAGGCCAGCATTCAATGCCATCCCTAATTATCCAGAGAGCAGTTAATCAACCACATTGCTTTGGGTCTAGAGTCACATGTAGGCAAGACTGGGTAAGGACAACAATTTCCTTCCCTCAATGAAATTAG
The DNA here is from genome assembly GCA_024137785.1 of Ginglymostoma cirratum. Lineage (NCBI taxonomy): Eukaryota > Metazoa > Chordata > Chondrichthyes > Orectolobiformes > Ginglymostomatidae > Ginglymostoma > Ginglymostoma cirratum. Next base: position 33,513,147 of record JAHRHZ010000058.1, on the reverse strand, counting down.
TGGATCAGATGGGTTTTTGTGACAATCAACAGTAGTTTCATGGTGGTCATTATACCCTTAATTCCGGATTTTATTTAAATTGAATTCAAGTTCATCCATCAGCCATGGTGAGATGGAAACCTAGAACATTACCCGGGTGTCTGGATGAATTGTCTAGTGATAATATGACGAGGCCATTACCTCCCACGAAACTAGTGCCATCACACCTTATCTTTGGTAATTCCTTGAAACATGTCTTGATTTTTTTCATTCAAAGTAAAGGAAGACCTAGCTTTTGCATTGGAGCCATATTTTCAGCGCTGTGATTGATGTTTCAAATCCAAACTGTTGTTACATATGGAACACTGTTATGATGCTGGTGATGCTATTTTCAAACTCATCATTGTAGTCAATGTCACCTCTTGCACTCAGACAAATGGCACATGTTCACCAGCAGGAAGCAGTGCTATTTAAAGGCATAATGAAATATTTTCAGAAGTTGCTGATTGATTTTTAATGAGAGCTGATAGAAGTGTTTGATAGTCTGTACTGTTATTTAAAGTTGCTGAAGTCTGCAGTGAGTAATGTGGCTTATATTGAAAGCCATAGTTCTGCCTTCCAAAGTTCTGCTCAGATCACTTGCTCCTAGTCAATAATGCAGTAGTTTCTATTCCACTTGGCCTGCCACAAGAATGGGCAATTGAGCAGAAATGCCATGGGAACTATCCACTTGACCACATGATTCCTAAATCCTGTGTGTAACCTGCAGAATGCAAGTAACAAGATCCATAGTTCCATAGAAAATACATTAAACAAATTATAGAAGTGCTTTGACAATGCATCCAATGCCTAACTACACAAGGGAGTCCGCCATTACTCACCAGAGTGTATGTTGTGATTTGTTATGGTTGTGTAAATTGTGCAGCAGACCTTGCCATTATGATGGCATAGACTTTGCCACCCAGTATATGCCAAGCTACTGAGGAAAAGGGGTAAAAAGAGAACTTGGGTAGTTTGAAGAAGGTAGAAGGGGAACACAGCTAACACATCTCCTAATCGATTATACAATTCATGACTGGCTCATCTGATTGCAATATTAGTGAACGTAACCCCAAATCTCTCTTCACCTGCAGTCTCAACTTACCTTCCCACTATTACTATCATCGTGCTCAGTTGGCCACAGTCCTGAAATAAAAGCTATAGTAAAACAAATGTTCCAAACCTACTTTAACAATCAAACCATCCAATATTCTACACAAACTCAAATTTTAGCCTCTGTGTTTGCTTATTGCCTTTCTTCCAAGTGCTTTTACATATCCAGGTGCTCCTGCACAGTGACACCCCAATGGCAACAGCATAGCAGATAGAAAGCTGCTAATATTCAGTGGGGCAGACTGCAGGCCTCAAGTAGCATTCAGTTGGCACCATCTCAGCATGATCTGCAATCTGGTCTGATGGACATCAACAAAGAATTGGCAGATTGGCAGTAGTAATGCTGTCCGTAAGACCGTAACATCATAAGATGGAGGAGCAGAAGTAGGCCATTCAGCCTATTGAGTATGTTCATTTAATAAGATCATGGCTGATCTGAAAATCCTAAACTCCTCCCATCTAGTACACTAACATGTGCTCCCCTATTAAATATCTTCTAGAAATCCAAATGTGTTACATCCACTGCATCCCCTATATCTATGCTGCCTGTTTACCTCCTCAAAGAACTCTAATGAATTAGTCAGGCATAATTTCCCCTTCATGAGGCTATGCTGATTCTGCTTTAATATATTATGTATTTCTATATGCTCTGTTATTACATCCTTTACAATAGACTTTAATATTTTCCCAATAACTGATATTAAGATAATTCATTTTTGTCTCCTTCCCATTTTGAATAAAGGTATTATCTTGGCTGTTTTCCAATCCCCCAGCACTTTTCAAGTCTTGAAAGATTACAACCCGTGTGTCAGCCATCTCTGTAACTATTTCTTCCAATATCCTAGGATGCATCCATCAGGTCTCGTCAGCCTTTAGCCCCATTAGTTTCCCTCGTAATTTTTCTGTAGTGGTAGTTATTATATTCATTTCCTCTTCCTCTTTTGGCCCTTGATTACTTAATATTTTTGGAAAGGCTATTAGTGTTTTCTACCATGAAGACTGATGCAAAGTATTTATTCAACTCTTCTGCTATTCTTTGTTTCACCAATACTATTTTCTCAGCCTCCTTCTCATGATGCCTATGTACACTTTGGCCTTTCTCTATTTCTTATTATATATTTAAATAAGCTCCTGTCCTCCAGGAAGGGAAAGCAACTTAATGTTCTGTGGAGCATTGCAATTCCTCAGGGCAGTGCCTCAACAGTCCTTTGAGTCTCCTGGAGTACATTTTGTTGTTTTCCTGTAAGATCTTTCATGTCATTTTCAGGGCTAAGTCAGAAATCACATGACACCAGGTTATAGTCCAACAGGTTTATTTGTCATTGCAAGTTTTCAGAGCACTGCTTCTTCGTCGGGGGAAGTGGAGAGAAGCGCACAGGCGCAGAATATATAGGCAGAGGGTTGATGGCAAGATAGTTCCAGGTAATTAAGAGTGTCAACAGATAAATACAAATAGTGTGAGTGGAGTGTTGACAGGGCGAGTAACAAGTCTTTGCAGATGATCAAAAGTATCAAATGGTGTAAGTAAAGTGTTAACTAACAGCTGAATAACAAGTGAAGGGATGATCTATGAACTGGTTAATTACGACAGAGAGATAATTACAAAAAATCAAAAATAATATGGTGCCAGAGACAAACCAAATGCCTGGAATAACTTGATAAGTATCTAGGTTGAATGACAAGGGTCTAACCAAAGTAACAAGTCATCAAAAACTGTACAAACTATTTAAGGTAGAGAAATAATAACAAGTTATCAAGGGAATGGTGTCAAAACAGAACAATAAGAACGATTTTACAAATACAAACAGTGTGGTGGGGTTACATGTAGCGTGACATGAACCCAAGGTCACAGTTGAGGCCATCCTCATGAGTGCTGACTTGCAAAGATTTGTTATTCAGCCTGTCAACACTCCACACTGCTTGTACTTAACTACTGACACTCTTAATTACCTAGAATTATCTTGCAATTATCTCTCTGCCTACATATTCTGTACCTGTGCGCTTCTCTCCACTTCACCTGATGAAGGAGCAGCGCTCTGAAAACTTGTGATTTCAAATAAAGCCATTAGACTATAACCTCGTGTCATGTGACCTCTGAGTTTATCCACCACAGTCCAACACTGGCACCTCCACATCTTGAGGGCTGGTATCATAAGCATTGTATCAGCAGTCTAAGCTTGTCTGACAATAGCTTGGCAATAATCCTATGATCTCAGTCTGAGATTCCCTTGCAACATTCAGATGTTATTTGGCTTCTGCTTGTAATGCAGTAGAAACAGAGAAATTGCCTTCCAGATGCTGTACTTTAAACACCACAGGAAAGAATGGGCACCAAGCTCTGCACAATCCTCCATACCATGTTGGCTGTCAGATTCCCCCACGCTGCTTGGCATTGACCAGAAATTCTGGTAGACCAGACAATATACCAAGCATCTCTGTATGCGTGCCTTCTCCTGCATGCTGTTCCATCAAAGCTCCACTTAGTACAATTGACCAACTGTATAGCTTAGCAATAAGATCTGTTGTTCTCCTTTTGTGCCACTTGAAACTTTGGATAACTTTTTTCTACTCTTGCTGATACTGATGTGCTACATGAGTGATACCAGACCACTAAATATTATCTCCACAACAGACCAGATAGTCCACAGAATTGTTACGTCATAGAAAGAAGCTTTTCAGCCCACATATTTGACGACACAAGTTGCATTCTCTACAAAAGTTGACTTAACATGAAATGCTAATAAGAACCACTCACTTGATAAGGTATTTTACTGGCATTAAGAAGCTGTCTTAGTCTAACACATGTCTGGAGTACTGTAGTGTTCAAAATCTGACTGGCAATACTAGAGCATCCTTCAATCAGCTGGACCTGAATGCGAACTGGCAGTTATTTAGCTGCTATTTAGTAACACTCAATTATCACGAATGTCAGGCTCATCAGTGACAGCAATTTTGAGATTGTCTATCAACAACTAAAGATGAAAATTTGGGCGGCATTCTTTCTGGCTGTGAAATTAAAGCAAGTATCCAAGCCATTTGTTTGCAGTAAGAAGTATATCAACATGAGAATCTAAACTCATGGGCCATGAATGTCACTTTTAAAAAATTGATTTGTGACCTGTTTCACAGCTCCTTTATTGACTACAAGATCATACATTTTGAAATTGCATTTCTTTTCCAAGAAATTGTTATTGATTCAGTTCTTTTGTGGGTCACTATATTGAGGGCTTTAGCCCAATGCTCCTCAGATGGATCCAGGAATCATTTAATTGACCTGTTTTTCTAGCTTGATGCCCATTTTTCCATTGTTCATGAGCTGATATTTATCAATAACTAATTAAAAACAGTATTATTTGTCACTTGAAGATAAATAAAAATTATTGCTAAGACCATAATGCATAACCATCCAATATTTTTACCAATTCAAAATCTCTTGGCTCCAATGTGATCTGATCAACACATAAGACTATAGATTAGAATCATTTGTTTCCTTGGACAGTTTACAAATATACAATTAAAGTTACATGCCTTTCACCCTCCTGTTTTATGATATCAACAGTTCTGCATTAATTTGTAAATATAGTCTTTGATAGTATTGCTCACAAGGTGCAAAATTTTAACATGAGTTTTATATTGGATTTTATACTTTTTTTTGATTGAAAAGATGTTATTTGAAGAAAATACATTAAACCATGGATTTTTACAGCGAATAAATAGCCTCAGTATGTATGTGGTACTTCTTGTATGTAATATCAATATATTTACTGCCTAATTACAAAATAACTATTGTTGAATCTGTTTGGCAGAGTAAAACTTGAATATTGCTGAAAGAAAACACATTTTGTCAAAGTGTCTACTCTTCTGATCAGGACAACTTGCACAAAAAGCCAATATAAAGGGAAAGCAATGTTTATATTTATTAGAGGAGAGTGCTGATTGCTTGGCAAGTGGATTCTGATTGGTGGAGGTGTTGCCATGGTGAATGCAGCAGTAAATGGTGACTGACAAATAATTGCTAAGCTTTGTTTAAATTTCAAGACATTCCCTGAGAAATGAATCACAGAATGGCTGTCACCCATTTTGTTGAGTTAAAACAGGCAATGTGTGTGTATGCTTTTTTGTCTGCAAAAATAAAGGCCATGTATGTATATGTAGCTTCTTGAACGCACAAGTACTCCACACCTCAGACCCAACTGAAATTATGTCACCATAATTCTTTGCACATTCAATATTATCTGACAAATTTTGTCCATTGTGAAATCATACAAAATGTTGGCACTATATTGGCAGTTTTGTAAGCATGAGCTGGTTGGGTATAGTTAGTATCTTGCTTGTTGCGAACAGCTGGAGGGACGTACTATTTGATCCAATTCTCCAGTTTACATATCTAGCATCAAACCTGCAATGAAATTCATATACCACATTACACATTTGCATGGTGCCTTTTTTGCCTTGTTGGCAGCAACCTGTGAGCAGAGAACACTACTCATGTTGCAACTGCTTAGTTGCAGCATGAAACAGCTAGCTTCAACCATTGGTCAAACTTTTCAGAAACATTACCCTTCCAGGACAATCTAAGGTAGACATTGGCACTTTACTGGACCAGAAGTAGTTGCCTTAGTTTGCCATGAATAGTATGCCGCTGTCAGGCCAAAAATAAGTTAAAAGATCGATGTCTACAAGAATGGATGTGCCCTGTCCTGTATCCAATCTAAAAATCGTTTTCTTACTATTAACTATACTATCTGCAAACAGAAGTTATCTTGTGGTTCTGCTACTTCACCTAAGAAACATATATCCTGCAGTTTAGTATCATCCCTTTCTTGTACATTTGCAGACTGGCATAAAGTGTCTTTAGCTTTTGTTTCACTGATAGAGGACTTTTGCTACTACAGCAACCCATTGTAAAGTGTTCTTTCGTGATATGCATGACACTCAGCATCACTGGTTTGGCACACTTTCACCAGTGACCTTTTTCTTTTCCTGCTATAATGCAAACACAGAGAAATGATGGATCACTGTGCCATATTTCTTCCCATATGACTGGCAGCAAGCTTCCTAAATAGCCTGTTAGCTGGTTTTCTGCTGGCCATTTTGTGCCAGACCAAATACAAATGCAGGAGGATAAAATTTCATTTAAACTTGTGCTTATATAGTGTATTTACCAAGTTGTTTCACAGGGGCATGATTTGACAAGATTCGATTCTGTGTAGAATTAGGGCAAATGACCAAAAGTGTGGTCAAAGAGGAGTTAAATTTTTCTTAAAGTAGAAAATGTGGTTGAGAAGTAGAAAGATTTAGGGATGGAAATCCAAAGTTTAGGATCGAGCTAGCCAAAGACAGCAGTGAAGCAGTTAAAATTGTAGATGCTGCAGAGGCCAGAATTAGACGTGCACAGGTTAAGGAAAGACTGTGCATAGACGTGCACAGGTTAAGGAAAATCCCAAAGCCTTTTATTCATATATAAAGAGCAAGAGGGTAACTAGAGAAAAGATTGGCCCACTTAAGGACAAAGAAGGAAAGTTATGCGTTGAGTCAGAGAAAATGGGTGACATTCTTAACGAGTACTTTGCATCGGTATTCACCAAGGAGAGGGACATGACGGATGTTGAGGTTAGGGATAGATGTTTGATTACTCTAGGTCAAGCCGGCATAAGGAGGGAGGAAGTGTTGGGTATCCTAAAAGGTGGACAAGTCCCCAGGTCCGGATGGGATCTATCCCAGGTTGTTGTGGGAAGCGAGAGAGGAAATAGCCGGGGCCTTAACAGATATCTTTGCAGCATACTTAAACACGGGTGAGGTCCCTGAGGACTGGAGAATTGCTAATGTTGTCCCCTTGTTTAAGAAGTGTAGCAGGGATAATCCAGGTAATTATCGACCAGTGAGCCTGATGTCAGTGGTAGGGAAGCTGCTGGAGAAGATACTGAGGGATAGGATCTATTCCCATCTGGAAGAAAATGGTCTTATCAGTGATAGACAACATGGTTTTGTGCAGGGAAGGTCATGTCTTACCAACTTAATAGAATTCTTTGAGGACGTGACAAAGTTGATTGATGAGGGAAAGGCTGTAGATGTCATATACATGGACTTCACTAAGGCATTTGATAAGGTTCCCCATGACAGGCTGATGGAGAAAGTGAAGTCGCATGGGGTCCAGGGTGTGCTAGCTAGATGGATAAAAAACTGGCTAGGCAACAGGAGACAGAGAGTAGTAGTGGAAGGGGGTTTCTCAAAACGGAGACCTGTGACCAGTGGTGTTCCACAGGGATCTGTGCTGGGACCACAGTTGTTTGTGATATACGTAAATGATTTGGAGGAAGGTATAGGTTAGGAAGGTCTGATTAGCAAGTTTGCAGATGACACAAAGAATGGTGGAGTAGCAGATAGTGAATGGCACTGTCAGAGATTACAGCAGAATATAGATAGATTGGAGAGTTGGGCAAATAAATGGCAGATGGAGTTCAATCCGGGCAAATGCGAGGTGATGCATCTTGGAAGATCTAATTCAAGAGCAAACTATACAGTAAATGGAAAAGCCCTGGGGAAAATTGATGCACAGAGAGATCTGGGTGTTCAGGTCCATTGTTCCCTGAAGGTGGCAACGCAGGTCAATAGAGTGGTCAAGAAGGCATACGGCATGCTTTCCTTCATCGGACGGGGTATTGAGTACAAGAGTTGGCAAGTCATGTTACAGTTGTATAAGACTTTGGTTTAGCCACATATAGAGTACTGCGTACAATTCTGGTCGCCACATTACTAAAAGGATTTGGAGATGGTGCAGAGGAGGTTCACCAGGATGTTGCCTGGTATGGAGGGCGCTAGCTATGAAGAAAGGTTGAGTAGATTAGCATTATTTTCATTAGAAAGACGGAGATTGAGGGGGGACCTGATTGAGGTCTACAAAAACATGAGGGGTATAGACAAGGTGGATAGCAGGAAGCTTTTTCCCAGAGTGGAGGACTCAATTACTCGGTATGCAAAGTGCTGGGGAATTATTTTGCATTAAAGCCACTGATGATTAAGGAACATTTCCATTTTTATAAGCGGGTACAGCGTGAAGGAGCGTCCATTGCCAAATTTGTGGCTGCCTTAAAGAGGTTAGTGGAAAATTGTGAATTTGGAGGGTTCCTCCTTAATGTCTTGTGGGACCGTTTGGTTTGTGGCCTCTGACACGAAGCCATCCAATGGAACACAGAAAGACCTGGATTTCAAGGCAGCTTTTGAAATTGCTACTTTGATGGAGTTGTCCGGTGGAGTGCATTACCAACCGAATGCTGCTGATGTGGCAAGAGAGGCTACAAGGAGTCAACGTGTTGGACTCAAGAAGCCCAGTGCCGCAGGTGTAAGTGAGTGGGCCAAATTGCCTAAAATTGCCAAGTACAACTTAAGCAAGTGAAGGGGTATTTAAAGGAGACAATTCAGAGGGCAGGGCGTAATGCACATACTGCCAGCTGCATCTACAGGAGAAGCAGAAACCTTAAAGTTAGCTGAGTTTTTGTTAAACATCTTGTTGGTACAGGGTGAAGCTGATCATTTCTGGGTTAGGATCATAGGGACATACAGCATGGAAACAGACCATTCAGCACAACTAATCCATGCTGACCATAATCCCAGACTAAACTAGTCTCACTTGCCTGATCTTGGCTCTTATCTCTCCAAACATTTCTTATTAATGTACTTATCCAAATTTTTTAAAATGTTGTAACTGTACCCACATACACTACTTTCTCTCGAAGTTTATTCACAAGCATTTTTTTGTGTTTTTTACCATAAAAGAATCAAGAAGTCCCAGCCTATCCTTATAACTCAAGCCCTCCATTCCTGGCAACATCCTGGCAAATCTTTTATGAACCCTCTCCAACTTAATAATATCATTCCAATTACAGGGAGACCAGAACTAGACACAGTACTGCAGGAAAGGAGTCAACTCAACGTGTTGGACTCAAGAAGCCCAGTGCCGCAGGTGTAAGGGAGTGGGCCAAATTGCCTAAAATTGCCAAGTACAACTTAAGGCCTCATCGACATCTTGTACAACCACAACATAATGTCCCAACTCCTATGCTCAAAGGTCTGAGCAATGAAGGCAAGCATACTAAATGTCTTCTTAACCATCCTATCTATATATGATGCAAACTTCAAAGAATTATGTAGTTGAACTCCTAGGCCTCTCTGTTCTATACCACTACCCAAGGCTCTACTTTTAATTGTATAAGCCCTGCCCTTGTTTGTTTTATCAAAATGCAATACTTCGCATTTATTCAAATTAAATTCCGTTTGCCACTCTTTAGCTCATTGATCCAATTGATCAAGATTCCTTTGTAATCTTAGATAACCTTCTTCACTGTCCATGATACCACCAATTTTGGTGTCATCTGTAAACTTACTAACCAGGCCTCCTATATTCTTATCTAAATCATTTATATAAATGACAAACAGAAGTGGACCCAGTACTGATCCCTGTAGAACACCGCTGGCCACAGGCCTCCAGTCCGAAAAGCAACTCTCCACCATCACTCTCTGTCTCCTGCTGTTAACCCAATTATGTGTCCAGTTGACAAGCTCACACTGAATCCCATGTGATCTAACTTTACTGATTAGTTTACTATGCAGAACCTTATCAATGGTTTCACTTAAGTCCCAGTAAACAATGTCTACTGCTCTGCCTTCATCAATCTTCTTGGTTACTTACTCAATTAAATTAATTAAGCTTGTGAAACACAACTTCCCTCGCACAAAACCATGCCAACTATCCCTAATCATTCCTTGCCTCTTCAAACGCATATAAATCCTATCTTTCAAAATCACTTTCAACAACTTACCCACCACCAAAGTCAGACTCACAGGTCTGTATTTTCCAGGCTTCTCCTTACGTCCCTTTTTAAACAAAGGCACAACATTAGCCACTCTCCAGTCATCAGCACCTCACCTGTCGTTATAGATGATACAAATATTTCTGCAAGAGGCCCTGCAATTTCCTCCCTAACTTCCCACAATGTCCTGGGAAACACTAGATCAGGTCCCAGAGATTAATCCGCCTTTATATTTTCTAAGGCCTGCAGCACTTCCTCTTCTGTAGTATGAGATGTTTTCAAAACATCAATATTTATTTCCCCGAGTTCACTTCTCTAGTTCTTCCAAAATTAGAGGGTAAGGCTGTAAAGATGGAAATTGATATGGGTGCACTAGTGTTTCTGATTCCCAAATGAATACGTAGGGCAAGGTTAAAGGCACTGCCATTGAAGCCTGGCAGGATTATACAGGGAACAAGTGGTGCCACTGAAAGGTTATTTACTGGTAAAAGTACAGCTAAAGGACCAGTGTGCCAAATTGCCTCTGCATATAGTGAAAGAGATTCCCATAAATTATTTATCCTGGTTAAAGAAATCAGTGTTAAATTTGGGCATGGCTAATAGGCTTGCTGACTCAAAAATGAATTTATAAGAGGTTGTGGTGAGGTATAAGAATGCCTTCAAGGGACCCCTAGGAAATGAAAAGAGTAGAAATTAAATTTTGGTTGAAGTGTGAGGCTCATCCAAGGAGCCTGAGGGCATGTCCAGTATCTTACACCATCCAGCCTAAAGTGGAGGCAGAATTTGAATGGCTGGTGAACCTGAGAGCATTGAAATCAGTAACCACCAGTGAATGGGCCACTCCAATTGTCCCAGTCCTAAAAACAGAAGGTGTGGTGAGGATTTATGGTCACTTTCAGGTCACAGTCAACCCAGTCCTCTGTACGGATTAATAAGTACTTCCACGCATTGAGGACCTGTTCACAAGACATCTGGGGGAAAGAACTTCAAAAAAAGTGGTCTGTCACAGGCCTACTTGCAGATCGGGCCTGTGAGGGAGTCCCAGCTCCTCTGACAATAATGTCACACAGGGGACTGTTGCCTTTTGGCCTCACATCAGCGCTGGCTGTGCCAGTATATGTAGGACCATGGACCAAATTTTGAGTGGATTGACATGTTTCCTCTGTTATCTGGATGATATTTTGGTTATTGGATCCTCTGAAGAGAGGCATTTGAAAAACCTAGAAGAAATCCTAAACAGGTTGCAGGAACATGGCCTACAAGTAAAAAGTCAGAAATGTGAGTTTTTAAAGAATTCATAGAGATCCTGGGCCATGTAATCAATGGCAAGGAACTACACAAGGTGCCCAAGAAGATGGAGGCTTTCATGAACGTCCCTAGACTAGAGAATGTATCTTAACTGAGATAGTTCTTGGGACTTGTAAATTACTATGGTATGAATTGGTTGCTGGGAAAAGGGTGACATGAAAATGGACCCAGGAATATGTGGAGGTTTACTGGGAGGTGAAGCAAGCCTTAAAAAGGTCAGAAGTGTTGACTGAGTTTGAGCCGAAGTTGCCATGGCATGTAGCATGCACCACTTTGCCTTATGGTGTTAGCACTGTACTGTCACACATCTTGCCAGAGAGGAAAGGCCTATTGCATTTGCATCAAGTTCAATAACAAAGATGGAGGAGAAGAATGCCCAAGTGGAAAAGGAAGTATTGGACATTGTGTTTGTTGTTAAGACATTTACCCATTTCCTTTATGGCAGGCACTTTGTGTGGCTGACAGACCACAGGCCTCGAACCTCTATTTTTGGCCTATATCCGGAAATATCGTCAATGCCGGCAGCAGGTCTACAAAGATGGGCACTGGTTCTACTCACCTGCAACCAGATATTGACAGTCTAAGAAGCACAGCAACGCAGATACTTTGTCAAGGTTACCACTACCGGGGAATAAGGATGTTCCTGTCTTGAACCTGAAAATTATGTTCTTTTCCCAGGAAGTACCGGTGTCAGCAAGTCAGGTGTGGAACACTACTTGGAATGACCCAGTCTTGAGCCTAGTGGTTGACTTAATCCTGAGAGGAGGGACCTGTCATAGAAACTACCCAGAATTATGCCCTTACCTGCCCGGGAGGTGGGAGTTGTATGTATTGTTTGGGGGAAAAAAGTAGTTATCCCTCCCCTATTAAGAGGAAAGGTGCTGCAACAAGTCACTAACGGCACCCCAGTGTGGTGTGAATGAAAGAAATAGCCAGGAACTACTTTAGGTGGCTAAATCTGGACTCCCAGATTCAGGAGAAAGCAAGAATGTGCGAATCCTACATATTAATAAGGAAGGTACTGCCATTGTTGCCTCTTCACTTATGGGAGTAGCCTCAAACATCATGACAGAGGATTCACATCAACGTCGCAGGACCAGTAGAGGGATAGATGTTACAAGTGGCCTTGGATGCCCGAGGCGGCGGTCATGAAGTCAGCATCAGCAGAAGTAATTATAGACCAGCTAGATGAAATATTTGCCAGATTTTGGAATCCTTGAGTGACAATGGTCCACAGCTTGTGACACAAGAATTCAAGGACTACCTGGAAAATCATGGAGACAGATATGTGAGATCAGCTCCATATCACCCTGCCTCAAATGGCCAGGCGGAGAGATTTGTTCAAAACTCAAAGCAGCCCTTAAAGACCATACGAGGTGAGGATTCGCTAAGACAATGACTCAACAAGTTCGTCAGCATGTACAGGAACACGCCATACAGGCTGACCCAGTGCTTGTCAGTGTCCTTGATAGTCAACCACCAGCTGAGAACCATGTTTGACTTATTGTGGCTGGAAGAGACCAGGGAGGTGGTAGAGCAAAATCAAGAAGGATAGATGGTCAGAATAGCAGTAACCTCACTGTTAAGGGTATTCCAAAGAGAAGAGAGATAACAAGGTGTAGAGCTGGATGAACACAGCAGGCCA
>JAHRHZ010000058.1:33456837-33499853 GCA_024137785.1 Ginglymostoma cirratum | reverse complement strand
TGACCTGCTCCTCTGATGCTGCTTGGCCTGCTGTGTTCATCCAGCTCTACACCTTGTTATCTCAGATTTTCCAGCGTTGGCAGTTCCTATTATCTCTGCCAAAGAGAAGAGACTGTATTGGCCCAGAATTATACATGGGGGGATTAGGAATCATAGTGGTGCTGGTAACTCAAACAGGACCATTGTCATATACAGTACAGACTAGGGCTGAATTAGTCTAAAGGGACTCATGGACCAGCTGGTCTCCAAGCAGCAGTGTCACAGAGCAACAACAGCCAGTCAGAGAGGATCGTACCTGCAGAACAACAGGAGGTTTCTGAAACCTGGAAGATTAAACTAGGAAAGGTTCCTGAAGCGAGGAGACACTTCTAGGAATCACCACCCCCCAAGAAATTGATCATATCAATGTAAACCATGGAAGACTCGTTTTCTTTTTCCACGTTCTTTGTAAATATTCCGAATGATGAATATATGTTAGCTACAATGCTTATCCAATAGTTATGATTGTTGCATGTATATATATTGATAATGGGATGTATGGAAATAAAGGGGGAAGAGTATTATGTGTGTAGTTGCATGTGTGTTGCCCATTTAAGGGATTGGATCAGGTGATCTGGAGGCAGAAACTAAGACTGACTGTGGAGCTGAGAAGGTGCATAATAAAGTATTCCCTGTTCAAGTTTATCCTCCATCTAAGTCATTCTATTTATGGTTTTAGTAAACCACGAACATAATAACAGAAAATCCTGAAAAGCTGTCCGGCTATACCAAAGGGCATAGCATTTTTGATTTTAAATCTGGAATCCCACACTGTTGAGAGCTGTCACCTGGCAATGATTTTTGTTGGATTGACAAATTAGTCGCAGAACACATGGTTATCCACAACAAAGGTGAATGGTTTCTCAATATTGAAGGTTAAGTAAGACAGCAGAGAAGAAGCTTTGAAGCAACGGGTAGACAGTCTCTCAGTGACATTTAACATTTTTGATTTCAGTAAAGGCGCAGCATTGTGGAGGGGTAAAATTCAAGTTGGCCCCTGATAATTGGCTTTAATTGGTCTGTTACTATTGGCAAAAGGAAGTGCCTGCCCACCTCTGGAAACACTTTCATACTTGGATGGGTATTTGGCCAAAGGTTCCAGTTTTAATTTCTATACCATCTATCCTTATGTAAGAATGAAGTAATTTAGTACAGGTCACCTTCTGTATTGAATCAATGATATTACTCATCTACTAAAATTTGAACTGACTTTACTGAAAGTCTGTTATTTAGGCCTGGCCCAAAAGTGAAGACAACAACTTACAATTCATCCTATCAAAAAATCAGGTTAGGTATTATGTTACAATCTTTACAACTGTCAGCAAGTATCTGGAAAAGTATCCAGGTAGTATTTGTTGACATTTCAGTCCATCAACTATGTACATATGTTAGTGTACAGTTTGCCCATTAATTTGAGATAAGACACAAAATAGAGAGTATTTCTTCTTCTTTCACTCAGATGAAAAACTAAAAGACACAAATTGCGTAAACTCAGTATTATGTGGATACTTATGTCAGCAGCAAATGAATAGTTGTATCAATGGTTGCTGCTGCTTATACCTACACTGCCCTCATGGTGTGCCATGTTCCTCTGTCTTACACGATTGTCACACAATGACAGCAGCTTGCCTGAAATAAATCTGTGACATCAATCACCCAACCATGCCTAGCTTGACCTTTCTTTCAGCTGCCCTCCACTGTGCCCCCAAAAGAAATCTCTATAGCTTTTCAGCTATTGAAATGGCCTAAATGCTGACATTTAATCAATGTAATTTTTCAGAGTTCCTTTTTGCTCTTACAATTTCAAGCAGCTCTGCCTTTGCCTTATGGTTCACATGTGGACTTGGTAAGGGACAGTCACAGTTTTGAGCTTTTCTTTGAAAGATTTATGAGTTTTATCAGTTAAAATAATTTCCTGAATTTGGTTATGTAGTAAATTTGCCATAGTTTCTTTAGCAAAACAAAATAATTTCCTCAGGTTTATCCCCTATGCATTTTGACACGTTGATATTTGTACAGTTACTTAAATACAGAGTGTCATGTTGAGTGAACTTTATTTAAAACAGAACCAGAAATTGCTGAAAAAACTTTTCCTCACTACAGTCGGTTCTGAAGAAGGGTGACAAGTCCCAAAATGATGACTTTGTCTTCTCTCCACAGATACTGCCAGACCTATGAGTTTTTCCAGCAATTTCTGATTCTGATTTTGTTTTAGATTTCCAGAAGCCACTGTTATTTGTTTTCTTTATTTCAAACAAAGCTTGTTTAAGCTAAACAAATACCTGTTGAAGATACCTAGTTTTATCATGTATAGCCGTGTAGTCCTGTGTTTTTCTGTTCATTGCACTCTACTTGGAACAACACCTCTATATTAATCAAATATAGTTTCTATAAATTCTATTATTAACATTTGTTTAAATTAATCTTTTATTGGTGATTCAACATATTTTCTGAATCCATCTCACCTCCTGTCCAATTTTGGACTCAATTGGGACTTTGTCACTTATGCCATATGCCCACAGTTGGCATTTCCTAAGAGCACATGGTTTCTCTTTCACGACAGTGGGCAGAAATGACTTGAGGCCAGAGCTTGAATGTGGAACACCAGAAGTGATGAACAGGCAAGCCATGAACTCTCCTTTCGTATCTTCTCATGGATGTCCAAGAGTAGTGTCCTGGAGATCAATCATTGATTCTGGTAGATTCCTAGACAATCAGGAGGCAACCCTAGTTCTAACAGAAATGTCACAATGACTTTGAGCGTCTCACTTTCATGAAATAAAGTGGCAACGCATTTGCTTTATACAATAGCACAGACTAGTGGGTAAGAATGGCAAATGGCTGAATCATCATTCTCTATTTGTTGAATAGAAGTATTGTTCCAGTGGTTTCTTGGTCTGTGAAATACAGTGGTGGGCGGTGGATGAGTAAGACAAAAATGTCGGGTGCAAATCACTTAACTATATGCTATTTGAAATATAACAGGAAATGAACTACTGCGCACACATAATATAACATGAATGTTCACAGAAAGGACTTGGCTGGTTTTCATATACTTATTTTCAACAACTGCCATTCACATTTGCTGCCAAAAAAGAAATTGGTTCTGTGATTCTTGATCTAAGGGTTGTCGGATACAGGAAATATTTCAGACATACAATCATTCACAGAAACAAAAAGTGCTGGAGAAACCCAGCGATTCTGGCAGCATTAGTGGAGAGAGAAACCGAGCTAATGTTTCAATTCTAGTGTAGCTGTTCTTCAGAACCTGAATCCACACATTCATTTTTGATTTCTATATGGAATATTTTGTTAGCAGCAGTTAAGATTCCACTGCAATTCCTTGACAATGCATCCCTTTATTTTCATTCATGGTATGCAAATATCGTTGGCAAGGCCACCATTTGTTATCATTTCTAATTACCCTCCTGAGGAGGACAAAAATAGCCTTAAACCCCTGCATTCTATGTGGTGCAGTGCTGTTAGAAAAGGAGTTCCAGGAATTTGATCCATTAAAGAGAAAGGACAATGATATATTTCATAATCAGGATGGTGTGAAACTTAAAGGGGAAGTGCAAGCAGTGGTATTCCAATATGTCTGTTTTCTTGTGCTTCTAGATGGTTGAGGTTGGGTGTTAGAAGGTGTAGTCAAATGAATCTTAGCAAGTTTCTGCAGTGCATCTTGTAGATGGTATACATGGCACCTTGTGCATTGATAGTGGATGGATTAAATGCTTAAGGATGTTGGTGAGGTGTCAGTCAAATGGATTGCTTTGTTCTGCCTACTATCAAGTTTCTGGAGTGTTATTGGAGCTGCACTCTTCTGAGCAACTGGATAACATTCCATCGCACTCCTGAATTGTGGCTTGTAGATGGTAGGCAGGCTTTGGGGAGTCAGGAGGCATGTTACCAGCCACAGTACCTTAGCCTCTGACTTGCTGTTGTAGCTACAAGGTTTAGATGTATGATACAGTTAAGTTTCTGGTCATTGTTTATGACCAAGAGACTCATAGTAGGAATTCAGTTATTGATTCACAAGTAACAGGATTGAATTCTCTCATTTTGGACATGGTCATTACTTGGTGCTAATGTTACTATTCAGTTATAAGCCCAAGTCAGAATGTTTTCCAGGTGTTGCTGTATATGGAACCCATATCTGTAGATTCATGAATGACATGGAGCACTGCAATATCAGTAAATATTTCAATTTCTGAACCTAAACTGGGAAGATAGTCATTGATAAAGTAGCTGAAGATGGTTGGACCTAGAACACTACCTGAGGAACTCCTACAATGAAATCCTAGAGCTGAAATGAATGACCTCCGACAACCATAACTGTCTTTCTTTATGCTAAGCATGATTCCAACCAGTGGAGAATTTTCTCTCAGATTCCATTGACTTCAGTTTTTTGGGTATTGTGGATGTCTTACTTAGTTAAATGCCAGGAGTAGTCACTCCCACTTCATTCTTCCCGAGAAATGACCACAATAAACCAAGTGCAATCATGTCTGAACAGAAAAATAACACCCTTTTCACCGTCCCTTCACTAAGCTAGAGATAAGAAACCACAAATATTTCATATTTTGCCTGAATAAAGTGTAAAATTAAACTGAAAATAATAACTTGATTATCCAAATGGTTATGTCATCCTGCAAAAAATTAATTAAGTGAGCCATTAAAATATCTTTATATAATTTGGTTTAGTCATTATATGTTGGATTTTTAAGAATTAAATTGGGATTTCCTGCATTGTTGCAGTTTTGAATCTGCCTACCACACAGGTGTCAAAGACTAACATTATGACTGAGAACATTCTATAACAAATGCAATTACTATTGTACCAGTTAAATTGAGGCTGTGTGACCAAGCTTATATGGTCAGCACTGGCACACTGGTTTCGGCTGTTAAAATATTTTTTCTCTTCTTCCAGTTTGCCACAGATCTGGACATTCATCTGTGAATATCAATTCACACAGCTGAATATTGATCATTAATGACATTGGCAAGGCCACACAATTACAACTTACTTTTTGTCAGTCCTTTACGTAAGACCTCTGATAGGAACTTAACCCTTTATTTTATAAATGAGAAGAAAATTGTTTCAGAAATTCGCGAGTTAATGTTACCGTGTCATCAGAAAAATTTATAAAGCTGAGCACAATGTGTTGTCAAAATCATTTCTTGATGTCCTAATTCATGAATTGTTTGTCAAAAAATCAAAAGCCTTAGTAATGTAAACACTGGCATCGAGCCTCACTCAAGTTCTTTTTCAGCAAGTTTGAAAAACATATCTCTAAAATTCTTCTGTTCTGTGGGATGCTGCTTCAGTATAAAGTGAGTAAAGTTACAGAACACAATTCCTCATGAAGCAGACACAGTGCCATGCAACATATTATTTTAGCAGGCATTTCAACTTCGGGGTTTGAGCGTAGTTCTTGCTGAACTTGTCATCCAAGCACACAATCTCTGCGCAATTGGGTAGCTTCTAAAGACAGATTTGTAGTTCCTTCTTCTATTCTATTTCTTACTGGACATTTAAAATTTTCCAGTAATGTATGTTACCTCGATGTGTGTGTGTATATGTTTAAATAAATTGGGAGGTTAGGCCTTTGAGAGCTTTGTGGTGTATTCCTACAGTTCAGTAGTCTGTTGACACTCAAGACTGTATTGCAGTCAAAAGAAAGGCAACTAATTTATAGGAATTAAAGGTCCTTTGTCCAAAGATGACAGAAGTGTTCCAATATTGGGAACTAGATCAGGTGTCTGGAGGTGATCTGCCACGGGAAGATCAGGATCTAACCCTTCAGGCAGGCTTTGGGGACCTCCCTGCTTGCTTGGCCAGAACTGCAGTGGTAGTTCTCCCTGGAAGGGGTGCCATTTTTAAATTAAAAATGTAGTAAGTTTCGTACATGAAGCCTTAAGATGCTGGCATCCCCTCTATGTCTTGCCTAAACTGCAGGATGTGGTTTCTTCAAGTTAAAGAGCCCTCAGCTTCAAGAGCTTGTCCAGCATCCTTGATTGTGCTGTGAGTCAGTCCTCTGCAAATAATTCAACAACTTGGAAAAAATCACCACTAAGTATCTGTCCCTGACTCAATACGGATTGTGATCCCCTTTTCACCTCAAAGCTGGTTCAGTCCCCAAGCCCCAAGCTCCAAATCCTGTCCTTTTTGCCTAATAACTTAGGTGAAAATTTGCCATTTAGACAAAATGTACGATTTTAATGGGAGCAGGGACACAGGAGCTGATTCTGCATGAAGAAAACATAATTACCTTAAGAGGATTATGAGGGGCTCACACAGTGCTACATCCAGATAACAGTTGATTCAAGAGGTGGAATAGTTATGACTGCAGCAAACCTGCATGGCACCAATTTCATATAAAATGTAATGATCTTGCAATTACACTAGACTGTGGTACATTGGTGTACTTAAACTGAATAATTATTTAAACCCTATCATTTGCCTATTTTTCCTATTTCAGACAAAGCTCCACCCAGAGCACAGAGATAACCTTTATTAACTGTACACATTGAACTCCTGGGGCTTGGCCTATTCAAATTTCTACCCTAGATAGTATGATATTTCACAGTTCTTATGAAGAGAATTTAGCATTTTATGTTACATTTTGTTGAACATTTTGACCTTAATAAGTTGTTTTTTGCTGGGTAGTGTATCATTTTGATATTTTATTCATGCCAGTACTTTCTTTCATATTTCTTAGTTGCTGCTGCTATTTAAGAAATACCATTCCAAGTAGTGAGAATGAGAATTCCTTTGGGGTCCCAATATTGCTATATGGTCCAGATAGGGAAGTCATAAGGAATGCCTCATGAGACCAATTTCATCTCCAATGTCAAAAATCTGGAATCAGTATTTTTAGAACCGGGCAGACATATCAAATGAAATGGGAAGTATAACCATATTGCATTCAGTGTGCAAAGCCACAAATGCCTAAATTATTTGACAAAGATGAAAGACTAAGTCAATGCCTTTTAGGAGAATACAGCTATTTTTTCAGTTAATGGCTGTTAGCCCCACTGAGAAACTCCAGAACCACTGAAGAACACCTGTTTTCTGCCATCAATCTCTGTATTTTAAGAAGTACGCCACGCTATTTAGGGACAATAAAGAAGTGTATTTAAAAGAATAATGATGCTTCAAGTGCAACCTCCATAAAAGTGTGACAGTTCACAATTTAAATTTGTAATTGGCTGATGGCCTGCAGAAAATATGAACAAAATTGTGTGTGGTTACCATCACCTGCTCCCATATATCAACCTCCTCATGTGCAACTTCTATCTTTTCAAATTGAAAGGTGACTTTCAGCTGCAAATATGGGCATCCTTCTTTGGTTACAGATGCTCCTGAGCCATAATCCAATTCAAGCCTATTTTTGCCACTATTGGAATACCAGAACCAAGTGCATAACACAAAATCATGATCAAACATCAAATTGAGATACAAGAATATTTTACCTCTGTCTTTCAGAAAGCATGCTCATCTTTCAAACATATGCGCTTACGCCTTATTATTTTTATGTGTCATATGCATATCAGTGCAAAGACAGTGCTGTATTTGTGAAATAACAAACTGATGTTTTTATCTTTACAGAACTGTTGCTTAAATTTTACATATATGTTTCTCCTCATTGCATTTTGACTTGTTAAAAGGGTGTCTGAGGTCTCACCAGCCACACATAAGTATCCTTGGAGGAAGGTGAGGTGCAGAAGAGCATGTTAGTCAAACAACCTGTGCATCCTATCTTTGGGCAATCTTGCCAGAGGTGGGTGAAGGCTGGTTCAGCTACACATACAGTAACAGAAGGTAGCCAATTAGTGGAAGTAACTGGAACTTGGGGCTAAAACAGGGAGACTGCCAGAATCTCGCTGGCAGCAGATTAGCCCCATGATGCAGGTAAACCCACAGAGGCCAGGCCTTAATTGACTGCCTCCAGTAAGATCACGTAGGTAGCCAGGCATTAACCTTTGGTCCCAGTCTCTGAAAATCTTCAAAGGATAAGATTCCCCCTATCTCAACTCTAATAACAGCTTTTCATGCATGCACTTTTATAAGATTTGCTCTTGTTACTAATGCTGTGAATAAATATGGAAGCTTTATGTATGATTTAGATTTTATCCAGGATCCTCTGGGCCAACAAAATGGGAAGAAATTCATCAGCGAGTGCTAAAAGTTTTGAAGTCAAACAGTGCAAGACAAAGACTGGATTTTGTAAGTACAAGAAAAATTTGATTTCAATAGTCTTAAAAAAATTACAGATGAAAAAAAATCCATGAGGAACCTGAACCTGAAGTTAAATAAGAGCGCTCAGTTTTGGTACAACCAAACTGAAGATAAAGCAAACTATCTGAATTTCAACATGATTATATTTTGTGGAGTTCATGAATGTTTGACATATACTTTTTTAAAATAAGTAGTTCTAATTTAGGAACAAAGTATTACTTTATATGTTAGTTCCTTATATATTACTGTTGTGGCTTCTATATCCTACCCTGTTTCTCATTGTCATATACAATACATAAGCTAAGAAGAAAATGAAGTATTAATTCTCAGGGCCTACTGGGAGCAGGACAGAGCAGATGTGGGGTGGGCAAAAATAATGTTGTAGTCCTGAGTGCCAGTTGCTTCTGTGCCAGTAACTTTCACCAGGATGGGGGCAGGACAGCTCCAAAATTGTACCCAATCCATTAACCACAGCAATTAAGATTGGTAAAGGACTTGGGTGACAGGGTTGCTCAGTGATTAGCACTGCTGACTCACAGCACCAGGGACCCAGGTTCAATTCCAGCCTTGGGTAACTGTCTGTGTGGAGCTTGCATGTTCCCCCTATGTCTACATGGGTTTTCGGTTTCTTCCCACAGTCCAAAGATGTGGAGGCTAGGTGGATTGGCCATGGGAAATGCACTGTTACAGTGTTAGAGTAAAGGGGTGGGTCTGGGGAATGCTGCAGAGAGTCGATGTGGACTCGATGGGCTGAATGAACTGCTTCCACACCTTGGAATGATTCTAAACCGCTATGATTCTAAACAAAAACTCATTGAGAGTTCCTTAAGAAACAAATTTCAGAATCTAACATGGGTATAATGGCTGTGCACTAGATCTGGGGCAAACCAGGAGCATGAAGGTGGTCGCTCACTGGAGAACCAGATGTGGTCAGCCTAGACAATTAATGGGTCCATGACCAGCGCACAGTTATCTCAGCCATTGGCCTACAGCTTTAGTAAAATATACAGTAGCTCAGGAAGAAGGTGCTGTCTGTGCTCATGGATAAGTGCCAACATCTTCTTTCTGAGACCTCACACTCACAGGGCCACCACTCATTTGAAGTCTGGCATTCTTTTCACTGGCTACAACTCTCACTATTGCATGCATAATTTTTGCTGAACAAGTGTCACCTACTAACCCTTCCAATTCTCTGAGAATCCTACTCACTCTCTCGTAACAGCTACATCACCACTAACTGCTCTTCCATCCTCTGTCACCGTACTCAATCTCAGCCTTTGCCATATTGTAATAAAAGTTGCCCCACAACCGGAATGAAAGGGATAAGCCTAGTGGAGTCAGCAGACTTCATATTCCTCACTTCCTCTGAGGAGAAAGTACTTGATTTGACCAGAGATCAGCAGGATACTCGTGTGGTATCAAGGTGACAACAGTGTCAAAACGACCCAGTAAGCTTCATTGTGCTGTGCTGCACAGTACTGCACTGCCCCTTACTAACACCAGTGCTAACTCATTCATAATCTGCACAAGATTTTATCACTTTTGCACAACTAACTCACCCTATTCTCTGACACAAGCACCAGTATCACTGAATGAATCTCCTCATGAAGAGAACAATGTTCCACCTTCTCTAAGGAGACCAAGACTGAACCCTCAGAGGATGCACTGGAGCAAGGCATTAACCTGCACCCTCCACTAGCACAGAGACATTCATCTTGGTGGATACTCTGTCCAGAGTAGACTCAAGAGCACAATCTGATAAACACATCACTGACTCATCTCTGCAGCTCATCAAGGGTAAAAGTTTCTGCTATCCAGGCACCTGCTCAGCCGGGCAGAAGGTGATTCCATGGCCTTAGTGATTAATGATTTCGTTGAAATGTACAGACAGGGACAGGAACATCAAATAAGTTTTTCAGAGGCCTTTGGTAGGCTGGATCAAAGGATGGAATCCATCAACATTAATGTTCCTGTGCAAGCTGTTTGATTGTCTCCATGGAGAGTTTGGTGACTATCGTGGAAACCCAGCCCAGCATACTCAGTGTCACTACCTGCACTCCATAGGTGCTCAGTATCACTGGCAAAGCGACATAGTAATGAGGAATCTTTATTTTAACAAGGAGATCTTAAAAAGGAAATTAAGAGATCCAAAGGGATAATGCCAGGTAAAATAAAAGATAATCCTAAATTATTTTACATGTACATTAGGATAACAAGGGAAAGAGTAGGTCCACTAAAGACCACAGTGATAATTCGTGCATGGAGTCAGAGGACATAGGTAGGGTTCTAAATGAATACTTTTTGTCAGTGTTCACTAGCAAAAGGGACAGTGTGGGTATAGAAATCAGGGAGAAACACTATGATATAACTAAAGAAATTAGCATAGACAGAGAGGAGGTTCTGCATGATCTGGCAAGCTTAGAAGTAGATAAATATCCAGGGTCAGATGAAATGTATCCCAAGCTGTTGAGTGAAGCACAGCAGAAGGGGAAAGAGGACTGGAGGAAAGCCAATGTGGTATCATTATTCAAGAAGGGCGGAAGGAAACTACAGGTCAATCAGTCTAACCTCAGTGCTGGGGAAAATATGGGAAGCAATTCTGAGGGACAGAGTTAATCTGCATTTGGAGAGGCAGGGATAGATCAAGAACATGGTTTTGTTAAGGTAAGGTCATGTCTGACCAACTTGATTCAATTTTTCGAAGAGGTGACCAGGTATGTAGATGAGGGACCTACTTTTGATATAATCTGCTTGGCCTTCAGCAGCGCTTTTAAAAAGTCTTGCCTGAGAGACTGATAGCAAAGGCAAGAGTCCTTGGACCCTCGGAAATTTGGCTAATTGGATACAGAATTGACAAGGTGGCAGGAATCAGTGGAGGATGGTTGAGGGATGTCTTTGTGATTGGAAGCCTGTGTCCAGTGAGGTTCTGCAGGAATCAGTGTTGGAGCCCTTCTTGTTTGTGGTTTGTATAAATGTTTTAGGCTTGAATGTAGGAAGGATGATACAAGAATTGTTGGCGTGTCAAAGGAATACATGATGAATGATAGACCTGGGAAGCACCACAGATCAGAGGTGTGCTTATCTGGTCTCTAAATGTAGCGGAAAATGAAAATAAAGTGGTTGAGAAGGCATATATTAGCAGCGGCACAGTGAAGTTTAAGAGCAGGAAGGTTATTCTGAAACTGTGTAAAATGTTGGCTATAAGGGGCATTGATAGAGTAGACAGGGAGAAACTTCTCCCTTTCAATGGGGATCAATGATCAGCGGGCATAGTTTTAAGATAAGGGGCAGGAGATTTAGAGGGGGTGTAAGGAATAATATTTTCACTCAGAGGATGGTGGAAAATTAGAAGTCACTGCCTGTAAGAGTCGTAGAAACAGAAACCTTCATAACATTTAATAAGTATTTAAATATATATGTGCAATGGCAAGGCATACGAGGCTATATATAGACTAAGTGCAAGAAAATGGGATTAAAACAGTTAGGTGGTTGTTTTTGATTGGTGCAGACTTGATGGGCCAAAGGGCCTTTTTCTGTGTATTAGACCTCTACGGCTCTATTTCCTCATATACCACGTGCTTTAGTACTACTATCCAATTTCCTGTGGGAACATTGTCAAAAGCCTTCTAAAAATGCAAATATACTACATCTCTTGATCCCTTTGATTATTTTGTTCACAATACCCTTAAAAAAATTCAACAGATTTGTCAAACAGGGTTTTCCATTTGTAAATCCATTTGCAAATCTGATAATGCCCAATCAGATCATTTTATCCAAGTGCCCATTTATTATTTCTTTATGTTAGATTCTGGCATTTTCCCTACTAATGATGTAAGGCTGTAGTTCCCTATTTTTTTGCCTTGACCCTTTCTTAAATTGTGGGGTGATAAGTGTAAATTTACAATCTGCCAGAATCATTCCAGAATCTAAGTAATTTTGGAAGATTATTACCAATACACCAACTGTCTCTACAGCCACTTCCTTTAAAACTCTGTGAGAAAGACTATCAGGTCCTGAAACTTGACAACCTTCAGCCTATTAATTTTTTCAGTGCAACCTTCTTACTAATAATAATTTCCTTCAACTCCTCATTCTCCCCAGTCAGTTGGATTTCTGGTTCTGGGAGATTTCTGTTTCTTCCTCAATGAAAACAGACACAAATTAATCATTTAGCTTCTCTACTATTCCTTTATTCCCCATTATAAATTCTCCTGACTCTGCTTTTAATGGACTCCTATTCATCTTAGCCAGATGTTTCCTTTCTATGTATCTGGAGAATCTTTTACAGAATATTTGATGTATTTTGCTGGATTATATTCATATTCTGCTCTTCTCTACCTTATCAGTTTCTTGGACCTCCGTTGTGTTCTAAAAACTTCCCAAATTTCGGATTTATTGGTATATGTGGTCACTTCATAAGCCTTTTAATATTATACAATCCTTAACTTGCTTTATCAGCAACAGTTGACTGACCGTTTTTGAATTTTTGCACCGCAATGGAACGTATGGTTGTTTTAAGCTATAAGTCATTAAAGACTGTCCTGACGAAGGGTTGACTTTCCTGCTCCTTGGATGCTGTCTGACCAGTGGTGCTTTTCCTGCTGCACATTTATTGACGCTAGCTTCCAGCATCTGCAGTCCTTACTGTCTCCAAGCCTTTAAAGACTGTCCATTGCCTATGGACAATCCTACCTTATAATTTATTTAACGAATCCAACTCTGCCAACTTGTGCCTCATGTTTTTGTAATTTTCCTTATTAACATTTAACACCTTTGCTCATATTGAACTACCTCTCTTTTAAATGTAATATAACTTCACACATACTGTGGTCATTCATCCCTAAAGGTTCTTTCACAACAAGATTATTAGTGAGAGACAAAAATAAATGCAAATGCTGGAATCCAAGGTAGACGAACAGGAGGCTGGATGAACACAGCAGGCCAGGCAGCATCTGGAGGAAAGGAGCAGTCAACATTTTGGGTATTACCCTTTTTCAGGAGTGCTATTTTATTAATGAGCCTCTTTTCAATTCAGAACATTAAATGCAAAATAGCCTTTCCTCTATTTTGCTCTTCAACATCCTACTCTAGAGAAACCTGCCCTCTACAATTTGAGTACACAAATGATTTACCCAGTCGAAATGCAGATTGAAGTCACCCATGTGTTTTTTTTTAATTCACTGATGGGAGGTGGCCTGGCCAGCATTTATTGCCCATCTCTAATTTCCTTTGAGAAGGTGGGAGTGAGTTGCCTTATTGTACCATATGCTGTAGGTTGAGACACAATGCCCTTAGGGAAGGAATTCCAGGAATTTGACCCAGCAACAGTGAAAGAATGGCGATACATTTCCAAGTCAGGATGGTGAGTGGCTTGGAGGGAAACTTGCAGTTGGTGGCGTTCCCAAGTATCTGCTGCCCTAGTCCTTCTAGATGGAAGTTATTGTGGGTTAGGCAGGTGCTGCCTGAGAACCTTTGACTAGTTTCTGTGCTGCATCTTATATATAGTACAATTTGCTGCTACTGAGTGTTGGTGGTGAAAGGAATGGATGTTTGTGGATGTGGTGCCAGTCAGGTAGGCTGCCTTGTCCTCGATTATGTCCTGAATGGTTGTACAAGCTTCTGTCATTTCCTAATAACTCCTGTGTCCTCACGTTCATCAGAATGAAGCTTTATGTTATGCCCTCACGCAGTGTGTTGTGGAGGCTTCCAAAGGAACTCAGTGCCATCTTTTCATAACCTTAGTCAGCTGTATGTTGCACAACCAAAATCTTCATGTTATTAAATTGAAAGAATTGAATTCTACCAGCCAACATGAAAGCCACTAACACCTCCATCCACCCAAAGATAAAGTATTCAACAAAAATGTGTCTTTACATACTTCCAATTCAATCTGCAAGTATGACAGCTGCATTATGTTGTCTTTCAGCCCTATTTATGCAATGTGTTTGAGATATGAAAAGCTCAGGTAATGCTTTTAAGTGTGTTTGTCTGATTGCATTTGCTCAGTTGACGTGTGCACAATTGATCATGGTAATGGTCAAGATTGCTTGAGACCATAATTATTAATATGCATTCTTGTACAATGAATGCCCTACCAATGAAATGCAAATGCAAGCCAGATGGATGGCATCCCAAATCACTGCACTCGTGTTATTGCAATTGCCTGCCTCCCAACAGAGCCTCAAATTCCAAACAATTTAGTCCACTTCCAGACAATAGACAGCAACTTATTCGGTCTAGTTTGCACATGGTGTGCTGTTGTTGCGCAATTGAATTTTGATCCAAGATGGCAAGATTCCAGCTTCATGTTCTTGTGAGGAAGTACACTTCATGTTCTTTTTTATATTATTGTCCCTGTGCTGAGCCCTTTACGTAACTATTGATATTCTTGCATTGCCCCCAAGTCCCACGGCTTTGCAAACTGCCGTGCAGCTACCAGCTCTGACTTATATGTCAGGAATTGGTACCACCTAGTTTCTCAGGGAAGGAGAGGAGAGTTAGAAGTGGCACATAAATAGGATGAGTTGGACTAAAAATAATGAAACGCAAATAGCCTCACCATTACTCATGCCACATGGAGAGGAAAATTCTGCTCCATAACTCAATTTGCTGAGATCTTGGGAAGAAATTCCAAATTTTTATGAATTTGATAATTACAGCTGGGACTCGGATATTGATAGTATAATTCTTTGAAAATCTTGGTAATTCCAGTATAAAGTAAAATTGTTAGATATGTGCTGTTATTTTTGATATGTGCACTTGGTGGTTTTGGCTCCTCACTGAGAGAATGAAGTCATTATGTAAAACTAAAGCATGAAACTTTGACCCTCTAAGAGTGTTCTTGGCATGTCTGTCTAAAACAGTAAGCTTGAATTGCATTTGATTAATATGATTTTTAACTTTTGCTTCATGTTCTAGAATTCTTCTGCTGAAGTAAATTATTCTTCAGGCATAAGATCTACCTCATTTGTTAACTCATCCTGTGACACTACAGGCCATCTCAGGTACAGATCGATTTTAATATTCCAAAACGCTTTGAGGCCTCTTTTAAGTTCTGGGGCGTTGAGAAATGTGAGAGAGTTTTGAATTGGAGGGTTTATTTTATCTACCTAGCTATTAACTCTTCTTAGCCTACCATCATCATTGATTTGAGACAACGTAGCAGATCTTAATTGGAATTATTCATATCTGCTATCTTCTAATCCTCTAAAACAGATTGCACTTCTCATGCTGGTATCTATAGTGTACTTTATTATTGTTTCATTATACACTCTATGTTAATATTAACCTTAGTTATCCTCAACTGAATATCTTATTACTCGCATTCTACACAATACACAAATGCAAGGAATCAAAAGAAATCATTATAGAATCCCATCAGTATCAAAAGTGGCCACTTGGCCCATCAAGTCCACACCAATCCTCCACGGAACAACCTCCCCAGACCCACCCCCCTACCCTATCCCCATAAGCCCACACTTACAATGCCTAATGTATATAGCCTGCACATCCCTAGACATTACAGACGATTCATCATAGCCATTCCACCTGATCTGTATTTTATTGGATTGTGGGAGGAAACTGGAACACTTGGCGGAAACTTGCATTCACAGGGAGAGAACATGCAAACTCTACACAGAGAATCACCCAAGGTTTTGGGTCCTTGACACTGTGAGGCACCACCGTGCCACTGTGCTGCCAGATCCAATATCAGTAGAGTATTATATCCCATTATATCTCTTACATCGCTCAACCAAATTTTGCTTTTTTTGTTGTCAGGGATATCCTCAGGTATTATCCCTATCAACCATCATAGCATGACAGTGAAGCCCAAATCACAGCAACCTATTAGAAGAGCTGCTGAAGAAATTTCTGGCAATTTTTTTTTGTGTTTTACCTATAGTTTTCACCTCCTCATATAGCCTTTTTGTGATCTATCCTGAGGGATATACGCTTAATTTGTATTCGATCTATTATGTGATGATGTTCTATCTTTTGTGATGATGTTCTATCTGAGAAAATACTGTGTTCAGATTTTATGCATTTTCCTTCAAAAGTACTTCATTTGCTTTGTAATCTGAAGTGAGTTTGTTGACTATGTAAAAATAGATGTGTGAACTTCATAAAATTGTTTGTACAATAGAACAATCTGGCCTTCTTTCTGCCTATACAGCTCAGTGCTCCAGCAAAATGCTTCTGTACATCTGGGTGGTGGTGATTATTGGTCGAATCGTGCTGCTGCTTATAAAGGAAAGCCTCACAGGGCAATCTTTGAAGAAAGTCTAGAAAAGATCTACAGAAATATGTACAAGAAAGCTTCAGATAGCACATAATGAGTGCATGGACTAATATATTTCTGTTTGTCACTGTTGTATCAGGTTAAGAGCTTTTTCTCCAGCCTGTTTGTTGTATTACAATCCATAAATAATGATAAATAATTAATTGTATTGTTAGTATGTTTTTCACTTGTAGAAATAATTAATGTCCATAATGATCATGATTACTTATGGTTTTTGATATTATCAGGAAAATTTAAATTTTCAGTATTTTCCCTATTTATTTTGAAAATAAAGTCTACAACTTGATTTGTGGTTAGATATGGGAGGGAACAATTAAACCAGACATTATCAGAACAATTTGAAATATTTCTTAAAATATTTTACATTTTGTAGTCAAAAGACTGTAGAGCAACTCTGTAATTAATTTTTTGAAATATTTTGTAGCAGTAAAGTATGATGGGTTAGTATTTGGAAAATTTAAAGAATTAGTATTAGTTAGCTCACCTTGCTTGTGTTTTGTTCATCGTGTTAAAAGGAACAGAATTTTAATCTAAGGCAGTGCCTGGGAAAAATTATTTTTGTGCTACTAGTCTCTGTTTGAAGTCAAAATGATATTTATTTTTTAAAAAGATACACTCCCCATTAGATGGAAAGGCTAAATGTCAAATAGGATGACAACAAAGGACAGCTGTCTTCTTTTATGCAGTCCTGGCTCACAAAAGAAAATCACTATTAATCAGAAATTCCCAGCCTGTTATAGTATACTAAGCATTATGCTTCCATATTTATGTCATTGTAGAATTCCAAAAAAAAGTGTTCATCCTTACTAATCTTTACTGTTTAGACAGTATAATATGCAATAAATTTTAAGCTCATGCAGTTGTTAGGATTTAGACAGCTGTATCACTAAATATTAGTTTCATGCTTCATGTTCTCACATCTTGTATATTCAACAGAACTGCGTTTGTGTGAGAATAATTTGTGGTCTGGCAAATTATTCCCAAACACAGCAAATATTACTTAAATGAAATTTTCTTTTGTATTTGAAAAACTACATATTTTTCAGTAATTCCTACATTTAAGGTTTCCCTCAGTTGTCTATTGTAATTCTGGATAAACAGTGTAAACAATCCTTTATGCTGATTTTCTAAGGTTAGCACTGACGTGTTAAGATGACAATCTGATCATGTTAAAATGTGACTGATTTATGAACTATGTCACTTTGAGCTTTTACTGGAAAGAGTTAAACATTGCAACCTGTGAAGTGAAGAATGGGTATAGGTAATTCAACATTACGGAAACTGTTGAATAATTTTAGAAGACTCTTTGTTAATTTTACTCATACTTTTGACGACTTGTACACTCCAGTTGTTTAAACAAACTAATTTATGTTTGTGCAGATCAGTGTAAGTATCAGTTTTGTACCCATAACTAATTTACATTTTCATTAATCTATTCATGCAAAAAGTCTCATCACGTTAAAGGAATAGTTCAGAATAGAATATAGAATATCCTGTAATCTTAGGTACAAGTACCTAGGTACAAATCTTGGATACAAAAGAGGAGTAAAAAGAGAAGTAATAGAATCACTTACAGTGTCTAAAAAATAAGTTAGAAATTAGATAGTTATAACATAGTTAAAGGATTGACATTACAGTCTGGTAAAGAATTTCAAATAGCTGCAGCTCAGCATGTGGTCTGACCACCCGCGCTACTCCCCAGTCCAACAACTGTCCCGCTCCACTCCAAGCCTCCAGTCTGCTCCAGGACGCACTTCCCTTCGCGCTGCTCAGGGACTCATTTCCTCTCGCGCTGCTCAGGGACTACTTTTCCTCATTACACTACACAAGATATTTCTCAGTAAAAAACCTGAAGTGATTTGGCATCGTTTCGATTTCACGGTCAGTATAATTTTGAAACTTTCCAGGCTGCTCATCAAACCATCTTAAGTATTGCAGTTTGTTTTTATTTTACAATAAAGAACTTACCAGATAGTTAGCTAACTTTAATTTTCTAACTTCAAAATATGTCGAAAGTAGAAGGCCATGCTTTATTTGATTCCACGCTTTTCATTGCTCTGGAGTAGCTGAACTGATGTGTACAGTATAATCACCTTATTAGGCTCTGATTTATTTTTTGGCAGAAAAGTTAACTCCATCTCTAAAACTGTATGTTAAAGAGATTACATTTAAAAGAAAATTTTGTTGCAATGTGAATCAAAAATAATGATAATAAAACACTGCTGAAGATTAATTCTAATTAGATTGCATATGTGTTTTCCAGAGTAGTGCATTTAAAAAATGCAATATTGTTTGCAAATAAAGTAATCTGCTTGGCAGATCCACAGGCTTGATTGAAGGGAACTGTCACAAGTGCTGAGGTATAGTTCACTACTGCAGTGTGCTAACGTCAACAGACTTTTTTTGCAATACGTTTGGGACAAGTTTGCAAAATACTATAAAGATTCACAAAAACAATGTATAAATTATATTAATAACAAGTGTGACTGTGTAATATTTATTCACTTTCAGTTGTGTTAGTTTTAATAGGCTAATTGTATTATTTTAAATGACACAGTCAATATTAAAAGCTTTGTTTAATAAAAGAATAACAGTACTCAAATTTCCTTTGTTTTTGCAACTAACTTCACTGAACATCAGGTTATAGAGTTTTGGCCATAGTTACAATTAAGCATAAGACAATAAACCCAATCTTCTCGATCCTCAATTTAACACAGTGCACCTGTGTCCATAACACTAACATCAACCGCAAGTTAACAGAGCCTTATTTACGATTCTGCAACAATTGCAAATGATCAAGTGTTTTCTTACAGTTACAGTTAGATTTTCAGGCACTGCAAAAAACAGTCATTTTTTCTATTCTTTTAATACAGTTCTTTGAGTGTTTTTTAAAAATTATTATCCTCACTGAAAACTGCGCTATATTCACCATTTCTTGTAAAGCATTTTCAAAAGGATAAGAAGTACTTAATTTTTCGTTTTTACATTGCAGGAAAGTAGACATGGTATAAGCTGTGCCTTTTCAAATTTGTTTATTCTTATTTTAATGTTCAGATGTATTCTAATGAGATTGTAGGAGACTTGTGCGTGATTTGGCATCAGCAGAATAGCCATAGTGATCACTATATCTTCAGACCTAATTTAAGGGTTGTACTCAAGAGGGAATTCCAAGCCACTATGTTTAATAACATAGTGTCACTATACAACACTTTGCAAAAGAATGATAATATTATATTTAGCAACTGGGTGGTTACAGAATTCTTATTGACATGGAATGTTCGCACTATATTTGTAACTGAAGGTGGTTATGCTTTATTTAATAAGGAGAGTGATCATACAATGTTTAGTAACACAGAAATTTCACTGTATTTAGTAATAGGTTGATTCCATTTATGTATAATAATAGATGACGATTACCTCGGCCCAGGTATTCCTATTACTGTCGGAACAAATTCAGCTGAAGATAATTCTTTTTAAAATTATTTCCTTATCTGTCACCAATTTTCGGGTCAAGAATCCAGGTCTGAACTGTCTCAAATGCATTCATCAGAGAAACCAGAAGTAGCATAGCAGACTTTTCTCATGGCATTTACTGTCATGTTTCAGGAGTTAAAGGTCCCAAGGGCACTTTGACAGCATCTGAGCAAAGGCAAGTGTGTAAGACAAGTGCGGGGATAGTGTGCCAAGTGAGTGGTAAAGGAGTACAGGAGAGCAACGATCGCATCAGCCTGCCCGGGCAGACCAATTAAAGTTGTTAAAGAGCTCATTACAATCTTGTTAAAAGGAAAGGTTGAAACTTTCGTGGGGGTTAACCAATTGTCTAAGTCTGAGCAACTGTAGGGGCAGGTACAGAATGGTGAACCAGTTATGCCCCCTCCACGGAATTACCACAACCCCATAAGAGGGCTCATGCATAAAGGGAATTTCAGTCTTCGTAAGGTATTAAACTGGGTCATCAGAGCACCTCTACCTTTGCAGGGCTAAAGAGTTTGTGGCAAAATTGGCAATCAGTAGTTAGGCTACAATTTGCAATGATGGCACAATTCTCAGATTTTGGGCCTAGTGGCAATGAGGGACAGCATATTCCATAGGAAACGTGAAACTCCAAACATCAAGAGGACACAGGAGAACAAAAGAAGCAAGAAGGCAGCAAAGGCTATTTCCTCAACACAGGATCTATCTCCAAAGAAAGACAACCTGGTAATGATTGAGTGCCACAGGAGACTGCAACTGTAAAACTAGATCATCACAGAAACCTATGCCCTCATCACTGAAGATTTCAGACTTCGAAATACTGGTCACCATGACTATGAGTAGTCATCAAAGTCACTGTGCTGTTGAACTTTGCTCAACACTGCATTTTGCAGTTACAGATTCCCTTTCAGCCAAGATCGGGCAGTATTTTGTCTATAAAGCAGCGGGCATGGTGGACCTCAGCAATAGATACCCCCAGGTCCAGGTCATTATGAGCTGGAACCTTGTGGCATCAAGGAACACTGGTACCAACTCAATCAGATTCATCAATAGAAAATTCTTCCATTCCCTCAATCTTCACCGATCTGTAATCGTAACAAGAGCTTCCTGTATATATATTCTTCTTTCTTGGCATTAATATGGCTTATCCAGCCTCTCATCTTCACTCTGCTTCACATCTCTACTTTGACTATCAAAATCTACAGATGATCTCCTGGGGTCATGAGATATCCTTTGAAGAGATACCTCCTTTTGCCTCTGTGGACCCTCAGCAGAGGTACAGAGATGGTAACAACGAGGCTACCTGCTCACAAGGACAACCATTGAGCAGGTTATTGGACTTGAAGGTGCAATTGCAGTACCTTAGCTAGTCAGGTGGTGTCCTCCAATTCCCTCCTGCTGCATTCTTCACAAGATGGCCCTGCAGGGAGGTGTGGACCGTGAAGACAGTGAGGCCCTGGAAGGTGACACCATGTCAGGACAAGAGCAAAAACTGGAAGTGAGAAAGCAGATGAAGATGGAGGTGAAGGGACATGAAGCACTGATGTGCCCTAACAGCAACATGGAGGGGATGGTTCAGAATGCGAAAGGCTTGTCAGGATGTCATGAAAGTTAGGGATCATCAGATTCAGGAGCATTTCATCTTTGTCCATTTGAGCCAGGTTGAGTGGCATAGCATGGAAGAGAATCTGAGGTACTTGTGCTGACACCTGTATGGAAGATGCAGTCTGGAATATCTAACCACTTACTACTATTGAAGGAAGCACATCTGTCCAAAGGCTTTGCCCTCAACATGGAGAATCAATAATCTGTTTCATCATCTCATACCCCTTTACCTGTTACAAAAACAATAAAAGGAATCTTAGATGGGTGGCTTAAAGTGTAATTTATATAGCGCAGAGGAAAAGAATGGAAAGAGACACACCTCATAGTGCTGCATGTAATACACTGACCTCTGTGTTTTATAACTCCTACGTGGTACTCGCCTTGTGATCACAGAAAAGGTGGAGACAAACTACTCACTCATCTTTGCCATTGGTTGAGATGCATATCACCGTCATCACTGAGGCTTCCACCAGGCCATCTCTGGATATCTGCACCTAGTGTTACCCTTGTCCTCCTCAGTGATGGCCTCAACCCTTAACTGCTGTTCCAGATAGCACCTTCAGACATCCTTACATTATTAATACCATCCTTGGGTCAGACTACATAATGTGGCATGGATCCTGTGAGTGCCAGTGCGTAGTTCCTGCAGTCAATCCAGGTGCTGCCATATGCCCCTGTCCAAGGGGTTTTCCACTTTTTTATGGAGGAGTTCACATTTTCATAATCCTGAACGATTGTACGGCACATGAAGTGAATGAACTTCACCATTCTCTACACAATATTCCACGCAACCTCAGTGAACCCTGACATGTAGGAACACATCATCTGCTGATATTTAAGGTAAAGCCTTTTTTTTCCTGATTCCTGAGGCCCTGCATTTGCTCTCAGCTCAGGACTGGTGTGTCTGACCCCATTTGAAATGAACTGCCCTATTTTCTCTTTGCATCCAGCATATTGTCCATCTCAATAGTACTATGATTGGATCTATCAAGATGAGTGTATCAGCATTGGTGGACAGGTGCGATAGGTGTCACAGCGCTTCTATCATGCCCTTCAAGTTTCTCTGGACCCATGGGGACAGGGGCCATGGTATCCTAGATTTGGACAGCTGCACCTATGAGAGACACAGGAAGAGATGATGACAGCTAGCCCCAGGGAGTAGAAACCGCCACTGTGCTGAGGATCTCTATTTTAGTGCAAGACACACTATTGGATGGGGTTGAATAGTACATTCCCTTAATGACTATATTACCCTCTTTAGTGACAAGCTCCATCAAGAGCCCCTGCTTCACTAACTGCCTCCTCTTCCAGCACTTTAACTACCTCCATCATGACATGTGCCATGGTGTTATGAGGAGATCTTTGAGCAAAGTTTGTGTTTTTTGAGACAGACCTTAATTGTTAAAGGAAACTAAGAAAGAAAACTGAACTTTCCAGTTTCTAAGGAAACTAAGATTGAAACTGGGAATCTGAAACCAAAAACTTTTAATTGAGATCATATAAAAAGAGACAGAGCCAACAACTCAGTAAAAGTTAATAAGTTTAGTGATGGCATTAAGGAATGCTGTAGAAGACGGAATCTAGATCCAGCAACTGTAAATAAGCAAAAGCATATCTGATGCAGAGACAAAAATAAAAGTTGCTGGAAAAGCTCATCATCTGTAGAGAGAAATCAGAGTTAACGTTTCAGGTCAAGTCACCCTTCCTCAGAACGTTAGTGCAGCTGCTTTTGTCACTTAAAGATAGCATTCTATGCTATCCGGACCAAGTTGCAGATGTATGCCATTGTTGATGAAGACCATGCCATGGCATTCAGGTTAGTTGAGCACTGGTTTGGCTGGGCACAAATTTACATACTGGATCGAGAAGAGCTAAAATTGTCCATATGGAACACTGAATTTTGAAAGAACTTGTGACTGTGTTTGACTCATACTGACTGGAGTGCTGAGCCAATTCATAAAATTTATCTTAGTCATATCTGTCATTTAATGTGTAATTTCTAGTTTGTAATCGATTTCAACTTTCCTGTTGTTGCATGCTTAATTTTCATAGATTCTGGGTTTCTTGAGCATAGGAGGTTTCCTTACATAGTGTCAAAGGGTCTAGGCCCGAAACGTCAAGATTTCCTGCTCCTATGATGCTGCTTGGCCTGCTGTGTTCATCCAGCTCTACACCTTGTTATCTCCTTACATAGTGTTTAGTGTTTGCATTGTTTGACACTTCTATGGTCAAAATACTTCTATTTTAAATCATGGAATCCTGTAGCTCATTTTTTCAGTTAATAACTGGGATTTTGTCTTCTTCTTAACGAAAGAAGCACAGGTCTCAGTCCAGATTACAACAGGCTGATATGGTAGGAACACAACACCCTTCCTCCCTTTGAGCCTGCTCCCGGACATTTTGTACACTGCATTCTGTAGCCAGTGTTTAAAAGTTAAGAAAAATTGAGTGGTATTACTTGATTTGAGTCAACATTAAAATTCTTTGTATCTGATCTATAGCAATGTTTTCCATTGGATTTGACTGGATGTGGATGCAGCTGTTTGGTGACATTCGGCAGGGGATCTTCTATGCGATGTTGCTGTCATTTTGGATTATCTTCTGTGGGGAGCACCTCATGGTTAGTTTTCTGTGAAGCACACTTGCTCAGCTTCAAAAGTTTCCTAGGTATTTACTTTTATCTCAAATTCAAATGAAGACTTACTAATTTAGAGACATGTTTAACCAAGGGAAGGGGTTTTTTACATTCAATTTCAAAACTTGGAGGCGAGAAATTTGCAGGATACAGCTACCATATACCATTTTGAACAGAGACGATAAGCAAAGATTGTCCTGGATACATTATGCCCAAAGGATCAGCATTTACCATGTCAAGA
This sequence comes from Ginglymostoma cirratum, assembly GCA_024137785.1. Lineage (NCBI taxonomy): Eukaryota > Metazoa > Chordata > Chondrichthyes > Orectolobiformes > Ginglymostomatidae > Ginglymostoma > Ginglymostoma cirratum. Next base: position 33,475,318 of record JAHRHZ010000058.1, on the reverse strand, counting down.
CCCTTAAGAATCCCATGTGCCTCAATCACATTACTTCTCATTCTTCTAAGCTCCAGTGGGTAGAGTCCTAACCTGTTTAACCTTTCCTCATAAGAGAATCCTTGAATACCCAGGGTCATCCCAATGAACCTTCTCTGAACTGCCCCCAATGAAATTATATTTTTCCTCAAATAAGGGAAACAAAACTGCTCACAGTAGCCCAGATGTGATTTCACTAGTACCATGTGCAATTGCAGTAAGACTTCCCTACTCTTATACTCCAATCCCTTTGAAATAAGAGTCAACAGTCCATTAGCCTACCTGCTGATGAAGGGTTTAGGCCCGAAATGTTAAGTTTTCCTGCTCCTATGATGCTGCTTGACCTGCTGTGTTCATCCAGCCCCATGCTTGCTGTGCCTATGTGTTAGCTTTCTGTGTTTCATGCACAAGTATCTTGCTTTGTATTGCAGTTTTTCTCCATTTAAATAATACTTTGTTCTTTTGTTCTCCCTTCCTAAATGAACAACTTTGCATTTTCTTGCATTGCATTCTATTTGCCAACCTTTTGCCTACTTACTTAACCTATCAATATCTCAAAATGTATCAAAATAAGTCACCTATTCATTTTGGGAAATTTGTAGATTATGCTTTGAGTATAGGAGTTGCAAGTCATCTTGAGGTTGTGCAGGACATTGGTGAGGCCTCTTCTGGAGTACAGTGTCCAGTTCTGGTTGTCCAGTTAAGGAAAGATATTATTAAGCTGGAGAGGGCTCAGAAGAGATTTACCCGAATGTTGCCGGGTATGGAAGGTTTGAGTAATAAAGAAAGTCTGGGATTTTTTTCACAGGAGCATAGGAAGTTGAGAGGCTACCTTATAGAAGTTTGTAAAATAATGACATATAGGTAGAGTTAATGGTAATTGTCTTTTCCCTAGGACTGAAGGATTTCAAAATCAGGGGTACATTTTTAGGCTGAGAGGAGAAAGATTTAAAAAAGACATGGGGGCAATTTTTTTACATAGAAGGTGGTTCAGGTGTGGAATGAACTTACTGAGGAAGAAATGGACGTGTGGACAATTACAACATTTAAAAGACATTTGGATAAGTACATGAATAGGAAAGGTTTGGAGGGATATGGGCCAGGAGCAGCCAGGTGGGACTATTTTAGTTTGGGATTAAGTTTAGCTTGGACTGGCATGACCGAAGGGTCAGTTTCCATGCTGTATGACTCTACGACTTGTTCATAATTTATAGCAGATGGTGCTTGAAAGTTCATAGCACAGGTTAATAACTGAAACTTTGCACTTTTATTAACAGTCACAATAATGCAATCTTAAATGTTCTTATTACAACTATTAAGCAACTTCATGCTCATTTTGTTTAATGTAATTAATTTGCTGTATATTATTTACAGTGTATTTTCTTTTGTAAGATGACACTTTTGTAAACATTTAAATAATAAAGGTTGGTAAAAAAATTGACTTGAAATGTGTAAGCAATTTGTATAATATAATTTAGCAGAAGGATACAAATGATATTATTAAAAGCAAGTTTATTTATGGACCTCGTTTTCTTTACTATTAATTATTATTTGACTGTAGTGTTTTATATTACACAGATGCACAATAATTTCATGGTGCAATTCTGCAATTAATCGCCTCAGCCTCCCAGCTCCTTAGCTAACATGATTGTGGGAGAACCTTTACAACATAGACCTGCAATGTTTCAAAAAGAAAGACCATCAGTGTGTTTACAAGCGCAGCCAGCGATGGGCAATAAATTCCAGTATTCCTCTAGGGCAAGCCCCTGCTGACAGAGTTCATGGTATGATCCAATTACAAGAGCTTCTTTCAAAGTTATCTTGAAGTATGCTTCCTGGTGAATTTTCTATTTGATGGTGATCCGAGTATGATTTTATTGTGAAAGTGCTTAGACTAATCTTTCTGGACCTTTCTTTTACTTTAGTAGGACAGTGTTTGACATGCACAGAAACATAACCACATTTGATATTCTTCAAACTATGTTCCTGAGGAATCCACAATAGTTATGGTTTAGATCGATAACCTTTCATCAGGATTCTGCAAAGGTTATTGACCTGAAACCTTAATTTTGTTTCACTTGCCATAAATGCTGCCTGACCTCCAGCATTGTCTGTTTTTATTTCAGATTTCTACCATCTTCAGTATTTTGCTTTTAGAAGCATTGATTCTGTTTGCCTGAAGTGGAATAGGCAGTTTCTCACCTGCAGACCTCTCACTACTTAAGCGCATAATGCTTGGCAAGACCCACAGTTAAGGCAACCACAAGTATATGTCAGGATGTATTTGACGATCTGCCAGCTAAATTATCCACTTGTCAATAGAGCACTGGGAAGCTTTCTGGTTTTTATCCAACTCGATCCACAATATCCACCCTACTGAATTGGGCATTAGCTTGCAAATTCATTGGAAAGAATCTGAAACCCCAGTGATAAGTCTGGTCTTCTACATTCCATGGATAAACTAGCCTGGTTAATTTAGCGTAAATAATCTGGGCCAATCTTATATTGTCAGGAATATGGTCTTAGAGCCAACTCAACATTAAATTGGCCTTAAATAAAACAAAGGACTGCAGATGCTAGAGATCTGTAAAAGAAACAGATATTACTGGTGAAAGTCAGCTGCTAAACCTGCTGATTAATGTAAGCTGCTGGATCTGCTGAGTTTGACCAGCAATTTTTGTTTTTATTTCAAATTGGCCTTGATCTTTCTCACCTTTCCAGTGGGATAGTTATCAAATAACGAGGAAGTGTGTGTTTGGGTCCTAACTCAGCAAACAACATCAGGTCTTTAAAATTTGTGAAGAAGGTATCTTCGTACAATCGAGTTTATTTTAATTATAAGGTCAATATTTGCCTTGCTACTTAAAGGTAAGAAGAGCATAAAATTGAGTTCCCATCAGCGGGTAAGTCAATAAAATCAACCTGTCAGGCATTGAATTAGAAGAGGTGAGTGAGTTTTCAAGTTCAGTTCCTGGTCTGTGATATTTTAACTCATCTCCTTATGCAGTTAACAAAAATAAAGGAAGTCCTATTTTACATGGCAAGCAACAGATCCCGTAATTTAAAGAGTTGATGTATCAACTTTGGGTCAATATGAGATTGAATTCTGCAATAGTACACTTATATTTCAGTTATCTCCCAACATTCATTTGTTATTTCTTGGGAGCAGCACCTCTTCCTCCGCTGCATCGATGACTGTATTGGCGCTGCCTCATCCTCCCACGAGGACCTTGAACAGTTTATCAACTTTACCAACACCTTTCACCCCAACCTGAAGTTCGCCTGGACCATTTCTGATACCTCCCTCTCCTTCCTGGACCTCTCTGTCTCCATCTCTGGTAACTGCCTCAAAACTGACATCTATCTCAAGCCCACCGACTCCCACAGCTACCTGGGTGACACCTCCTCTCACCCACCTTCCTGCAAGAACACATCTGCTCCCGAGATGGGGGCATTTCACTTCTGGACATCCCAGATGTCCTCCTATTTCAAAGATTGCAACCCTCCAGTAATCAAAAATGCCCTGAACGACATCTCTTGTGTTTCCCGCACCTCTGCCCTCAAACCCCCTCCTCCCAACAAAAACAAAGACAGAATCCCCCTGGTCCTCACATACCAGCCCACCACCCTCCGCATCCAACATATCATTCTCTGCCACTTCCGCCACCTACAATTCAAGCCCACAACCAAAGAGATATTTCCTTCCTCACCCCTTTCTGCCTTTCGTATGGACCGTTCTCTCCGTGACTCCCTTGTCCGCTCCACACTCGCCACTAACCCCACCATCCCCAGCACCTTTCCCTGCAACCACAGGAAGTACTACACTTACCCCTACACCTCCGCCCTCCCCTCCATTCAAGGACCAAAGCAAACCTGTACATCCACCAACTTGGTCTACTGTATCTGCTGCTCCTGATGTGGCCTCCTTTACGTCGGTGAGACCAAGCGTAGACTCGGAGACTATCTTGTAGAGTATCTGTGCTGTGTACGTGACAAACAACACATCGGGAGCAGCAGATACAGTAAACCAAGTTGGTGGATGTACAGGTGAACCCCTGCCTGAAATGACAGGTTTAATTTAAAAACCATTTTAACTTCACCAGCTTTTGTTTGATTTCTCAATATACTTCATAATTTTGCATTCTGGACAGCACATCTGCTATCAATTTATCTGCATCAGCAATGTAAAAATATTTACTTTGAGTGTTTGCATCAGTAAACTCCATCTGAACAATCTTGGATTTCATGTTTTAAACTTTTCAATGCGTGCTAATGGATTGTGTTCAGTATAGATTAATGCTTCATAGCAATCCTGTCAGATGTAGAATTTAAAATGTTGAATAACAGATAGTAATTCCAAAATCTCCTTTTCTACTGTAGACGACTTTCACTGATGTTGGTTTAATTGCTTAGAAAAGTTTCCCGATCTCACAATAAAAGTGTACCTACCCCTGAGTCAGTACCATAGATTGTCACTTTAAATGACTTGGCAAAATAAGGAGCAGTCAACTCTGGTTCATTTATTAAGTTTGCCTTCAGCATCTTAAAGGCTACTTCGCACTTTATTGACAAGACAGTTTTTGCCTGTTTCCATGAGAAATTGGTCAAAAGGTATAACTATTTTACCAAAGCTAATTGCAAATTTTTGGTAAAATGCAGTGTCCTAAAAATCTCATGATCTCCCATATAGTTTCTGGAACAGGGGATTCTACCAGAGCCTTTACTTTTGCTGTTCTTGGCAATACTTGCCCTTGCTCACAATATGTCACAGGTAAGTGACCCTTTATCTAATTCACTTTTTATGAGATTTGTTACAAGCTAGTTAAGTGCAATTAAATGTTCGTCCTGTATGTTACTTATTTTGTGTAAATAAACTGCACAGTTACTTACTTCAGCTATGGCTCGATTCGTAAGTCTCTGAAATGTAGATGGGGCAATTCACATCCCAAATGACATCACTCAACATTAATGTAACCAATCTGGCATAACAAAGACAAATATTTCTTTAGCTCTTGATGTTAGTAGTAACTTGCGAGTGCTTCTTCAACAGATCAGTTTTAGAAAGAAGTGTCAATGCAATCTTCTGGCAGAGAAATTGGGTACAGATCTTCTTCATGACTGCATTTATTTTTCAATAACCTACGCAAAACCTAGCTGATCTATCCAACTCAGCAACAAACCTCTGTTTTCACCTTGTATTGTTTTTCCAGTCTCAATCAATAAGTATCTTACATTATTTGTACTGAGTCTCTTACGTCTTGTCCAGCTAACATCTAACGTCTTGGAGTACCACTACAGATTCTCTTATGCTCCCTAAGCAAACTAACTAGATCTACATAGAATCACAGAATTATTACAAAGCAGAAGGAAGCCATTCAACACATTGTTCTTGTACTGGCTCAATGGCCCATTCTGGCTCTACTTTCTGTTGCCTTTTCTCCTGCCTTTTCCTATTTCCCAGCACAACATTATAATCAAAAAAACCATCCAATGCCTTCTTGAATGCCTCAAATGAATCTGTTTCCACCACTTTTCAAGGCAGTGTATTCCATAACTTATCAACTTGCAGTGTGAAAAGAGTTTTTGCTCACATCACCCTTGCTTCGTTTGCATATTAATTTTACAAGCAGAAACAACTTCACCCTACTACTTTATTCAGCTGGCTCGTAATTTTTGAATACCTCAATCGGATTTCCTCTCAGCCTCTTTCTATTTTGGAAGAACAGTCTGAACATAATCTATCCTCAGAATTGGAGTTTCTTAATCCTGGGACCATTTTCGTAAATCACTTCCAGACTATCTCCAATATTATTGATGCTAATGATACTGTATGCTTTACTTACTACTCTCTACCTGTCTGCCACTGTCAATGATCTGTGCTCACATAAAAACCAGGTCCTCTGCTCCTCCACCCCCATTGTCCTTCCTCTACGTGTGAGACCAGAGTGTCAAACCATTTCTATTTTGGCTGCTCAGATTGTAGGCGTTTCATTTTGCGAATTGTTTGCTTCTCTTTCACTCTAGTTGTCTCTGTCATCCTCTACCACTCTTATAACCAGAAGTGCTTATTCTTTCCTATTTTCTTCTCTGTTAAGATATAACTTCAAAGATGTAATTGATTTTTCTTCCTGTGATCAGAGATATCTATCAGATAAATCACTTTACAAACTCTCTTAACTACTTCATAGTGATGACTGAATTTTACTTTCAGAGATTCACCTTGTAGAGAAATAATACCGATACTTCATCCCCTGCTTGAAATGTACTCATTGCACTATATTTGTCCATTCATTCTTTCATTTTTTTGGTTGTGAAGTATTTAAACCTGACTTGTGACTTTATATGCTCCTGTAAATCTCTCTCGAAACATGGACACATAATCCAACATTGAGAGTTCATCTTTTACTATTAGGAATATTTCCTTAATCAGTTTGGATGGGCATCTTATCTCATGGCTGTAGATCAAATGAAATGAACGAAAGAGTCATTTGGAGACTCTCTAGTGGCAAATGGCAAGAAATCTAATTCTTTGTCCCATTCCTCTGGGTATTCATGGAAATAGGCTTTAATTATTGCTTTGAGAGTTTGACGATCTCTTTCCAAATTTCACTGTGTTTGTGGGTGATGGGTACTAGACTCATCTGTTTTATACCCAGATGCTGATTATGTCCAAGTTAGAACCTTGTTTGTATTTCAATTGGTTGTTCATAATGAGTAAAAAAAGCTGAGTTATTTCCCTTTACTATCTTACTTCTAATTGCCCTCAAAAGAATATTCTCTGGAAATTGGATTGTCATATGTATAATTGTAAAGAAATACTGATGTCCTGCTTTCATTTTGGCTAATGGCCCTACACAACCTATTAATGCTTGACTATTAATGTTTCTTCAAAAAATCGGTATGGATTTTAAAGGTGCCAGTTTCATTACATGCCGGACTTATTTACTATCTGACATGTATGACACATTTAACGGAATTGTACTGTGTCCTTATGTATTCTTGGCCGTGTAAAATGCTAATTATTGATGTTTGAGTTTTTTATATTCCTATACATCCTGCTGTAAGAATTTTATATGCCACTCGGATATCTCCTTACAATATTTAGCTGGTACAGCTATATGACGAGCAACCATCCACTCCTCATCCACAGATCTGTAAGGGTGCCTCCACTTACTCATCAGAATTCCATTCCCAATACAATAGCCCTCTTGAACTCCTTCAGCTTTAGCTTCAGTTGTGAGCTGCCCATATTAACATACTTTACTCTGGAATAAATACAGAAAGTTTTGGAGAAACTCAGCAGGTGTGACAACACTTGTGGAGGCAGAAAGAGTGTCAATGTTTCAAGTCAGATATGACTATTGGTTCACACTTAGGTTTGTACCCTCTGTGCTTTTTCTAACGTGCACTGTTATTTCTTGCACTAACACCTTTCTCTTTTGCCTTGTCATTAGTCTTTGGTTGACCACATTTGCCCAAACTTGGGCCTTTGCTGTCAGTATTTAGATTAAAATCTTTTTATTTCTCTACTTGTGTGGCCCATAAGAACACTATCTCCCGCATTGTTCGGGTAGAGACCATCCAATGGTACAAAAGTCAACAATGCCAGTACTGGTGCCCCAAAATCAGAACACATTTCTCCTTGTGCAACACATCATTCTCTCTACTGATCTAACCTACGCCAGTGTGCACTTAACTCAAGTAATAATCTGGAGATTAATTTATAATTATAATTTATTAATTTCTTAATTTGGTATCTAGCTCATCACATTGAACTGTATTCCTTTTGTCCATATTCTTTATGCCTCTAGTACCTACATGGACCACAACAACTGGATCTTCCTCCTGCTGCATATTTTGCACCAGCCCAGACCAGATATCCTGGACCCTGGCACTGAGCTGGCAACACTGAACTCTCACTCTCTTGCTGCACAGAACGGTGTCAATCCATCTGACTATATTGTTCTATATTACTTTCTACATTATTCTACGTTTCTCTTTGCACCCCCAACTTGAGTGCTTCCTGTATCATGGTGCCATGGTCAGTTTGCTCAGCCACATTCTCATCCAGACAAGCTGGAAGAATCTCAAACCGATCAGACAATTGCAATGCTGAGGGTCCCTTAACCTCCCTCACTCATAGTCACATTCTCCTGTCCCTGAATCGTGAACATATCAGAGGAGCCTATCCTAAGACAAGTGACTGCCTCCTGGCACAAAGGATCCAAGTAACCTTCCCCATCCTGCTCAGTTACCCTCAGTGGGACCCAATGCTGTAATAGGCTAAGTTTTTGTTCCAGAAACCGGAGGAGCACTCCATTGTTATTGTCTTCCTGTAAAAAACTTCTCTCCATAATACTACAACCCATTTCCAACCAACTTTTCATCTCCCAGCAGTTTGATGACATTGTCGTCTGTGAATGTGAATATTATTTCCTACATGTTCAGTGGCATATTTTTATGTTCTTGATAATAGTTACCTGTGAATTAGTTGTTATTCAATTGTAAAATGCAAATCCAATTCTGTGTCAAGGCTGCAAATTTTAATTATAAATCAGGTACATATGGTGGTTCATTAATAAAATCCAGCTGTGTACACGTTTCATGAAGAAAAAATTATCCATGCGTTCAGTAGTTGGCCCTCTCAGTGGATCAAATGTGTTGCATACAGTCATCCAACTGGTAGTGAAATTCTCCAGATGCTTTCTGTATGGCACTTGAGCTAGCATTTTGATGAGGCAATTTACTCTATAGCTCCATCTAAGATTTGTCAATGCTATCATGTTTTTCAGTCACGTATTACTGAAGTTTAGCAGACTGGTGGTTGTTGTGAGCTACAGCGTTTCAAGGATACTTAGGAAGTATCACTAAGCAAGTGTTCGTAAGTACAGCATATACTTTTGCTGTTATTCTATGTTCTGTTCTTAATAGATGAAATAATTACACTGGATTAGTAAACCTGTTTTAGCACAAACAACAAGTTAATTTAGAGACGCAGCAATGTTTGGACAATGGAGGATGCCGCCTCGTATAAATTGCTTGAGAAAAAAACAACCAAGAATGAAGCACGCCAGAGCCCAGGGAATGGAAAATGGAAAGCTCTAGGTAAGCACACACCAGATGTTAGTGTGCTGACAAAACTGTTTCCAATTAGCTCTGCAGTGCAGCATGAAAGCTCAATTCGCAGATAAACTTTAAAAGGCATCAAATAACTTGAAATATATTACTTAGTTCACTTTATCTTAGATCAGTCAAAATGGAATTTTAAACATTAAATGCAAACAAAAGTACACACTTGATTTGTACTTTATAATCCACAAAAGGCATGTGAAGTCTTCATTAATCAATTAGTTTCATTCGTCAAAACCATGAAATTTCTTTCAGATGTAGGATTCTTACACAGTATTAATGCTACAATATTAGTTTAACTGCCAGTGATAGTGCAGAAGGCCATTTGGTCTATCTTCAATAATTTATCTATCTACCTAGATTGACCTTAAAGTCTTTCCACTGCAACACCCCATAGCTTAACTGGTGCCTTACCTGGGAGCACTCTTACTCTGAGTTATAAAGTTATGCAGTTAATGAACAAGGTATATTTTTGGGAAAAAAGCCTAACTTCACAGAATTGAGCATTATGTTCTATTCTGACAATCCAGTGCAGTAGTGAAGGAATGTCAGGGGTATCTTTTTGGATGAGTTGTGAAACCAAGACCCTGTCTTCCCTCTCTGGTGGATTTAAAATATCTCGTGGTATTATTTTGAAAAAGAACAGGAGCGTTAACCCCATCATCCTGTTCATTGTTTATCCATCAATCATCATCAGAAATAAAAGAATAACTAGTTTCCATATTGCAGTTTGTGGGAGCATGCTGCAGGTAAACTGGCTGTCGCCTTTTCCATTTACAATGGTTCCTACACATCACTGTCCTGCATTGCAAGGCAATGGGACATCATGAAAGTTACTGAATAAAGCAAAGGCTTTCTGTTTTTTCTATCTTATCTACTTGATTCATGCATTATTCCAGACTTATGCTTAAACTGTTTGGCAGGCCATTCTATATTAAGGGAGGTAGATTATGTCAGTTTTCCTCTTAAGTTTTTGAAACAGCTGTCAACATTCAACTGCTGTTTTTGTAAATCCCAAGGCTGTAGCACTGTTAGAGAAGTACTGAACGCAATACAATAACCAGCTAAGCATACAAAGTATCCACATGTCAGCCTGTGGATTGAATCTTGCCAAGTAATTGCATTAAACAGTTTTGGCATTGAAAGAGCATTCCCACAATTGTTCTGCAATATTGAAATTTGTAGTTGTAATAGACATCTAAGGTTTAGGTCTGATGCTAAATTAACTTAAAAAGTACTGTGTCTTTAAAAGATAATGGATGTTTATTTATTCAGTCTAAATAATCAATCCTATATATTTTCCAGAAGCTGAATACTATTTCAGCTGTCAGAAATTACCTTGTCTCAGTGTTTGAACATTCCTCTCCAGGGGCAGGAATTCATTCTCAGCTGAAGGAAAACTGTTGGAGTTACTGACTATTGAATGAGGCATTAAACTGAAGTGGATGTAAAAGTTCCTCAGCCCTCTTCAAAAATGGCAGTGGTGTCCTTTAAATAATACTGTACAACTGTCTAATGGTGTACAAAAAACACCAAAGAATCCCGGATGCTGGAAATCAGAAATTGCAGAAAAATCTCAGCAGGTTAGGCAGTATCTGCGGAGAGAAAACAAAATTAATGTTTCCGGTCCACAAGTTCTGAAGAATGGTCACTGGACCTGAATTATTAACTATGCTTTCTCTCTGCAGGATGCTACCTGACCTGCTCAATTTTACCAGCAATTTCTGATGTTGTTTCTGTTTAATAGTACGTTTCCTGACATTGTAGCAGTGACTTCAGAAGCAATTCACTCCCTCTAGAACACTTCATAGAGAGAATATATGGGTGACTTCTCCTATTTTCATTTAAGGTATTTTGTCAAGTGAGGTTCATGGCATCTTGGCTTTGAGCAACATTTTTCAAGCCATCTTTTATTGGTCACCTTATTAATTACGCAGTCAGTCTCCTCAGCGTGCTTCTCATTGAATTGCACAATGCAAGAGGTGGAAATGCTCTCACTTCTCAGGCTTGGTGGTATTCATACCACTGGTGTCTAGTTGTACACCGCCTCGGTTTCTGCTCCTTACACACCGTGGTGCTCAGCTATTGGCTCTGAGGAAATAGCCCAAAAGTATGCTTACTCCATGATTTATGGACAGTGACCTGGGGGTGCCGGTGAATACAATGGTGGCATGGTGGCTCAGTGGTTAGCAATGCTACCTCATAGCGCCAGGGACCCTGGTTCGATCCTACCCTCAGGCAACTGTCTGCATGGAGTTTGCACATTCTCCCCGTGTCTACATGGGTTTCCTCTGGGTGCTCCAGTTTCCTCCCACAGTCCAAAGATGTGCAAGCTAGATGGATTGGCCATGCTGAATTGCCCATAGTGTTCAGATTAGGTAGGTTATAGGTGGATGGGTCTGGGTAGGATGCTCTTGAGGGTCAGTGTGAACTTGTTCAGCCAAAGGGCCTGTTTTCACACTGTAGGGATTCTAAAAAAGGACTGCCCTTGTTCCTGCAGATCACCGAAGGATAGCATGTTACCGGGCACAGCCAGCCTGGGCGCAGACAGTTAGGCTGGGCTAAACAGAATGAACAGTGGTACCGGGAAAAGGTTAATGATCTTCTATACTTCGCAGGAGTAAATGATCATCTTAATTTAGAGGCTGTTCATTAAGTATATTCATTATTGAGATAGAATTTTAATCAATAATAGGACCAGTGGTTATAGGGCTATAGGAAGAAAGTAGAGTTGAGGATTCTCAGACCTGCTATGATCTAATTGAATGTTGTAGTAGACTTGATGGGTTGAATAGCCTACTTCTAATCCTACATCTTATTGTCTTATTCAACCCGCTAAGAATTGCTTCTCTTTGATTTTCAGACTGGCTATTTTCCTGAAGCACATGTTAATGTGTTTGCCCTGTAAACTGCTGGTACATGCTACAGATGTGACATAGACATAGCCCGGCACTGTATAGCAATATGCCCATGGCACTAAAAAGGCAATGCAAGCCACAGAAGCTGGTACCCTCCAAGAAACTGCAAATTGAGTGAGTGTTAGGAAAACAAACAAAGGCACATACGATGTATCCCGTATAAATGCATGAGATGCATGTGCGTCCCTGTCTGTAAAGTGACTTGGCAGAAGCATGCACGTCCCTAAGCATCAAAGCCAAGTGTTAATGGGCTGAAAGTAGCGTGAGAGATGGACAAAAGCGAACACAATGATGTGGTGAAGCTGGTTGTTTGCCATTTCCAAATTGTATAGATGAAAGGTCAAGGTAGATGCTGGCCATGGACTATGCAATAACATTGTGCTGCATACACAGTTGAATGATATCCGGTACAAGCTCTCATTAAACTGTACGCTACCGCGTACCCACTCTGACTTTGATGGCAAATCATGCCACCTGGTTTCTTGGGGAAGGAGAAAAGAATTAGAAATGGTATAGAAGTAATTTGAGTTGAGCAAACAATGAATTGCATATGGATGGAAATAAAGTAGTCACTGCTCAATAGCAAGATTCTGAGTTCACCACTTAAAACTTCAGGTGAAAATTGTAAAACAGGTCCTTGGTGTCGCAATTCTGATTTTTTCATTCTTGCTGTATGTTCCCAACATCCTTGCTATTGCCCATGCCATGTCAGAGGGTAAAATTCCGCTCTAACTATGTTCCCTTACTGCCCATGATCAACATGTTTTATAATAGAATAAATTTGTGTTTTCCTACCCTTGGAGAGTGGGAGCCAATTTATTAACCCTAGCAGCTGTTTAAGAAAATACCATTTGATGATTTTGAATGCAGACAGTGAATTGGCTTCCTCATCATGTATCTTATTCACCAGTTCAAAGTCACTTCCAAATAAAAGATGGTGATTATATTGATTCCAACATCCTGTGTTGTAGTTTAACACCTTGAAAGTTTGAGACAACTAAGGTCTGTTTTTTGAATAGTTATTTCAGTTTTGTATTCGCACACCTCTGGAACGTTTCCTTTTGTCCCTCTAGAACTTTTAATCCACAGACGTCAGCTGACCCTGAGCCCGCTATCTTTTTCAGCCTCAAAAATAGTTCAAAATTCAGATTAAGACATGTTGGTACAGGACATATCAAAGATTTTGAGACTGAGAAAGATGCTTACGTAAATGTAAGTCTTCATTGGATGGTACACATTACTTTGACTCCACTTGATATTCGCTCTGCCTGGTGTCATAGCTAAGTTCTATTAAACAGATCTCCTCTCCCAGGAAAACCGTGAACTCTCGAGATAAGTTAACTTTTGAGAATTATTGAACTTTTGTATTGATTTCACTTGAGCAAATATAGCTGCACTAACTACATAGTGGAGACTGCCTGAAACAAGCTTTACAAATATCGGCCAGTTCCCAATCAAAAGTTTCCCCAGAAGATACATTGCATTCTATGTTTATGTCTTTTTACCAGAACTCACCCACTTTGGTTTTAAGTTACTGTAACCAATTTATTTTCCCATTGTCAAAACACTGACTCAAATCAAATTTGAGCTGTTGGTTGATTCCTTCCTAAATCGCTTCAGAATTGAAAAGCTAAAGACAGATTTTTTTTTCTGGTATTTACTTCGCTCATTCTTGTTCCAGAAGATTCATTCTAAGCTTCCATACAGAGCAGTACACATCTCCTATATTTAATATCCGTGTGCATGATCTTCGGTTGAGAATTATAAGAAATAGCTTTTTCAAGACAATTCATGCTACCTCGTCAAACTCCAACTAACTGAATTATTATATTATTTTTATAACAATTTATTTTATTATCTGATTCTGCTGTATCTATTTTAATACATTTTTTCAGGACCAGGAGTAATTTAAAAGGGTTGCTGGTCAAGAATGAGAGGCTTCACCAATTCCTATCCTGATCTGTCCCCAGATGTAAAGGTTGAATCTTTCCAGCCCTGCATTGGAGGACCTGGAGGCATGGGAGATAGAATAATAAAGGACAGCCATTTCTGACAGATCCCTGATTTATTCTCACTGCATTTGTACTTTTTCAGGGACAGGCAGGGGATCAGGTGGGTTGCCTGTTATTTTGTTAAGGCTCAATTACAGGTGATTTTGTGGCCGCTTGTTACTGCCAGAATGTCAACTGGTGCACACAGAGGCTGCCAGCTTAATAGATTTGGCTTTTCTGTGGCAGTATTGCGGGGAGCATTTTAACAGAGTTATAGACTCCATATTCCACTATCAGAGGGGCAAGCATTAAGAAGTCACAATCATAGCTGCACTCAACCTGCTGGAGGAGGTTCCCCTCCATCTGATGAACCTGTCACCTGGGATTTTGCTTATTTCTGTCCTGCTGTGTGGCAGCGCACTGAGGGATCCTCCCCGTGTTGAGGTCCTGGTCACTGACATGACTCAGCAGAGCTGCTGCTCATGGTTCCAGCCAGCTGCCTGCCTTCTGTTTGGGGCCTGCAGCATTGCATTCCCAGCCTGACATGCTTGATAGGACAGACTCAGGCGCCTCACTTGGTCCCGGTTCTGAAGTCCCAAAGCCCATGCTAAAAATTGGACCCAAGACGCTATCATCGAAACACACAGCTGCAGGAGTACAACTCCACCAGTTGCATTTGATTCTGCTAATATATCTTGTATTCCTCATATTGAGTGCTCCACACAGAGAACTTTGCTGTTTGGAGTCAGCCTTAATCTACATATCCACAAAAATGATACTTTCACAATTTCACAGTTTGTTATGCTATTGCTACTGTGCAAATTGTTGAAGCTGCAGGCTGATATGTTCCTGGCTCTTGATGGGCTCCATCCAAGGATCTTAAAGAAGTGGCTGGGGCGATAGAGAATGTGTTGGTTTTAATAAAAGGTGGAGTGGTTAACCCACTTCATTCTCACCCACTCCTGAGCTCACAATGCAGAGGGCAGTTAAGAACAAAGTCAGCTGCCCCCCGATCATGCATGAATAAAGAATTGAGGATCAACTGAGATTATTAAAAACTGAAAATAGACAATGCCCCCTAAAATATGATTAGCACAGGCTGGCGGACAGGAGGGGCCAGGCCATTCTTTAAAAGCATTTATAGAAAGGGATATACTATTTTCACAAGGTGCTGTTTGTGCATCAGGAGAAGATTGGTGGAGTAGCAGATAGAGAAGGGGACTATTGGAGAATGCAGCAGAATATAGATAGATTGGAGAGTTGGGCAGAGAAATGGCAGATGGAGTTCAATCCAGGCAAATGCAAGGTGATGCATTTTGGAGGATCTAAATCGAGAGCGAACTATACGGTAAATGGAAAAGCCCTGGGGAAAATTGATGCACAGAGAGATCTGGGTGATCAGGTACGTTGTACTCTGAAGGTGGCAATGCAGGTCGATGGAGTGGTCAAGAAGGCATACGGCATGCATTCATTCATTGGACGGGGTATTGAATACAAGAGTTGGCAGGTCATGTTACAGTTGTATAGGACTTCGGTTTGACCACATTTGGAATAATGCGTACAGTTCTGGTCGCCACATTACCAAAAGGATGTGGATGCTTTGCAGAGAATGCAGAGGAGGTTCACCAGGATGTTGCCTGGTATGGAGGGTGCTAGCTATGAAGAGAGGTTGACTAGATTAGGATTATTTACATTAGAAAGATGGAGGTTGAGGGGGGACCTGATTGAGGTCTACAAAATCATGAGAGGTATAGACAGGGTGGATAGCAAGAAGCTTTTTCCAGAGTAGGGGACTCAATTACTAGGGGTCACGATTTCAAGGTGAGAGGGGAAAAGTTTAGGGGAGATATGTGTGGAAAGTTCTTTACACAGAGGGTGGTGGCTGCCTGGAACGCATTGCCAATGGAGGTGGTAGAGGCGGGCACGATAGCGTAATTTAAGGTGTATCTAGACACATATATGAATGGGCAGGGAGCAGAGGGATATAGATCCTTGGAAAATAGGTGACAGGTTTAGATAGAGGATCTGGATCGGCGCAGGCTTGGAGGGCCGAAGGACCTGTTCCTGTGCTGTCATTTTCTTTGTTCTTTGTTCTTTGAGAATTCCTCAAAAGATGGTACCACCCCTTTCCTTCACATCCGCCTGCTCTGAAATACCCACCCTGATACCTCTTGTCCCCTTCAATAAGTTCCTCAAGCCCTCATCAACCCAGTACCTTGAATTTCCTTGGCTCGAGTCCGAGCTGTCTTCCTTGTGGCTTACCCGCCTATCTAATCAAGCTGTTCCAGTTACAACAGAACAACCATCCTGTCTTGGATGTTTGAGATAACAAGGTGTAAAGCTGGATGAACACAGCAGGCCAAGCAACATCAGAGGAGCAGGAAGGCTGACGTTTCAGGCCTAGACCCTTCTTCAGAAAATGAATGTTTCTTCACTGTCACTGGGTGAAATTCCACCATGGACTGCTGCAGTTCAAGAAGCAAGTTCACCATCCAATTCTCAAGGGCATGTATTGCCCTTGAGATAATAAATAAATAAATAATAAGGTAATAAATAACTTACAACACTGATGCTCACATCCCCTGAAGAAACATAAAAGAAATGAATATCAAGAGGTGTGAGACTTGGGAATGCATTAAAATGTCATGTCTTCCCAAGTGCTGTTCTTGTTCCACTAGCAGGGCGGCGGCATGTGCTCGTAATGTTGTCAAAGTAGTCGGAGTGGAGTTACTGCAATATATCTGGTAGGTGCTGCATGCTGCAGTCAGTATGATCAATAGACAGAGAAAATGTGTCAGACAGTGGATAGATTGTCAGTCAAGTGTGCTGCTTTGTCTTGAACGTCTTGTGTTATTGAAGCCTCATTTATAAGTGGAGAGCATTCCATCATATTCCTGACATGTACCTTGTAGATGGTGAGCATGTTCTGGGGAGTCAAGAAGTCAATTACTCATCACAGAACACTCAGCCTCTGAGAATAGTCTTGTACTTACAGTATTTATGTGGTTGTACCAGTTATATTTCTGAACATTCTGACCCGCTCCCCCTCCATCCCCAGGATGTTAATGGTGGGGAATTCAATGGTAGTAATGCCATTGATGTCAATTTTAATTAAGATATATTCCCGAATTTTGATGAAGACTTTAGAGATAGGGTAATTGACTATGCAGATGAGAGTCTGAAATATGCTATTGTATATTGTGACCTCAATGGTCCTGTGGATATCACCATTTCATCATGTTTCTGTTGTTAATATTGCTTAAAAGAAAATTGCAGTTCTGGCCTGAGCTTGTATGAAGAGCAAAAGAAACCAACCTAAAACAAAACGTATACATTTGGGAAACATAATGGGAAATTAAATTGTGAATCTCAAATTGGGATTTATAAATAGTCCCATAAAATTCTACTAACCTATCTAAGTGGTGCTGTCTCTTATGTATGTGTATATAGTTAAGTGATGCACATTCTCTGGTATTGCTTTTATCCTCTGAACAAGGCTGGACTGTCAGTTTTGTAACAACTACAGTTCTCTTTGTGTGCAGGTACTTTTATTACAGGGTGTAGCATGGTGACTCAGGAGTTAGCACTGCTGCCTCAGCACCAGGGACCTGGGTTTGATTCTACCTTTGGACACACTCTCTGAGTTCACACATTCTCCCCATCTCTGTGTGGGTTTCCTCTGGGCGCTCTGGTTTCCTCCCACATTCTGAAGATATGCAAGTTAGGGTTGATTGGCCACGCTAAATTGCCCATAGTGTCCAGGGGTGCGCAAGCTAGGTGGATTACCCATGGGAAATGCAAGGTTACAGGGATAGGGTAGGTGGGTGGGTCTGGGTGGGATGCTCTCGGAGGGTTGGTGTGGTTTTGATGGGCTGAATGGCCAGCTTCCACACTGTAAGAATTATTTGATTACAATACAAGGAGAGTAAAATGAAAAGTTCAACACAATAACGTATTAATTGATAGTAAATATGAACACAAGCCCCTAGTGTAACTCAGCTTTCACTAGCCATTGAATTGACAACACTCGACAAATTTGTAGAGGGAAGGAAATAGTGCTGATCTAAATGCTGCGCACAGATTTCATTGAAAATATATAGCAAAGCTAGCCGTGAAATTAGCTTGCTTAGCTTTATTTTTGAGCGCATTCATTTTAACTTATCGATCTCTTAATAGAGATCAATAAAACAACTAATCTAATTCCATTACATTTCTGTTTGTAATAAGCTTATTTAATTACTCTCAAGAGATAACAAGCATGGGGCTGGATGAACACAGCAGGTCAAGCAGCATCATAGGAGCAGGAAAACTTGACGTTTCGGGCCCAAACCCTTCATCAGAAATGGGGGAGGGGAAGAGGGTTCTGAAATAAATAGGGAGAGAGGGGGAGGCGGATAGAGGATGGATAGAGGAGAGGATAGGTGG
>JAHRHZ010000058.1:33407054-33436837 GCA_024137785.1 Ginglymostoma cirratum | reverse complement strand
AAGGGTCTAGGCTTGAAACGTCAGCCTTCCTGCTCCTCTGATGCTGCTTGGCCTGCTGTGTTCATCCAGCTCTACTTCTACATCAGTGCAGGATCGTGGGACTGGACAGAGGCTAGTGGGTCGCTGCTGAGATCAACCCCCTGGTGTTTGCTTCCAAACTCCTGCTAGCTTTCCCTACAGCCCAGCTTCAGAATCCTGGAACTCCCTTCCTAAAGAACTGTGGGTGTCCTTTAAACAAAGTCAGTAGCAGTTCAAGAAGATAACTCATTACCACCTTCTCCAAGGCAATTAAACACGGGCAATAAATGCTGATTCAGCCAACGAGGTCCATATTACATGAATTAATAAAACAAAATTCACATCTGCACTAAAGGTTTTTTAGATAGAGCAGCTTTGGTTCAGAGTTTTGGAGCTGCAGGCCAAACTCTACACACTGTGGAAAGGGTATGTCTCTACGTATTTTGTCCCAGGAGGCAATCACACCCTTTAGAATTGGCTCATATAATTTGGCCAGTGGTCAGGGACAGGACAGTGTGACTGCAAGTGAGGCAAGTTAGGGATGCAGAGGCTAGAAGCAAAGAAGTCAAAGCCTTCATAATTGACACGGCAGGTTTGAGGTTCTTCATTCTTGTTTAGATGACAATAGGGGCTGAAAGGTGCATGAACTAACTGACCATTGTACCATGGTGCAGGAAGCCATTTAAGCAGGAGGATCGAATGTAGTGGTAGTGGTGGACAGTATAGTGAGGATTTACACTTCTCTGCAGCAGTGAGTGAGAGGCCATATGTCAGGGTCCCTTCCCCATTACAAGCATTCAAGACCTGAGAGGAACTTAACAGTGGGAGGAGAAGAATCCAGTTATTGTAGACCATGTAGGTACCAATAAATAGGCAAGACAATAAACAGAGCTTCTGTACAATAAGTAGGCATGATGTGGAGATGCCAGTGTTGGACTGGGGTGGACAAAGTCAGAAGTCACTTGACACCAAACACTTCATCTGACGAAGGAGCAGCGCTTCAAAAGCTCGTGATTTCAAATAAACCTGTTGGACTATAACCTGGTATCGTGTGACTTCTGACTTTGTACAATAAATATGAAGAACTAGCATAAGTTAAGAAGCAGAACCTAAAAGATAAGAACTCTCGATTATTAGTGGAGCCATATGTGAACTTTTTTTATTCATTCATAGAATGTAGGCATCACTGGCTAGGCCAGCATTTATTTCCCATCTCTAATTGCCCAGAGGGTCAACAACTACAGAGGGTCTGGAGTCACATGTAGGCCAGACCAGGGAAGGATGGCAGTTTCCTTCCCTAAAGGACATTAGTGAAACAGATGGATTTTTCCTGACAATCAGCAATGGATTTATGGTCATCATTAGATTCTTAATTCCTGATTTTTATTGAATTCAAATTCCACCATCTGCCATGCAGGATTTGATCCCAGGTCCTTGGAATATTACCTGGTTCTCCAGATTAACAGTCCAGCAATAATACCATGACACCATAACCTCTCCTTGGTGCAATCGTAATCAGATCAAAGAAATGAATGCGTGGCTCAAAGACTGTTGTGCTAGAAGTGGGTTCCATGTCGTGGAGCACAGTTTTGGGGAAAGTGGGGTTGTATCACTGGGATCGTCTACATTTGAACCATGCTGGAGTACAACCACTTAACTAGGGAATAGAGATCCTTTTAAACAAAATACTTAGGTCAAGAGATCACATTTAGGAAGATATGGTAAATCAGAGTAGAGAAAAGACAAGAGAGAACAGTATTAATATAAAAAAAAAACAGACAGTGACAGGATGGCATGGAGAGTACAAATCTGAGAGTGAACGGCTTGAGGTTAAACAAATAATATAAGGACAAAACTGAAGGCACTGTATGTGAATACACATTGCAGAGGGAGGCTAATGTCCTGGGGTCAGAGATTGAAATCCCACCATAACAGATAGCAAAATTTAAACTGAATAATAAAATCTGGAATTTAAAAAAAAAGTTAGCCTATTGCTGGTCACTGTCATAAAAACCCAACTGGTTTGTCAATCCCGTTTACAGAAAGCAACTTAGGAAGTGAGGAGGGAGTTGGTTTTGCTCATTAATTATGGCATTAGCACAATAGAGAGGGATGATTTATGTTCAGGAAAGCGGTTTGAGTAGAGTTAAGAAAAGATAAAGGCAAAAAGTCACCTGTGGGAATAGTGATCAGGCCCCCAAACACTAACCACATGGTTGGATGGAATATGAAGGATGAAATAATGGAGCTTGTCAAAACTTGTCTACATACACACCAGAAAAATCAGCATAGTTACTTAGAAGAGCATATTTTGGAGTTAACCTGAAAGCAGGCCATACTAGA
Organism: Ginglymostoma cirratum; assembly: GCA_024137785.1. NCBI lineage: Eukaryota > Metazoa > Chordata > Chondrichthyes > Orectolobiformes > Ginglymostomatidae > Ginglymostoma > Ginglymostoma cirratum. Next base: position 33,434,476 of record JAHRHZ010000058.1, on the reverse strand, counting down.
TCTAGTATTATGGAATGAGACAGGATTAATTAATAACCCCATTGTGAAGGCACCCCTAGGATTCAGCAACCATAATATGATTGAATTTTATGTTAACTCTGAGAGAGAGATTGAGTAGGTCCAAAACTAGCATTTTAAACTTAAATAAGGGCAATTATAACGGGAATGAAAACAGAGCTAATTGAAGTGAACTGGCAAATTGGGTTAAGGGATAGGTCAAGATTTTCAGTGGCAGACATTTAACAGGATTTTTCAGAATACACAGAATTGCAATGAGTAGGAAAAATACCAAAGGAAAGATCCACCATTCATGATTAACTGGAAAGAGTGAGCGTAATATCAAACTTTAAAAATAAACATACAATTGTGCAAAGACAGCTGGTAGTTAAGAAAATTGTTTAGAATGTATTAAACAGCAAAGAAAGATTCAGGGCTGTATCATATAGTTTTTGATTGGTGGAGAGATTCTCACTGCGATGCTGAACATTGTGATTCTGACAGTAATGCTGAACATTGTGATTCTTGGGTTGTTCGTTGACGACTGCGGAAAGCTCCTGGCTTTGTGTCTTTGCTAAACGACACGGCAACACAGCAATATTGTGGATCTGCTATCTCTGGATCAGGGGGAACTTTGCAAACAGGCAAGGCAGGAATCCTGCAAGCATTTTGGTACGTTCAGAGCTAGCACTATGACAGTGAATGAAGAGCTTAGAAATGCAGCCTGGTCCAGGCAATGAGCTAGTTATATGTCCCTGAGTGCTCAGTGTCCTTACAACAGTATTGCAATGACAGTTGTCAATGTCACCCAAAATACAGCATCAAAATGCAAAATCAAACAAAATGGAAATGTGCCAAGAGGGTTCATAGCAGCTGGCACATGGAGTCATATGGACATACAGCATGCAGACAGATGCTTCAAGCCAACCAGTCCTTGCTGATCATAATCTCAAAATAAACTAGTCCCACCTGCCTGCACTTGGCCCATATCGCTCCAGACATTTCTTACTCATGTACTTATCCAAATGTTTTTAAATGTTGTAACTGTGCCCACATCCACCACTTCCTCTAGAAGTTCATTCATGAGCATTTTTTTTGCGTTTTTGACGGTATCAAAACTGAATCAAAATGAAAAGCTTACACTACTGAAATGTAATAACTGTAAGAAATCCAAAAGTAAATCTAGAAATAAGCCTGCAATCTCAGGAGGTGCTACAAGATCCATGCTACTCTCAGTCCAGCATTTTAGAACACTTCCCAACATGTCAGATGCCAATGTTTGTGGAAATGGCGCATGTGTGGCTGATGCCTATGGACTGTGTCCTGAGGTGTTGGTGCCTAGTGTCCAACATGGAGGTCATTTGGTGAGTTTAACCTGCCAACAGTCTGCTCTGGTTTTCATGTCGGGGTTTTCCAATGGCTAGCGTGCATGGTGAGTTTGGTAAGATCACAATCTGTGGCAAGTTAAACTGTTAATGAGGCCAAAAATGAGCAGGTTGGGTGGACTAGCCATGGTAAATGCAGGGTGTTAGGGTGGGATGCCCTTCAGAGGGACAATACAGACTCAGCGAGCAGAATTGCTTGCTTCCATGCAACAGGGATTCTATACGGAGTAGATGTTCCCTCCAGGGGAGATTCTAGAACTAGGGGTGATTGTTTAGAAATATGTTTAAGACACATATGAAGGGAATTGTTTTCCCTCAGACAGTCATGAGTTTTTGCTACTGTCTTTCTCACAAAGTAGCAGAAGCACAGTCCTTGAGCATTTTTAAAGCAGAGGTAGGTAAATTGTTGATAAGCAAAGGTCTGAATGGCTATCAGGGGTAGGCAGGATGTTGGGTAATCAGATCAGTCATAATCTTATTGACGAGCAGAGCAGACTCCTAATTTATATGTTCATATTCACTACGTGCAGCCCAGAAAGCACAACCCAAATAATTGAAGGCATAACCACAAAGACTTATAGATTGTTACCAGACAGCCGACGTATGAATCCTGGAAACGTATGGCTCTGAACAAAAATGGATCTTTTTCATTATTCCTGAAACCACGTTCTTGCTTTGACAGCGTTGCACTGTTCTGATGTCACAGATTCCCTCTGATATTCTCATTGTCCACTCTCCCCAATCCCACTTCCACCCTCCTCTTATGCCAAAGTGTTTCCTGGTGCAGATGAATCTAAAAGTAATATAGGTTTACAACGCAACTCTCAAATGCACTAAGGCCAAAAGATGCAGAACCACCAATGGGAAGTAGCATCACACAAACTTCAGTACCTCTGCAGTCAATGGTAAGTTGTAAAAAAGCGATCTATACTGGGTACAACACAACCAGCAGGTGGCAGCATAACACTAGACTGAGGAGTCTGAAGCTACCAACTGGTATCTGTTATGGAACTTGCTTCTACTGTATTGTAAATGCTGAATGTGTCTAACTGAACATAGATCTATAACCATCCATATATTTTACTGAATGTAGTAGAAGGGAGGAAGTTATCAATGGGATACCTGATAACACTACCAGCAGTAACATCAGGTTAAATAATATTTACTGTACAGAAGGCCTTACTTCAGAGTTATGCAGAGTTCACTCTCTGCTCTCTATATAATGTGTGGTTAACAAAACATTCTGCTAACTAAGACCTGCTCCTCATCCATCTCTGAGCGTGCTTACCACATGGTGGCCACATGAAAAACGAAAAACCTTTTGTCTAAAGAATGAGAACTGCACCCAACAGTGCCTGGTACTGCCGTGAAATCTATACAAGGACAAGCTATAGGACAGGGGGGAATAAAAAATCAGCAATCAGAATCTTTGGAATTTCCCTACCCCTGAGAGTTATGGAAGGTCAGTCTTTGAGTATGTTTAAAGTAGATCTTGATAGATTTCTAATTACCAATGATATAAAGTATTATGGGGATAGTGTGAGTAAATTGAAGTGTTCAATCAGTGATGATCATATTAAGTGAGGCAGTAGACTAGGACGACTGAGTGGCCTGTTCCTGTTCCTAAGCCAGAGAGACTGTACTCAGATCTCCAACTCTTATACAAGGTGGATGGCTTGTGAAATCAACGTGAAAATTGACACAATTCCAGTCAAAATTCCCCAAGCAATTCATGGATCTGAGGAAACTGAATCCACCTCATCACGTTATGTTAAGACATGATGGAAAAAGAGACCAGTTTCCTTCTTCATCCCAAGGAAGGTTCCACACCCTCTTGTACAGAAAGTCAGATGGGGAATTGAAACAATCTGCCTGGAGGCATTATCACCATTAGGGCAGCCTATCAGCTGGTGTTCAGGGATAATTCCTTCCCTGAAGCCCACTGATTCTATATATCTGCACAGACCTCAGGCAGTTAAATAAGGCCTTGAAAGGGAGGTCCAGCCCAGGGACTCTTCTAGATCAAACCCTGCTGGAGCTTGGTTTTTACTAATCTGGACATGAACGACAGTTTATGGTAGCTACCTTTAGATCTAGTTTGGGAGATAGTGTTACAATTGGCTGGCTTTTGGAACCACATCTGTACTGGATATTTTCCACTGAACCATGAATGGCATGGATGAAAGGCAGGAAGGAGTTATCCACCACATGGACAAGATCCTTATCCATGGATCCAGTGTGCAGGAACAAGATACATGGATGCTTGCAGAACACAGAACTCATGTTTCACCAAAATGTGAGCTCTCTAAACCTATGATCAATGTTTTCCGATGTTTCATCCATGCATCTGGCATCAAAGCTGATCCCTGTCAGACAAAAGCCATCAGGGATTCCCATTTCCTTGCTATCTTATGGGGCTTTATAGCATGGTCAATCAGCTGGGGAAGTTCCTCCCTTGTTTGGTGTAGGTGAGCGAACTACTACAACAATTACTAAAACAGGGCTAGGGCGGGTATCAGGATGAACACCAACAGAAAGCATTTGAAAATCAAGCTCATGTCAATTCAAATACTAACTCATTATAACCCAGATCTTCCCAATATCGCCACAGCAGAGGCTTTGCTCATCAGCTGAGAGCCGGGCTGTTCCAGACTCAAAGAGACAGTACTTTCAGGGCACTGGCAGCAATGACATGATTCCATTCATAGGCAGGGCTAGAAAGGCCTATTGATAGGCTCTTCATTCTCATCCAGATGGCAGCACCTTCAGAGGCACCGTTCTGTCTTCAAAAGTTGTTTCTCGTTGCATCCTCACTTTGCAATGTCCTGCCTCCGCCACCGACATACCACTGCTCAAGGAAATTCTCACGAGATACACAGCATTGCAGACTTGGTCATTGTAGATAAGTTCACAATGACTACTTTAAATGCTTCCTGAAGACCTATGTTTTACATCAATTAGTATGAGAAAGATGTCTCAATGTTAAAAACCCTGTTGAAGAAGAATGACGATACTAACATAGTTTTACTAAACTACCCCTCCACACCACTACTTAATAATCTGGCTCCATCAGACGTGTGAAAGACTATAAACTCAGCTCCTGGCCCATACACTAGCAACGTTTATAAAGGCAGCCCCTGGACTGCAACTGACAGAAACTCAGAAATGGACAAGATGATGTCAGGATTCCAACCCAAAGTCACCTTTAAAGGAATTAACCCTGCATGGACCTGAACATACCTCCTCCTGAAACAGAGGTTTTCCCAGTATCATAAAACCTGAGTCCAGATCATTTTTACATATACAGTTGAACAAAAGTGGTTCAAAACAAATCCTTATGGGACACAACTACCCACTTTCTATCACCCTGAATAACTTCCCCTAAATTCTTACACTGTTTGCTAAACTATAGATATACTTCAAGTAGTCATGCTATCTGCCCCCTCATACGCCATTGTTATGTATCTCTCACATGGCACCTTAATAAAAGTCTTCTAAAAGTCCATATATACCAGACCCATATGACAGCCATTATCTGCACTTCCTATCTTTTTAAATCACGAAAACTGGATCAATCATGTCATATTTTTAGGAATCAATGCTAACTAGTTTCAATTATATTTTCTCACGTGAAACGATTAACTGTCTCAACACTTATTTTGTCACTGACATTAAGGAGACCAGTCTCTCTCCTTGCCTCTCTCTCTCGCTTTCTCTCTCTCTCCTCTCTCTCCCACACACACACACACACACACACACACACCCTCCCACACATGCACACAGAGAAATGCTGTCGAATACGGAAAATCTAAAAACAATGACAAGGGAATGTGCTCTCGTCTAATACAAAAGTCTAATTGTAGGGTCAAAATGATGCAGGCCAAGGTTAAAACATGTGGTAGAGGAGATCAATCAAGTTATAATGGTTAGCTGGTTCCTGGGTCGGGCATTAAAAACCAGTCGAATGTGAAATAGTTGGACTACAAACTTGCACATTCTTATTTGCACATCTAATTGCATAAACAGATTTTTAGGACAATAAACTAAATCAAAATTCTTTTCTAAAAAATGCATAAAACACAAGATTTAAACTAAAGTGGCAGAAGAATGCAAACCTATACAGTGAGACAGAAGAGAGGTAAACATGGGCAAAAGCAAAAAAGGATATTGTTGGTAATCAGGGATTTTAGCTACGTGGAAAGGTTGGATAGACTGGGTTTGTTTTCACTGGAATGCAGGATGTTGAGGAGCGACTTGGTAGAAGTTTGAAGATTTGAAGATAGTTTGAATTTGAAGAAGTTTGAAGATAGAAGATTGTGAATGGCATGGAAAAAAGTGAAAAGCATGAGGCTTTTTCCCAGAGTGGAGGGGTCAATTGCTAGGGGACACATTTTCAAGGTGTGGTGTGGGGGTGTAGTTTAAAAAAGATGAGCGAGGCAAGCTTTTCACACAAAAGGGTGGCGAGTGTCCGGAATGCGCTGCCAGAGGAGATGTTGGAAGCAGACATAATAGCAACATTCAAGAAGCAGCTGGATGAATACATGAATTGGAAGGGACTAGAGGGATATGGATCCTGAAAGTGAAGACAGTTTTAATATGGAAGGGTAAAATGTGTCGGCGCAGGCTTGGAGGGCCAAAGGGCCTGTTTCTCTGCTGTACTGTTCTTTGTTCAAAAGACAGAATGAGAAATAAAGGAGATGGGCAAAGAATTCAAGGATAAAATTCAAACATCGCCACAGTGCAAATTATAGACTAATTAGCCTGACATCGGTAACAAGGAAAATGCTAAAGCTTTGTATAAAATAGCAGAGCACTTATAGAATTGTGACAGGATCAGATAGAGTCAGCAAGGATTTACAAAATGGGAATAATGCTTCACAAATCAACTAGAATTTGTTGACGATATGACTTGTAGTATTGATAAGGGGGAGACAGTGGATGTAGTTTACTTGGATTTTCAAGGCTTTTGATGAGGCTCGACCTAAGAGATTAGAATGCAAAGTTAAAGTGCATGGGATTGGGGATTGGTGTTCGGACATGGACAGAGAGCTGGTTGGCAGACAGGAAACAAAGATGGGGATAAATGGGATAATAATGCAAAGAACTATGGATCCTGGAATTCTGAAACAGAAACAGGAATTGCTGGAGAAACTCAACGGGTCTGGCAGTATGTGTGGAGAGAAAGCAGAGTTAACATTTCAAGACCATGTCTCTTCTTCAGAACTGATAGCAGCTGGGAAAAGGTGGTAGAGATGCTGTGAGGATGATGCAGAGATGCTTCAGTAATTTGGACAAGTTGAGTGAGTGTGAAAATGCATTGTAGATGAGGTCTGATGTGGACAAATGTGAGATTAATCACTCTGGTAGCAAAAATAGGAAGGCAGATTATTATCTGAATGGTAACAGATTGAGAAAAGGGGAGGTGCAATGAGAGCTGGGTGTCCTTGTATATCAGTCGTTGATAGTAAGTATGCAGTGCAGCAGGCAGTGAAGAAGGCAAATGCTATCTTAGCCTTCATATGAAATTCTAAGAGGACTAGACATGTAAATGCAGGAAGAATGTTCTTGATGGATGAGGAGTCCAGAACCAGATGTCACCATTTAAGGAACGGGATTCAGACTGAGATTAGGAGAAATTTCTTCACCCAGAGAGAGATGAACGTGTGGAATTCTCTGTCACAGAAAGCAGTCGAGACCAAAACACTGACTGTTTTCAAGAAGTAAGGGATATAGTTCTTAGGGCGTTTGGGATCAAATGGATCAGAAGAAAGTGGGAGCAGATTACTGAGCTGGATGCTCAGCCATGATCATATTGTATAGTTGAGCAGCCTTGAAAGGCAGAATGGTCTAAGCCTGCTCCTGTTTTCCATGGAAACAACTAAACAGGCAAGAGCTTGGAATACTCTTCACAGACAAAAAGACCAATTTTACATAGATGTAAAACTAAATAAAAAAGTTTCTTTAAACGGTCGATTAAATGGTCAATACCTATTACTTACATTTTCTTCCTTAGTTGGTGGAGTCACTAGGCTGACAACAGTGATAACAATCGCTGTAAGTACACACAGTAGCAAAGCAAAGTAAAGGTAATGCATATTCTTGAGGACGTCAGGTCTGTTATCCTCGTCACCACATGATGGAGCTTCATAAACAAACTCAACTATCATTCGAATTAGACCGACAACCAGGCCTGCCATAAGGCCCCAGAAAGCACCCTGTGACATAAACAAACATGTTCCATTATTTTTACTGCCGATTATTTCAGCAAAGTCCATTCATTATCTAACTATCACATTTACTGCACAACGAAATAACTATAACAACCTGTACAGAAAATGATAAAACTTTTCATGGCTCCATTGTAAGCAAGGAGCACAGCTATATACAACGTGCCATGGTGCTACTCATTTATTTCAATTCCAAAAAGAAATATACCTGTTTTAGTAGGTTTATGAAGGTCTTTAAATCAATGGGCAAATTGCATGTCATCCCTTTGGGGTGAGTGTAGTGGTGGGCAGTGCATTTAATCTGGCAGAAAGGTAGCAGGTGGGGCCTTGGCACCTTATACCTCCTGCCTGACTCAGCCAGTTAATTCGCCTCATCATGCTGCTGCTTGTATTAACCCTGTAGTGAGTGTGGGGGGATCGGGGGACAACTTGTAATGGGGAAATACAAGCCAAATGAGCCACTGGCAGCTCTCACTGCTGACCTGCTTACCTGTAACCTCCGTACTCCTGTGACCATGGGTCCAGCATTGATACATGGTCTTGGGGTAGGGCGCTGTGTCAGCAGCAGGTCCAACACCGAGCAGCACTGTAGCTCAGTAACGCTGCTGGTGTTAACTGAGTGACACTTAATATAGCCCACCTTCCCTGAAGGATGAAGTACAGGGATCTGAGGAGCTAGAAGGATAGATCCCCAGCACCTCCTGTAAGTACCACCCAATTCCTGAACTTTCCTGTCATTGAATTTATCCCTTCACATGCTATCTGCACTAATCTTATAAATGCACTGTGTCACTGGAGATATTATATTAGACATTGAATCCTTCGCATAGTTCTATGGGAGAAAGCGTAATGGCAGCACAAGCCTGTGTTTAGGCTGTGTGCTATAGATAAATAACGTTAAAACCTGCTGTCGTGGTTGGAACCAGGTAGATCACTGACTGTGAGATCCTTGATTGGGGCTGTTAAGCCAGGTCAATCAGGGAGCCCACTTAAAGTGCTTCACCTTGGACAAGGGTGGTTGGACCAGCCTCGGTCTTGCTAGGCTCCCCACAACGTTGCAGACACATCGGGACAGTCAGGAGTTTGGTGGGAAGGCCACCCAGGATATTTCTTGGCATACCCACCTACAAACCCATTGGCAGGGGCCTGTAAAATTCTGCCTGATATGTCTTTTCGATACTGTGCACTTAGGCAGCACATACGTCAAAGAGAAACTGATTGAGAGATCCATGTTCTCCATTGGTGTGATAATGGAATCACCACAGTAAGGGTCAATGCTGTCAGGACAGACAGAAAAAACAACCAGGCCTTCATTTCTTTTTGTCAGTGACAGCCATCATAAAGTATGTACAATAAACTTTGTTTAAACTGGCACCTTATGAAGTGGCACTCTCAATAAACCTGCTGAAATAATATACCTGAAATACCTGAAATTTTTTATATTATTGCAATCTCTACAATAACCAAGTAGTCAGTTGAGGATGTGAATGAGCGGGTTCTCTGCTGGGGAATTTTTATTTAAGGCAAAGGTGTATTATTATTTAAGTGATTTATGCTGTGAATAAAGTATAACGGTGATATGTAAACCCTCTGCATTACATTATTGTGTGCTTTTACATTGATTGTGTGGACGTTTTGATCAACCGGAATATTTGATCAACCAACATTCTCCTTGTCCCATAGATATCATAGAATCATAGAGTCCCTACACTTGGCCATCAAGTCCATACCGACCCTCCGAACAGCATCCCACCAGACTCACACCCCCTCTATCCTATCCCTGCATTTCCTGTTGCTAATCCACCTAACCTGCATATCCCTGGACACTATGGGCAATTTAGCATGGCCAATCCATCGAACCCGCACATTTTTAGACTGTTGGAGGAAACTAGAACACCCGGAGGAAACCCACGCAGGAGTTTCTGTACTTGCAGAAAAATTGAAAGCATAGAAACTAGGAGCAGGAATAAGCCATTCAGCCCTTTGAACCAGTTCCATCATTCAAAAGAACAATACTAATCATCTGTCTCAATGTCATATTCCCACTTTCTCCCCATACCCACTAAAGCATTAAAATCTAGAAATGTATCTCTTTCTTTAATATATTCAGTGACTTGGCCTCCACAGCTTTCTATGTAGAGAATTCCACAGGTTCGTGACAATCTGAATGAAGAAAGTTTTTCTCATCTCAGTCTTAAATGGTCCACCCAGGTCTTGCTACTGTGTTCTCTGATTCTAGAATTGGACAATCAGATTAAAACAGAATTGGAACTTGACAGTAATAGCCATCCATCAAAAATCCTTCCAATAATGTCTGTGATGTATCTGAAGAATTGTCACTTGGCTGAATCCATGAAGTTATAACCCAGGCAGTTTGGTGAAGCCACTGCTGATTTAGAACCTCAGTTTTCTGCTAACATAAAGGTGACATTGAACAGCCTGTTTGTTTTTGAGTCAATCTTTTGTAAACACCTTGCCTTTATTTATTTTAACAGACATAATCTGTAAAAGATTTAAAGATACCTTCAGCAGGCTGACCATTATTAGAATATTAAAAAAAACAGCACTTGTAACAGCTCTCACCCCCTGGTGTTCCAAGCCAATAAAGGAAACATTAAGAGGGGCGACCAAAAGCTTGGTTGAAGAGACATCGAGAATTTGAATTAAGGCAAAATAAATACATTTTGGATTATAACACTGGTATCAGAAAGCAGTGAGATGGTCACAGCAATTCGACCGTGTCACAAATTCCCAAATGGGAAATAAAACCTGTCACTGGGTACAGCACCAAGTATCCCCGAAATATGGTACGGGTTCTTACCTGCTCATTAACTCTCTTCCAGAATACTGCCATAACGAAAACTGCAGTGATTGGTGGTGCGAGGTAACTTGTAATGGACTGAATGTAGTCAAATAGCTTGCCACTGTTAGCTGTCTGAATAATGGGGATCCACAATATACTGATGACAACTAGGAAAACAATAAATATCCTGACAAAGAAAAGGAAATTAATGTAGAAGCAGGAGAAAAGAATATTACATGCTTTATTTCCCCTGGTGGGGAGGATAACCATGAAAAATAATGTGAAAACAACATTCAGGCACATCTTCTGCACGGGTCAGGGGTCCTGTATGACTACTACAGATCTCGGTACTGATTCAGGTCTGTACGTCAATTACCTACATTATTTATGGACACATTTTAATAATGCTGAAAAGACTGAAGAGATTTTCTTTATTATGAGGAAGCAGAACAGCGGAGTAAAAATACTAAACAATATGAGTGCTCCTCATTGCTGCATTTGCGGAAGTTTTGAAAAATAAAAGATGCGTTTCTTTCCTTTCGTATGACTGTTGCACAAATAACTCTCCAGGAATCTCTAAACAATCATATTAAGAAGAATGAAAGACATATGAAAAACCTCTTTCCCATTTATAAATGTTTTCAAGTAATAAAGACATTAAGGTCGCTTCACAGAAAAAGCACGTGGAAAATGAATACCAAGATAATAAAGGAAGTATTAGGACTGGCTAAAAGCTAGCTTGAACAGATATTGGAAATTTGAATTCAAATTCTATTAATTTATTAGTTCATACAATGTAGGCGTTGCTGGTTAGGCCAATATATATTGATCATTCACGATTGTCCTTGAGAAGGTCATTATTCAGTTAAATTAAATGCATCTGGAATACCAATCAGTTCATAACCATGAAGCTGTCATCAGTCAGAAAATCCCTTTTGGTCACTAATGCCAATTGGGGAACAAAAGCTGTCATTGGGAGTAGCATCAGGCATTCCTGAAAGTGTAATGCCAACCTAGTGAGGGTACAGCAGAACTACAAACATGCTAAACAGGGGAAACAGTGTGGTTAAGGACAGAGGCATGTGACTAATTGCTGTGCTAACTTAGAAGGAGGCAAATTCTGCTTCAGATCACAGAATCATACAGGGCTGAAGAGACCCTTCTGCCCTGCACCAACTAAAATACTGTAAATTTATACTAGCCCTACTTTCTAACACTTGGACCATAGCCTTGAATACAATAACATTTCAAGTGCTCATCCTAGTACTTTACAAAAGTTGTGAGGTTTCCCACCTCAACTACTATCCCAGAAAATGTATTCTAGATTTTCACCACCCTCTGGGTGAAAAATGTTTCCTCAAATCCGCTCTCAACCTCCTGCTTTTCATCTTAAAATTACTCCCTCTTGGTACTGATCCTTCGCCTAAAGGAAGTAGCTGTTTTCTATCTAGTCTTCCCACAGCCCTCAATCTTATACACCTTAGTCATAAAACAATAAGATATAGGAGCAGAATTAGGCCATTTGGCCCACTGAGTCTGCTCTCCCATTTGATCATGGCTGACATGGTTCTCAATCCCATTCTCCTGCCTACTCTCTGTCACCTTTGATCCCATTACTAATCAAAAATCTACTGATCTCTGTCTTAAATAAACTCAATGACTTGGCCTCCACAGCCTTCTGCAGCATTGAGTTGCACAGATTAACGACCCCCTGGCTGAAGAAATTCCTCTTGATCTCAGTTCTAAAGTGTAATTGATTCACTCTGAGGCTGTGCCCTCCGGTCCTAGTCTCTTCCACTAATGAAGACATCTTCGCCATGTCCACTCTGCCCAGGCCTCTCAGTATTCTGTAAGTTTCAATAAAATCCGCCATGTTCCTTTGAAACTCCATTGAGTACAGACTCAGAGTCCTCAACTGCCCCTCGTTTGACAAGCTCTTCATTCCCAGGAGAAGTCTCCTCTGGAAGGCTTCTGATGTCAGTTCATCCTTCCTTAGACATGGGGCCCAAAACTGCTCACAGTATTCCAAATGCAGTCGAACCAGAGCCTTTTCCAGCCTCAGCAGTACGTCTCTATTCTTGTATTCTAACTCTCTTGAAATGAATGCCTGTTGAAGGGTGTAAACCTGAAATGTCGACTTTCCTGCTCCTCTGATGCTGCCTGGCCTGCTGTGTTCCTCCAGCTTAACACTGTATTGGCTCTGACTCCAGCATCTGTGGTTCTTGCTATCTCCCAACGACTTAGCACTACTTAAGTGCTGGCCAGTTGCATGCAGTGTCAGGCCAGATTTTCCTCCTCTCTAGATGGGTGAGCAGCAGCCAGGTCCCGAATCTATGTTCCACAATCAGCCTGTTGTCCTTGCAATGGACAGGCTTAAATACTGGCTCAGTCACATGACATGTCCACATCACATGAGTGAGTTTTAAAAATAAGATGGTAAATAGAGCTCAACTGCTTCTCTCTCACTGCTCAGCTGGACATTGGCACAGAGGTTGAGTACAAGTATTCCCAAGTGAGTTTTGCACATTCTCTACCACATCAGGGTAACCAAACAAGTAACACCGGCTCCTGATCACCCTGGCAAATGCAATACCATTAATGCATGGCATAGTTGTACTGGGACGCTTCTAAAGAACCTTCCAGCCCCAAGGGTGAGATGGGCCTATACATCTCACTGCGGTGTAAGTGGGAAAAGTGACAGCAAAAGTGACTTAGGGAAGAAGAGCTTATACCAATAAATGTTTCCCAGAGGAAGTCTCTCTCTGCAGACGTTTCAGAATAAATCAGAGTCAAACAGGACACGACACTCCTCCTTCAGCAGGAAAACTTGGCATACCTCCACTGGAAATGAAAATCTAATGGTTTCTATAATGTGTGGTCAATCGTCAATGTCAAGTATACTCCTGGGTGACAAGTTAAAAATCTAACAAGTGTCAAACACACCCCGGGACCCTTCCACGTGACCTTTTTTTGAATATGGTAATGAAGCTCGTTCTTAGTCTCAGCAAAAGTGTGGTTGTCTGAATCAAGGGCTACCCAAAACAGACAGTACACAACCATTCAGCAGTTTGCTAAGTTGATGATTTTTATTCTTATTAATATTCCCCTGTAAATCCAAGTTTTGAATCATTTTTGTTGAAGTCTGAACCTACCTGCCAACAATCATCAGCTCCAGTTCAGTGGCATTTGACCGAAATCTCTGCCAGATGTCCATGGTGAAGAGTGTGCTGCTGCTGTTAAAGATTGAGGTGAGTGAACTCATTAAAGCAGCCATCAACACTGCTATCATTAGTCCCCTCAAGCCTGGTTCAAAATGAACAAAGAAAATAAAAGCAGTCATTTTTAAGACAAATTTTTTTTTGGTGCAGGGACATGTGGGGGAAAGGGAAACAGCAGCCATAACCCAGAACTTCTGAATTGAAACCCACAAATCTCTACAATGTAAATTGACGTCAGTCATAATCTCATTAGTCACTTACCAAGAAATGCAAGTGATTAAATCCTATAATTACTGTTATAATTAAGAGATGATCCGCTTGCAGACATTTGTGGTTGTTAACCAATGACCTCAAAAATGAGCAATCCACCAGCTCAGAGCAAAAGGGCCAGATTTTTGTCACAGGGATGTGTTTTGGGAGTCAGCAAATTTTTCTATTCCTGTGATCTGATTGCACCCTGGGAGAAGCCCACCCATCCTATTTTCATGATGGGGAGTTGTGAATGGGCTGGAGATAGGTCCATCCCCAACAGAGATCGGCCTGAAGTGGTCACAGAGCGAGTGGATGGCAAAGCAAGAGGTTTAGAAAGCTCAACTCCATTTACCAGATCACTGGCCCAGTCGTAGAGGTTCTCTTGCCTTCATGGTCTGCCCCATGCAAGCCCCACGCCCATCCATATCTCCATGTACAGTCCAAGCTCCTTCCATTCCCACTCAACTGGTTGGTTTTTTTTTTAGTCATTGAGGGAATGTGGACTTCACTGACTAGGTGAGCATTTACTGCCTATCCCTAAATGCCCTTGAGAATGTAGATTCCTTTGGAACTGTGTAAACAAAATCTTGTTGGAACGAGTTTAATGGCCCTTCTTGGAACTCAACCAAGTCAGTATAATTGGACCATCTGGAAAAATACAGATGTTTGGCAATTTGCTTACCCTGCCTAAGTTGAAGCAGTTGCCAAATGGCCTAATTATGAATGCTTGGCTGAGTTCCAAGAATTACTAATGGACTCAGTTCAGCTGAGATTTATCTAATCAGCTGCAAAGGGGAGTGCCATTTTGTGTAACCAACATCTTTATTACCTTGTAAAACCTGATTTTTCTTTCAAAAGCTTTTTCAAAGCATATATGTTTACTTAGATAAGATTAAGAGCTGTGCATTTCAAGTTTCCTTAGTGCGATGTCCAATGAGTGTTTGAATGACAACTTTATGAGTAAGTGGGCTTAGAATTTTTAAGGGGAGTGCTGAATGCCTAAGTGTTCTTTTGGTTCATGATTAAAAACTGAAGCTCCCCCCGTGGCCCGTTTCCAAGGCAGGATGGTAATCAGCTCGGAGTTAAATTGGAGATTGTAGTCGTCCCATGCATCTACTGTCCATGTTCTTCTGGACTGTGGTTGTTATGGGTTTGGAAGGTGATATATAAGGAGGCTTTTCTGAATTCTCTAATTTCTGCAGTGCATTTTGTAAATGGTTATTGCTATTGGGCTATTGAGTGCACTGGTGGAGGAAGTGAATATATGTGGATGCAATTCTAATTAAGCAGGCTGCTTTGTCCAGGATGCTGTCAAACTTGTCAGTTGTTGTTGGAGCTGCACACATCTAAATAAATAGGGAGTATTCCGCCATACTCCTGACTTGTGCGTTGTAGATGGTGGATAGGCTTTAGGGTGTCAGGAGGTGAGTTACTCACTGCAGGATTCCTAGCCTCTGACCCACTCTTGTACTCAAAATATTTAAACGGCTTCTGATCAGTGATAACCCTCACGATGTCAATGTTCGGGATTCACTGATAGTAATGCCATTGAATGTCAAGTGCTGATGTTTAGATGGTCTCTTATTGGAAATGGTCATCACCCGGCACTTTTGTGGTATGAATGCTGTTTGCTCTTATCAACCCAAGTCTGGATTTTGTTCAGGTCTTGCTGCATTTGAACAAGGACTGCCTCAGTCTCTGAGGAATTATGGGTGGTGCTGAACATTGTGCAACCATCAGTAAACATGCTCACTTCTGACTGTAGGATGGAGTGAACATCATTGAGATGA
Organism: Ginglymostoma cirratum; assembly: GCA_024137785.1. Classification (NCBI taxonomy): domain Eukaryota; kingdom Metazoa; phylum Chordata; class Chondrichthyes; order Orectolobiformes; family Ginglymostomatidae; genus Ginglymostoma; species Ginglymostoma cirratum. Next base: position 33,418,804 of record JAHRHZ010000058.1, on the reverse strand, counting down.
AAATGGTTAGGCCTAGGTCACTATACTGAAAAACTCCCTGGGACTTTCTGTGTTTCAGTGGTAATGCCCCTACCTCTAGATCAGGGAGGTCCAGGTTCAGGTCATACCTATACCAAAGGTAACAACAACATCTCTGTACAGGTTGCTAAGAAACTATCTACCCTGAGGAACTCCTGCAGAGATGTCCACATTGTTGGGTAAATGTTGGTTTTTGTAGCCATACTGGAACAGCTTGACTAAGAGTGCAGCAAGTTCTGGAGCATATGTCTTTAGTACTGGCAGGGTCCATAGCCTTTATAGTATCCAGTGCTTTCAGTTCTTCATTTGCTGTTATGTGGAGTGAATAGAATTGGCTGAAAACTACATCTCTGATGTTGGAGATCTCTGAAGCAGGCCGAGGTGGATCATCCAAATGTCACTTCTTGCTGAAGATTGTTGCAAATGCCCTGCCTTTTACACTGATGTGCTGCACTCCCCCTTCATTGAGGATGGGGACATTTATGGAGTCTTGTGTTTCAGTAAGTTAATCGTCCACTACCATTCATGGCTGGATGTGGCAGGATTGCAGAGCTTAGATATGATCTGTTGGCTGTGGCATCACATAGCTCTATCACTTGCTACTTATACTGAGCTTGGCAAAATGTTGCAGTGATTCTCACATATAGTCCATAATGCTATCTCTGTCACCAGTGGGAGAGAGAGACTAACGTGGTGAATGGGGTGCCAACTGCTTTGTCTTAGATTGTATCAAACCTCTTGAGTATTACAGTTGCATTCATCCAGGCAAAATGGACAGTATTCTATCACACTTCTGACTTGTACCTTGTAGATGGTGGGACAGCTTCGGTAGGTCAGGAAATGTTATTAGCCACTGAGTTTCTAGCCTCTAGACCACTCTTGTACTAGCAGCATTTATACAGCTGATCCAGTTAATGTCTGATCAAGTTCAACTCAGGGTGTTGAGCATTTATAAGTTTGAAGTAGCACTGTCCATTGGAAGAAATGTCCAAAGGCCCGATCTGATTAATCTAACGCAACAGTCACTAAAAAACGAGTGAAATAGCTGCAGGCTGGAATAGAGGTGGACAATGTCCAGCTCTATTTTGTTATTTGTTCAAAACATTTCCACAGGGTAGTTAAGATTCATCCTAATAAATCTCTGATTTAAGTGTTTGATTCCTGGCAATTAAGGCTTATGTTATTGATTTTGATGTTTTTGGGTTCAGTTAACTGAACCCACTGAAATTGCCCAAATAGCAGAGATCTTTCCATTTGGAATCCAATGGTTTTGTAAATTCTACTTTTGTGGAAAAAGTCTGAATAGAACGCGTCTTGGAGAAAAAAGGGAAGTTAAGTCATCCTGTGCCAGTTGCAAGTTCCCCTCCGAGTCACTCACCATCCTGACTTGGGAATATATTGCCATTCCTTTAGTGTCACTGGATCAGAATCCTGGAATTCCCTCCATAAGGGCATTGTGAGTTAACCTACAGCACATGGACTGCGGCAGTTCAAGAAGGCAACTCACCACCGACTTCTCAAGGGTGACTAGAGACAGGAAATAAATGCTGGCCCAGCCGGCAATGCCCACATCCCATGAGTAAACAATAAAAAAAAGTGAGCTACAGAGTCAGACTGAACTGCATGGTTTGTCTGCCTGACTTCTGTTGGAAAATTGACATCTTGCTGTGGTGGTGCATAATCTGGTGGAAGAAAATAACTTTCAGAACGATGATACAAAATATATCAATTATGAATTAATAACAATAGTTGATGGTTTCAATAACCTTGCCTGTGGAAACACCAGGCAGTGGACAACGAAACAACTAAACAAGTCTCTACATTCATATATATGAATTTCTGGAACTAAAAGATATGAGTACACACCTACAGGCATGAGTTCCATCACCAGTTTGGGATACGCTATGTTCGAACATCCGACTCTGACTCCACAGACAGATTCACACACGTCAGGATCCACACAGGCTACCTGATCTGAAAAAGGTCAAATTAAATTTACATTGAAGGAAATATGGTCAGTAAGAGCATTTTCTTTACTTTTAAAAACAATTCAAAACCACAGATCCTACCTTCTACCTTATTTGTGTTGTAAACTTCTGAGATATTCACTGCTCTGCTGGTTTCACAGAGCTTACTGAATAGGGTTTACTCTCGGGAATGTGTGTCCACAGCATCTGGTATCTTTAAAGATGGTTTCTGTTGGCGCATGTGCGCGAGGACACAGATGATGATGGTCCCTTCATAGCAGGGATCTCAGTTACCTCTGTGCCATGTGAAGCGATGTCATGAACGCTCAATAATGAGCTGAGATTCTAGTAAATGTTCGCCATCAAGCTGGAGACACAGTTGGAGGGGATTGTCTGAATCCACAAGAAGGCCTTCCAATTTCTGGCTGAACCCTAACTAAATTACTGCTCGATATAGGCATAGAGTCATTTCTGTCTGAGAAAGAATCAAGTTTCATGCAATCCCCTTCTACTATGCTGCCAGTGTCAAGATGCGACAGTGAAGACACTAACTAATCCCAGATATCCAAAATGGAAACAATTGTATTTGCATTCAAATGATATAATACTAACCGCTACTGGGTGGCTGGTAGTGCCTAATTTCACATTCCTGTGCTTTGAAACCTTCACGACCAGAGTATTTAACATCGCCAGGACAATCTGGAGCTTCCCCTGTGAACGTATGGATTCAGCACCATCTTTAACACAGGCAGCTGCCTCACTGTTACTTTGAAGTGATGACACCCACAATGCTCTAATTCTGCACATACTCACATGGTGCTGCTTCTAAACGTAGTGTTAGCCTTTTTTCTTTAAAATGCAACAGCTGTATAGGGGGCAGCACAGTGGCTCACTGGTCAGCACCAGGGACCTGGGTTCGATTCCAGCCTTGGGCGACTGTCTGTGCGGAATTTGCACATTATCCCCGTGTCTGCATGGGTTTTCTCTGGGTGCTGTGGTTTCCTTCCACGCTCCAAAGATGTGCAGGTTAGGTGGATTGGCCATAGTGTCCAGGGATGTGTAGGCTAGGTGGATTAGCCATGGGAAATGCAGGGTTGCAGGGATAGGGTGGGTGTCTAGGTGGGATGCTCTTTGGACGGTTAGTGTGGACTTGATAGGCCAGGGGGCCTGATTCCACACTGTACTGATCCTATAACTGAAAACATCATTATTTGTCACTTTACTAACATAGATTCTTGGAAATCGTAAGTGCAATTAGAAATCGGAAGACCCATTCTATGAAAGGCAAGTAAAGAATTCTGAAACTGTGTTAATAATCGTTTTGAAGCAAAGCCTTCTGTTCTTTTAAGCATCAATTTTATACATACCTGGAAAAAGTGCTCTACTAATCATGCCTGGCCAAACAATAAAAAACATAGGCATCATCTTCAGGTATCCTCCAAAAACTGACCCTGCTTTAGCATGAGAAAGGTTTCTTGCTGAAAGGGACCTCTGTACAATTACCTATTTATGAAGAGACAATTGAAAATAAATGAAATCAGTTCACAAGGTGTTTTCAATTATCATCTCATTAAGGGCGGCACAGTGGCTCAGTGGTTAGCACTGCTGCTTCACAGCGCCAGGGACCTGGGTTCGGTTCCAGCTTTGGGTGACTGTCTGTGTGGAGTTTGCACATTCTCCCCGTGTTAAATTGTATTTGCATTCAAATGATATAATACTAACCGCTATTGGGTGGCTGGCAGTGCCTAATTTCACATTCCTGTGCTTTGAAACCTTCACGATCAGAGTATTTAACATCGCCGTGCTAAATTGCCAATAGTGCCCAGGGATCTTTAGGTTAGGTGGGAAATACATGGGTAGAGGAATGGGTCTGGGTGGGATGCTCTTCGGAGGGGGCAGTGTGGACTGGATAGCATTCTCTGGAATTCTTGGATAGCATTCTCTGTAAACAGGATTGAGAGTCCCACACTGTGTATTGCCTTCCCAGTGCCAAGATAAGGAAGATCTCAAATCAACCTTCTGGAGATAGTTGTGGTCCATGTTGGGACCGGCAATAGTAGGCAAGGCCCTGATTAGGAAACAGAACCTCAAGGGTTATAATCTCTGGATTGTTAGCCGAACCACATGCAAACTAGCATAGAGATAAGAAAATTAGGGAAGTAAGTGAGTGGCTAGTGAAACAGGGGTTCCATTTCATGAGCAATGGCATCAGTATTGGGACAAGAAGGAACTATAATCATTGGGATGGGTTCCACCTGCATCAATGTCCAATGGAAAGGTTAAATAGGGTGGTCACAAGGACTTGTAAATGGGGGTGAGGACTCAGGGACAATTAATAAAATATCAAAGTCAAGTAAAAGATCAGAGAGAGTGAAGAAACGGTCTGGAGTCTTGCTTCATCTATGGCAGGTAATGGCAAAGCTGTAAGAAGAGTGTTTGATTAAAACAGGTTAGGAAAATAAACAGATGAATAAAACATCAGTGCTGAAGGACAGGTTACAGCGAATGGCCCAAATGAGAGTTCCACGTACAAATACATGGAGTGTAAGGAATGAGTTAAATGAGCTGCAGACGCAAATTCAAATTGGAACTTATGATATTTTAACCATTACTGAGACATGGCTGTGAAATGGTCAGGATTGGGGACTAAATATACCAGGATAAAGGTTTACAGGATGGAGAGGGGAAAGGTAAAGGAGGTGAAATAGTCTTGTTAATTAGAAATCAGATTACTTCAATGGTGATGGCGAAGTATTCAGTAGAGACTCTATGAGTGGAATTGAGGAACAGTAAAGGATCTAAAATTGTAATAGATGCTATATATAAACTCCCTGGAGGCACCTCTGAAGTGTTAGATTGTATAAATGCAGAAATCAGGCAAGTGTGTAGCAAAGGTAGAGTATTAATGGGCGAGCCAGCGGTAGGATTTCAAATTTAACACAGATTGGGAGAGGCAGATAAGAACCTGTCAGAAAGGAGGTGAGTTTCTGGAGTGTGTCCAGGAACGTTTCCTACAGCAATATGTGCTGGATGCAACAAGGGGATAAGCAATGTCGGATATAATTTTGTAATGAGTAATGAGCCAGATTTAATTCGTCACCTAAGTGTGTGTGACCATTTATCAAATAGTGATCATAACATGATCCGTATGCAATGCAGAATTTGAAAGTGAAAATCATGATTCAACTACTAGATTTCTGGTTTTAGGTGAGGCTGATTTTAGTGAAATGAGACACAGACTGTCCACAACAAACTGGAAAGTCTGCTAATGGATAAAACAACTGATAAACAGCGAACGATGTTTAAAGAAACATTTAACACAATACAAAATCAGTCTGTACCCAAGAGAGTAAAACTCCACTTCACTGAAGAAAAACGGCAGTAGACAACTAAAGAGTTGAGGAATGGCATGAAACTAAAAGAAAAGGCTTACAAAAATGCAAAACCAGCACACTTCCGGCTGAATGGGAAAGGTACAAAGACAAGCAAAGGGCACAAAACAGTTCTTAAGAGCTTCTACAAGGCATTCTGAAAGGAAACATCAAAATCAATAAGAAGAAATTTTATAGCTACATGAAGGAAAAGCAGGTAGTCAGCAGCAATGTTGGCCCACTAAAGACTGAAAGTGAGGATATTGTTAATGACTGTGGAAATGGCAGACATGTCAAATTATTACTTTGCCTCAGTATTCACAGTAGGAAGGGAGGATAGCTTGCCGGAAATCCTAATTAAATTAATAATGGATCGGGAAAAGGGATTGAATAAAATTAATGTAAGTAAAACACCTTTAACAAGGAAAATAATGGAATTAAACAATGACAAATCCCCAGGACCTGATGGTTTCCATGCAAGGCTGTTTGAGGAAATAAGGGAGAACACTGTAGACGCCTTAACTATAATTTTCAGCATTTCCTAAATACTGGAGTCATCTTTCTGGTTTGGAAAATTGCTTGCGTCACTCCGCTTTCTAAGATGGGCAAAAGATGAAAATCTATGAATTGTAGACCAGTTAGCCTAAACATCTATATGAGGAAATTGTTGGGGTCTATAATCAAGGATAGGCTAACTGAACACCTTGAAAATTTTAAGTTAATCAGGGAGACCCAGCATGGACTCAAGATAGATAGATCATGCCTGACAAAACTCACTGAATTTTTTGAGAAGGTGACTAAGGAAGTGGACGGGGCAATGTCTAGGCAGGTTGTTGATACGGACTTCCTGAAGACATTTGATAAATTCCCACACAATAGACTATTAACTAAAGTAGAAACCCACAGGATTGAGGGGAAATTACTGACATGGCTGGAAAATTGGTTGAGTGACAGGAGACAGAAAGTAGGGACAATGGGTAGGTACTCAAATTGGCAGAATGTGACCGGTGATGTTCCACAAGGATCTGTGTTAGGGCCTCAAATATTCACATTATTTATTAACGACTTGGATAATGACATAGACAGTCATATATCCAAATTTTCTGATGACACAAAATTAGGCAGCAGTAGAGACAGTGTAGATGACAGCATAAAATTATTAAGGGATATTGATAGACTAAGTGAGTGGGGAAAACAGTGGCAGATGGAGTGAATTCTGGACTGAAGAAGGATAGATCAAGGTACTTTCTGGATGTTATGAATTTAAATACTGCTCATGTCCAAAAAGACTTGCAAGTTCAGGTCCACAGATCTTTAAAATGTGACAAACAGGTGCAGAAAATTGTCAGGAAAGCAAATGGAATGCTGGCTTTTAAATCTAAAGACTGGAGTACAAGGGTGTAGAAGTTATGCTGCAGCTACACACAACCCTAATGAGACCCTACTTGGAGTACTGTGGGCAGATCTGGGCACTACACCCTGGGAAGGATATATTTGCCTCTGAGGGAGTACAATGTAGACTTACAAGAATGGTACCTGGACTTCAAGGGTTAGGTTATCAGAAGAGATTACACAAATTAGGCCTGTTCCTCTAGAATTTAGAATTAAGGCGTGATCTGATTGAACTCTTCAAGATATTAACAGGAAAATACAGGGTAGGTAAAGGTAAAAAAATTTCCACTGTTTGGGGATTCCAAAACTAGGGAACATAGTCTGAGAATTAGGGCCGGACCGTGCAAGAGGTACTTCTGCACACAAAGGGTGAGACATGCTTGGAACTATCTTCCACAAACAGCAGTGAACACAGGATTAGCTGTTATTTTTAAATTGGAGATAAGGTAAGTTTTTGATGAGCAAAAGTATTAAGAGATATGGCCAAAGGCAGTTATATGGAGTTAGGCCAGAGATCAGCCACTGAATAGTGGAACAGGCTTGAGAGGCTGAGTGACTTACTCCTGTTTCTATGTTCCTACCCCAAAATATTTATTGTAGTAGGAGTGATTTTCTATACCAACCACAAAATTCCTGAAAATGGGCAGTTACATGCCAGTTGAAATGGGCAAACCAAATGGGCACTCTACAAGCTTTGCACCAGTTCAGAAACAACTGCTGGCATTATTTAATGGGCAATAAATGCCCTAAAGCAGTTCATGGTGGCACAAACAAGTGAGTAGATGAGGTTAAATGAATTGTGAATTTAACAGTATTGACAGTTAGAAGACTTTATTTCTGTGACTTTCCTGAATGCAGGCACAGTAAATTGTGACATAATCGGTCTCTACCATTGGGTAACACTGTGATGGAAACTCTCATTGCATTTATTTGCTCTTTGTTGTTGCTGTTGGAGGAATTATGCCAGGCAAATTACTATTTGTCATTGTTAATCCATTTTCTTTAAATGGGTTAGCATTTTCACTAAGACAAAAGAAAAATGTCAGGTGTAGAAAATAAGCATGTGCACCTTAGCATCACACAGGTTAATTTCACTGCCAGCAGAATAGCAATTACTGTCAGTGATAATAATGGACAAACGTTTAGCATCACAAATATATGCTTGTTAAAATAACAGGAATGAAATGTAAATACATTCAGCATTCAACTGCTGCAATGACCTGCAATAGGTTTTCGCATAACAACTGGCAGAAGTAGACAAACAGGATAGATTGAGCTCTCTATCAGTGGTGACTGTAGTCCAGTTGAATAGTTATGTAACGATCAATGCAACATAGAATCTTGGCTTGTTGCTACACACTCCCACTCATAACCAACAGTTTGTCCCTTCACGAACAAAAACAGAAGTTGCTGGAAAAGCTCAGCAGGTCAGGCAGCATCTGTGAAGAAAAAATCAGAATTAACATTTTGGGTCTGACGACCCGTCCTCAGAACATTGCATTGACCGTAACACAACTATGCGACTCGACTACAGTCACCACTGAGGAAGGGTCACCGAAAAGTTAACTCTGATTTTTTTTCTTCACAGATGCTGCCAGACCTGCTGAACTTTTCCAGCAACTTTGTTTTTGTTCCTGATTTACAGCATCTGCAGTTCTTTTGGTTCTTATTTAGTTTGTCCCTTCAAACTTAAGTTAGCCCTTATTCTCTCACAGATATGCAAACACTTTGTGTTAAAAATGTGTTAAAAATGGGTTTATAACAAGTTAAAAACAAAAGATGGCTAGAAAATGAGGAAAGGGAAAGAAAATTGTATTAAGTAGTCCGTAATATAGACTGCATAATTAGTTACCATAATAATTTCCAGGAATAGATAAAGTGGTCAAATAATTCAAAATCTAAAATTGCTATCACATCTTCCTGTCTTCAGGCTGATGTAGTTTACCTGATCAGTGCACCAGCACCATGTAGCAAGCACTGTAAGACCGAATATGAGCCCAGGCCAAGGGATATCACCAGTGACTGGGTCTCGAAACATGTGGAAAGCATCAGCACGTGGAATGTGACACGTAGTGTTTGGCACAGTAACATTAGGAATTGCCTGGAAATACTTCTCCACCAGTCCTGAGTACCAACCAACTCTGTGAAAACCTGGATTCAAAAAAGTTCCTTTTTAGTGCTCCATATCGTGAGGATTCTTTCAGGTCATTCATATGTTTCTTCTGTAAAATATATTAAAATTACATTAAAATAGAATGAGGGCTAATATCTACAATATTCTCCATACTTGTGTAAAAGCTGATCTTGTGAAACTGTTGAATGTATGACTTTTGGTCCAAAATAACATAGTGGCCCTGATTTTACAGAAATCAAACCAAGTTGTGATTAATTACGCACTTTAAGGTTTTAGCAAAGATTTGTAGCTCAGGTTGTGGGTGAAGTTGGTGACTTGCTAGCCGAGCTGGCTTGTTCTTATTCAGACGTTTCGTCACCATGCTAGGTGACATCATCAGTGAAGCCTCCGATGAAGCAATATTATTCTACCCCGCTTGGAATTTATACTGTCCGGTTCGTTATGGTGAGTACTGTCATTTCTGGTTTTGAACTGTATGGGTTTGTATATGGGGTCCAATTCTATATGTTTGTTGATTGCATTATGGGTTGAGAACTGTTAATTACTACAGTTCATTAATTTAAAGGCAAACGTGGAACCTTTCAATTTTCTAGCAGCATTTTCCCAGCCAACTGGCAAGACTACTGTGCATCAAGTCATCAAACATGATGCCTTTGAGAAAGAATAACAAGTGTGAAGCAGCATGAGTTAATGAGCACTCACAGAATGATCGGATTACAACATGTGGTGCTGTTCAATTCTATACCTTGACAGAAACGAAGCAAGTTGAGGTACAGAATTCAACATGAGAGGCAGCATGTACACAAGAATCATTAAAACACGTGATTAAGTCCTCCATCAGGAAACTAAAATCTCAGTGTCTGCCACCTGAACCCGATGAAATGATATCAAATTCCACTGTTTTGTCAGGCAAGAGAGTGAAGAACGTGTATCAATTGGCTTGCACCGGAGCTACGGATAAAAACCTATAAACTTCACCAAGCCAGCAAACAAGATCATTACCATGATTGGTGAGAAAATATTTCTTGCAAAGACGATTTGCCATGAGAAGACATAGTTCACAATGGTTCCGTTATGTACAGCGGTAGCAGTAAATTCAAGCCAATTGTGATATTTAAGGAGAAAGCTCTCCCTAAAGAGATATTCTAGAAAAGTATTGTCATCAGATTCATGAGAAATGGCAAATGGATGAAGGCAGTTGCAGGAAATGGATCAAAGAAGTGTGGAACTTGAGATCAGCAGGACTATGTGTAGAAAAAAATTTGCTCATCTGGGATATGTTCAAATCCTACCTTGTCTGCAATATGTCATGATGTAAATCAGTCAACATCAATGTGGCAATTATTCCTGGCAGTCTTATTGATGTTATTCAGCACTTGGTCATGTGTTTGTAAATCATTAAGACAATGAGAACAAAGAGCATCCATATGATGATGGTGCACAGCCAGGCCACTGGGAAATTGAAGCATTTCCATGTGAACTCTAAAGAATTTGTTATAGTATATATTTATATCATGTTGGATGAAATGTGGACAGTTTGTAATGCTATAAAAAGAAATAAATGGTAGAGAATTAATCCATATTCTTTAACATTGTTGATCTTTTACTTTATTCCATCGCAGTGGTCTTTTGTGGTTCAAAATCAAACATGAATGGCAATTCCTTAAAAAAAACTGTTCATGTAAAAGTCAACCCCCGATTTGTGTCCTAAACAACTGGTCTCATAAATTCGACTTGCGTGAGATACACTCAGTATACTTTGTATCATGTCTTACAGCAACAACAATTCTGTGAATATATTAATAGCTTTCAGGGCCATTGTAGGATTTCCCTAAATTTATGCTTCTAACACTTTAATCATTTCAAAATGCAAGTTTACATCATTTTAAAACATAGAAAATAGAAGTAGAAGTAGGCCATTCAGCCTATTGAGCTCAGTCTGCCATTCAACATAAGTATATCCCTCAATAATAAGTATAATGTTTGGATACTGTTGGGGGGTCGACCTACCAGGGGAAGGCCATAGTGGACAGGCCTCTGGCACTGAGCCTGGCCCTGTGGCACAGAAGGGAAGGGGGATTCAATAGTAAGAGGCACAGACAGGCGGTTCTGTGGACGCGAATGAGACAAATGGATGGTATGTTGCCTCCCAGGTGCCAGGGTCCGTGATGTCTCAGATCATGTCTTCAAGATCCTTAAGGGGGAGGGTGAGCAACCAGCAGTCATGGTACACATCGGTACCAATGACATAGGTAGAAAAAGGACTGAGAAATGTGAAAAATGAGTACAGGGAGTTAGGCTGGAAGCTGAAGTCGGTTACGTGGAACAATCCCTCTTCCGTAGTGGCCATGGGTACCCCCATGGGCCCAAGCTATGCCTGCCTCTTTGTAGGTTACGTGGAACAATCCCTCTTCCGTACCTACACTGGCCCTAAACCCCACCTCTTCCTCCATTACATTGATGGCTGCATCGGCGCCGCCTCGTGCTCCCACGAGGAGCTCGAACAGTTCATCCACTTCACCAACACCTTCCACCCCAACCTGAAGTTCCCCTGGGCCATCTCCAACACTTCTCTCTCCTTCCTGGACCTCTCTGTCTCCATCTCGGACAACCACCTAGAAACAGATGTCCATTTCAAGCCCACTGACTCCCACAGCTACCTGGAATACACCTCCTCCCACCCACCCTCCTGCAAAAATGCCATCCCCTATTCCCAATTCCTTCGCCTCTGCCGCATCTGCTCCCAGGATGAGACATTCCACTCCCGTACATCTCAAATGTCCTCATTCTTCAAGGACCGCAACTTTCCCCCTCCAGTGGTCGAGAACGCCCCCGACCGTGTCTCCCGCATTTCCCGGAACACATCCC
>JAHRHZ010000058.1:33339285-33397054 GCA_024137785.1 Ginglymostoma cirratum | reverse complement strand
AAACCCTTCATCAGAAAAATTTTTCTGATGAAGGGTTTAGGCCCGAAACGTCAAGTTTTCCTGCTCCTATGATGCTGCTTGACCTGCTGTGTTCATCCAGCCCCATGCTTGTTATCTCCATAAAGTGAACAATCTTCTGTCAGAAGGACTTCATCTGTGTCTCAGCCTTAAATGGGAGATTCATTATTTTTAAACAGTGCCTGCTAGTTCTAGGTTCTGGCATCAGAAAGGGAAACATCTTCTCAGCTTTTAACCTGTCAGGTCCCCTCCGAATCCCAATTTTTCAACCGATGACTCTTCTGTCTTCTAAACATCAATCTGTTACGACCAAACATTCTCAAATGTTCTTCACAAAATAATCTCTTAAAACCAGAAATCTGCTAAATGAACTTCCTTTGAAGTGCTTCCAATGCAAGAATAGTGAGATGAACAAAGGTGTGTTATTGGTGTTTGGTATACATCTGAAGAACAACTAACTTCCTACTTTTCTATTCCATTGCCATTGCAATAAAAGCCAACATTTCATTTGCCTTCCCAATCACTTGTAATATCTGCCTGGTAATTTTTGGTGATTCACACTCAGACCCTTCTGTACAGCAGCATTTTACTACCTGTCTCTATTTAAGCAGTATTCTGTTTTTCTATTCTTCCTGTGGAAGTGGACAACTTCATATTTACCACGTTATACTCCCATTTGACAAACTGTTCTCTTTCACAACCTACCTATGTACCTTTGCAGGCTCTTGTGTCCTCTTCACAACTTGATTTCTTGCCTAATTTTACATTGAGAGAAACATTACCTGGATCTCTAGATTAATGGTTTCACTATAATACCACTTGGCTATTCCCTCCTCCTATGGTTGGTCAGAAAGCACTCTATTAAAGATTTTTACATTTAAAGAAAGAGTGATTATGAAATATAGTATTAGATTAGTAGCACTTGCTTTTTTTTTAATTCTAGTACGGTAATAGCTTTTGTGTTAAATTGTGAAATACTTGTGGCATAACTTTTTCATTTAATAACTGGGAGTTCAATTTGTTTATAAGTTACTGGTCTATGCCATGATTATAATGTTCACAGTACACTCACTTTTTGTTATCCACTGATCCGTGTACTTGCGAAGTTGGTGGTGGCCACATTTTTTTCTTAGTGAATCATCCAATTTGATCATGTGGTCCTTTGCAGTACACTGGAGCATTATCTGCATTTTTTTTGTTATCTACGGGGACTCTGTGCCCCTAGCCCCTGCAGGTAATGAAGATTTGGTGTACTGCAGCTGTCGTCTGACTAGTGCCTTACTTTCTTTCAATCAGATCTGAATATTTTTATATTCAATTCCCTTTGAAGTAAAGATGAACAGTCCATTTGCCTTTCGTCCTACCTGGTGAACATGGACTTCAACATCTTATGATTCAGGCACAAGGACCCCATATTGCTCTGTACTGCAACTTCCTTCAGTCATTCCTTATTTTAAAATATTCAACTCTCCTATTCTTCCTGCCAAAATGGATATCCTCACATTCTCTCACATTAAACTCCATCTGCCATGTTTTCACCTACTCATTCTACCTGTCTTTGTCCCATTGTTGATTCTTCCTCATCCTCAATACTTGCCTTCCAATCTAATTTTGTGTCATCCACAAACTTTGAAATAGTACTTTTAATTTGGTCATCCAAATCACTAACATACATTGTAAATAACTGTGACCCAGCTTTGATCTCTGTGGCATTCCCACTTGTTGCTATCCTGAAAATGCCCCCTTTATCCCAACTCTGTCTTCTATTAATTAGCCAATTCTCTACTTTAACTAGTATACTATCCCAACACCACAAGCTCTATCTAATTCAGAAGCCTTATGAATGGTACCTTATTGAGCCCCTTTTAAAATATGAATATATTTCATCCAGCAGTTCCCCTTTATCTATCCTGCTTGTTACTTCCTCAAAGAATTCTAATAAACTCTCATAAATTTTTCAGACATGATTTCCTTTCATGAAGCTATGCTGACTCTGTTTGATTATATTATGTATTTCAAAATGCTCTGCTGCTGCATCCTTTATAACAGACTTTATAATATATATTTTCTTAATAACATGTTAACTAACTGGTCCATAGTTACCATTTTTTCTGTTTCCCTTGCTTTTTGAACATTGATGGGTATATTGGCAGTTTTCCAATCCTCTGCAAGTTTTCCAGAATTTAAAGATTCCTGGAAGATTATCACCTGTACATCCATTATCTCTAGTTTCTTATTTAAAAATCCTAGAATACAACCCATCTGGTCCAGGGGTTATTGATTCTGAAGAGGAGTCACTAGACTCAAAATGTTAACTCTGCTGTCTTGTCACAGATGCTGCCAGACCTGCTGAGTTTCATCAGCAATTTCTGCTTTTGTTTCAGATCTCTAGCATCTGCAGTCCTTTGATTTATTTTATGTCCAAGGGATTTATTGGCCTTTAGGCCCATGAGTTTCTCTCGTACTTTTTCTCTAGCAATGGTTCCTACAGAACACAGATCAGTACAGTACCGGCCCTTTAGCCCATGATGTTGTGCCGAACTTTTACCCTAAACCTAAGGTCTATCTAACCTCCACTCCTACCTTATACTATCATCCATATGCCTATCTAATAGCCGCTTAAATGTCCCTAATGAGGCCGGCTCCACTACCCTCTCTGGCAATGCATTCCATGCCCCTACCACTCTCTGAGTAAAGAACTTACCTCTGACGTCTCTCCTATATCTACCCACGTACTTTAAAACTATGCCCCCTCATAATAGCTACCTCCAACCTAGGAAAAAGTCTCTGGCTTACCACTCTATCTATACCTTTGATCATTTTGTACACCTCTATCAAGTCATCTCTCATCCTTTGTTGTTCTAAAGAGAAAAGCCCTAGCTCTCTCGACCTTTCCCTCGTAAGACCTTCCCTCCATTCCAGGCAACATCCTGGTAAATCTCCTCTGCACCTTTTCCAACGCTTCCACATCTTTCCTGTAATGAGGTGACCAGAACTGGACACAATACTCCAGATGTGGCCGAACCAGGCTTTTGTATAGCTGGAGCATAACTTCATGGCTCTTGAACTCAATCCCTCTATTAATGAAAGCTAACACACCATATGCCTTCTTAACAACTCTTTCCACCTGTGTGGTAGCTTTCAGGAAACTGTGGACATGAACCTCAAGATCCCTCTGCTCCTCCACACTGCCAAGAATCTTTCTGTTAACCCTGTATTCTGCTTTCAAGTTTGTCCTTTCAAAATGAATCACCTCACACTTTCCAGGGTTAAACTCCATCTGCCACTTCTCAGCCCAGCTCTGCATCCTATCAATGTCCCTTTGTAATCTAGAACAGCCCTCCACACTATCCACAACTCGACCCACCTTCGTATTGTCCTCAAACTTACTAATCCACCCTTCCACTCCTACATCCAAATCATTTACAAAAATCACAAATAAAAGAGGACCCAGAACAGATCCTTGTGGTACACCACTCATAACTGAGCACCATGTTGAATTTTTCCATCCACTACCACCCTTTGTCTTCTAAGGGTCAGCCAATTCTGAATCCAATCTGCCACATTTCCCCCTATCCCATGCCTCTTTACCTTCTGCGTGAGCCTACCATGGGGACCCTTATCAAACAACTTACTTAAATCCATGTATACCACATCCACTGCTCCACCTTCATCCACGTGTTTGGTCACCCCTTCAAAGAATTCAATAAGGTTTGTGAGGCATGACCTACCCCTCACAAATCCATGCTGATCAACACGAATCAAACTGTGCCTATCCAAGTGATCATAAATCCTATCTGTCGGAGCCCTTTCCAATAATTTGTTCACCTTGTGCTTATTTCTTCCCTTCTTTAGCCCCTTGATTCCTTAGAATTTTTGGAATGACATTAATGTCCTCTACTGTGGAGACTGAAGCAAAGTATTTATTCAACTCCTGCCATTTCTTGGTTTCCCTTACTATTTCATTGTCTAATGAGCACTTTGGCCTCTCATGTTTAAAGAAGTTCATCCTGTATATTTTTATTTTCCTTGCTAATTTGTCCTCAGTTTATTTTCTCCCTCTTTTTTATTTTTGGTCAACTTTCTGATGGCTTTTAAAACTTGCCCTATCCTCTGGTTTACTACTAATGTTTGCCAGATTGTTTGTTATTCTTTCAATCTGATGCTAATCTTAACTTCCTTTGTTAACCATGATTAATGCCGATCCCCTTGCTATTTCTTGCCTCCACCTATATGGAATCTAGCTAATCCAATCCAAGATCATTTCTTGTTATCATACTCAACCCATCTTGCACTAACAAAGCTACCCCACCACCCTTCATTTCCTGATTTTCTTTTTGAAAAATCTCATATCTCTCAATATTCAGTTCCCAGATTTCACTTCCATGTAACCATGTCTCCATAATGGCTGTAAGATTATACCCATCAACCTCTATTTATGCTATCAATTCATTCATTTTGTTCTGGATACTACAATCATTTAAGGAAAAGAACCTTTTTTTTCTTTTTTGCTGCACTTACTCATAAAATTTATCTCTTCCTGTACCACTCTGGGTATCATTATCAAAACAGTTCCCCTGTATTGCTGCTATATCCTTTACACATTTGAACAAGGAACAAGAATAGGCCACTCGGCCCTTCAAGTCTGCTCTGCCATTCAATAAGATCACGGTCAATCTGATTTGAACCTCAAGTCTATATTCCTGCATATCCCTGATAATCTTTCCTCCCTTATCAAGGATCTATCAAGTTCTGCCTTAAAATTATGTCATGATTCTGTACCCACTGCCTTTTTGAGGAAGGGAATTCCAAAGGCTTACAACTGTCAGAAAATTTTGTTTTTCTTCATCTCTGTTTTGAATGGGCCACCTCTTATTTTTAAACTATGACTCTAATTCTAGAATCTCCTACTTTTATAGTTACTTACTTTTCTTTGTTTTGTAAGCCCACATAAATGTCTTCCCAAACATTACCCCAGTTAGTTTAGCCTCGATACAGTTCTCAATATTCAATGCTCTAGGGCACTGGTCCTAGCTCAGTTCATGTGAAGCTATCTCAACGGGACTGCTCCCTTCTATCCCAATACTTGTGCCAGTGCCTCATGAGCTGAATTTAACTCCTTGACTTTATCGATCCTATATCAGTTTGCCCTTGTCTTGGGAGTATTCCAGAGATTATTAGCTTAGAGATTCTCCTTAGTTTCAGTTGAGCTCTTAATTGTTCAAAATCTTTCAGCAGACCCTCCTTTCCAGTCTTATCAATATTGAGAGTACCAACATGGATGACAATAACTGGATCCCTCCCTTCGCACTCCAAGTTCATCTCCAGTCTTGAGGAAATGTTCTTAATCCTTCCACCAGGCAGACAACACAGCGTTCTGGATTCCAGCTCACAGCTGCAGAGAACAGTATCCAACTTCCCTAATTTTACTGACTCCCACCACTACCACATTCCTATTTTCTCCCTCTACTTGAATGCCAGTTCGCTTGTCCTTCCTGCCATCCCACTTTCATCCATACAGCTTACAGGTACTTCACAACTGTTGGGTAACTGTGGGGTCAAAGTCTCATCAAGAGCTGCTCCTTGGGCCCCTGTACGTGTCTCACGTACAATCAGTCCTGCCTGTCTTTGGTCCCAGCCCATGTTTGAATGACATAATCTCAGAAATGCGACCACCTCCTGGAGCAAAGTATCCAGGTAAATTTCACCATTCCTGAAGTGGCACAATGTCTGCAGCTTGGGGTGCAGCTCTTCAACTCAGATCCAAACTTATTTGAGCTGCAAATGCTTGTTACAGATGCATTCACTGTGGATCACCTTAGTGTCCAGCAGCTTCCACATACTACAGGTGCAACACATCACCAACCTGCCATCTCTATCGTATTTTATTTCAGTTATTAATCAAATCACTCTAATCATGTTCTTTTAGACATGATGAATACCCACTCTAAACATTTTATTTATCTTAATTTCCTTTCTTACATGCAAGTATCAATCTTATATATCTAATATTTTTAAGAAAAAGGGAAAATAATCTCAAAACCCAAACACGCAAAACATCTTATTTTTAGTTTAAAAACTAGAAATATACATCAGTCCTATTCAGCAATCAGCTGCTTTGTTTAGGCAAAACAAACCAAACACCTCTCTCTCCTCCTACCACTGAACTCCTTGAGATGCTCAACACCTGCACTCTATTGGAAGTTGCATTCCTTGAGTGCATTTGATCGTAAGTCATGGTCATTGAGATGTACAACTCTGATATCCTGTTGTCAGTCACACTCAAGAGCTAAATCACACTAAATTGGCTGCTTATATATGCTCCCAAGAAAAAGGGCCTTGATCAAGCAGTTAATGAGGATTAGGCAAAATCAGGTTTTCACAAATTGAAGATTTAAACATTCTTATCTAGCAAATGCAAGAACTTGGTCCAAAGCGGAATTGAGCTCACACACCAAATTTACATGCTCCCAAACCAAAAGGCGTTGGTTCACTCACTGAATGGGAATCCAAGTTCAGACAGTTCTTAATTAGGGTACTCTTTCAAAGCGCCTCGTAAAAAGGAACCTGCTCAAAGCTCAAGATTTTGAATTGTAAGTTTTACTTTAACACCAAATACAAATTACCATTTCAAGTAGGCTAAATTAAGTTTGCACAAATTAAAAATTTAGACACTTTTCTTGAAAAGATGATGGAAGCCAGAGTCTTTGAATATTATTATGGCAGCAGTTGACTGATGCTTGTCAAACAAAAAGTGCAAGGTTTTTAGGGCTGGGCTGATAAACGGACTTGAAGTTTAACTAGATCAGTCATGATCTTAATGAATGGCAGAGCACACTTGATGGGTTGAATGGCCTCCTCCTGTTCTCAGTTTGTACATTCGTCTGAATGTCATTAAGGGTGGGTCACAACAGGTGTCCTTGGCAGTGACACCCTCATCCTATAAATGAATAAAAACAGGTAGAAAGTGCTCTCTGCTTTTAAATGAAACATGAGAAGCTTCACCGGTGACCTTACTGAGAGTTGCATTAAACCAGATGACGTAGGAGGATCCCTGGTCGAACTTCGTCAGTGCCATGTTTGTTAACCAGTGACCTCTGCTGGAAATTCTATACCTGTGCAGACTTAGCTGTGAATCTGATTCCTAACCTATTATTAAAGGACACACTGACAC
This sequence comes from Ginglymostoma cirratum, assembly GCA_024137785.1. Lineage (NCBI taxonomy): Eukaryota > Metazoa > Chordata > Chondrichthyes > Orectolobiformes > Ginglymostomatidae > Ginglymostoma > Ginglymostoma cirratum. Next base: position 33,389,862 of record JAHRHZ010000058.1, on the reverse strand, counting down.
CTTGGTTCGCAGTATTATCTGCAATCCCATACGGAAATCTGGAGATGAGGCTTACTACTGAGTTCATTCCACTCCAATCTCAAGTTAACTATTTCCATCTTCATTGAAATGCTCATTGCTCACCCTTTCTCCAGCTGCTGCCATGTAAGTGTCAGTAACAAGGCAGTAACTGGCTTATTTGCTACTGTCTCTGCTGATCTTGGAACTTCACAGAAAGGGTGGTGATGTCCTTCAGTTCACAGTCACACCTTATAGTGACTGCTTTTCCTGCCCTATTAGAATCTTACAGTAATGCAAGAGTCATTTACTCCAGAGGGCCTGTCCTGATCATTAAAATAGTCATCCACTTAGTCCAATGTGCTGTCCCTTTCCCAAAGCCCAGCAAGTTTTAGACATTGTGGAGTGAAATTGGTCTACACCAGCGGCTTGGAACAGACTCACAGCAAATCAGCAGCTAATCTTTCATCACACCGTTTTTTATTTTCTGTTCGTTACTGCCTTCCATGAGGTCATTTCAAGGATCCTCCACAAGCCTGCTCAATGTGGATTCCATCCATCAAGAGGCAGAGTGAACATGATCTTCACAGCAAGGTAAGTTGAATAAAACTGCAGAGCAGTAGGAACCTCTATACATATTCCTCCTTTGGATTCAACAAGGCCTTTGACTCTGTCATCTGGAGGACGATGGAATATCTTCCTCAAACTTGGCTGCCCCCTAAAATTCATCATCATCATCCTCTACCTGCTGCACAATAGCATGCCAGCTGTGATCCTCACTAACAAATCCATCAGGGATCCAATAATGAGTGCAATCTGGGGTCAGGCAAGCCCATCTCATCAAAACTCTTCTCCATCTTCCTTGCTGCAACACTCCATCTCATATTCATTAATCTTTCTACTGGTTTGGAGCTAATCTGTAGGATGAGCAGGAAACTGTTCCATCTGCATCACCACCACTCCAGCACCATGACAATGCCAGCCTCCACTGTCAGCTGCAGTGCACAGATGGCACTTGTATGTGCCCACTCAGAGACCAAGCTATAAACCAGCTTCGATGCATTTACAGAGGTGTCTGACAGAACAGGCCTTAGACTAAATATTCAGAAGACAAAGGTGCTCAAACAGCCTGCTCCAACTGTGTAACACTGCCCTCTCGCTATCCAAATTCACGGCAAGCCACTGGACAAAGTGGATCGAGTCTCATACCTCGCGAGCCTTCTTTCAGTGAGATAAGACATGGACAATGAAATTCAACATTGCCCCGGGTGTGCCAGCACCATCTTCAGCTATCTCACAAACCCAGCGTTTGATGATAAAGACCTCAAGCCCAACGTTAAGCTCATTCCTACAGGGTAGCAGTGTTACCGTCCATCCTGCATGCATCAGAGACGTGGACAGCATACAGGAGGTATCTCAAATCCCTTCAGAAATATAACCAGCGATGCTTCCTGCAAAATCCAATGTTGGATAGGCACTCCAATATTACAGCCTCTCTCATCAAAATTCCCAGGTTCGAAGTGTTGGTTACAGTCAACCTGCACTGTTGGGTGGGCCACACAGGACTCCCAAAATGAGCACGCTATCCTGAGTTTTGTCACAACAAGCCAAGATCATAGAGAAAATGCTTCAGAGGCATCCACAGAGAAATACAAGATCCCCATCGATTATAGAAACTCTAGCCCAAGATGGCCTGGTGGACCAGAAGTATCCACACAGGGGCCAACCACATTGAGTGACTTTGATGGGCCCAGGCGGAGGCAAAACACAAGGAGCGGCAGGAACTTACAAGACCCGAATATCCCACCTATGCACTTCCTCAATTACCACCTGCCCCACCTGCTGCAGGGTTTGCAGACCGAGGACTGGCCTAGTAAAGTCAAACTCAGGACACACAACACCAGAATGGAAGAAAGTCACCCTTAATCCTGAGGGCTTCCTAAAAGAAACATTAGAGCTCATGGTATAATTTTGTGATAAGGGCCCCATTATTTATCGTAGTTGGGTGAGTCAAGTCACGGGAAGTGTACATAAAATGGAGAGGCAAGGAGCCTCCACCAGTAAAGCATGCTTTGATCAAAGGCACAATATCTTTACAACTGTTTCCAATGAATGGCAAGGAACTTGTTCAGGAATAAGCAGAGATTCTGCAGGGAAATAAAGAACATAGGAAGAAATGTAGGCCATTCAGCCCCTATTCCAATGACAGCATAGCTGATCTGTGGCCTAACTTCATATGCCTGCCTTTGGCCTGTATCCCTTAATACCTTTGTTTAATAAAAATGTATCTCTCAGATTTAAAATCAACAAGTGATGCAGCATCCAATGCAATCTGTAGAAGAGAGTTTCAAACATCTACCGGCCTTTGTGTGTAGAAGTGCTTCCTAACATCTCTCTTGAATGGTCTGGACCTAATTCTCAGGCTATGCCCCCGGTTCTAGAGTCCCCAATCAGTGGAAATAGTTTATCTTTATCTATGTTGTCTTTTCTTGCAGACTTCAACCTGATCATCCCTTAATTGTACAGAAAACAGGCCTAATTGGAAAGTTTCTTCTCATAACTTAAATCCTGAAGTCCAGGTATTCTTGTAAACCTATGCTGTAGTCTCTTCAAGGCCAATATATGCTTCCTACGATCTGCTCACAGTATTCTAAGTGGGGTCTACCCAGGGTTTTGTATAACTAAGGCATAACATCTGCATCCTTGCATTCTAGTCCTTTAGATATAAAGGCCAGCATTCCATTAGCTTTCTTGAATACATTGTGACATTTTAAAAATCTATGCCATACGCCACTGTTTTCCCCATTCACTTAGTCTATCAATATCCCTTTATAATTTTATGCTATCATCTACACTGTCTCTAATGCTGCCTAAATTTATGTCATCAGAAAATTTGGATATATGACTGTCTATGTCATTATCCAAGTCGTTAATAAATAATGTGAATATTTGAGGCCCTAACACAGATCTTTATGGAACATCACTGGTCACATTCTGCCAATTTGAGTACCTACCCATTGTCCCTACTTTCTGTCTCCTGCCACTCAACCAATTTCCCGCCATGTTAGTAATTTCCCCTCAATCCAGTGGGTTTCTACTTTAGTTAATAGTCTATCGTGTGGGAATTTATCAAATGTCTTCTGGAAGTCCGTATCAATAACCTGCCTAGACATTGCCCCGTCCACTTCCTTAGTCACCTTCTCAAAAAATTCAGTGAGTTTTGTCAGATACGATCTATCTATCATGAGTCCATGCTGGGTCTCCCTGATTAACTTAAAATCTTCAAGGTGTTCAGTTACCCTATCCTTGATTATAGACCCCAACAATTTCCTCACATAAATGTTAGCTAACTGGTCTGTAATTCCTAGATTTTCCTCTTCCACTCTTCTTAAAAAGCAGAGTGACGCAAGCAATTTTCCAATCCAGCAACATGACTGGTATCTAGGTAACTCTGAAAGTTATAGTTAGGGTGTCTTAAGTGTGCTACCCTGCTTCCTTCGACAGCCTTGCATGGAAACCATCAGGTCTTAAGGATTTGTTGCTCTTTAGTTCAGTTAATTTCCACATTCCTGATATTCTACTTAAGTTAATTTTACTTAGTCCGTGTTCCCGATCCACTATTAACTTCATTAGGATTTCCGGCAAGCTTTTCTCCTTTTCTACAGTGAATACTGAGGCAAAGTAACTATGCAACATGTCTATCATTTCCCCACATTCATTGATAATATCCCCACTTTCAGTCTTTAGTGAGCCAATGCTGCTCCTGACCACCTGCTTTTCCTTTCTGCAACTATAAATTTCTTCTTATTGATTTTGTTGTCCCTGGCAAATCTCCTTTCCTCATCCATTTTAGCAGCTCATTGTAGAGATTGGAACCAAGACCAGGTGGATCTCATTGGCCCAAGTTAACAACCCCATAGTCAATCAGGGAGCCCTGGCTGACAGATATAAACAGGAGATTCAGAAAGTCTCAGTCTAGGGACTGACTTCAAGCTAGCTGGTCAGACCCTGTGTACATGTACATGGTGACAGGATACTGGCCTCTGTGCAGTTAGTTCACTCATATTAATTGCTTTCTGGTCCTTTCCTGGTTTTTGTATCATTTCCATTCAGCAGGATGCGTGCCTTCTTTTGCATTTTTGTTTGCATTTTCTTTTACTTTTATGCTGAGCCATTTCTCCTCAGTTGCCTATGGCTGATTGCTTCCAATGAAGTGCAGTTCCCCCTCCCCACAAGGGTATAAACTGGTTTTGCATTGGGTTAAATGCTTCTTCAATCATCCTGATCAGAGATTGTTGATCTGCCAGCAGACCCGGGAGTGTGACAGTGAATGGAGATTGGTGAGATAAATTCTAGCTGGGCAGGAAATTTAGAGAGAGAGGACATGTCAAGCAACTGATTTTTTTTTGTTCTTCAGGTGGTAGTAAGGAAGACATTAAGGGCAGTCATAGACTTGTGCAGCACAGACAGCATTATGTGTTTGAAAAAGCAATAACAATTACTGGGCCATAAAGTTTTAACATAGATCATATATCTGAGACTCATGAACATTAGGCTAGGTTTTCAATACAATATAGGAAAATACACTTATTTAATGAAATATAAAAGCTTTTCTGTGATTTATCCTTCTCAGAAAATGCAATCAGAAGCTGCTGATAGTCTGTTTATATTCAAACCTTATGAGTGTCCAGCGAACAGACAAATGGTGGATGTGTGGGTTTCAAGTCAGTAAACTGAATATACTCACCAGCATATATTCATTCCTCTCCATACACCTAACTGATGTGTACAATTTTTTTTGTTTGTTGATACTGAAAGACTCACCAATGAACATAAGTGTGACAGCTCCAACCACCATAATCACAGTCTGCAGGGCATCTGTGTAAATCACAGCCGTCAACCCACCTGTCAATGGGAAGACAAAAATACCCATTTACTGAGCAAATAATCCCAGACTGAAAATAATAAATCGGATATAAACATTGTCAAGCTACTCCCTGAAGCTTTTAGATTAATTTAAACTAGGAGAAGTCTTTCTGGAATACTTCAGCATGTGGAGTGCGAGAGAAATTATGCTCTTCCCAGCATAAATTTCAACTTGTTTTATTACATGTATGATGAGAAATTATACAAGGATCTACGAAAGGTTCAACACAGAAGATATATCAGGGCAGATTACCAATTTAATAGTGAGAAAATGGGACATGTATGGAAAGAAGGTTCGAAACAGTTCTGTTTATTTACTTAAGTAAAAGGGATTTAAACTCAATATTTTTAACCTCTTCCTTTTATTTTGTTCCTGACTGGCAGAGAATTTGAAATGTTAATCAATTGGACTTCAGCTCTCAAGTGCCTATGTACATTCAGGATACACGTTTATGTAAAATTTTCCTGTCTTCTTTAGTCTCCTGTGCAATGCACCAATTGGATAATAAATTAATGCTGGTCTTTGCTAACACTGCTATTGAACATGATTTGATCTTGTTTCAGCTCTGACGCATGCGCTGGGTGGTATGCCTAACAAGATTTTTGTCAACTGTCAACTAATAATGCAATTATCAGTGGGGGAAGGAGAGGGGACGAATGATTATCTTACGGTTCTCGAAAGCAGGACAACATTTTACTTTTTTGAATTTATTGTCTTTTTTTTGGGTATCACAGTATATTGGAGTTCTAATGGTCCGTGATACTGTGTGTTACACTACACAGGTTTGACGCAGAGTCCTCACATAACCTCTGGTGCAATACTGGGAAAAATATTGAATAGAGTTAAGTCACTTTTGCTGAGCGGGAGGCAGGGCTAGAGCCATGGGACTACGTTGAAAGATTGTAAAGTACAATCTAGAGGCAATAACAGAGCAACACAGGTAAGGGGCAGAAATTTAAAGGAAATGAAGTTGGCAGTGAGCCGATCGATGTACAACAAGCCAAAATGCATTGTGGGCAGGTTCAAATAGTGCACCTGTCAATGGGGAAGAAGTCACACCCTCTAGACCTGATGTCCAATCTGGTTGGCCGGCAGCATCAGGACTCCATAGCGGGCAGTGCCAGGGCTACAGGTAGGCCTACAAAGGAGGCCCTTTAAGGGGAGGTGATAGCCTCGTGGTATTATCGCTGGACAGTTAATCCAGAAACCCAGGTAATGTTCTGGGGACCTGGGTTTGAATCCTGCCACGGCAGATGGTGGAATTTGAATTCAATAAATATCTGGAATTAAGAGTCTAATGATGACCATGAATCCATTGTCGATTGTCAGAAAAACCCATCAGGTTCACTAATGTCCTTTAGGGAAGGAAACTGCCATCCTTACCTGGTCAGGCCTACATGTGACTCCAGACCCACAGCAATGTGGTTGACTCTTAACTGCCCTCTGGGCTATATGGGATGGGTAATAAATGCTATCTGGCCAGTGACGCCCTCATTCTGTGAATGAATAAAAAAAGAAAAAAGTCCAATGGACCCATAGATCCAGGTAAGCCAGGGCCATTTGTCAAGGAGAGTATTGTCAACTTAGGAGGCAGGGTGATCGGGGTTGGGGTGGGAGGTGGTGAGAAAAGGATCTTAGAGTATGTATGGGTAGGAAGGAAAGTGGGGAAATTGCTATCTTCTGGGGGGGATGCCCTGAGAGGCAAAGGGCACCCTCCAATAATAGTATTTCCTTCCTTCCCACTGTTTTAAAGCATTGTGCCCACTCTTACTCATTGCTCAATGCCAATTGTATTACAGTGTAAGCAGGACAATATTGAGGTCAATCAGCAAGGGGGGGGTTTGCTGAAATGTCTAGTCCACCGTTTTGTAGCCAGGTTTCACAGTCACCCTTCTGTCAAAATATAACACTGCCAGAAGAACGGAGATTATTTTAAAAATAGTTTTTGAACAATCTATTTTTGGTCCCTTCTTTGACTGCCTGTCATTTTCAAACTGAGTGGAGGAATATACTGTCAAGCCTTTGTCCACTTGTTTCCAGAAATGGCTCCTACGGAAAATGCCTCAATGTAGCTCTTTCTTTACTTAAATGCACTGGTTTCCCTTGTTTCCTCCTTTTAATGAACTACCTAATCTGGAAATCATCATGAAAGAGAAACTCAGGTTTAAACTCATGCCTGACATCATGTTTTTTACACAGAGAGTGGTTCGTATGTGGAATGAACTGCCAGAGAAAGTGATGGATGCGGGTACGGTTACAAAGTTTAAAAGACATTTGAATAAGCTCATAAATAAGAAAGGTTTGCGGGGATACGGGCCAGGTGCAGGCAGGTGGGACCAGTTTAGTTTGGGAACACGGTCAGCATGAACTGGTTGGACTGAAAGATCTGTTCCCACGCTGTATGATTCTGTCTGCAGTGTTCTGTGTATTGGTCCCCTGGAACCCTTTGATCAACCATTGATAAAAGACAAAAAATAGATTACAAAATTTGATGTAGAATGGAATTATAAAGTTGGTGTATCAAGAATAAGATTAGACTTGCTGCATCCAGGGCTTTTACTACAGATATCTAATCTTGCTCTTGGATTCCCATGTATAAACCAAATCAAATTGAAAATGTGAGTAGTATCATATCATTATGCCCTTATTATGGTGAAATTAACCTTTTGGCAATAAATCAAAAGAGCCAATAAGCAAATTGGCAGCAAGTTCTACGTCTCATTTGCTTCTATTCTCTGTTGCACTAATTTCTTGAGCAAATTCCGGCATTCAAAATTTTGGCAAAGATCTGTAGCTCGGGTTGTGGGTGAGGTTGTTGACTTGCTCACTGAGCTGGCTTGTTCTCGTTCAGACATTTTGTCACCATGCTAGGCTTCATGGGAGGCTCCACTGATTATGTCACCTAGCATGGTGACCGAGAACAAGTCAGCTTGGTGAGCAAATTCCTGCATTTTATTGCTATGCTTCAACTAGTTATCCTTCTACTATATTCCACTCTACCAAATCTCCTAAAATATTTCCACATTGCTCTAAACTTATCATGTCCCAAACTCATACATGATATTAGTTTTGCTCCTCTTTCACTCAAGTAAAAATATTTTTAAATTAAAGCATTTCATCAGAAAATTAAATTCACCATTTGCAACGATTTGTAATCCAATTCAAACCGTACAAACATATGAGTAATTACCTCAAAATCAATGAAACATCTATTATGCTTGAAGTTTATGTACTGGGTACAGACATCACTGACAATAGAGAACAACTGCTCCTGTTTACAGTTTTATCCTTTGCTAGTAATATTTCCTTATATCAACAGATTACTGATACATTTTCAATTAAAATGAAATCTGTGTCCAACGGATTCACCTTTGCAGGTTCTTAGCACCTGTGCTTAATTTTTTAAAAGTTAGCAATGCACATTTCGCCATATTTTTGTTCTGTTATGTTAAAGGAATTACAAATGCGCAGGATTTTATTGAAAAAATATCTGCAGTTACACAACTGCTAACTATGGAAACAGAAGAATGCCCTCTTTCTCTGATTTGTAATACTTAGAAAAAGATTTAAATAAAGTTCAAGCAACAGCTACCTTTTAATTGTACCAAAATCATGTAACAGAACTTGACCTTAGGACTTAAAGTTATAGTTACATTTTGGAAAATTGTGACTATAGGCGAAACAACTTTAAGTGAAACATGGTTTCCCATGGGCCTAAATGCTAAGGTGAGAGTTAGGTTCCTGTGGACAATTTTTGCTTGGAGAAAATAATGTGCGGGTTGAAATGCTGTACTTTGTGTGGGGATTCACTCTGGTGTATTCATGTGTATTGAAGTATAGGATATTCCTAGTTAAGATTACTTGAAAAATAAAACGAATCACTAAATATAAAAATAATACAGTATAATAATATAGCTGTATAATAATAGTTTTCACACAAAGGGTGGTGAGTGCCTGGAACGTGTTGCCGGAGGAGGTGGTGGAAGCAGACACAATAGCAGCATTCAAGAAGCACCTGGATGAATACATGAATAGGAAGGGACTGGAGGGATACGGATCCTGTAAGTGAAGACGGTTTTAGTATGGAAGGGCAAAATGTGTCAGCACAGGCTTGGAGGGCCAAAGGGCCTGTTCCTGTGCTGTATTGTTCTGTGTTCTAGATATGTACTGCAGAACCTTTCTCAGCAGAAAAGAAACTTCAAAAAATCATTAACATGAAATCGTGTGCATTCGTACATGTCTATATTCTTAGGTAAATAACATTTAAAACAAAATGAACAAAATGTAGAAGAAATAAAATAAAAATGTAAGTACTAGAAATTAACATCAGAATTCCACTCACCCGGTAAAATTTTAATTGGCCAGGTTCCATCTACTGGCTGAAGTTGGTCAGTGCAGGAAGAACTAACCGTACCAATTAACTTCCAACACTAAGTAGGGCACAGGATTTCAGTACATGTTCAGAATGGCAGCCAGGACAGAAATAGATACCTAAGACTTGAAAGGTAAGGCAGGAAATGGAGTTAGGGGAGGGGTGGAGTGAAGACGGGCGTGTGAACCAGATGAAAGCTGGAGACTCTGAATGCAGGAATGGAAAAATGGGGAAAAGGTCTTGAGAGTAAGCAGGCTATAGAGGTATTTTCATAGAATCCCTATAGTGTGGAAACAGGCCATTCAGCCCAACACCACCCCTCCGAAGAGCATTCCACCCAGACACATCCCCCTAACCCAGCAGTTCCCATGTCTAACCCACCTAACCTAAACATCCCTGGGCACTATAGCATGGCCAATCCACCTACCCTATACATTTTTGGACTGTGGGAGGAAACAGGAGCACCCAGAGGAAACACAAGCAGACATGGGGAGAATGTGCAAACTCCACTCAGACAAACTCCACCTGAGGCTGGAAATGAACTTAGGTTCCTGGCACTGTGAGGCAGCACTGCTAACCACTGAGCTACCACATATTTTGCTGCAATAATGCCAAGCTGAAACCCATAAAGTTAAACAAACAAATTTTCACTATTTTGTTGACAATGTTGTAGAGAAACAATGCTGAGTCAATTTTAAAATGTAGACTTACTATGTAGTAGAGTTTTAAATACTTCTCTTGCATTAATATTTTGACTGTGCTGATAATATTTCAGGACAGTAAGAAGATGACATGTGTAAGAGTTCTAACAGCTAAAACCTACGCATTGTTAAGACATGGGTTTTGTTTTAAATTAAGAAACAGCTTTTTGAACTAGCTCTATAAATTGACCAATTTGACTTTCAGGATCTACAGGATCCTTAGAAATCTGCAAACTGTATGAGTGTGTTTTCAGTCAAATGTTGAAAAGCAAGCACGACAAGCATATCTTAACAAGTGAAAGAACAGTATAATGGCGAAAGAACAGAAGCCCTATTGCGGCTTTCTTTTCTCTATTTTCCCCAATGAATGATTTTTTTTTAGGAATAACTCATAAAAGTAAACTTGAACTACCAATCCTACATACTTAAACTCTTTAAAGAGATTAAATAAACTAGAATTCACATCAAATTTTTATCATAATGACATTAGGCACAGCTATTACAAGAATTGACTGTTTCAGGCTAAAAAAGGACTTACTGTTCTTTACCATCCATATATTATCTGAATCAGGCATTTAGTTTTACTGGCAATAACCGCCTAGAACACTGTTCTTTTTTCACAAACTTACCAGCTTTTATAGTTTATTTGTTGTCTAATGTTATTGCCGTTGCCATCAATAAATTAACTACCAGACTGCATATATATCATTCAAGCTTTAAGGTGTGAATGCAGTGGCCTCCAAATCTGGCTTCTTGTGTCTTCCCCACATTTGGTGTTATGCTTTCCAAATGTCTACACCTTAAGTTCTATACTTCTCATACTGCGCCTTTGCATCTTTCCCTCTTCCTTTAAGCCGCTCCTTAAAACCTATCTCTTTGATGAAGCTGATGATCACCAAGTCAAGTGTATCCTTCTGTGACATCTTGTTAACTTTGTCTGATTACGCTGCTGTGAAGTACCTTGGAATGTTGACACTTGAGGTCTGTGTAAATGCAGGTTGGATTGTAATCACTCTATCCATCAGAAAACAGCACTTTTCCCCATTGAGATTTCCTGGTGTTACCCTGGGCACACAGGGAACCAGCACAAGAACTATGAAAAAATTCTCTGCAAAGTATCAGTGTGATTTCACAGCAATATCAGTATAAGGTTCACCCATACATTTTTCATACTTCAGAATTATTTTTTAGCATAGGGACAAGAAACTGTAACTAAAAGTGATACATGGAGGATTTCTCATTCAGAGTGCAGAATTGTTCTTATATAATTAATTACCAGCTACTGTGTAAAAGGCAGTCACTATCAGCAGAATCACTGTAGAAAGGTAGAGATTCCAACCCAATGCAATTTGGATGAAAAGGGCTCCAGAGAAAATGTCAGTCTGAAACAGAAACACATTTAAAGGTAGGCAAACATAACAAAAGCTTCAGACTTGTTAATTAGTCAAAAAAAGTGGTAATAATTTCCCATCTGATTTAAAGTACCAAATATAGTGACATGAGAAAATTTAATCAAGGGTTTTCAATGATGTCACTTTTGTTAAATGATTTACGACTGTTTACCAACTCCTGCAAATCATTTATTTATTACAATGTGATCTTTATGTGCATCAGTTTCTTCTTTTCTGGCCACTTTCGTGGAGCCATCAGCATTTCATACCTTCAAAGATCTTTGATCTCCAACATTCCATTTTATTCCATTACGAAGAGATTATGGTAAATAATTTACAGCTGACTACGGGCAATAGGCTGCTGACCTTAAGTCAAATAACAAAACCTCTCCTGATTGAGGCAAGGAAAATCAACATGGCTCCACACTCAAACACCAGAGTTTGGACTAATTTAACTCTTCCTATTGGTAAAGTGAGTGTCCTTTGTCAATTTCACACATTCCTCAGGAAAGCGACTGGAAGAATCATCAGCTCATCAGTAGTTATGTAAACCAGATTAGAGCACCTCTTGACTGCTGGTTACTAATTGTCAGAAGAAGAAATTTAGGACTGGACCACCATGGGTAAAGATATGAGTAAACAAAACAGTGAGGTTAATTTAGGTATAATGAAATTAAGGTGAATCATATATAGGAATGAAGAAATAACTCGGTTTGGTGTAACTTATATTACTTGCTCGGTGTTCCAGTTTAGTGCTTTCTACCCATCTGTACGATTTATGGCATTGTCACTTCTTTCTGCGAATGTGAACTGTGCTCAAGAACAAATAGTTTTCTTTTACTGTAACTAACAGCACAGTGCCAGGTTTCAGCGAGAAAAAAATCAATCACAACAAAATGACCCTGGTTGTTGGTAAAAATACTATATTAGGTCATCAGTGGGAGAAACACTCCCTATCTTCCTGCACACTCAATAACTCTCAGCAAGAGACAGCCAACTTGAACTGTTTGTACAAGACTAGAATGCAATGCCATCAGACATTTATGTTCCAATGTCAATGAACCAGGTCCAAGTAAACAGCACTGTGGGTTTTAATCTGGAGAGTGGGAGCACGTACGAGAAGAAGAGGAAATAAAGAAATGAAAAGATCAAAATGGTATAGGAAGCTTTAAAGAGAATAGGAAGACAATAAAAATCAAAGCAGGAGAAGGAATAGGTTAAACAAATCACATTTCTAAGGTCTGCAGGAGGGAATGCCTTGTTGTCTTAGACAGGGACATTGTTAAAAAAAACTGCATCAGTGGTACTGTCAGCACAATTGGTGTTAACCTGACATCTTCCCTCCCAGGCTCCTGGACCACCAGGGTCCCTTTGGCTTTACCAGGTTTGCCATCTTACCTGTTGCCACTTCATCTAATAACACCTACTCTGCAGTCTTTAATTTTACTCCTCATACCTTCAGTTGTCTCATAATAATTTCATTCTTCTCATAGAACTGTTTTCTTTTACCATTTTTACTCCTTACTTCACAGACTTTTGAGTGAGTTTACATGCATGTACATATATGCGCACATATGCAAGTTTGTGTCCATGTATGAGCATGTGTGTGTGGATGCACGTGTGTTTATGTAAGTGTGAAAGTGTGTGCACGTAAGTGTACATGTAAGTGTGTGTGAGGGTTACATATAATTGCTTCAATCTTCTTTCCCTTCATTCTGTCGTATTTTTTAAATAATGTCCATCTGTGAAAACAATCATTATCCTCTGACCACCTCAGAGATGGTGCCTGACCTTCAGACTATTTCCAGCTACTTCTCCTTTCATTACAAAATTTGCTGCAATATTTTGCAGTTTTGATGAAATAAAGAAAAATTGCAAAATAGTGAAGGGCAAATTTGGGCTAAGAGAGTGTCGTACATATAAGACTAATGTGAAAAACTTCACTGCGAGAATTACAAATGAACTTTTGAGGTTGATGTTGAACTGAAGCAGTTCTTGTGATTTCAATGTGAAACGTGGAAATCTAACTTAGGTACCAGCAATTCATGGTGCTTCTCCGAGCATAATCTAACGACAGGAATATGAGACTTAGTGCAGGAATAGGTCATTTGGCCCGCTATTCAATACAATCATGAATGATCTGGTAGTACTCTCAACTCCACTTTCCTCTCCGTCTCCCATAATCCTTAGTTCCCTTGTCTACGAGAGAGCTTTCTAATTCAGCCTTGAATAAATTCAACAATCCAGCTTCTGCTGCTTTCTGGGGATGTGAATTCTACGCTGATAGCGCTTTGAGAGAAAAAAAATTCTCAATCTTTATCTTAATATAGATAGCTCTTACTCTTAAACTCTGTCTCCTATTTCTAGGCCTTCCCACGGAAACATCCCCAAGGTATGCACCCTAAGAAGTCCTCTCAAAATCTTATATGTTTCAATAAGATCACATTTTATTTTTTCTATACTCCAACAGGTACAAGCCCAAACTGTACAACAGTTCTTCATAATATAACACCTTCTTCCTGGGTATTCATCAAGTGAACTTTCCTTGAGCTGCTTTCAATGCAATTATACATTTTTGTAATAGGAGTTGCAAAACTGCAACGGTACTCAACATGTTTTCACCAAGATACCATCTCAACAACAGTAAAAGTTCCCTATTTTTATATTCCATTCCCCATGTAATGAACGCCAAAATATGATTTGTCTTCCTAATTACTTGCATATTCACTTTTTGTGATCCATTTACCAGGATACTGCATATTCTAGACCACCAAATTTTCTCTCCCTTTTAATCTCTGTGCTGTTTTTCTATTCTTCCTACCTAAGTGGCATTCATATTTCCCAATTATATTCCCTCTGCCAAATTTTTGTCTACTCAGTTGCCCTGACAACACAGCATTATTTCTCCCACTCACCGATATCTTAGTGAACATGTACAGGATAAGAGAAAGCACAGACATGTAGATTCTGATTCTCTGTCCTCCAAACCTTTTCTTCAAATACTCGGGCATAGTGACCACACCAGCAGCAATGTACACAGGAACAAAAATCCAGCCAAGTGCCACGAGAACCCAAGAAGCCTAAAAAAACAAGAGGTATTGGAAGTCAGTTCTCTGCTTGTGTTCAGAGTAATTTCACATTGATAATTCATATTAAACCCTGCTAAAGAAATGTAAAATTTCCATTCAGTTCCCAAGGAACACATGGACATTGTCAGTTTCTTTTCCAACTCTTCTGTAATATTGAATGTGTAATATATAATGTGTGTTATGGGGATTATTTTATATCTTGTCCAGTTGTCAAAATCATTTATTTTTTAAGAATAAACAATTAACTGTTGGAAAAAAAAGTGATTGTGAGCAGATCCTTAAACAGAGCCTTCCAAACCCATGCCCACTCCCATCTCGAAGGACAAGGTAGGCAGAAAATTGGGAACACCACCACCTGCAAGTTCCCCTCCAAGCCACTCACCATCCTGACTTGGAAATATATCGCCTTTCCTACACTGTCGCTGGGTCAATATCCTGGAATTTTCTCCCTGATGGGTCTACCCAGAGTACAGGGTCTGCAACAGTTCAAGAAGGCAGCTCACTACCACCTTCTTAAGGGCAACTAGAGGTGGCCAGTCCCAGGAGTAAATTTTTTTAAAGAACTGCTTTATTTTAAACCAGAGTGCTGCCTACTTTAAGTTTCATCTTGAGTAAATGTGAGGCCACAGGCAGGATCTTACAGGGGACTGAGTGACATAGGCTTTAATGAGATTTATGGACAGAACTGGGCGATAGGCTTATTTTGATGTAAGGATTACTTTGCTGCATCTCTTATCCGTCTGCCAAACAGTGAGGCAAATTTCTCACCAGGCAGCAGCGACTTGCCAATTAAGGGGGAATTACAATTTGTAAACCACCTTATTAACAGCACAACTCACCTTGCTAACATTCAGCTTTCAATCTTATAAATCTGCCGAACAAACTAGATGTTGAGAATTCTCCAGACGGAAATCTGAGCGGTTTACCTGGTGGCTTCAGCTTGCCACAGGCTCTAAGGGGGCCTCTGTGTTGCTCAACACCAAAAGAATCATCTTGGTGTGAGAGTCACAGTCACCAGCTGCACATCCCGCTCTTCCGAGGACACTGGCATCTGACATTTATTGAACCCTCGTATCCATCGTGGAACCTGTCTGATCCACTTGCAGTCTGCTTAGAAAGCACAGACTCATATTGCAGGCCACACCAGTCACTAGCAACGACAGGCCTGGGGCAGGGACACTGTGCACTTAGACAGGCACCCAGCTCATGGATTAGACCAGGCTGTATCTCAGGCCTGCTTGTTTAGTGCCTACTCACATAGTGCCCACCTGCATATTCCCAGCATTCTGGTCTTTCTAGGCCATGCCTGCCAGGCAGAACTGAAAGCTACTGTATTGACATGTTCCTGCACGCAGATGCAGAGACAGGCCACTTGTTATGCTTGTCAACAGTGATCTGCCTGGTGTGCGAGGGTGGCATCTTGTTGTATGGCACACTGAGACGTCAGTCTAGCCCCAACAGAATGTGCCAGCTGCCCGAGTAGCAAACACACCGCATGTTCATTCAACCAAATAGCCATGTCACAAACTGGTGGGGATGAGACCTCAATCCATTTGGGTTGCGGGGGAGAGCGGGGTGCTATCAGTCATGTGGTGCTGGTTCCTTCAGTCAGGGGCACAATCCGCACACAGTCCAGCAGCCTGGCCATGGTCACTTGTCTGCTCGGGCCAGCTGTAGTTGGGGAATGCTTCTGACTGCAGCCTGGGGAGTAGGCCATGGTCAGTCTGCTCAGGCCATCAGAACCAATGAGGGGAATTATGTATTGTCAGTGCCCCATTTACCATTTATACAGAGTGAACGTGCTTTGACATCAAACACTGGTCAAAGTAAGGCTGCACTACACCACTGATGCTTACAAACCTAACATTATCATCTCCGTGATGAAAAAGACTGCAAGTGAATCAGAGAGGTTCCACGATGGATGCGAGGGTTCAATAAATGTCAGATGCCAGTGTCCTCGGAAGAGCGGGATGTGCAGCTGGTGACTGTGACTCTCACACCGAGATGATTCTTTTGGTGTTGAGCAACACAGAGGCCCCCTTAGAGCCTGTGGCAAGCTGAAGCCACCAGGTAAACCGCTCAGATTTCCGTCTGGAGAATTCTCAACATCTAGTTTGTTCAGCAGGTTTATAAGATTAGCGGCAATGACTTCAAAAGGAGGTGAGAGCTGGCCAAAAGTGTCCCACCACTTGTGAAAATTCCAAGGACTTAGTGGGATGAGGGGAATATTGTTGCATCATTTAAATATGACAAAGGACTCTAATAATTGCAGTGCAAAGTGGAGTGGGGGTTAATGTGAATGGTGTGGAATGGGAAGGGGTTCAAAGCACAGCAGGCACTCCCTTTCAATACGATGTGTTGGTCAAGCAGCCACAGTAGTACCTTCACAAAGTCAGGCACATGCTGCCTGTGTTTGTGTGGGGTGGGGGGCTGCTCAGGATGTGGTTCTGCAGTTTGGTATAGTCTGGGAGTGAGGGCTACTGCCTGTATGGTGCAGGCAGAGTATCCCCCATCATCCTGACATGTTGTACTCTGCACAACTGCAGCAGGCAGTAAGATGACGTAAGACGTCAGCTTTCCTGCTCCTCTGATGCTGCTTGGCCTGCTGTGTTCATCCAGCTCTACACCTTGTTATCTGAGCTAGACAAAGCCTTCCTTGCGGATGATGGAGCTCATCTGCATCAGGCGCTAATGCCAGACAAGGCCTGAGTGACACGTGGTTCTGGGAAATGTGAGTTGGGTGCAGAGGACTGGACTGTCAAATAATCACTGACTATAATGCTGGCATTTTGTTTGCATCATGGGGGTGGGGAATTTCAGCCTCTGCCAATTTTGTTTGTGTTCACTTTGAGTGGCTCTAAATAAAAGTTCATGCTTGGAATTATCCATTTGCTTCCCTGTACATGATGTTCCCCTGCTGGATAATGACAAGTCCAGTGGGCAGTGGGCAATAGGGAAGAGAGTAGCAGTCAGTTAGACAGGGTGTTCAAATAGGGAATGTAGCTGTGGACAGGTAGGTGGCCTAGGGGTTTAATAGTGAGTAGAGTAAGAGAATGGGGTTGGATGTGTAAGGGAGAGTCAGCCATGACAGTTGTGTGTCATAAGGAGCTTAGGTTTGTGGCCATTGTTGGCGAGGGGCACCTGGGTGCATGTGGCCTTTCAAAGACATCACCTCAACAAAAGATGCTGGTCTTTTGGTGGTTATCCACTGCGTGGTGAGTTGTACTCGGAACACAGTAGGATGGGGATAGAATTGGACATGAGACACATGGTAGGTTTGCTAAGATACGGCGAAGAAATCAACTGAGCATCACAGCAGGAATCCCAACAAAATATTTGACGCTACTTGTACTTAGCCAAAAACTGTGATAATTTAGTGTCCGCTGGGACAAAGAGTAAATATTTTTGTCTTGTTTTAACTTGTGGGCCATCTTTGAAATTAATTCACTGCATGTAAAATTTCAGAAAAACGAACTGTGGACAGAAACTTGATCCAAGTTTCTTCAGCAAAGTATCAAGTTTAGTTCAATTATTAGGAAAGTTATCAGGATCAGCTCATCTTTTAATCGTAGGCAAAAGGAAATTTTTGCTAATGCTGGAAAGGTGAAACAACATTAGAGGATACCGAAATAACTAGCAGGGTCAAGCAGCATATGTGGAGGGAAGAAATAAATTGATCATTCAGGAGCAGCAAAGAGGTATTTCCTACCAACTTTCCATAAAAGCCTCTGATTTACAGGACAAGAGTGCTTAGGAATCCATGATCGTCTGTCGATGTCTGTCAAGGATTTGTTAGAATATGGTGCAGGAATCACTCATTGTCAGTGAAGGAAACAATATAGATAATTTTGTAAATGATTGGAATAAATCCAGTGTAATAAATTAGTGTAATATCAGAATAAATTAGTTTATTATTCACTTCTCTTTTACAAAAATGAGCTTTGGACTCCAAATCAGGAAGTGATAGCTAACTAAAGGTAATAATGATTCTAACTAATTCGAGAAGAGTTCGGTAACTTGCAAATTTTTAATTGACCGTACTATACCCTGTTCTATACAAAAACGTGTGAAATTAATCTAGTAAGGTGTGTTAGATGAGTCATTCCGGGCAAGGCTGTTATTGTATTGGGTGATTTTAGCTGCCCCAATATTGACTGGGATTCCCTTAGTCCCAGGGGCATAAATACAGCAAAATTTGAAAATGCATCCAGGACAGCTTCTTGAAATAATAACAATAATAATAATGAGCCTGGCCAGGTGATCGAGGGTTCCGTGGGGGAGCATTTTGGGAACATTAATCATAGTTCTGTAAGTTTCAAGATGATAATGGCAAGGATAAAACCAGTTCTAGGCTGAAAGTGATAAATTGGGAGAAGGCTAACTTTTACAGTTTAGACAGAAATTAGAGGGAGGGTGGTTGTTTGAGGGTTAATCCATGGCTAAAATGTGGGAACCTTTTAAAGGCCAGTTGATCAGAGGTCAAGACCAGTACGTTCCTGTGATGATGAAAGTAAGGATAAGTAATATTTGGAAACCTTGGATGACAAGAGATACCGAAAGTTCAGTCAAAAAGATAAATGAAGCATAAGTAAGGTTTTGAAAACTGAAATCAGACAAGGCCCTTGAGGAATATAAAGGAAGCAGAAAAGTTAAACAAGGAACTAGGAGGGCTAAAAGTAGCCGTGAAATGTTCTTGGCAAGTAGGACAAGGAGAATCCCAAAGCATTTTACAAGTATATCAGGAGAAAGAGAGTAGCTAGGGAAAGGGTAGGTCCACTCAAGGACAATGGAGGGCATTTATACATGAAGCTGGAGGAAGTGGGTGAGGTCCTTAATGAGGGTTAATCCATTTGCAGCAGTATTCACCAAAAAGGAGGACATAGATGAGGGTAAGGTTGGGGAAGGGGTATGTTGATATGCTCAGGCATGTCAATAGTAAGGAGGAGGTGGTGTAGGGTATCTTGAAAAATGTTAAGGTAGATACATTCCCCAGGCCTGATGAGATCTATCCCAGGATAATGAGGGAGGCGAGGAAGGAGATGGCTGAGGACTTGCTGAAGCATCTCTTTAGCCATAGTTAAGGTCCCAGAAGAAAACAGGCAATGTCCTTCCTTAGTTTGAGAAGGCCAACAGGGATAATCCAGGAAATTATAGATCAGTGAGTCTTACATCAATGATAGAGAAATTATCCGAAAAGATTCTTAGGGACAGGATTTACTCACATTTGCAGAGGAATGGACTTATTAAGGGTAGTCGAAATGGCTTTATGCTGGGGACAGCTTCTCACAAATTTGATTGAGTTTTATTTTGAGGAAGTAATGAAGATGATTAATGAGGTGGGGACAACTTATGTTGTCTACATCAACTTCACTAAAGCATTTGACAAGGTTCCTTATAGCAGGCTTGTCCAGAAGATTAAGTCATGTGAGATCCACAGCAAGTTGGTAAGTTGGATACAAACTGTCTTTATCTTAGAAGACAGATGGTAGTTGTGGAGGGGT
Organism: Ginglymostoma cirratum; assembly: GCA_024137785.1. Lineage (NCBI taxonomy): Eukaryota > Metazoa > Chordata > Chondrichthyes > Orectolobiformes > Ginglymostomatidae > Ginglymostoma > Ginglymostoma cirratum. The sequence goes on along the minus strand of JAHRHZ010000058.1, from coordinate 33,369,884 downwards.
GCTTTTCTGACTGGAGGTCTGTGACCAGTGATGTTCCGCAAGGATCAGTGCTGGGATCTCTGCTGTTTGTAATATATATAATGATGAGTGAAAATGTAGGTGGTCTGATTGATAAGTTTGCATATGGCAGAAAATTAGTGGAGTTGAAGATAGTGAAGAAGATTGTCAAAGAACACAGCGGGATATAGATCAGTTGGAAAGTTAGGTAGAGAAATGGCAGATGGAGATTAATCCAGACAAGTGTGAGATGATGCATTTTGGAAGGACAAAAGCAACAGTAAAGTATATAGTAAATGGCAGGACCCTTAGGAGCATTGACATACAGAAGGATCTTGGGGTGCAACTCCATAATTCTCCATAGCAACACGAGTGGATCAGGTGATAAAGAAACTGTACAGTATGCTTGCCTTCGTCAGTCAGGGCATTGAGTATAAAGGTTGGCAAGTCATGTTGCTACTGTATAAGACTTTAGTGAGGCCATATTTGAAGAATTCTCTGTAATTCTGGCCTCTACATTATAGGAAGGATGAAGAAGACCTTGGATTGGATGCAAGAGGTTTACCAGGAGTGTATTAGCTATAAGGAGAGGTTGGACTAACTTGTTATTTTTAGAGTAGCATCAGAGGCTGAGCAGCGACTTGGAAGAAGTAAATAAAATTATGACAGGCAAAGATAAGGTGGACAGTCAGAGCCCTTTTCCGAGGGTGGAAATGTCAAATACTCAGGGACATAGGTTCAAGGTGAGAAGTGAAAAGTTTAAATAGGATCTGTGAGGCATGTTTTTTAAAACATAGCGAATGGTAATTGTCTGGAATGTGCTGCCAGGGTAAATGGTAGAAGCAAATACAATAGCAAGGTTTAAGAGGCATTTAGACAGGTAGGGAATAGAGGGACATGGACCATGTGCAGGTAGATGGGATTAGTTTAGAATGGCATCATGGTTGGCACAGACATAGTGGGCTGAAGGGCCTGTTGCTGTGCTGTATTGTTCTAAGTTGTCTTGCAGTTCCACTTAGCATCAACGGTGTCACCACCAACTTCTAACACAAAAGCAATGAGAAACAAGAGTTAACACAGTGTGGAGCTGGAGGAACACAGCAGGCCAAGCAACATCAGAGGAGCAGGAAAGCTGACGTTTCGGGTCGGGACCCTTCTTCAGGAATGGGAGAGGGGGAAGGGGCCTCTGAAATAAATGGAGGGAGGGGTGGTGATAGCAGGTAGGTAGTGGCGGGGATTGGTCAGTGAGGTGTGAGGAGTGGATCGGTGGGAGTGAAGACGGACAGGTCAATGAGGTGGGGATGAGAGGGTGGGCTGGTCTTGGGATGTGGTCGGGGGTCTCAATGTGGACTTTCCTAGCTTCAAAATCTCCCCACTCTCGACCTCATCCCAAGAACAACCTCCCCTCTCAATCCCGCCTCATTGACCTGTCCGTCTTCTCTCCCACCTATCCGCCCCTCACACCTCACTGACCAATCTCCACCACTACCTACCTGCTAGCACCATCCCCCCACCCTATTTATTTCAGAATCCCCTTCCCCTCCCCCATTTCTGAAGAAGGGTCCCGACTCGAAACGTCAACTTTTCTGCTCCTCTGATGCTGCCTGGCCTGCTGTGTTCATCCAGCTCTATACCTTGTTATCTCATATTCTCCAGCAGCGGCAGTTCTTACTATCTCTGAGAAACAAGAGTTAATGGATGGAATCTTCCAAGCCTAGAGGTGGAAAGTGAACTTAATTTAGTGAATCAAAACCCTGCCACCCTCCGGCTCTCAACCAAATTAATGTGAGTCCAGGGAGGGTAAAGCTGCACCATCCCACTCCCCACCAGTTCAGTCCCCAAGTGATCCACTAATGACCATCTAAACACTAGAACTGTCAGCTCCAGGCAGGATGTGAAAGATGGCCTTTGATATGGAATGATTTAATTTTATGCTATGGTTTCTAATATTTAGAAACAGTCATTTGCTACAGCTCAATATAGCCTGAAACAGAATAAACAAAACAGTTCTGTTTCAGCAAAAGGACAGCTTTTGAGTAAGAATGAAAATTGTGGGTGGAAGAACAGAAGGCCATTATGCAGCCAGAATTGGTTCAAAAAAATATAGTTTAGGGTAAGACATGGCATATAGTAAGTTAGAAACAATAACAGCTGAACCTACATTCCATTCAAAACCTCCAACAGCAATACCTCCTGCAGCTCCTGTTCCTGCCAACCCGACAAACAGGCCACTGCCCACATTACTGGACATGAGTGATGCTCCAATCTGTTAATATATTGAGAATAAAAGATAAATCAAGTAGGTTATACTAGTTTCAATGTTAATTATTTTTTTTAAAAATTGAACATATTTCATTTTGTTGAGCCTTCCAATATCTGTAAGATGCATTAATGTTAATCTAGCTATTCAATTACTATTTTAAGAACACCTATTCAGAAAATTCAAATCTTATGATAAGAGACGTTGAGTGATATAGACTCTTCGGTCTTAGTCCCACTTGCCTGTGTTTGACACGTATCCCTCTAAACCTTTCCTATTCATGTACCTGTCCAAATGGCTTTTAGTTCTTGTAACTGTACCTGCATCTACCACTTCCTCTGGTAGTTCATTCCACATACAAACCACCCCCTTCTTTAAAACTTGCAGATTTTCTTTTCCTGAGTGTGTAACTAAGGAAATGGATTCCAAATACTGCCTTTTCCTCCCCTCACTGGTTTCAACATTACTCATTCCTAACTGCAAACATTTATTATGGCAGTTAGGAAACAAGGTATCTTGGTGAAGAGCCAGCTAGTAACTCCAAACGGCAAATGGGAAAAGGGAAAACTGATTTTACAAAGGGCTTTGGGATTAAAGAGGGTATTTCTCCTGCTCAGAGATGAATAATCTTTCTCAGTCAGTTTCCTTTCCTTTTTTTTCCACCCAGTAGATGGGATAACAAGTTGGAATCAGACCACCACCAGGGGCTGCAGAACATTTTAATCGGAATAATGGTGTAGTCAGAAGTCCTGGTTTATTTAGAAATCAATGATGTAGGAAGGGAAATGAGATTCCCCTGCAACCTCCTCATTGTTTTCTTTCATGAGCAATCTACCCTGTTGCATATGAATTTCTCCAAACTGCTGGGCAGAGCCATGACTTTGCAGTCCCCATGATGTTATAATCCATAATGGTGCTGTTATTTCCCTAAAATACACACTGTTCCAAAACTAGCCTTTTATCCTGATTAAAGGAAGTCAATTACGCTGTCTGTTATTTCAATGTTTTGAATCCTTGGATGAGATTTTCATTTCAAGATTTGAAAAATCCAAGTTAAGGCAGTTCTGACTTTGCCAATCCAAACTCATTAGCTGTTCCTATTTCTGCAATATTTTCATCTTCTAGAGACACAAATGCTTTAGGTCTGTGGTGTCCCTGCACAGGCCCAAGGCAATTACAAAGGAATGCAGGTGCCAAGGCAGGCTGCTTAGAAGACCCATTATGGTTCTCTGGGACAATAACACAGCCCTCCACATCATTCCTATGTCCACTCCAAGACCCCTCACAGGCCCCATGCATCCTCCATCCTCTTCTGTTGTCTCCATAGCCATTCACTTCATATTCATAAGACACAGACTTCAGCAGCCATGCATAGCAATAGAAGGCATTTGATGTATGTGAAAAATTTAAAGCTTTTACAATCTAATAAAAATGGCAGTCACACAGCAATTCATACTGCACAGAAAGAAATCTCCACACAAAAATATCAGTTAGCAGCTAAAGCAGGCTATTCAGCCCCTTGAACATGTTCCACTATTTGACAGGATCATGGCTGATCTGATTATAGTCTCAGCTTCACTTTCCTGTCTATCTCCAAACCCAGTGAAAAATATTAAATGCACTTAAGTAGCTTTAAGTTACAAAAGAAAAGCTATTCAGAAACCACAGATAATCATACAACAATCTCTTAGAACTGCAATTAAACCGTTTTCTTCGTCCCATGAAGTGTAAAGACCATCTGTGGAATGCTTTTTGTAACTTTGCCAAGCTTTCACACTGGTTCAACTATCAAATTACAGCTCCAGACAATGGAACTAAAATAAAGACAGAACATTTATTTTCTATTTCAAAGCAGATACCTTGCCAATCAAAAAAAGTACAGTCGGTGGCTTTTTTATGTTTAAATAACAAGCCTTTTGTTCAAAGTTAAAGTCATCTGGGCATTTAAATTATTATTCGGATCATGACAGGAGGGTGTCTGACCATTGTTTTGTATAGTTTTTAATGTATAATAGTTTTTCTTCCCCCCAGTGAAAAGAACTACACAATGTTGATCAATATAATGGTCAACATACTTTTCCAGTACAGAGCCCTGTTAACGTAATTAAAATATCTAACTTGTATGAAGCACCTAATAATGACATTTTAGGCCGCCAGAACATTTTAGACTCACCTTTCAGAATGTTTTCAACTCCTCCCCAGGCTTCCCAAGGTTTCCAAACCTTCTGAAAGGTTTCTAAAATCCACTTGCCCCAACAAAATTACTATGGGACGCTAAACACAAATTTCCCCTCAGCATGTCAATGGCAACCTCGTCATTAGAGGATTTACATGTGGAGCCATGATCCGAACCTGATCCAAACCTTTCTTTCCCACCAATGAGAAATTTGTGTGGAGCTTTTGTGAGGAAAATTCAAATTTGTGGTCTGCGGCCTCAACTTTACTGATTCGTACACCCATTTTACACCCTATTTGATCAAATGCCCCCTACCAGCAAACTAGCCATAGAAAGAGGACACAAGATTCTGCCCAAGTCCCAATCACCCAATAGCTATGTTCAGTGCCCTATACTGACTCCTGATTAAGAAAGCCTTGATTTAAACATTCCTTTCCTTGTTTACAATTTGTCCATGGCCTCATCCCTCCTTATCTATAAAACTCCTCCGGCTTTACAATGCTCAGATATATCCAGCCTTACAAGCATTTCCAATTTTAACGGCTTCGTCACTGATGGCTGTATCTTCAGTTGCCTCAGCCTTGGACTTTGTAATTCCCTCCCTAAATCTCTCTGACTCTTCGATACACTTTCCTTCTTTAAGATCGTCTTTAAAAGCCAACCTCTTGACAAAGATTTTACTCATCTGCCCTAAAACTGCTTATGAAAAGCACTGTGAGAACAGCAGGGCAGTCTGAAAGCACTGCTGGTTTAAAGCAGTGCCATTACAAGAGAGATAGCAGGTTAACATGAGATCCTAGAGAGTTCCTTTACTAAGAAAGAATATGCTGATGAAGTTACAGTACAGAAATGCAGGAGGCAACTGAAGCACTAGATGAGATAAAATTGAGAAAGAAAAGGCATTAGAAAGACTTAACATTGATAAGTCACCAGGTATCTTTGTTCAAAAGGATGTAGAATTTTACAGTCCCATCAGTTTAACTCTGGTGATGGGAAGTTTTTAGAAACATTAATATGGGAGAAGATTAGCAGTAACTTGGTCAAATTTTGATTAATTTACAGCAATCCAGCATGGACTTGTTGAAAACGTTTCATCTTTTACTAACAAAAGCAGAAATTGCTGCAAGAGCTCAGCAGGTCTGGCAGCATCTGTGGAGAGAAATCAGAGTTAATGTAATGGGTCGAATGACCCTTGCTTAGAACTGAATTCACAGCAGCTGCAGTTTTTTTTTCAGTTTTCATGTTTCACTAATTTCGTTGAGGTCTAGATAAGGGCACACAAAGGTTTGATAATGGAAATGTGATGATGTGTGCGCATGGACTTCAAAAAGCCATTGACAAAGTACCACTAAATAGGCTTCTTAGCAAAGTTGAAGCCAATTGAACAAAAGGGACTGAGTCTGCATGAAAAAAAAAAATTGGTTGAGTGACAGGGAACAGAGCATAGCACTGAAAGTTGTTTTTCAGACCGGAGGAAGGATTATACTAGGGTTCCCAAGGACAGTATTAAGGCCACTGTCTTTGTTGAGATATATTAATGATCGGGACTTGGGTATGCAGCACCCAATTTCAAAACTTGAAGAGTTATGCACTATGAGAAGGAAACTGCCAAACTTCAAGACAGCATACACAGCCTGGCAGAATAAGTGGACAAGTAGCAGATGAAATTTAATGAGAAGAAGTGAGTGTGTGTACATTTTGGTGGGAAGTACGAAGCAAGCCAATTTAAAGCATGCAATTGAAATGGGCATATGTCTACAAATCATTGAGAGCAGCAGGCTAGTTGAGAAAGTGGCTAATGATGCATTTGGGATCCTGGACGTTATAAATAGAAGCACCGAGATCAAAAACAAGGAAATTATGTTGAAACATTATACAGCACATGCTTGGCCTCAATTGGAATGATGTATCCAATTCGGGGCACCATCCTTTAGGAAAGACGGACAGGCTTTATGAGAGGCTGCAGGTAAAAATTTATGAATATAGTACTAGGGCTGGGAGATTTCCATTACAAAGATAGATCGGAAAAGCTAGAACTGTTCTCTTTAGAGAAGAGAAGTTTGAGGGGGCATTTGATAGAGGTATTCAAAATCATGAAGGGACTGGATAGAGTAGATACAAAAAAAAGTTGTTCACATTGATTCAGGCTTCAAGAGCTAGAGGACCCCATTTAAGATGATTGGCAAAAGAACCAAAAATGACATGAGGAAAACCTTGTTTTTTAAATCCAGCAGGTAGTTAGGGACTGGCATGCACTGACAGATTGTGGTAGAACTTGATTCAACTGTGGTTTTCAAAAGGAAATTGAATTATTATCCAAAAGAGAAAGCAACTGCAGGGTTATGGGGAAAAGGGTAGGGTGGGACTTGCTGTTTAGCTCTTGCAAAGATGACGCATGGACATAATGGGACAAATGGCATCCTTCCAAGTCTGTAATTTTCTGATTCTATGTTCAAGAATATTTAAACATAAATTGATAACAGAATATTGTATTGATCGGTCTAACTTTGCTTTCTCCTGCTCCTGTGAAAAGTCTTGTGATTTTTATTATATTGAAGGTACTACACCAATGCAAGTTCTTGTTGTTTCTGGAAAAGGGAGGATGATCTGTAGTTAAAGCTTCGGGGGTGCAAAGGAAGTGAAAAAGCAGGGCATCAAATCAATCTCTGAAATTGCTTCTAGTGTCGAATATTTATGTGTGTGTTCATTCAGGCAGGTTAATGTGAATGCAGAAATGGGCAGGAATAAGGACTTCAGAATCTTGGGGCATTGAGACTATTTCCATAGAGGAAGATGAATAGGATATGTCTCAACAGCATTGCAAGTCAAGTCTTTTCCAGGAGGTTAATTAGTGCTTCAGGGAGTGTTTCAACTAATACACCAGAAGGATGAGCACCAGGATGAAACATGAGAGAGGGAACCAAGGTGTACCAAGTTTAAGCAATATTGTAGAATACAGAATAGTTCAGAATTTGAAGGAATCAGACAAGAGAAAACGTAAAGTTTCCTAAAATAAATTTTCAGTGCAAATGCATAAATGCACATGTTGTAAATAAGGCTGATGAACTGTAAGCACAAGTCACAGCATGGAATGTTGATTCTATAACAATATCAGGCCTGAGTCAAAGAGGAAGAATGGAAATTTAATATTCCCAGTAATGAGGTATTCAGGAAAGATAGGAAGGCCAAAGAAAGGTGGATGGCGGTTTTAATCAAACAGACTATGACTGCTTTAAAAGGATATGATGCAGTTGAGCAGTCAAAGACAGAATCCATTTCATTAGGACTAAGGGACAACAGAGCGGCTATTGTGCTGTCAGTCTATGCCACAGACCTGCATATAATGGGAAAGGGAAACAAATTTTGCATGAAAATTATAGAACAATGCAAGAATTTTAGAATTGGGATCATAGCTATGGACTAATTATTCTGAAGTATACTAAGATAGTTACAATACAAAGAGCAAAAGGGGGAGAAATGTCTCAAATCTGTCCTAGGGGAAGGAAATAGGGCTGAAGCTAATTCCAAGTCAGGCATCTAAACTGGAAACATTAGCTTGTTTCTCTCCATGGATGCTGACCCACTGTCACTTCCAGCATTTTTCATTCACAGTAGGAATATGAACTATATCTCAGTCAGAGAACAGTGAGAAGGAGCAGTCATAAGGTTTATACTAGTTACAGAAGAGTATAATGAACAACCAATTATAAAAATATTTCACTGGAGGAATATTGGCTTCAAGGTGCTGTAATGGGACCTGTCACAGTTCATCTGGATTCAAAACAAATCAGCACAACTTTAGTTTAACGATCAAGGCCTTCAATAAGGAGATTATTGATTGTAGCTACAGAGAATTTCCCACATGGGAGAAAGGAACAGCATTCCAATGTAAAATTCCTTAGATAACTAATGGACCTGGCTGAGGTATTAAATTGCTCTTTATCATCCAGTTTCACCACAGCTTGATACAATTCAGAAGTAAGAAACAGCCACATTGGAGGTTTGCCAGTGTGGTGCCATCCTTTAAGAAAGGTGGTAAGGAAAAGCCAGGGAACTATAGACTGACATTAGTGGTGGGCAAGTTGTTGGAGGGACAGCATTTACAATTATTTGGAAAGGCAAGGACTGATTAGGGATAATCAACATAGCTTTGTACATGGGAAATCATGTCTCACTAACTTGATTGAGTTTTTTGAAGAAGTGACGGAGAGGATTGATGACGGCAGAGCTGTGAATGTTGTCTATATGACTTCAGGAAGGTGTTCGACAAGGTTCTGCATGGCTGACTGGTTAACAAGGTTAGATCACACGGAAGACAGTGAGAACTAGCCATTTGGATAGAGGGTTCCTTTTCAGACTGAAGGCCTGTGAAAAGCGGTGTGCCACAAGGATCAGTGCTGGGTCCACTGCTTTTTGTCATTTATATAAATGATTCAGATGTGAACATAGGAGGTATGGTTAGTAAGTTTACAGGTGACACCAAAATTGATGGTGCAGTGGACAGTGAAGAAGGTTACCTCAGAGTACAATGGTAGCTTCATCTGATGGGCTGAGAAGTGGCAGACGGAGTTTAATCCAGATAAACGTGAGGTGCTACATTTTGGAAAGGCAAATCAGGGCAGGACTTATCCACTTATGGTAAGGGCCTGGGGAGTGTTGCCGAACAAAGAGACCTTGGGGTGCAAGTTCATACTTCCTTGAAAGTGGAATCTCTTGTAGTGAAGAAGGCATTTGGTGTGTTTGCCTTTATTGGTTAATGCATTGAGCATACGAGTTGGGAGGTTATGTTGTGGCTGTACAGGACACTGGTTAGGCCACTTTTGGAATTTTCATTTCCCTGCCATTGGAAAGATGTTGTGAAACTTGAAAGGATTCAGAAAAAATTCACAGGATATTGCCATGGTTGCAGGGTTTGAGCTCGAGGGAAAGGCTGAATAGGCTGGGGCTATTTTCTTTGGAGCGTCGGAGGCTGAGGGGTGACCTTATAGAAGTTTATAAAATCATGAGGGGCATGGATATGGTGAATAGTCAAGGTCTTTTCCCAGAGTAGGAGAGTCCAAAATTAGAGGGTAATAGTTTAAAGTGAGAAGGGAAAGATTTACGTGGGATCTAAGGGGCAGCGTTTTCATCCAGGTGTATGTATGGAATGAGCTGCTAGAGGAAGTGGTGGAGGCTGGTACAATCACAACATTTAAAAGTGTCCGGATGGGTATACGAAAGGGAAAGGTTTAGGAGGATATGGGCCAAATGCTGCTAAATGGAACTAGATTCATTTAGGATAGCTGGTCAGCATGGACAGTTGGACCGAAGGGTTTGTTTTCATGTTGTACATCTCTATGACTCCATGACATTGGATAAAGTAGAGAAGTTTTTAAGAGTGAAGTGACACATTTTAGTTTAACTGATCATTATTATTATTTTTATTTAAACACTGCACTTAACCACATTAAATATTAACACATTTCAAAACAATTGACTGCTTACAGGCCACCAGGTCATGGCTTTTCCAGCAAGAAAGTATCCTCCCACGGTACTCTGGTTGGCTTTTATAGATGACTGTAATGCAAAATAAAATTTAGACGTCAGTTCCTTATTCAGAGTCTAAAGGAAATAGAACGGAGCAAAGTTTAAAAATAGACGATATACAGTATACCGAGGTCGTTGAAATGCAGTTACGAATCTATGTGGATGAACTGATTGAAGCTTAATTGTAATCCCAGTACTGCTGTAACCTAGGATCATTACCCTCTCTACCTCATTCAATTACATTTCTCTAAATGTACTTTAAAGCAAGCGAGCGTCATGAGTAATTTTCGCAGAAAGAGAGCTTTTGAAACTTAGAGGTAAAATTCCTCATGCTGCAAGATGTGTGCGCTGCTGCATCGTTACATGAAATTCTTAACAGTTTAATTTTCAGCGGATGATATGTGTGTCAGGATTAATTTTAGTTTTGAAATGCAATCTATATCTAATCATTAGGAGTCTAAAAAAGTTTTAAGAACGTAATTAAAAGTTAACTACCACCGATGTTCGTTTAAGTCTTAACTCACCCATATTCCAATACCAATAACAATCACAATGTAAGCGAGAATCACAATGATGTCAGGTGTCTCCAGAGTAAACATTTTCCCAAAGCACACTACAGTGGATGCTGCAATTCTGCAGTGAAAACAGGGAAAAAAAACCCAGCTCCAAATACTCAGCAGTTTATAGCAGCATCTGCACAGAGTGTTTTCATCGATGTGACCTTTCCTCCGAACTGCGTAAAGTTAGACATGTGTTTTGTGTCAGGGATGGGTGGGACAAGGATACAAAGCAGGTACATGATAGGGTAAAAGTTTAGGAGAGGATTGCATGGCACAAGAGTTAGGCTTTCCGGGGTAAGTGGACGTGGTGAAAGAGGCAAGAGAAAGAAACAAAGAAACAAAAGATGTGCCCGGAGCAGGTGCGCTGTCACTTAAAAAAAACAAAACCAGCCGTGAAGAGGAAACAAAGTGAGACAAAGATAAGAACGGGAGTTAGAGTTCAAAGTTTTCATAAGGCCACCTTATACGCAGTTGAGGACTGATTTAGCAAAAGTGAATCAGAAACAGCTACTTAATGATGAACTGTGTCAGAGCACATTTCAAGGGGTACAGAGTGAAAAGAAATGTTCCCACACAGTAAGAGGGTGGAACAGCTAAATGCAGAACCGTCTGGATGTAAAAAAAAAACTTACAGGGTAAGGTAAGGCAACAAAGGGAAGATTATTTTCAACACCAAGAAACCAATACTGCAGAAAGCCAAGGAGTATAGAAAGTGTATGGTGAAATCAAAAAGGAAGTGAAGAAAGCAAAAAGAGGGCTGAATGAATATTAGCAACTGAAATCAAGGAGAACCCAGAGTTTTTTGTTATCAATTTATGAAGAATAAGAACATAACGGAGGAAAAAGAGCACACAAGTCTAAGGGATCGATGTGCAGAAGCCGAAGATGCGAGCATGGCTCTTAAATGAATATTTTGTGTCTGTCATACAAAAAAAGTGACAATGCAGTAATTGTAGTTGAAGACGACTGTGAAATATTGCGTGTGATAAACATTGGCAGAGAGGAAGTATTGAAGGGATTAGCATACTTGAAAGTGGATAGAGCATCAAAACTGGATGAAATGTACATAGTGTTCAAAGAAGCCAGAGAAGAAATGTCAGATGCTATGGCCATCATTTTATAATCCTCACCGGAGATGTGGTTTCAGAGAATTGGAGGACTGTTAACATTGTACCTTTGTTAATACATGAAACAACGGAAAGACGAAATAATGACAGGCTAGTCAGTCTAATTTCAGTAATGAGGAAATTATTGGAATCGGTTCTGAGAGACAGGACTGTCACCTAGAAAGGCATGGAGTAATCCAGGACATCAGCATGGATTTGTTATGGGAAGATCGTACCTAACTTGATTGAATTTTTTTGAGGAGGTAACAAGGCAGATTGATGAAAATAATGCAGCTTTTGTTGTCTACATGAACTTTAGCAAGGCTGTTGACAAGCTATGGCAAGTTGGTTTTTAAAAAAGCTCACAAGATCCAGGGAAGTGCAACGCAGTGCACACAAAATTGGCTCAGCAGCAAGTAACACGGGCTCATTGTTGATCTAGGAGTTCTGATGAAGAGTCATTGGACATTGGAAAAAGTTAACTCTGTTTTCTCACAGCAGATGCTGTTAGACCTCATAGAATCATAAAATCCCGACAGTGTGGAAACAGGCCACTTGGCCCATCAAGTCATACTGACCCTCCAAAGAGTGTCTCACCCAGACTTGCCCCCTACCCTATCGCTGTAACGCTGTGTTTCCCATGACTAATCTGCCTGGCCTTCACATCCCTGACACTATGGGCAATTTAGGTGTAGAAACTTACTCTAGCAATTTCCTTTTATTTGGTAATTGTTGCTGGCTGTTTTTGTGACTGGAAGGCTGTTTCCAATGGGTTCCACAGGGCTAAAATCCAGGTGCCCTGCTTTTTTTGGTATGTACTTAAAATTTGGTCTTAAATGTAGAGGTCATGATCTAGAAGTTTGCAGATGCTGCAAAAATTGATTGTGTGTTTGATAGTGAGGAGCAAAGCTGTAAAATATAGGAATATAGAACATAGGACATTACAGCACAGTACAGGCCCTTCGGCCCTGTGAAACCAATCTGAAGCCCATCTAACCTACCCTATTCCCTTATCATCCATGTGTTTATCCAATGACCAATTAAATGCCCTTAAAGTTGGCGAGTCTACTGCTGTTGCAGGCAGGGCATTCCACGCCTTTGCTACTCTCTGAGTAAAGAACCTAGCTCTGACATCTGTCCTATATCTATCACCCCTCAATTTAAAGCTATGTCTCCTCGTGCTAGCCGTCACCATCCGAGGATAAAAGCTCTCACTGTTCACCCTATCTAATCCTCTGATCATCTTGTATGTCTCCATTAAGTCACCTCTTAACCTTCTTCTCTCTAACGAAAACAGCATCAAGTCCCTCAGCCTTTCCTCATAAGACCTACCCTCCATACCAGGCAACATCCTGGTAAATCTCCTCTGCACCCTTTCCAATGCTTCCACATCCTTCCTATAATGCGGCGACCAGAACTGCATGCAATACTCCAAGTGCGGCCGCACCAGAGTTTTGCACAGCTGCAACATGACTTCATGGCTCCGAAACTCAATCCCTCTATCAATAAAACCTAACACACTGTACACCTTCCTAACAACCCTATCAACCTGGGTGGCAACTTTCAGGGATCTATGCACATGGACACCGAGATCTCTCTGCTCATCCACACTACCAAGAATCTTACCATTATCCCTGTACTCTGTATTCCTGTTACTCCTTCCAAAGTGAATCACCTCACACTTTTCTGCATTAAACTCCACTTGCCACCTCTCAGCCCAGCTCTGCAGCTTATCTATGTCCCTCTGTAACCTGCAACATCCTTCCGCACTATCCACAACTCCACCGACTTTAGTGTCATCCGCAAATTTACTAACCCATCCTTCTACGCCCTCATCCAGGTCATTTATAAAAATGACAAACAGCAGTGGCCCCAAAACAGATCCTTGCGGTACACCACTCGTAACTGAACTCCAGGATGAACATTTCCCATCAACCACCACCCTCTGTCTTCTTACAGCTAGCCAGCTAAGTGGTCAGAAATGTTGTAAATAGAATTGTACCTGAAGGAGTATGAAGTGATGCATTTGGAGATCTCAAACATGGCAAAGGAATATACAATTAATGGGACAGTACTGAGAGGAGTAGATGAAATGAGTGACATTGAACTGAATGACTATTGATTCCTCAAAGTATCATGACAGCTTAACAAGGCAGTTAAGGAGACATTTGGAATGGTTAGGCCACAGCTTGAGTTCTGAGTGCAGCACTGGTCACCTTGTAACAGAAAGACATAATTGCACTTGCAAAGGTACAAAGGAGATTTGCGAGTGTGTTACCAGGTCTGGAGAATTGCAGCTATGAGGAAAGATGGGACAGGCAGTGGTGGTTTTCCTTAGAACAGTGGAGACTGAGGGGAGATTTGATTGAGCCTTTCAAGGTTGTGAGAGTGAATGGGAAAGATCTCCTTTTCTTAGCAAAGAGATTGAGTAGGGAACATAGATTTGAATTGATTGGTAGAAGGATGGGAGGGGAGATGAGGAAAACATTTTTACCGAGGATGGTGTGGATCTAGAACTCACTGCCAGAAAGGAACAGTGGGAAGGAAACGCTTAACTGATTTAAAACTGATTTGATGGGCACCTGAATTCCTGTAAAATTTGAGAGAACGGACCAGTCGCTGACAAATGGAATTAGGCTGGGTGACTCATTTTTGGCCAGTGCAGGATGATGTGTAGAATGACCTCCTTCTGTGTAATAAACTTTTCTATATCATTTTTAAACATTCCAACTATCTGGAGAGGAGGCATGTGCAGGAATGTGGGGGAGAGTGACAGTCAATGATTGGTGGGCCAGTACAGGCTCAATGGGTCAAATGGCCATTTTATGATAATGGTACCCTAGTCCATTCCACAGTCACGCCCAAGAGCCCATCAGCAGCTTCCCATGTAAATGCAGCAAAGATAACACCTGCCCTTTTAATTCTCTCCTCACCATCCAAGGTCCTAGACACTTATTCCAGTTGAAGCAATGATTTACCTATTCTTATTTCAATCTAGTTCACTGTACCCATTGCTCAGAATGTGTGGCTTCCACTACAACAGGGAGACTAAATACACATTGGGTGACCACTTTGAAGAATTTCTTCGTTCAGACTGCAAAAATGATTCCAAGTTTCTTATGGTGTCTCATTTTAATTCAACACGTTGCTGTCACACTGAAGTTTCTGTACATAACCACTGCACTGTTCCAGTGCAATTCAGTGTAACCTTGAGGAACAGAATCTCATCTTTCGTTTGGGTATTTTACAGCCTTTCAGATTCACCACTGCGTTCACCAATTTCCGAAGATAATCTCTGCTTCATTTTATTGTTTTGCTCTGCTATTTTTCTTTCAGCCAGCAGCGCACCTGCATCTTTTGTTTCTTTGTTTCTTCTCCTTACTCCATCATCATTTCCTTTGACCTTCGGAAGACTACACTTTTGTCCTTCAATCTCTCTTGACTTTCATTCTTAAACCTTCCCTTTCTCCTTGCCCCACACACACCCTAGTTCAAAACCTACTTAATTTCTAACTTTTCCCAGTTCTGATTAACTCCTGTTTCTGCCTGCAGTTGTTGCCATAATAAGCTGAACATTTGCAACATTTTCTGTTTATATTTCAAAGATTCTTGAAGCTTTGTTTACCACTTCCATTCTATGCTGCATCATTATTAATGAATTTTATAAGTGGTGATTCTTTAAAAATGAACTTTGGACATTGTTAATTATTAACATGTTATTGAAGTAAGTTCCTGGGAAAATGTGGTAATTGATTCCCCCCCCCCTCCGCCGGTAATAAACTTTGTACAGCTTGGAGACACCAAAAATTCAAGATCGCCAAAAATACAGGATTGATTGTTTGTGCCCTAATTAACTCTTCAAACTATATGTTTCATTGTTCAGGATGATATATGTTAACCTTCATGCACAGAGTGCATTTACTGCATTGCTGCTTCCAATGATGATAATGTAAATTATTACTTTTGAATATAATTTGTTAACTCAACAGACATTCACAGCATTAATAGGCAAAAGGAGGCATTCCATCACTGAAAAGGGGAACCAGCAATAAAAGTCTCAATTGCCCAAGAAATGTTGCCTTTCAGTGGTCTCCATCAACCTGGGGCAGCATCAATATCTTCACCAGTTGAGGATGGGACATGATTTTATGGAACTCCATGAACTGATATCTTTCTATGGCTATAAGCAGTTAGTACATGCTTGGAGCAATGGTCATGTAGTCTTGATTGTAGTTGCTTTCAGTTTAGAAAGAGGAGCTGTTAAAGTTTATATGCAAGTCTGCTTAAAGTCCATATACATGAAGTACAGTGTCAGATGTGAGTGGCTGAAATTGTGTGGAATTTAAAAACTGTAAGAGAACCAGCTACTGTAAGAAACAGCAAGAATTAATTAGGTGTATAATCTGCAGCTCTGCATTATTGGAGAGTCAGATTGGCTTTGAATTTTCCAGTCCCTGCTGCTATGGAAATGAAAGATGATATGAAAGATAATGCCAGTCTCAATGGCAAACTGTATTGGCTTCAATACAGCCACGAAGTTAAGCAGGAAACCTGAATGGATAATAATAGTAACTGTGATATCAGTACTGGTGTCAGAGGACGATAAGATGTAATACAGTCTTGTCCTCACAGAGAAGCAGGAAGGTCAGACTGGAAAAGCACTGAAGGCCTCAATAACCTATTTTGTACTCTCCACTAATATTACTTATCAACGGTATGTGTATTAGATCAGAACTTGGTAAGAAATATTTGTACTTTGGCCAGCAGAAAAAATCAATGCTAGAGTACATAAGACCGTAGACGTAGGAGCAGAATTAGGCCATTCAGCTCATCAAATCTGCTCCACTATTCAATGAGATCATGGCTGATGTGATAATCCTCAATCTGACTTTCCTGCCTTTTCCCCATAACACTCGATTCCCTCACTAATTAAAAACTCTGCCCATCTTAGCCTTATACTTCATGACCCAGCGTCAACAATCCTCTGCAGTAAAGAATTCCACAGATTTAGTACCCTTTGAGAGAAGAAATTCTTTCTCATCCCTGTCCTAACTAGCAATCTCAACGCTGAAATGATGCCCTCTGTTATTCGACTCTTCACAAGGCGAAACAACCTCTCCACATATCCTGTTAAGCCCCCCCTTATGAATTTTGTATGTTTCAATGAGGTCACCTCTTATTCATCCAATGAGTGCAGGCTTAACATACTGAACTTTTCCTCATAAGACACTCAGTCCAAATCCTCAATCAACCTAGTGAGTCTGGGGTTTGACTATTGTGGAGGACACCACACATGAGTAAGCATGTTCAGCATCGGAAATGCAAAACTTTGACCGCAAGAAGCTGACTCATTTTGTTTAGCTAGAGTGAAGAAAAGCAAGCTGATAAAGATGTCAAATGAATAATGAATCATCCTATACTCTGGAACAGACAGACACCATCAGGTAAAAGGCGATAAGTGGTTGGTGCCAGGTAAAATGACGACTGCAGAAAGAGAGCATCAAGTGAATGTGAAGTATGAGATAGACACCACTGCTATGTGCAAAATCATGAAGTTCACAGACACATGTGAAGTGGCTCAAGATGGTGACCCAAAAACGAAGCCATTGAAGGTAAGTTGCGACTATGTGATGGAAAAATGCTTATTCCAGGAGAAAAAATGTTGAGAACCCAATGCAATGAGAAGAAAAAGATGCAGTTCCAGACAGTAGACACTAAGTAAAATCCACTTATCTGAGCTAAAACAATTGAACTGTTGGATCCTACAAGTGCCAAAAGAAATTTGCAGTATTTTGCAGTGTAACAAGATATTGAGCTGCGAAACAGATCCTTAAAAAATTACGAAGATGTCTCATGAATCTTAGATGTTTTCCTGGTGAATATCACCCTGACGTAGATCCAAGCGTGGGACCAACTTAGCATCTGACAGGGAGAGTTTCAGCTGCTGTCAAGTCCAGAGAGTACAAGAAATTTCAACACCTTCAGGGTAGATTTGCAACATAGTAGCAGTGAAACAACCTGCCACACCGTGAAAATGAAAAGATCCAGTGGATTTCAATAAAGCTTTGAAGAGGTTTCACTGTTCCATACCGGTTATTAAAGATATTTTGTCGCAACTCGTCAACGCAAAGTCTTTTTCTATGCGAGATATGACGGATGGATACTAGCAAATTGAAGGTGTATTAAAGCAGCATTTCCTGACTATATTTTATATATCATTTGGGAGCCATTTGGCTTTTCAACAGCTCCAGAAAAGTATCAGCTCATTGAGTATGATACAGTCAGTGATCTTTCCAAAGTGGAAATAATCATGAATGATCTGATGGTCTGTGGATGTGAAGATATAATGGAAGCAGCCACTGCAGACCACAATCAGCATCTATTGTCATGCGAGAGAGTGCTCATCTATTGAACCTGAAGCTGAATAAGAAATAGTAAGAACCGCAGATGCTGGAGTCAGAGCCAACACAGTGTGGAGCTGCTTGAACACAGCAGGCCAGGCAGCGTCAGAGGAGCAGGAAAGCTGATGTTTCGGGTCAGGACCCTTCTTCAGAAATGGAGGAGGGGGAAGGGGGCTCTGAAATAAATAGAGAGGAGGGGTGGGGCTGGGGAAGGTAGGTGGGATGGTGATAGGTGAGTGCAGGTAGGCAGTGGTCGGGATTGGTCAGTGAGGAAGACCTGTCCGTCTTCTCCCCCACCTATCCACCCCTCCCATCTCACTGAAGAAGGATCCCAACCCGAAATGTCAACTTTCCTGCTCCTGTGATGCTGCCTGGCCGGCTGATTAAGAAAAAGATGCAATTGAAGGTGCTTGAAGTCAAGTACATAGTTCACAAACTGACAACAAAAAGACTTTACTCTGAACTTTATAAGATTGGAGTACCAATAGAGAAACAGGAATCAACAAATGTGAATGCAATGCAATGATTTATTGCCTGTGTAAGCTATCTAACAATGGTCTTGTCGAATTTGTCTTTAGCGTGTGAAGCTCTATTGAAGCTCACCGCAAGGGATGTTCAGTGCCATTGGAGCACAGAACAAGAAGCAGCTTTCACTTGCATTAATTAGTGATTACATTAATATAAAACAAAGATCTGTGGATGCTGGCCATCTGAAACAAGAAACAGAAATTGCTGGCAAAATGCAGTAGGTCTCTTAGCATGGGAAGAAAGCAGAGTTAATGTTTTGAGCCCAGTGACTCTGCATCAAAACTGAAAGCAGCTAGGAAAATGCTGACAATGAAGTTGGGGATGGGGAGTCTGATTCTGTCCTTATTTTTTACCTATCCTGGTCCTGTCATGAAATGAGTTGCTTTCAGCACAGCCAATCCATTCTTTCTTGCTGTCAACTCTCATTATCATTTAGTCAGTTTCTCTGCTGTCCTTGCCTCCTGTGTATAATCTCCTTGTTTATCCACCCCTCTCACATCTCCCCCTCTCTCTGGGCTTTGTCTCCACTTGTCTACTCACCTCTTCCCCAACTTCATCTTCAGCAGAAATACCGCTTTTTCCAAGCTACTGTCAGTTCTGATGAAGAGTCACCAGAGCTGAAACTTTAATTCTGCTGTCTCTTGTCAGATACTACCAGACCTGCATAATTTACACCAGCAGTTCTGTTTTTGTGTTAGTGATTATAGTGCCAATGTTGAGGTTGGGATCTATTATGGTACACCTCCGAAAGTGGAAAAGACCAAAAAACCGAAGGTCTTTTTGAAATGGGCTCAAAAGAACTGTAAACAAACTGAGTTCTGGTCATTTGGGAAAAAAAACTTGATCTGAATTGAGACGAGTGTACCCAAGAGCGAAGTTTTCTTTTCCCCAAAGGCCCAAACACAGTGTGTCGACAGGTCTGTTTGGGCCCTTGGAAAGAAACTTTGCTTTTAAGTCTGTTTGGGTTGGGTGAATTTCTTTTGGAAATGGACCCAGACAGATCTGAATAGACCATAGTGGGCCCAAAACCAAAAAAAAATCCTTTATCCGAGAACCTGTTGGTCCCAAGGATTTTGGTGAAAGGATTCCTAACCTGTATGTTGTAAATGATGAAATAACCTTACAATGTGGTGCCTGCATGTCAGTACTTGGAGCAACCGTTATGTTGCGAGGACAATCAATTGGGTTTACAGTCGGGGTGTTAGTGCAAACTGAACAGTACTATACATAGATTGAGAAAAGTTGCCTGGTTTTGCTCGTGAACATTTTAACCAGTATATGTTTGGGTGTGACAAAGTGACTACAAGCTTTTTCAAAGCATCTTTCTCACCACCACATATATCTATTTCAAAATGTCAACAAAGCGTGTGACTTCATTGCAGAGATATCATTTGGAAGGGAAATATGAGAAAGGGAAGCAGATGAACATTCCTGACATGTTCCACTCCATATGAAGAAAGTTGAAGATGCTAATATAGGGTGTGATCAATGAAAAAGGATGTCTTGAAATCATCAAGTATATACCCATAGCTTTAAAAGAATATTGTAAATTTATTGATGAAATGATTGCCGAAGTGGCATTTTGTATAAAGGAGCCAGAGTATAAAAGAGCCTAAGGAGATGAGAAAACAGATGCTGAAATACATCCATACAGCCATAAGGGAATCGAGTTTAGTCTGAGCAAGTGCTCTCTATTGGACAATTGTGAGAAATGAGATGAAGACTACTTCAGTCAGTGCAGTGCTTATCATGATTAACAAACTAAGCAGCTAAAGAACAACTCATCACTTACAAAATCTCAGACAAGCCATGAGTGAAGCTTAGAGCAGAGCTCTTCACTCTTACTGATAATTATGTCACCATCCACTTCCTCAGACCCTGTTCTGAGGAAGAGTCACCGGACCCGAAACATTAACTCTGATTATTTTCTTCACAGATGCTGCCAGACCTGCTGAGCTTTTCCAGCAACTTCTGTATTGGAATTAAAATCCCCATTGTTAAAAACACTTCCAAAATCATTTTTTTCAAAAACATGAACTGATGAAAGTCACAGACTAATTTTTCTGAAGAAGGGTCTAGGCCTGAAACGTCAGCTTTCCTGCTCCTCTGATGAAGCTTGGCCTGCTGTGTTCATCCAGCTCTACACCTTGTTATCGATGACCAAAACATTAACTTTGTTTTTATTTCTACACAAATATTATTTAACCTGTTTAGATATTTTTGAATTTGTTATTAAAATCAATATTTGCTGCTTTTATGCCTCATTTTTAAATTTCCAGTAATTCTAAGTACATGCTTAACTATTTATTACTTTTATTGTGTGATGCATTGAGATTTGTATGGGACTGGATACGCAGACAGTTGGAAAGACTAACTGATGAATTAAAGTGGCTTGCTGATTGATAGGATGGGCCATTCTAAATTAAGAGTTTTAAGACAATGTTAAAGTCCTTACTAATGTTTTAAAAACTTGCATTTGTCATGGGAAAGCGACGGCCTCGTGGTATTCTCACAGCACTAGTAATCCAGAGACCCAGGTAATGTTCAAGACACAGCACTTAATGGAATTGAATTCAGTAAAAATATAGAACCATTGTCAGTTGTTGTAAAAATCCATTTTGTTTACTAATGCTCTTTACGGAAGGAATCTCCTTCCTTACCTGGTCTGGCCTCCATGTAAACCCAGACCCACAGCAATGTGGTTGACCCTTAATTGCCCTTTGAAATGGCCTAGCAAGCAGTTGTATCAACTTCTACAAAGTCTTTTACAAAAAAGCAATAAAATCAGACAGAACATCAGCCTGACATATTCATACTCATGGAATCACACCCTATAGACAATGTCCCAGACAACACCATCATCATCCCTGAATATGTCTTGTCCAATTGTCAGGACAGACCCAGCAGAGATTGCAGTATGGTGGCATATAGTCAGGAAAGAACTGCCCTGGGAGTCCTCAACATTGACTCCATGTCGTCTCAAGACATCAGGCCAAACATGCACATGGAAACTTCTTGCTGATTAACGTATGAATTATCAGTACTCCTCCATAGTGAACATCATGTGGAAGGTGGAAGGGTTCAGAATGTATCCTGGATGGGGTCTTCAATGTCCATCACCATTGGTTGACTCGGCAGTACCACCACCACTGACCAAGCTGGTTCAGTCCTAAAGGAAATAGAAATTAAATTGGGTCAGCAGCAGATGGTAAGGGAATGAACAGACTGTCTCATCATCTCATCCTGACCAATCTGTGTGCTGCAGATACATCTGTCTGTGACAATATTTGTAAAAGTGACCATCACATGGTCTTTGTGGAGACAAAGTCCTGTTTTCAGATTGAGAATATCTCATCATGTTGTGTGGCACTATCACCCTGCTAAATATGATACACTCTGAATGGATCTGGCAACTCGAGACAGGGCATCCATGAGGCATTGTGGGACATCAGAAACAGCCAAATTGTACTCCAACATAATTCATAATTTGCAACTTTATGGTCAAGCATATCCCCCACTCTACCAACACCATCAAACCAGGGATCAACTCTGGCTCAATGGAGTGTGCAAGAAGACATGTCAGAAACAGCGTGAGGCACATTTAAAAATGAGATATCGACCTGGTGAAGCTACAAAACAGGACTGCTTGTGTGAAAAACAGCATACACAGGAAGTAATAGGGCTAAGTGATTACAGCACTAGGGATCCAGGTTTGATTCCAGTCTTGGGTGGCTCTCTGTCTGGAGTTTGCATGTTCTCTCTTTGGTCTCTGTTTGCTCCCACAGAGCAAATGTGTGCAGATCAGGTAGATTGCCCCATAGTGTTGAGAGATGTGCAAGCTAGGTGGGGTAGCTATGGGAAATGTGGGGTAACGGAGATAGGATGGGATGTTCTTTGGAAGGTCAGTGTGGGCCAAATGGCCTCAATCTACAATATTTCAAAAAAAAATCTGTTGCCAATCTCTTGCTTTTTCTTCATTCCCTTGTTCACTACTTCTATCCAAATAACATCCAATGCCTTCTTGAATACCTCCACCATATTTCTGACAGTGCACCCCATACCCTAATTACTTGCTGCGTGAAAATAGTTTTCCTCACTTCACCCTTGCTTCTTTTGTACATCACTTTAAATCCATACCTTCACGTTCTTGTTCTTTTTTTGAGGAAGAACAGTTTCTCTGTATCAGTACTGTCCAGCCTGCTCACAATTTTGGAAACCACTCTGTCTTTTTCACTCTCAGGAGAACAGTCCCAACTTTTTCTTCAATTCACATCCAATGGATCAGAGGTAAGTCAGTTGTCCTGTCACATCCAGTTGTGAATGGTGGTGTATAATTAACAACTTACTGGGGAAAGAGGCTCCACAAATATTCCCCTCCTCAATAATGGGACACCCCAGCAAATCAGTGGAAAAGTTAAGGATGAGACATGTGCAACAAACTACAGCCAGAAGTGTCGAGTGAATGATTTATTTCAGCCTCGTCCAGACATCATAGATGCCAGCCATCAGCCAATTTGATTTGATGCAAATAATATTAAGAGGCAGCTGGTGGCACTATATACTGCAAAGGCCAAGGGCTTTGGCAACATTCTGCCAATAGTACTTAAGACGTCTGCTCCAGAACGTCCTGCGCCGCTACCTAAGCTGCTCCTGTACAGTGCATTTATCCAGCAATGTGGAAAATTGACCACGTATCTTTTGGCTACAAAAAACAGGACAAATCCAATCCAGCCAATTACTCCTTCTCAGTCTTATTCGCTCATGAATGTGGTTGAAACAGCCCATCCCTTTGAGGTGGTGATGATTTGCATTCTCAACCTGCTGCAATCTATTTGATGTAAGTAGACTGTTAATGCCATTAGGAAGGGAGTTCCAGGATTTTGACCCAAAATAATAATATTTCCAGGCCTGCCCTGAATGGCTTGGAGAGGAAGTTGCAGATTGTGGTGTTCCCATATCTATTGCCCTTGACCTTCGAGATGACAGCAAGCAAGGGTTGGAAAGTGACTGTCTAAGGAGCCTTGGTGAATTTCTGCTGGGTGCCATTGGTCAAGGGAACAAATGTTTTGGAATATGATCCTTTACCCTCAAAATCCAGGCAAGAGTATTCAATCACATTCCTGGCTTGTGCCTTGGAGATGGTGGACAGGCTTTGGGGAGTTGGGAGGTGAGTAACTCCATTGGAGGATTCCTAGCCTCTCACCTGCCCTTGAAACTGAAGTATTTATATTTACTTATATGACGAATCAGATTCAGTTTCTGGTCAATGGTAACACCCTGAGATGTTGATAATGGGGATTCAGTGATGGTTATACCATTGAATGCCGAATGGTGATGGTAATTGCCTGCTATTTGTGTAGCATGAATGTTACTCACCATCTGTCAGCCTGGATACTGCTTCATTTGGACACAGCTGCTTCAGTATCTGAGGTGTTGTGAATGGTGCTGAACATTGTACAATCATTGGCAAACATCCCCACTACTGACATTATGACGGAGAAAAGGTCACTGATGAAGCAGCTGAAGATGGTTGAGTCTGTCATCAGTTAGCAGTAAAGTGATGATAGACGTTACCAACAGTGCTTCCAAGCAGCATTTGCTTAGCAATGACTTGTACACAGGCTCTCAGTTTGGGTTCCACCAGGGCCACACAGCTTCTGACCTCATTACTTCCTTAATTCAAATATGGACAAAACAGCTGAATTCCAGAGGTGAGGTGATAGTGACAGCCCTCAACATTAAGGTTGCACAAGACTGAATGTGGCATCACAGTGCCAAAGTAAAATTGCAGTCAATGAGAATCAAAGAGAAAACTCTCTGCTGTTTGGAGTCATATCAGCACAAAGGAAGATGTCTTTGGTTGCTGGAGGTCAGCCATCTCAGGTCCAAGACATCTCTACAAGAACTCATCAGGGCAGTGCCCTAGGCCGAACCATCTTCAGCAGCTCCATCAATGGCCTTCCCTCCGAAAAAAAAGGTCAGAAGTAGGGATTTCACTGATGATTGCAGTGTTCAGCACCTTTCGTGATTCCCTAATCCAGCAGTCTCCATTTACTGCCTTTTTTTATTTATATGGAATTTGAGGACATTGGGAAATCCCGTTTATGTTACATTGCCAGTTCCTCTTATCCTGTTTGTTTTTTTAATTTCATTTTCCATATTCAGCCTGGATCTCATTGTATTATCAACCTGGCATCTATCGTACACATTTTTTTCTGCTTCATTTACTATCCATCTCATTTGTTATCTAGGAAGTTCTCATTTTTTTGTCTGCCTGCTCTCCCTTGTCAAGATGTGCCATGACTGTTAAACTAGCGCCTACTTCAAGGGAGTCCATTATCCTGTTAGTTTAATCTGTCACTCTTCGAATTCAATTCACCTGGGCCAGGTCTCTTCTCAACTCATTGAAAATGACCTTCTTCCAATTTTTTGTTTACTCTGGATTGCACCTTGTCCTTTTCCATAGCAACAGGATATTTTTGAGCACTGTCTCACAAATGTATTTCTACTGTGATTCCACTCACACTTGATTCACATGACCTCACTCCCTGGAGCTCGGTTGAACAACACTCCCTTCCCCATTAGACCAGAAATATACTGATCCAGAAAATTCTCTTGAACACACTTCCAGAAGCTCTGCCCCACTTCTGTCCTTTACATTATTATAATCCCAGTCAATGAGACTGAAATGAAGCCTCCCATTATAATTACTCTCATTTATTGCACATTTGTAACTTCCAGACAAATTTATTCTGCTAAAGCTCACTAATTGGTGGACGATAACATAAACCCAGGAGTGGAATGGTGCCTCTATTGTTTCATAGTTCAAATCAAGTTGATTCTGATCTTGATTCCTGACATAAGAGCCTTGACTTTAACTCAAAGCCAGTTTTACGTAGGTCATAAATTCACTTGTTGCAGCAAAAACAAGGCCTCTAGAAAAGTTAATTACTGGGTGCTTTTTCCATCCCCATGTTTAAACTCCATTCCATTCCAAAGTTGAAGCAGTGGAAATGGATGCTGTTTCATCCTGTAAATTCTCATAATAGAACGAAACAGGCAAAGCATCAGCTTTATTCTTTGTCTAGACCAGAGGAGAGCAAAATATTCTTTTGGCCTTTTTTAGACATAAGCTATATTCCCTAGGTTAGCCTCATTGAAAATTCTTGTGCTCAGACCACTGGAGTTAAATGTGCAGTTAGGTCCTAATCTGATAGAGATATGCTTACCGAAAAATGAATGGTGACAGCTTTTGGAAAACTGTTAATACATAATGCATCTCTTGGGTGAGTAACTAATGCAAATTTTAGTCATTTAAACTGGATTAGTATCCACTTTCTCCTATAGTTTAAAATCATTTGTCTGTATTTTAAATGCAGCATGACCTAAAATATTAAGGGAAAACTGCTCAGAAGTACAGAGATAGTAGGAACTGCCGATGCTGGAGAATCTGAGATAACAAGGTGTAGAGCTGGATGAACACAGCAGGCCAAGCAGCATCAGAGGAGCAGGAAAGCTGACGTTTTGGATCGAGACCCTTCTTCAGAAAAATGAAGGGTCTCGACCCGAAATGTCAGCTTTCCTGCTCAGAAATACTTTGTCTTCAAGGTAACATTGTATCCATAGGTTTTATGTTCAATTTACAGATCCAATTTCAATATGTAAGAAGTTATTTTTAATACAACCCCGACTACTTGTTAATTTCAGATTGTTGTAAATATTATCCTATTCATTGGATAATTATTATTGAATGCAAGTACTTGTAATCTGCTACAGTAAATATTCCATGAATAAGACAGTAGATGTCTAACATAAAACACAAACGTGGCTAAATTTTCTCAATATAACCAAATATATCCGTACAAGCGCAGTCAGGAACTGGAAGTACAGAATAGTTGTGTCGGGTGATGGTGGGGAAAGTCGAGTTAATAGGAAAATATTTTCTCCTAGCATTTAGGCCGTATCATATTAGAAATAAAAACAGGATTTATTCTGTGGCTTTTCTATAGAAACAAACTTGATGTCAAGAACACAAATGGATAAGAACATACAAATAAAACCACTACACATCAGTGATTACACAATAGCACTGTACATCAGTCAAGGTATCAGTGGCTTCAACCCGCCAATTAAGCAGTCTGGTGACAGTTCTGCATTTCAAAATCCTAAAAGTTACTTTTTCTTCCAGAATTGGCTATAATTGTCAATTTTAAATTCATCTTCATATTGCTCCTCTTTCATTCTGGATTTCTTGGGATCACGTTTGCGCATTCTTGCTTTCCGTTCAGCTTCTGGCAGAAGGGAAACATCAACTGGCATCTGTAACAAATCATTTAATTATATTCAAGAAATTGTTTTCAAATAACATTGATAGTGATTTTTCTGTGTAAAATCAATTAAAAGGACACAAGTCACAACAGAAAAACAGGCACTCTGGCTCAGCACATGCGATAAATGAACAAACAATGTTTTGGATTTAGAGACAGAGTATGAAAAACTTTTACAATTTTGAAATGATCATGATGAATGATTACTGCAGGAAGATCAAGAAGCTTCTTTTTCAACGAAACAATTATTTATATTTGACTTCACCTTTACCTTGAAGCAAGCTTTGATGATAGACTACGAAATAAGTTTTAAGATAATTTAATGAAAGTAAATTAAAACTTTCCTCTAGAGGGGAAATCCAGAACAAAGAAACAAACTTGAAATTAGAACATAGGCCATTCAAGGTGGAGTCAATAGCATCTTCAAGCAAAATGTTGAAGACAGCTGGAACTTTTTCCTCAAAATGCTATTAAAGCAAAGCCAAT
This sequence comes from Ginglymostoma cirratum, assembly GCA_024137785.1. Lineage (NCBI taxonomy): Eukaryota > Metazoa > Chordata > Chondrichthyes > Orectolobiformes > Ginglymostomatidae > Ginglymostoma > Ginglymostoma cirratum. The sequence goes on along the minus strand of JAHRHZ010000058.1, from coordinate 33,342,517 downwards.
TAAAAATGTCAAATCTAAAATTGTGTAGCTATGGCTCTAAAATTTGCTGAATTAGTTGAAATTAAGTTAAATGCAATGGAATGAAAGGAGGAAAAAAACATATAAAGCCTGGTGATAACCTAATGATTAGAAAGGTCATTGGTTTTAAAGATTTTCTCTGTTTTGCCGAAGGAATATGTGCCTAGATTGAGTATAATAACTTAGCGGTAATGGACTGTCGCATCAACTCTGGTAAAACTGATGTCTTGTTTAAAAACAGACACAGTGCATCAGATGTGATAATATTAACTATTTATGAGCTAAATTTGTGACTGGCGTTGAATTGAACCATGTAAATATACAGCTCATTGGATGACAAAGTGTGAACAAACTAAAGCAGAGGTGTTGTTAAAAACTAGATACAAGCCTCTTTCCACTGAGACACAAGCAAGCCCTAAGGAGTTAGTGATCAAACTGATGTGGAAAATGACATGTTTCTGATGTTTGCCAGTGGTCAAGTTGATCATCTGCTGGAATAACAAGGTGTAGAGCTAGATGAATATTTCACAGCATTAACAAGAACGGCCAGGAACAAGAATAGACCATCCAACTCCTCTAAGCGTTCTGTTGAATCGTAATTCATCTATATCTTACTATCCTTACCAAATAAAAAGCTATACCAAGCTGAAGACTTTCACTCCCAATTTCCCTTTTGGATTTACTCTGGATATCAATAACCCAAGGCATTTCTAACAACAGAATAAACCCAATGATCTTTATTAAAGCTCACAACAAAAATACTGCATCTTACACATACACTGCTTACAGGCACAAGTAAACCTGTTTACATAAACTTGTGTGGAATAGGTGATCAACCCAACCTGTTCCAACTTCCAGCTATTAATCAAAATTCTCCATTTCCTGAGCTAGCTAAGCCCTTCTTTATACTCTTTCCAAGCAAAGAAGCCGCACATTCAAACTTTTACAGTTTCCAGTCTCCAGCAGATGATCACAGATTGTAGGAACTGCAGATGCTGGAGAATCTGAGATAACAAGGTGTAGAGCTGGATGAACACAGCAGGCCAAGCAGCATCAGAGGAGGAGGAAGGCAAACTTGAGCAAACTAAAATGGGGAAGCTCGATCTTTGTTGTCATACTGACATCTTCGTTAACACTAGCAACTGGAAAATTATAACCCTATATTTTATGGCACAAAGCTATGTTGACTATCCCTAATCAGTCCTTGCCTTTCCAAATACATGCAAATCGTGTCCTTCAGGATGCCCTCCAACAGTGTGCCCACCACTGATGTCAGGCTTACTGGTCTATAGTTCCCTGGCTTTTCTTTACTACCTTTCTTAAATAATGAGACCATGTTAGCCAACCTTCAAACTTCCAGTGCCTCACCTGTGACTATTGATGATATAAATATCTCAGCAAACGGCCCAGCAATCACTTCCCTAGCTTCCCACAAAGTTCTGGTACTGGGGATTCATCTAGCTTTACGCATTTTAAGACGTCCAGCATCTCCTGTAATATGGACATTTTTCAGAATATCACTGTTTATTTCCTCAAGTTCTCTAGCTTTCGTATCCTTCTCCACAGTAAACACTGATGCAAAATACTCATTTAGAATCTCAGCCATTTCCTGCGGTTCCAAACGTAGATGACCTTGCTGATCTTTAAAGGGCTTTATTCTCTCCATAGTCACTCTTTTATCCCTAACGTATTTGTAGAATCTCTTTGGATTCTCCTTAACCCATTTGCCAAAGCTATGTCATATCCCTTTTTTGCCCTCCTGATATCCCTCTTAAGCCTAATACTGCTCGAAGGATTCACTCGATCCTTACTGTCTATACCTGATATATGCTTTTTTCTTTTTACTGACCAGAACCTCAATTTCTCTAGTCATCTGGCATTTCCTACACCTACCAGCCTTGCCCTTCACCCTAACAGGAACAAATTCTGTGGGCTCTCATTCTCTCATTTTTGAAGGTTTCCCAATTTGCAGCCATCCCTTTACCCGCAAATATCCACCTCCAATCAATTTTTGAAAGTTCTTACCTAATACCGTCAAAATTGGCCTTCCTCCAATTTAAGGTTTAGATTAGGTCTACCCTTTTCCATAGCTATTTTGAAACTAATAGAATTATGATCAATGGCCCCAAAGTGCTGCCCCACTGACACCTCAATCACTTGCCCTGCCTTATTTCCCAAGAGGTCAAGCTTTGCCCCTTCTCTAGTAGATACATCCACGTACTGAACAAGAAAATTTTCTCGTACACACTTAAATTCCTCTGCATCCGATCCCTTAACATTATGGTAGTCCCAGTCTATGTTTGGAAATTTAAAATCTACCATTACCACCCGAAATCATCTTACAAATTTGCTTTTCAATTTCCCGCTGACTATTGAGGCATCTGTAGTACAATTCCAATAAGGTGACCATCCCTTTCTTATTTCTCAGTTTCACCTAAATATCCAGGTTTCCATAAAAATATCAAATTCCGCACCAACTTTCACATCTCAGTTTTGATGTAGAAAATTTTGCTGTACTGTATGCATCACAGGCAGTATGAGCATGTGTTCTTTGCACATTTTCTTTCTTTACCTTTAAATGCAATTTTCTCAAAGTTAGCAAGTTAAATGTTTTGTTGAATGTAATAGCCGTGATGATAGATGTTAATTCCTGCTGAAACAAGCATTGTATTGAATAAATTGCTAAGGGTTGAATAACTTGTGCTGTGATCAAGTAATCAGGGGTTGAGATACTAATTCAGATATGTATATTTCTTAAAAGCCGAGAGACTACCTGGATTCACTCTGTATCAAACCTGTGCTGTATCTGTTCTGGGAGTGTTTGAGGGGGACAATGTCAGTCTAAAAGAATAGACTAAGCTTTACTCCATATGTAACCCTGTGCTGCCCCTGCCCTGGGAGTATTTGATGGGGACAGCATAGTTTGTTTCTTTCCCTTTAAAACAGTAGGGATTAACTGGATAAACTGTTAATTGTAGGTAGTTAACTGTAGATAAAGATGGAAAGAAATTGGAACATCTGTCGTCACTATTCATAGTTCCAGGTTGCAACATGCCTGTTAAAGCATAGGCTGACAGAACTCTATCAGAGGTAAAAGGTACTGCAGATGCTGGAGAATCCGAGATAACAAGGTGTGGAGCTGGATGAACACAGCAGGCCCAGCAGCATCATAGGAGCAGGAAAGCTTGACGTTTCGGGCCAAGATCCTTCATCA
>JAHRHZ010000058.1:33298177-33338885 GCA_024137785.1 Ginglymostoma cirratum | reverse complement strand
CCTTCATCATTTCTGATGAAGGGTCTAGGCCCGAAACGTCAAGCTTTCCTGCTCCTATGATGCTGCTTGGCCTGCTGTGTTCATCCAGCTCCACACCTGGTTATCTCGGCTGACAGAACTCTGACTCCTTTTGGAACCGGTAGACTGGACAGCTGGTGTGGATCAGATTGATGCCAATAGCAAGGGTTCAATGCCCATTCTAGTGGGGGTGGATTTAGGAAGTGCTTCTATGCCCTCCCCATGATGGAGGTTGTAGTGCTGTGGATTGGACCTGTCTTCATTACAAAATCTGGGGCAAAGAAGACATTCCTGTTGATCTCAGGGATGCTGCTATCATCACAGCTTTTGAGATAGAAGACAAAGTGGAGAGTGGGGACTATTAAGGAATCTCCCTACACTCCATCGCAGTGAAGACACTTAGGTAAGTAGATGAATAGGAAAGGTTTGGAGGGAAATGAGCCAGGAGCAGGCAGGTTGGACTAGTTTAGTTTGGGATTATGTTTGCAACCTGAGGTAATAAAAATAAAAAAAGGGCTGGAAAATTAAGACAAGCAGCATCTGTCTCTCCACAGATTCCACCTTTTCTATTCTTTTTTCAGATTTAGTACTTTGTTTTTTGTCTTGCCAAGATAATTTTTGACACGGAAGACCCAAGAACATGGAAGAAAAAGTTAAATACTTTTTCCTATGATAATATTCATTTCAAAAAAGCTTGAGGTGTTTTTGAGTTAAAATGTGGAAAGGAAAGTTACAAATTACAAATCTGCTCTTATATGCCTCATCATTTATCTTGGAAGCATTAAAGCACTTAAACAAAAAATAGTTTAGATCTTTTCAACAAAATTGCTTCCTTCTGCCTCCCCCCCAAAAAAAAACCTTTCATCCTTACTGTAAGAATTCTTTTAGGTTCCTTGTATCGAATATTGATAGTGGATCCATCAGGTCGAACCAGCAAAACAGGATAAAGCCTGGCATAAACCTGTCTTCCACAGCGAACTACCGAAGTTCTATTAGAATTGTTCCGACTGGGCATATAGTGCACAGGATACATAGCAGGAAGCAATCTTTCAGAAGATTTTAGCTGTAAAGAACTATTGAAAATAAAAATATTTACTAATAAACTTAAAGCAATGATTACTAAAACACGTAAAGCACATGCACTATCAACCACATATCAATCCTGTGTGTGAACTTCAGGTATGATGTAAGCAACTAGAATTAAATATATAATTCAATTTGCACAAGAACCTCCAATAACAAGTTAAACTCTTTACTAAAAATTCAGATATTTGATTTCTTTCAGTTGAGTTATTGTGCTACAGGATACAAGGAGATTATGTAATCTTTTCCTCTGGCTATATTTTGCCCTTTTAGGTAAAAAAAAATTACATTTGTACAGTATCTTTCAAAACCAAAGGATGTCCCAACTCCCAAACAAAGTAAAGCACGTTCTAAGTGCACACTAAGAGTTGTAATGTGGCAGCTGAATGGTTATCTGTTGTACACAATCAGGTTGTTTTAATGCTGGTTTAGGGTGAAATATTAGTCAGAGTATCATGGATGACGGAGCTGGTCTTCCTCAAATTGGTGGCATTTACGTCACCTGAGACATGACCTTGATTTATTTTCTTGTCTTAAAGTTGACATTTCTGACAGTATAGCATGTAAACAGCACTGCATTAAAACATCAATTAAAACTGTTAGCTGTAGAATTTGAACGCACAATCTTCTGTTTCAGAGACTGAAGGACAAACAACCAAGCAATGGCTTATTGTGGAAAATGTAATCCATGGTAGATAAACAGCCATGTAATACCTTTATTTCTTCTAATCTATTTTTCTTAGTCAGCACAGGCATTTTTCTGATAGTCAGCAATTTGTCCAGCTCAAAAATCAGGTCAGCGAAGACATGCAAACATTGCTGATGGAACAGCCGCCAAAACAATTAAAATCGGAAATGGTCATGAGACCTGAATTCAAATGACATGGTTCTCTGTGGGTTTCCTTGATTTACAGAAGTAGTGAGGTAAAGAACCGCACAGACTCTTGAAAACAGGGACGGGAACTTTAAAATCAATATGTTGCTTAGCTGGGTTTCAGTATATGCTAGTGAGGACTGGGACAATAGATGAATGGGGTTTGATGTGAGCAAATATATAGCAAAGTTTTGTATTACCTCAGCTTTATGGACACAAAAGTGTGCATACATGTATGTCTGTGTATGTGTGTGTGTCAGCCAGGAGCAGTTACAGAAAGACTGGGACTGGGGCTGAATAGCAGCAGTGAAACAATTCAGTAAAAGTTTGAGGATCATGGTCGAGGTCAGTTGGATCAGCAGCTAAACCCCAAGAAGGACCCTGCTAAAATTCAAACAGAATGGCAAAAGTGACATCAGTGCAAAGCAGGAAGCTGATTGGTACATAATGGGTCAGCAGTTTTCTCCACTTTAAGCAGCCCAGTCTCTGTTCAGCCCGCAATACATAGGAAGTCTCAGCCATTCCTAACAGACTGGACAACCACATCTGCAGGAATCAGTGACTGGTTTGACCAGCTTTAGCATTAGGTTTTGGAGCTTGAGTGTTGGCTGGAGATATAGCAGTGCAAAAAGGCTCAGAGTTATGTGGATATTTTTAAATGCTGTCATCCTGTATCTGACGAAAGTGTAATCACAGAAGGATTGGGTGACCACCAAGCAGAAGAAGGGAAGAGGGCAGGTACTTAGGAAAGCCCCAGAGAGTGTCTCACACAAGAACAGTTTTTCTGTTTTGGAAAATGATGAGAGTGTTAGCTCATCTAGGGAATGCCAACAAAACCGGAACAGATAGAGAGAAGGAACAATATTGGTATGGTTCTCAATAGTTAGGGGTGCAAACCTCACTCCAGGATGTGCTGCCTCCCTGGTAACACTGTCAAGGATATCACTGAACAGTTGCAGGGGATTCTGAGGGAGGGCAAACAGTCAGAGGTTGTGGTTCACATAGGTATAAAGGACAGGCAGAAAGAGGAATGATGATCTGCAACAAGAATTTAGGGAGCTATGTAGCAGATTGAAAAGCAAGACTTCAAAGGTTGCAATCTCTGGATTATTCTCAATAACATGACTGTAGGAACAGGCAGACAGATCAGATTAATCATGGCTGAAGGGTTGGTGCAGGAGAGTGGGCCTTAAAATGAGATGGCGTAAAAGAGGCAGTGTCTTATAATACTGATCAAAGAATCAATAATTGTAATAAAGAGGCATGATATTATCGGAAACTCCTCAAACAGGCTGTAAACAGGAGACAGAGAGTTGTAGTGGAAGGGAGTTTCTCAAAATGGAGAACTGTGATCAGTGGTGTTCGACAGGGATCCGTGTTGGGACCACTGTTGTTTGTGATATACATAAATGATCTGGAGGAAGGTACAGATGGTCTGATTAGCAAGTTTGCAAATGACACTAAGATTGGTGGGGTAGCAGAGAGTGAAGGGGAATGTCGGAGAATGCAGCAGAACATAGATAGATTGGAGCGTTGGGCGGAGAAATGGCAGATGGAATTCAATCCAGGCAAATGCGAGGTGATGCATTTTGGAAGATCCAATTCAAGAGCGAACTATACGGTAAATGGAAAAGCCCTGGGGAAAATTGATGCACAGAAGGATCTGGGTGTTCAGGTCCATTATACCCTGAAGGTGGCAACGCAGGTCGATAGAGTGGTCAAGAAGGCATACGGCATGCTTTCATTCATCGGATGGGGTACTGAGTACACGAGTTGGCAGGTCATGTTACAGTTGTATAGGACTTTGGTTCGACCACATTTGGAATACTGCATACAGCTCTGGTCACAACATTACCAAAAGGATGTGGATGCTTTGGAGAGGGTGCAGAGGAGGTTCACCAGGATGTTGCCTGGTATGGAGGGTGCTAGCTATGAAGAGAGGTTGAGTAGATTAGGATTATTTACATTAGAAAGATGGAGGTTGAGGGGGGACCTGATTGAGGTCTACAATATCATGAGAGGTATAGACAAGGTGGATAGCAAGAAGCTTTTTCCCCAGAGTGGGGGACTCAATTACTAGGGGTCACAATTTAAAGGTGAGAGGGGAAAAGTTTAAGGGAGATATGCATAGAAAGTTCTTTACACAGAGGGTGGTGGGTGCCTGGACCGCGTTCCCAGCGGAGGTAGTAGAGGCGGGCACGATAGCGTCATTTAACATGTATCTAGACAGATACATGAATGGGCAGGGAGCAGAGGGATACAGATTCTTGGAAAATAGGCGACAGGTTTAGATAGAGGATCTGGATCGGTGCAGGCTTGGAGGGCCGAAGGGCCTGTTCCTGTGCTGTAATTTTCTTTGTTCTTGGCAATCATATTATTGGGATGATACTATAGATCCTCTCTTCCTGACGAAGGATGGATATGCATGCAAATCTCAAGAGAAATGTAAAAATGATGGTGCAAGAATAGGGGATTTTAACTTCCCCAATCATAACTGGGATAGACAAGTGTAAAAAGTTCAGATGAGGTGGAATTCTTAAACTGTACCCAGGAAAACTTTTCAACCCAGCTGATGGTTGAAGTGTATCAGAGATAATAGGAACTGCAGATGCTGGAGAATCCGAGATAACAAGGTGTAGAGCTGGATGAACACAGCAGGCCAAGCAGCATCATAGGAGCAGGAAATCTTGACGTTTCGGGCCTAGACCCTTCATCAGAAATGGGGGAGGGGAAGGGGATTCTGAAATAAATAGGGAGAGGCGGATAGAAGAGAAGATAGGTGGAGAGGAGACAGACAAGTCAAAGAGGCGGGGATGGAGCCAGTAAAGGTGAGTGTAAGTGGGGAGGGAGGGAGGAAATAGGTCAGTCCAGGGAGGATGGACAGGTCAAGGAGGCAGGATGAGGTTAGTGGGTAGGAGATGGGGGTGGGGCTTGAGGTGGGAGGAGGGGATAGGTGAGAGGAAGAACAGGTTAGGGAGGTGGGGACAAGCTGGGCTGGCTTTGGGATGCGGTAGGGGGGAGGGGAGATTTTGAAGCTTGTGAAATCTACATTGATACCATTGGGCTGCAGGGTTCCCAAGCTGACTATGAGTTGCTGTTCCTGCAGCCTTCGGTTGGTATCGTTGTGGCACTGCAGGAGGCCCAGGATGGACATGTCGTCTGAGGAATGGGAGGCGGAGTTGAAATGGTTCGCGACTGGGAGATGCAGTTGTTTATTGCGAACCAAGCGTAGGTGTTCTGCAAAGCGGTCCCCAAGCCTCTGCTTGGTTTCCCCGATGTAGAGGAGGCCACAACGGGTACAGCAGACGCAGTATACCACATTAGCAGATGTGCAGGGGAACATCTGCTTGATGTGGAAAGTCTTCTTGGGGCCTGGACTCAAACAGTTCATCCATTTCACCAACACCTTCCACCCCAACCTTAAGTTCACCTGGACGATCTCTAACACCTCTCTCACTTTCCTGGACCTCTCTGTCTCCATCTCGGGTAATTACCTAGAAACTGATATCCATTTCAGGCCCACCGACTCCCACAGCTACCTAGAATACACCTCCTCCCACCCACCTTCCTGCAAAAATGCCATCCCCTATTCCCAATTCCTTCACTTCCGCCGCATCTGCTCCCTGGATGAGGCATTCCACTCCCGTACATCTCAGATGTCCTCGTTCTTCAAGGACTGCAACCTCCCCCCGACAGTGGTCGAGAACGCCCTCGACTGTGTCTCCCGCATTTCCCGTAACTCCCCCTTCACACCCGGTCCCCGCAATAACAACCAAAAAAGAATCCGCTTCGTCCTCACGTACCACCTCACCAACCTCCGGATCCAACGCATCATCTTCTGACACTTCTGCCATCTGCAATCCGACCCCACCACCAAAGACATCTTTCCCTCCCCACCCTTGTCTGTTTTCCGGAGAGACCACTCTCTCCGTGACTCCCTTGTCCACTCCACACTCCCCTCCAGCCCCACTACACCCGGCACTTTTCCCTGCAACAGCAGGAAGTGCTACACCTGCCCCCACACCTCCTCCCTCACCCCAATCCCAGGCCCCAAGAAGACCTTCCACATCAAGCAGATGTTCACCTGCACATCTGCTAATGTGGTATACTGCGTCCGCTGTACCTGTTGTGGCCTCCTCTACAACGGGGAAACCAAGCAGAGGCTTGGGGACCGCTTTGCAGAACACCTACGCTTGGTTCGCAATAAACAACTGCATCTCCCAGTTGTGAACAATTTCAACTCCCCCTCCCATTCCTCAGACGACATATCCATCCTGGGCCTCCTGCAGTGCCACAACGATACCAACCGAAGGCTGCAGGAACAGCAACTCAGTCAGCTTGGGAACCCTGCAGCCCAATGGCATCAATGTAGATTTCACAAGCTTCAAAATCTCCCCTCCCACTACCGCATCCCAAAACCAGCCCAGCTCGTCCCCACCTCTCTAACCTGTTCTTCCTCTCACCTATCCCCTCCTCCCACCTCAAGCCGCACCCTCATCTCCTACCCACTAACCTCATCCCGCCCCCTTGACCTGTCTGTCCTCCCTGGACTGACCTATCTCCTCCCTACCTCCCCACCTACACTCACCTTTACTGGCTCCATCCCCTCCTCTTTGTCTTGTCTGTCTCCTCTCCACCTATCTTCTCCTCTATCCATCTTCTATCCACCTCCCCCTCTCTCCCTATTTATTTCAGAACCCTCTTCCCCTCCCCCATTTCTGATGAAGTTTCTAGGCCCAAAACGTCAAGATTTCCTGCTCCTATGATGCTGCTTGGCCTGCTGTGTTCATCCAGCTCTACACCTTGTTATCCCTTGATGGTTGAAGTTTGAATGGAGGAGCATTTTGGTAACAATGACTGTGACTCAGTAAGATTTAAGGTAATTATAGAAAAGGACAAAGATGGACCAGAAGTAAAGATTCTGAACTGGGGAATGTTGATTTTGATATAAGGCAGGACATGATGAAAAGTGGACTGGGAGCAGTTACTTGCAGGGAAATCTACATCAGAGCAGTTCGTGTTATTCAAAAGGTTTATATTGAGAGTGCAGAGACAATATATTCCTGTAACGGTGAAACGTGGGACCAACAAGTCCAGAGAAACTTAGATATCCATGGATATGTAAGACAAGATAAGGAAAAGAAATAGAAGATTATAGCAGATATTGAGGATTATGGATGTCCTAGAACAGGATGTATAGGAAATAAGGGAGTTATTTTAAAAAAGAAATTATAACTACAAAGAAGGTGCATGAAAAAACACTGGTAAAACAAAGCAAAACTCAAAAGATGACTTATCAATATATAAGGGAAAGGAAAATAACCAGGGAAAGCATAGGGGCCGTTAAAGATCATTGTGGCAACCTGTGCGCGGAGCCGGAAGACTTGGTTGAGGTTTTAAATGAGTACTTTGCATCTTTATTTACACAAAGAAAGATGACGCAGATATAGAAATGTGACATTGTTGAATACATTAATATTGAGAGGGAGGTGGTATTAAGAGTTTTAGTCAGCTTAAAAGTGGATAAATCTCCAGGCACAGATAAGATATATCCCAGGCTGTTGTGGGAGGCAAAAGAGTAGCTTGCAGGGGCTCTGACAATTTTCAAATCTTCTCTGGCCACAGAGTAAATGCCAGGAACAAAGGGTAACTAATGTGGTACCATTATTCAAGATGATTGATAAGCGTGAAGCAAACAACTACAGGCCAATATCAGCAGGAGGGAGACTATTGGAAAAAGTCTGACAAACTGAAATTTTCTCCACTTAGAGGCTAGGATTAACCAAAGATAGTCAGCTTGGCTTTATCAGAAGGGAAATCATTTCTAACAAATTTGATTGACTTTATTAGGCGACTGGTGTGTACTTCAGGGTAGTGTGGTTAAAGTAAGCTACGTGGACTTCAGTAAGGATTTTGACATGGTATTTAATGGAATACTGGTTAAGTAGGTAAAATGTAGCCATGGAAATTTGGCAAAGTAGATCCAAAATTGGTTTAGTGGTAGGAAGCAGAAGGTGACCGTCAAAGGTTCTTTTTGTGCATGGAAGCATATGTCCAGTGACATACAGCAGGGTGTGATGCTGGGTCCCTTGCTGTTTCTAGCATACATTAATGTTTTACAGTATACATTAATGCTCTAAAAATGAACATAGGAAATATAGTCAGTTATGTTTGCAGATGACATAAAAATTGATAATGTGGTAAATAGTGAAGAGGCAAGCTTTAGAATACAGGACAACGTAGTCTTGAAAAGTGTGAAATGATGCATTTTGGGAGAACTAACAAGACAAGGGAATACACGTGAATGGTATAAATGATCAGAAGGACCTTCATGTGGTGTCCATACATCCTTGAAGGCACCAGCACAGCAGACAAAACAATTCAGAAAGCACATGGGATACTTGTCTTTATTACTGGAGGCACTGAATACATGAGTAAGGAGGTTACTTGTAAAATGTTACTTAGGCTGCAGCATGCATGCAGTTCTGGTCACTGCACTGTAGGATGGATGGGTTTACACTTCAGAGGTACAGAAAAGATTCAGCAGGTGTTACCTGGGCTTGCACACATCATTATAAAGATAGGCTACATCAACTGGGGTTGTTCTTCTTTGAGCAGAAAAGGCTAAAGAAAGGACCTGATCAAGGTGTACAAGATTGAGTATAGATAGGGCATATATGAAGAAACCTTTCCCAGAGTACAGGAGTTAATAACTAGGCACATGGATTTAAGGTAAGGTGTAGAGTGGATTTGAGGGAAAAAAATTACTCTGGGGTGGGGTGGGAACTCACTACCTAAAAGGGTGGTAGAGCTAGGAAGTCTCACAACATTTAAAGAGTGTTTAGATAAACATGAAAAACACAAAAGCATACAAGGTTATGTGCCGCTGCCGGAAAATGGAATTCAAGTGGGTAGACGCTTGATGAGTGATGTAGACACGATGGGCCGAAGGATCTGTGTCTGTGTTTTGAAACTTTAAGATTCACAAGTGCATTGGGACGATCTAGTAGGGATAAGGAATTATTAGACAGGAAATGGGCAGTTCCGTTGCACAGATGTGTTCAGAGAATCACTGCTTTAAAGTTTGAAGTCAGGAGCTCAAAGTGTCTCCTTCAACCTGAGAAAGTTGTTCATGGATACAATAATAGTCCAATAGAAATGGTTGTGCAAAACGTCAAATCAGATTAATCCTGAACCCCAAATCATTGACAACCACTTTATAAGATATGAATCCACTTATTTTGCAAATGAAACATAAATAAAGGGCTGCTGCAAAAAATTTTTGCATCAAAACTGATCCAAGAATTACTTCAACAAAACTGGCCAATCCCCAAAGAGAAACTTTTAAAACCAGATACGTTCTCAGCCTGGGTATGAGAAAATGCTCAGTCCGATGGACTCGAGCTGGAGAAGGTTTGAAATTTAATTGTTTTAGTCTCACGCTGGTTACTTACAGCAAAAACCTCCACAGCCGCACAGCACTGCCTAACGCCATCGCCACCACCCGCCGGAAGCGTTCAGCGTACGGACCAGTCAGAGAACAAACAGCAGCTCAGAACAAAGGTTCCGCCCGGACCCTGACTCACTCACGGTGCAGCTTCCAACCTTGATCACCTTTAGCCAGGTTCACACCGAGTTAAAATTAATTTCATGTTTTAGAAATGGGTGTCTTTCCCAACCTGATGTCGGCAAACAACGCTGTCAACTCGGAATTACTTTTACGTCATCAATGTGTTCGTTATTTATGAATTGTAAAATGTATTATATGTACGTGACATGAAAAATTCCTCTCCTAACTCCACTACATTGTGATTTGTATTAGTTGCCAACTCTGCTTGAAGATTTTCCTAGAGGAATCATCACATGGCAGTCTGGGCACAAAATCTGACCATGTCACATCAGTAAATGTTCTTTGTGGTTGACAGTCTTTGCCAATGGTTTTGGAATGAATTGTAGACATTGCTAGCAAGGCTGGCATTTACTTCCACTCTGTTTGCCAGTGAGAAGACATTGGAGAGCCACCTCCCCTCAGTCCACTGCAGGCCGTGATGGAGAGAGTTCCAGGAACTTGATCTGGCAATGATGAAGCAATAGTGACATATTTCCGAGATAACAGGGCGTGGGGCTGGATGAACACAGCAGGCCAAGCAGCATCATAGGAGCAGGAAAACTTGACATTTCGGGCCTAGACCCTTCAGAGTCATACAGCGCGGAAACAGACAGGACTAACTTGTATGCAAGGACCAGATATCCAATCTGACCTAGCCTCATTTGCCAACATTTGACCCAAATCCCAATAAACCCTTGCTATTTGTATACCCATCTAGATGCCTATTAAACGTTGTAATTGTACTAGCCTCCACCACTTCCTGTGGCAGCTCGTTCCATACACGCATCACTCTGCATGAAAAAATTGCCCTTGAGTCGCTTTTAAATCTTTCCTCTTGCACCTTAAACCAATGCCCTTTAGTTTTGGATTCCCTCACTCTAGAAAAAAGATATTGGCTATTCATCCTATCCATGCCGTTCATGATTTTATAAACCTCTAGAAGGTCACCCCCTCAGCTTCTGACACTCCAGGGAAAAAAGCCCTAGCCTATTCAGCCTCTCTTTATAACTCAAACGCCCCAGTCCCATCATGATCCTTGTAGATCTTCTTGCACTCTCTCAAGTCTAACAACGTCGTTCGTATAGAAGGGTGACCAGAATTGTATGCAGTATTCTAACAGTGCCCTCACCAATATCTTGTACAGCCACATCATGATGTCACAACTCCGAAACTCAATATTCTCACTAATAAAGGCAAGTGTGCCAAACGCTTTCTTCACCACCCTGTCTACCTGCAACTCCGCTTTCAAGAAACTGCACCCCTAGGTCTCTTTGTTTGGCAACACACCCCAGAGGCCTATCATCAACTGTGTAAGTCCTGCCCTGGACTGTGTTACCAAAATGCAATACCTCACATTTATCTAAATTAAACTCCATCTGCCACTGTTTGGCCCACCTGATCAAGGTCCTGTTGTGCTCTGAGATAATCTTCTTCATTGTCCACTTTATAACCTATTTTGGTGTCATCTGCAAACTTATTGACCGTACTATCTATATTCATGTGCAAATCATTTATATAAATAATGAAAAGCAGTGGACCCAGCACCGATCCTTGTGATACACCGCTGGTCACAGGCCTTCAGTCCGATAAACAAACCTCTACTCTTTTAAACAAGGGTTAGAAACAAAAAGTGAAGACCGTGCCCCCCCCCCACCATCACAACACCACCACCATTAGACACTCCTGGGGTGGGGACAGCACCACTGAAGTACAGAGTAAAGTCTCCTCTGCCCTATCGAAGCAGAAGGGAAAGTTTCTTTGACTCTCAAAACAAAAAGAAAGTACCTTCGATTCTGGACAAAGGGAAAACAACAAATAAACAAAAAAATGGCCTCCCTTACCTCCAGCTTACCAACCATTCTTGGGAGTTAGGGAAACAAGAGGTTGAATTGTAAAATAAACTTTCCCTGACTTATTCAAAACCAAAGGATATGAGAAAAAAAAAATCCCTCCTGCCCCAGCAAGGGTTTCAAAATCCAGAGGAAAGTTCCTCTACTTTTTTTAACGAAAAATAAACTTCACCTCACACTGACCCCATCAATCACACACCTGGGACAGGGACAGTGTGGGGTTTAAATAAAAGCCACTTCTGTTTCTTCCACAAGAAAAGTAAAACAGCCCTTTTCTGGGCACTAAACCGAAAACAAACACCAACTTAAAAAGTCGAACAGAAATTTACATGACTAAATCAGTATTTCGTCAGCCAGGCTGATAGTATACCCCAGCCCCCCTGGCACCCGTCAGTCACAAAAGACCTCCACTTTACCAGTGAGCAATGCATGCTCCTACTCCAGGGACACCTGAGTGTAGATGTAACTGTAAAACAGGAGCAGACAGTCAGAACTGACCAGCCTCTCCACAGCCAGCTGCCTGGACCTGTTAATGGCCATCTTGGCCAGGCCCAGGAGCAAAGCCACGAGAAGGCCCGCAGACCTGTCAGCCCCCTCCCCCACACCTGGTGGCCGTACATCAGGAACGTGGGGCTGAGGTGCAACCAAAATTTAAGCAACAGCTCCGTCAATAAACTAAAAAGGAGCTGCAAACAGATGCATTCAACATAAACGTGAAAAAATGTTTCCTCCAGGCCACAGAATTTGCACACGGTCTGGCACCTGTGAACTTGCTCAGTTGTCAGGACCGTCCCATGCAGCACTCTCCACCCCAGATTCCAGATGTAAGAAGATGTAAGAAGGTTTATAGAGGGCACTCCACTGGGTATCTCCGCTGCCAGGGGGCAAACCGTCACACCCAGGTAGGTGAAAGCATGCAGCACCAGCCTGAACAAATAATGCCTCCATGCTGTCTGAAAGGGCTCTGAGGGGTGGGAGTGGTATCCCTGAGACAACTCAGATTGTGGGTTTTGCATCATGGGAGGGGTCTGTGGTGTGGGACTGATGTCAAGTGCTGGATAGACAGGGGTCAGTTCATTCCTGGACCCCACCGCACACCTGAGCGGCCTTGATTGTACATGAGGTGTCGGGGCTGAGGGCCTTGACTGTCAGGTTCTGGATGGCTCGGGTCCTCACAGCCAACTGTGCTGGTGTTATCCAGCTCACTCCTCTGCCACCCAGCGTGTCCCTCACTCTGGTCAGCCCTGTGTCCTCCCTCAGCCAGTGCAAACCGCACTTAGGGAGGAACATGTTCCTCAGTAGTGCCCCCCCCACCCCCACCCCGATGAGAACTGCCACTCCCATAGGAGGAGAGCTTTGGCACAAGTCGACCATGTCCCAGACTGTGGTCATGTCCAGATAAAAGACGTCAATTCCTGGAAGATACCCAAGGCCGAAGCCACTCCATGAACAGGAATTGTTTGTCATAACACAAGTCTCATACCTGATGGGAGAAACACGCACCACTCTGAAGCAGGCTCGACGTAAATGCATCGCTGCAGGGTCTGAACGGTGGAAAGTTGCTGCCTGGGTACAAAGGCACACCAGAGCCTGACCACCCTCCTCAAGCAGGGGAGTCAGAACCGCAGCAGTTACCCTGTGCTGCCCTTTGTCACAGAAAAACTCGATGAGCCTTTCTCTGGATGGTGATGAATAAAGGCATAGGAAGGGACCAAAGTGACCCACGGGTACCACAACATGGCAGACATCAGGTGGTTTATGACCCGCACTTGCGCCCTGTAAGATAACACCTGGAGCTGCCCTGTCCAGCATGTTCGGTGAGTGGTCACCTTGGTTTCCAATTTGTGCCAATTTGCCGGTGAAGGTGGACTCCCAGGTAAAGGAGGTGAGTGGTACTCCATGTCAGCTCCTCCAACAGGGCGTCCACCTGTCATGGACTGGCTAGAAGTCCTGAACACTCGCTCCAGTTGATTCTTGCTAGACCTCCTGGCTCTCACCCATCATCTGCAGGTCAGCCAGCTCCATGCACATGAGAATAACGCTGGCCGAACAGGGGCAGCTGTGGTTCACTCCTTTCCCAAAACGTGGGTCGCCATCAGGGTCCCTCACTAGACACTCCATGGCGTCATACAGAAGTTGAATCCGGGCAACAAAGCACGTCCCGAACCCGAAAGCGCACAGAGTCCTGAGCAGATAGTTGTAAGCCACTCTGTCAAACATCTTTCTCCTGGTCAAGGGAGAGAAAGGCGCTCAACAGGCCAGCCCTCTGGGAATAATAGATCATGTCCTGGACCATGTGGATGATGCGATGGATGCTGCAGCCTGGGATGGTGCAGGACTGGTCTGGGTAGATCATGTGGTCTAGATCCCCCTTCTTAGGCGACAGACTGCCTTGTGCCAAGAAAGGGTATCTCTGGTGGCAATACCTTACCTAGGATCCATGCGTAGTCGCCCCCTCCAGGATGTCCCAGAATGCCCTGAGGAGCTCCATGGTTGGCCCATCTAGCCTGGGGACTTGCCCATAGAAAGCTGATTGAGGGCGTGGGTCAGCTCCTCTAAACTCAGAGGGGCATTGGGCCCTGATGCTCTCCGGATCTGAGATGAGGGATCTGTCATCAGCTAGCACCACAAGGAGCACCAGCCTTGCCCTTCACACTAACAGGAACGTACCTTTTTTAATGTCAAATATATACTTTATTCATAAAAATATTTATAAATATATAGTCACCAAAGTAGTTCAGTTCTGTACAGTAGCATATGAAGAAGACTTACAGTTTCTAAGCTCTTGTCTCTAAGCTCTTGTTATCTTGTTTTTAAAAGCCCCCTAATGCCCAACTCTCCCTTTATCTGCAAACAGCCTCTCCCCCCTCAACTTTTGAAAGGTCCTGTCTATTGCCGTCAAAATTGGCCTTACTCCAATTTAGAACTTTAACTTTTGGATTAGTTCTATCCTTTTCCATAACTATCTTAAAATGAATAGGATCATGGTCAACTGCCCCCACGTTATCCCACACTGACACCCCACAGTTCCATCATGTCAGGAAAACTGAACTATCCGAAGGTTTCTGAGAACGTAGTAGCGAAGGATTTTCCTGCCTTGGAAAACTGAATTTTTGACCAATTATGTTCCTGTACCTGCCCTTCCCAAAGTCAGGCCCGGAAGATTCCATCTCACATTATCATAACATTAATTGGTGATGCAAACATATATATACACTGTAGTGGAAATTCTTCCTTTCAATGGTATTATCTGACATTTACATACAAATTTCTTTGGCAAAACATATATTTTCAATGTCTAAATCATATATTCTGTAACATAGAATATTCTTCAGAATACAGGTTAAATTAGACACAAACTGGATAAGTGTGATCTCCTGTTAGATAATTAGCTTAGAACTGACCATGATATCTATGTTTTGTCAATGCTGGTTTCCAGATACTTCCAGGAACAAATTAAGCCTCCCAAATTATCCAAGCCTTTATTGTACATGATTTTGGTCAAGCTGTCAACAGATGCCAACAAAACAGATGCTGGAGGTCATCATTAATTATCACCCCAGTTATGCCGAGTAAACTACTGTTGTTTGTGAGAGTGAGCCACTCAAAATTCAACCCTGCTGCAAGTCTAAACAAGTTCTGAAGCTCTTTCCCATTAAGTTAACAGCTGGAATTTACACATGCTACTGACATTTGTTCTCTGTGGCTTCATGACTTCATGACCTTTGTACATTCTGGAACAGGCCCACTACTGCTGGCCCTTATACACATTAAAAGTGCTGAGGACAAAGTTTTGTACAGGCACATGCTTTGCACTTTGCTTTTGAGCTCAACCTAAACATTTTTTCAAGTTTTGATGAAGTTCAAGACCATTTTGTGGACGGAACACAAGCAGGTGATTTAAATATTAACATTGGCAGCAGGAAGGCTTTCTTCATTTAAATGTTGGAAAGACTGAAGTCTTTGTTTTGGCTTCTGCTCCAAAGTCTTTTGGGACTCCATCCCTCTTTTGACAGCAGCCTGGGACTAAGCTAATTTGTTCACAGGGTTGATGTCACATTTGACCCTGAAATTAACCACCAACCTCATATTCATGCCCACATTCTATCTTTTGTAGATTTGAAGTCGTCAAAAGCTCTGCTGATCGTGTCTTAACTCACAAATCCCATTCTCTGATTATCTTTGCACTTGCTGACCACTATTGGCTGCTGGTCAAGCAGCACCTTGCTGTTAAAATTCTATCCTTGTTTTCAAATCCTTCCAGTTACTCACTCTTCCTGATTTCAGTAACCTCCTTGAGCCCCACAATCCCACGGGATATCTGCACGCACCTAATTCAGGTCTTTTTTGTAACCCCGACTCTAGTTGACTGAGATGAGAATTTAGCTGATGGAATTTCTTCAGCCAGAGGGTGGTTAATCTGTGGAACTCATTGCAGTAGAGAGCGGTGGAGGCCAAGTCATTGAGGATATTTAAGACAGAGACAGATATGTTCTTGATTAGTAAGGGGATCAAGGGTTAAGGGGAGAAGGCAAGAAAATGAGGTCGAGAAACATATCAGTTAGGATCAAATGGCGGAGCAGACTCGATTGGCCGAATAGCCTGATTCTGCACCTGTCTTTTGGTTTTAATCACTTTACAATTGTTGTTGCCCTTGTCTTCAATTGCCTAGGTTCCAAGCTCTGGAGTAACATACCTCCACCTTATGATTTCTACATTGCTTATTGGACATAAAATCTCCTTGTGTTGCTCGCAGTTATATTTTTTTTTCGTAATGCTCCTGTGAAGTACATTGGAAAGGCTTGTTACTTTAAAAATTGATACATTAATATAAATCATAGTTGTTTTTGAAACTTTTTTCCCTAAAATACGTAAAATGTGTTACCGTGCAAATAATAAAGTCGTCACAACAATTTACACATGTCCTAAATATAAATCTTTACCGGATGTACTGTGTTTCTGTAGTGTAATCATCATCATGTTCTCTTTACATTGCCAAAGCTCCCCAATTCAAAACTGGGCAAAAACAAAAATACTACTTTTGTATCACCATATGAGGGCCAGGTATGCTGTTGCAATTTGTTATTTGGACGGCTCTTGTGGTGTGGTGGTAGTGTTCTTAGCTCTGGGTCAGGAGGTCCAGCATCAAGGCCTACCTTTTCCAGCATAACATTCATGAACAGGTTGATTTAAGATACCTTGCTTGCATATTATCAACCAAAATTCAAGACCCAAGTTTCACACTTAGACAAAGAGGACAAAATAATCCAATGAATGAGTGGGAGTTGATTGATCTAACATGCACTGTGTCATGTTGAAAGTTGATACGTATCTTGCTGCCTAATTGTCCTTTTCTACAGAGAATGCTTCATTTTTAATAACCTAAGCGTTTTTTTCAACTGTTATTTTTAATATTATAATCATCAGAAAATTGCAGTAAAAGATTCTGTTAAAGAAATAAAGTAGTTGATTAGGGTGAACTTTGACTTCCATCTGAAAAAAAGAACTGTTTAAATAGTTACTTTCATGAACTCAGAATCTATCATTGCATTTTGCTGCCAATTAAGTATTCTTGAAGTGCATTCACTAATCTAACGTGGATGACATGATGACCAATTTGCACCCACCAACGATAATGACATAGTGAGGTTCTTTTTCTTAGTGATTTCAGTGGAAGGATACATGTTTGCCAAGGCATTAGTGCGGAATCAGCTGTGCCATTTGCATATTACTGCTGATGGGAAGTATGAGGTCAAGACATCATTCAGGTAACAGAGCAAGCTGTACTTAGGTGCCAATAGGCTGCAGATCACCAATCGTGGCATTACACGGTATCAGCCTATTCCTTTGTCGAGCTGGCCTGCATATTCATATCAATGAAGACATGGTGATATGGACAGGCATTGATTGAACCAGAAACAGGCCCAAAACAAGGGTACAAGATATGCTACTCCTGCGTATATCAGAAATAAATGAAGTTTTCTGGGATATTTTGCACTTGAAAATTGCAGCTGGATAGCTAGAACTGCGGATGGACTCATATTAAAATATTTAAGCAGCTTCCTCCCTGATTTAGATGAAGGGCTGCTCATCCATTTATACATCTGTTCCAGAAAAGCCCAAGGCATCAGTGGAGTGGCTTCAGTACGTGGCCCGGAAGAATAAAGGATGGAAACTATGCAATTATGTTTAATAAAACAGCCCTTTTTAAGGTTACGCTGTAGATGCTCACTTTGATTTGGAATGAGCTTGGAAAGATGATTTCGTTTTTATTCCTCCACGGGATGTGGACATTGCAAACTAGGTTATGCAGTTATTGTCCTTTTCGAACTGACATTGGAATGGTGTTGGAGTGTCATCTTCCTGAAACTCTGGAGTCCTTGAAGTGTAGGTACACCCACAGTGCTGTTGGAAGAGAGCTCCAGGATATTGACCCAACAGCAGTGAAAAAATGGTGATGCAGTTCCAAGTCAGGATCATGCGTGACTTGGAGGTGAACTAGCAGCTGGTGGTGGTCCCACGCATCTGCTGCCCTTGACCTGCTCAGGGGTAGAGATCGTGGATTGACAAGGTGCTGTCAAGGAAAACTTGGCAAGTTGATGCACTGCACCTTGAAAATGGTACACACTGCTGTCACTGTGCATTGATGAAAGGAATGAATGTCGAAGGCTGTGGACAGCTTACATCGTCCTGGGTGGCCGTAGAGTCATAGTGTTTTTACAGCTACCAGTTTTTCAGGCAGTGCGTTCCAGATATCCACCAGCCTCTGGGTGTAACAAAATATTTCCTCAAATGCCCCTCTAAATCTCCTGCTCCTTACCTTTAAACTGTGTCTCTGCTCAGGGGAAGTCTTCTCCCTAATATGCCGTCATAACTTCACACACGTCAATCCGATCACCCCTCAGCTCCTCTGCTTTAGGGAAAACAACTCAACTCTATCTAGTTTTTATTAATAGCTGAAACGGTCCAGCTCAGGCAACATCCTGGTTTGTTTCCTCTGCATCCTCTTAGTGCAATCACATTCTTCCTACAGTGCAGTGACCAGAACTGCACATTGTTCTTCAGCTGTGGCCTGACTAATATTATATACAACTCCGTCATAACCCTCTTGTTCTTGTATTCATTGCATTGACTAATAAAGGTTAGTATCCCACATGCCTTCTTAATCAGCTTATCTGCCTTTTCTGCTGCTTTCAAGGATCTATGGGCATGCACACCAAAGTCCCTTTGATCTTCTGTACTGCCTAGGGTCCTACCATTCAAGGTGTACTCCTTGCCTTGTTGTTCTCCCAAACTGCATCACCTCACTGCTTTCAGGTTTTAATTCCATTTGGCACTTTTCAGTCCATCTGACCAACCTGTCTATACCATCCTGTGGAGGCTATCAGACCTCCCTCTGCGATATTTGCCACACCACCAGTTTTATGTCATGTGAAAATTTGCAGATCATACCTCCTACAGGATTAATGTATTAAGAGAGATTAATTAGTGTTGTATTCACTGGAGTTCAGAAGAAGGAGGTGGAATCTCATCGAAACGGATAAAATTCTGACAGGATTAGACAGGTTGGCTGCAGGAGGGATGTTCCTGATGGTGTGGGAGTGCAGAACCACGGGTCATAATTTAAGGATAAGGACCTTTCAGGACTGAGATGGGGAAATTTGTTTTTCACCCGAAGAGTGAGCCTGAGCAATTCGCTACTGTAGAAAGTGGCTAAGGC
Organism: Ginglymostoma cirratum; assembly: GCA_024137785.1. Lineage (NCBI taxonomy): Eukaryota > Metazoa > Chordata > Chondrichthyes > Orectolobiformes > Ginglymostomatidae > Ginglymostoma > Ginglymostoma cirratum. Next base: position 33,319,731 of record JAHRHZ010000058.1, on the reverse strand, counting down.
CAAAACATTATGTACTTTCAAGAAGAAGGTAGATCTCACACTTGTGGCTAAAGGTACCGGGGGTGTGGGGGAAGGGTGGGATTAGGGTATTAGGGTATTAGGGTTCAGGGTCAGCCATGATCATTTTCATGGTAGAGTAAACTGAAGGGATAAAATGGCTACACCTTCTCCTAACTTGTTTGTTTCTATGTTTCTATGTTTCTACATTCATTGGTCATTAATGTACATTGCAAACAAGGAGGGATCCAGAACCAAATCCAATGGTATATCACTGGACTCACACTTCCAGTCACAAAAATGTATTTCAAACATCACCCTCTGCTTTCTGTCAAGCGGCAGGAGTTACTTGGAGTTGTATCCATCCAGGCAAATATAAACTATTCTATCATACTCTTGACTGGTGTCTTGAAGATGCTTGCAAATGAACCGGAAGTCTTCTGCAAAATGGTCACCCAGTCTGCGTTTGGTTTCTCCAATGTAGAGTAGGCCACATTAGGTGCAGTGAATACAATACAGAAGATTGGAGGAGGTACAGGTGAAATGCTGCTTCACCTGGAAAGACTGTTTAAGGCCTTGGATGGTGAGCAGGGAGGAGGTGAAGGAGCAGGTGTTGCACCTTTTGTGGTTACATGGGAAGGGGCTGTGTTCGAGGAATGGACTAGTGTGTGCCAGAGGGAATGATCCCTGCAAAATGCAGATGGGGGATTGGGGGGAGGATATGTTTGGTGGTTGCATTCTGCTGGAGTTGTCTGAAATTTCAGACAATGCAGAGGCTGTTAGGATGAAAAGTGAGGACTAGGGGGACCCAATCACGCTGTTGCGAGTGATGGGAAGGGACAATGGCAGAAGCACGGGTGATAGGTCGGATGCGTTTGAAGGCCCTGTCAACCACAGTGGGCAAGAAACCATGGGTATGGAATAAGGAAGCCATGTCAATAGCGTTGTTTTGGGAAATGGCATCATCCAAATAGATATGATATAGGCAAAGGAACTGGGAGAATGGGATGGAATTGTTGCAGGGTGTGTGGTGGGAAGAGCTGTAGTATGGTAGCATTAATTGGTTGGATTGAATTACTCTAGCATTTTGTGGACAGAACATACCAGGCCAACTTTGAGGCCTGTGCAGTAGCTGTACTGGAATAGCTTGGCTGCAGGCTCAGCTCATTCTGGAACACTAATCTTCAGCATTATTTCTACCCCGCCCCTATGGCATCCATCACGTCTGATTCTATCCCCCTCTTACCAGGTACCATGCATCTCATCCACTCACTGGATATCCCCTGGAAGACGATCACCCCTTGTACCACTTCATCTTTAAGAGCCCATTGTGCATGTGGGCAAATATTATCAGTCAGGAGCTTCCCCTCCACAGTTCCTGATTTTGACCTGGACATGGCAGACAGGGCAAACATGCGCCTCACTTTACAGACAGGGTCCTGGAGATCCTGCTGGACAGGCTGGTGCCAATGCAGGACTTCCTATTTCCCCAGGACTAGCAGTAGAGGCCATGATGCCAGCCCATGCCAGCTTGGTCCAAGGTAGCCACTGGGTTAAAGCAGTCTCAGCTGTTTGGAGAAATATCCAGCACTGCAGGAAGAAAGTCAATATCTTTCTCTACATTGCCAGCGTAGGTGACATCATCTTCTCTCTAAAACCTCACATTCACTCTATCTTTGCTACTGTACCCACTTTCCATCAAGCCTCGTGCTCTACCACTTTCGGTGTTGTTTATAACAACGTCCTCACTTACTCTAATCCATCCCAACCCTTCACACTCACGTATCCTGCATGCCCTCGGTGCCACCTAAACACTCACTCGGGTCACCTCCCCATCCGCACCCCAATGGAAATAGCTGTGATACTCACTGAGATCTCCCTCAATACCTGCTTCTCTCTCATTCCAGGGGGAAAGCAGCCCCCAGTAGAGCAGAAAGCGTTAAGGTGGGAGGTGTGTTACCCACATTCATCACCTCAACCCTTATGTGGTCTATGACTCAGATTGACCTGAGTAGCTGAGGGACCATGCCTAAGCCCCTGGATTAGTATTGGAGGTTATTCTTGACTTACTGTGTCAGGAATCCCTGACTGAAGGCTATTCTTCTCAACTTGAATGAGGCCCACTGGCAAAGATGATAAGCTTCCTGGCTTTGTATCTATGCTAAATGCTGAGGCAAGACAGAAATAACATAAGCCTTGTGTCTTTAGCTGTGAGGGCAACATGCAGAAAGGCAAGGCAAGGCAAGGCAATACAATGTAGGGACACTGTGAGCATCCAGATAGGCTCAGAGTGAGAGAATGCTGGGACAGTGAGCAAAGAGCCTAGAGATGCAGCCTGGTCCAGTCCATGAGATGGTGCTTGTCCCTGAGTATACAGTGTCATTGTTGTATCATTACAATGATAGTTGCCAACGCAGCCTGAAGTGCAGCATTGAAGTACAGAAGCATCTGTAAGTGGATCGGAGATGTGCTATGAGGGTTCTTAGAGGCTGGTACATGTTGGATGCCAATATCTGTGGATGAGTGGTGCATGTGGCTGGTGACCATGGACCATGCCCTGAGATGTTGGTGCCTGGTGTCCAACATGGCATTCCTTTGGAGCAAAGAGAGAGCTGAAGGTACCCGCTCTGATTTCCATGTCAAGATCTCTCACATCTAGCTGTTTGTCACGTTGAATAGGATAGGAAGTTGAATATTCATGAGATGAGTTGTTCTGTTAATAAGGCATTTAACAAGCTATAATCCTCCCTAATTGGCAAATCACCACTACCTAGTGATAAACTTGCCTCTCTGTTCAGTAGAAGTATAAAATTTGGAACAAGATGCCTGACGTTAATGTAGGCCTCACTGGGCTTCTCGATCAATTCATTCCACAAATCTCACCACAGCCATCATTGCTCAGACCCTGATAAGATCCTGTTCCAAGTCTCTCAGGATATTTGGGATAGTTTGCTTTGTGTCATTCAAGGGTGTTGTAATTAAAATTATCCATAGAAAGCGGAATCCTGTCCCTGGCTATGATGGGCCCCTTCTAAGTGTTCAAGATTATGTGATATAATAAAACCATTGCTGTAAAACTATGTGTAACAAATCATAGCATGGCAATAACTGTCAACTGCACTGGACGGTCAGTGCAGACTCAATGGGCTGAATGGCGTCTCTCCGCACTGTGGGGATTCTATGGTTCTGTAAGTGTCTAACGTCTTGATTTTATGCACTGCCTCTATAAATGCGGTAGAAGGCCAATGGTTACATGTTTAGCATAAAATATATTTTTTAATTATTGCACACATCTTGATTTTAATAAATACAGGTTTTCTGATATTTCTACCAATGAAGCAACAGCAATAATTCTTTCCAAACCTCTGTGCCAATAAAATTCAAATAGAACAAACTAGTAAGATGGAACAATATATGGAAATAGGATCATGTTGTCTTGGCTTTGAGGTTCAGAAACCAACGAGGTCCAACAATATTTCAGACACCCTACTCAGGGTGCATTTTTGTTCATTTTCCTTGGTCAGATGAATGAGCAATGTTTGATTCTCAATAACTTACTAATTAGAATCCCTGATTGTTTTTCCTATCATTTCATGTAATAATGCTTATGAATGTTTGTGCATAGACCGTGTGGCAATACTGGAGGTGAAATGTGTTTTAGTTCAATGTCATTTTACAGAAATTGATCAGCGACTAAATTAGAACTTTATAAATGCAGAAAACCTCATTGCTTCTGATGTGTTAAAAATAAAGCACAATTTGCAATTACCTGTAATGATACTTGAAGCAATCACAGGCAGAATGATCATTTTGAACATCATACACATCAACAATTCTCCAGCAAAAAGCAAACTAGTGTTTATTTAGTTCTGACAAGCTTGCACATTCTAAACCAGGATGCTTATTATAATACCTTTGGGGCACAGAAAAACAACTCTCAGTAAAAATAAATTGCATTTCCCACTCAGCAACTAGGATTTAATGAAGCATTCTAATATGCAGCACATTCATTTTTAAAGTTGATGGTCTCCATTTGAATCCAATTTATACAAATTTCAAAATGCTTGGTGCTCAAATAGTTTCTTTCATCCACACTTCTTTTTCCTATGGTACCTAAAGATTAATAAACACTTCAATATGTAAAATTGCATAAATATAATTTGTTGTGAAAACCGTTTGCGAGAAATAATGAGTTGACCCAGTTAAGTACTGAACATCATTGCATCAATACTTGAACATCAACTGGGGCTTCTCCAGTGATAAGAAAGCACAACACAGTTTGATGCAGAAGGGAAAATGTAAAACAGCAAGATTTTATGGGGACTCTGCCCCACTACAAATTGGAGGCTAGGGCAACAACAGGAACAATACAGAAAGGGAAAATGGTTAGGAACCTAGGCCCTACTTCCCTCACCAGTGTTTGTATGAAGCTGGTGGGGACGTGGTGAGTGACCGGTGTCATGGCTAGGGATTGTAACCCAGATCACAGAGATATATTTAACTCTTAGTTACATTATTGTTTTAAACAAAAAGGACATGCAGCCAAATGTGAATTTGTTGGCTGTCCTGGAGAGAGAAAGAGACCTTAACGAGGTGGCAAGCAAGCTTGAAAGGAACAGATTTGAAAGAGAGGAATGCATGACAAAATGAACTGAAAACTCCTGGAAGTCATCTCAGACTGTGACCGTGATTGGAGAAATTACAACAGTTTGGGCAAGAGACATGTTTCACATTTTCAAGAATATCTGAGATTAAAAGCCAGTTCAATTCTGGTCTGTGTGTGCTAGGTGAAGAAGATATGCTGGTGAGCTGAGGTAGGTGTGTGTGCCAATCTGGGTTCGCTGTCAAGCAAACAAAGAACTATCCCTGTATTATAGTTAAAGGACTGTCTCGCTCTCACTGTGAGAAGCCAGCAAACCAGCCAAAAGAAACAGGACAAAAGAATTTCAATCAATTTGCAAAGCCAAACATTTCAAAATTGACTGCTCAACTTCCAATATCCAGCTAATCATTGTGAATGACCCAAAGATTGATCATACATCTTGTAACGTTTATCTCTTTTTGGACTCAGTTCTCATTTCTACTCGCCGTGTGTCTGAATGTCGTGTTATTATTTCTTCTCACATTTAATAACTAATAAATTCAGTCTTTTGTTAACTGAAGAAAGCTAAATTAAGTCACCTTCTGTTAAAGCATAAATTCTTTTGATCTGTGAGAAAGACATACACAAGACAGGGGATCCTGTGTCAATTTACCTTGTGATGACCAACCAAAGTTGGGGGGGCATGGTGAGGAGGGGTCAGGTGTATGAAGAAGGGGAGTGAGTTTCTTCCCCATCACCTCGGAGCTTAACAATTTGGGATATCCCAGCTGAAATCATAATAAATTAGGGAAAAATGTTCTGGGATTTGGTCACAACACCAGTGATGATTACTGATTAACGTCAGGGCGATGAGGTGACACCAATCTTTGCCCAGTTCTACCATCATTTTTTTCCATTATTCTGGTGACTCTGCGAAATGAATAGCAACTTCTATTGCTTCTGATTGAGACTCCAATCAAATGTAAACCTGTTAGATTTTGAGCAATTATATATTGTAACTACTAGGAACTAGTACGAGACTGACAAATCATCATTAAAGAAAGTTAACTTTCAAGTTAGCATTATGTTTATGCAAAGACAACAGTTTCATTTGTGCTTTCCATCTTTTCTTCATTTATATCTGTTGTTGAAAGTGAAGGGAATTCTATTTTGAGAAAAGGGTTTGCATTGTGCCTGGTAGCTCCACTCAAGGACAAAGGAGGAAATTTATGCATCGTGCCAGAGGAAGAGGATGAGGTCCTTATTGAGCATTTCCCATCATTATTCACTGAGGAGAAGGACATGAATGGTGGTAACATGAGGGAGTGGGTACGCTGATATTCTCAGGAATGTTGATATTAAGGTGGTGCTGATGCTAGTTGTCTTGAAATATGTTAAGGTAGGTAAGTCCCCAGGACCTGATGGGATTTTTGTCTGGTTGCTCTTCAAATAAGTTACAGACAACTCTGACCAGAATGTCATGAATGAATTTGCCCAGGTGTCCCACAACACTAAAGTAGTCAAATCAATACGAACACAAGCCGGTTTCAAAGCCAAACAGTCCCACTTTATTAGGATCAAAATTACAACAATCTTTAATACCAAACAAATTATCCCTCTTGGCTGCTAAAACATAGACAGATTGCTAACTTGGCCAAACAGCAAGGGATGCTGGGTACGTTGGCCAAGTGAAACTCTGAAATGACAAAACCCACCCTCCGGACACCATGCAAACACAGCAGCTAGGTGCTAATGACATGAGTATAATGTAAAAAGCAACAGTTATTCTGAACAGACACCCCCAACAAACTCATCCACTAAACAAAGGAGAGCCCAGACAGAAAGGCACCGGGTCCTGCTACACAAAGAAACTAACAGTAGCGTGCCATCTAAATGATTGATTCTTGTTTCAAACTATTAAGTGTATCTGAATTGGCTAGAACTATAGAAAGTTCCAGAAAAACATCTAAAAGGTATGAAAACTTGGGTTCACCTGCAGACTTCTCTCTTGGAAATGCTCTTGGAACCACTCTTGGAATCTTTGGAATCATCTGAGGCCTACTGAGGGGACCAGCATGGCAAGAGGCAGAAACCAGCTGACCATCCAGACAGAGAAAGGAAGGAAGCAGCTTTGCAGACATAGAGACAGAGCCACAGAAAGAGCAATTGGGTAAATTTACAAGAGACTCAGGAAGCATTTTAACTTTAAGGGGCCAAATAGGATTAGGGATAGTTTGTTTAGTATTAAAGATTCTTGTACTTTTGTTCCTAATAAAGTGGGACTGTTTTGCTTTGGTACCAGCTTGTGTTCGTATTGATTTGACCACTTTGGTGTTGTGGGACACCTGAGCAACAGTCTGGTCTGAGTTGTCTGTAACTTGTTTAAAGAGGAATCAGACAACAGGATCTATCCCAGAATACCGATGGAGGCAAGGGAGGAGATTGCTGGGGCTTTGACAGAGATCTTTACAACCTCTTTAGCCACTGGCAAGATCCCAGGAGACTGGAGATAGCCAATAACCTTCCTTTGTTTAACAAGGACAACAAGGATAATTCAGGAAATCTTGGCCAGTGAGTTTTACATCATTAGCAGAGAAGATTCTTACGGACAGGATCTACTCATATTCGGAGAAGAATGGACTTATTAGGGATAGTCAGCATGACATTATGCAGGGGAAGTCTTGTCTCACAAATTTGATTGACTTTTTCAGGAAGTGACAAAGACGATTGTTGAGGGTAGGGCAATGGATGTTGTCTACAAGGACTTTGCTAAAGCATTCAACAAGGTCTCTCATGATAGGCTACTCTAGAAGATTTAGTCACATGAGATCCATGGTAATTTGGGCACAAAATTGGTTTAGTCATAAAGGCAGTGGGTAGTTATGGAGGGGTATTTTTCTGACTGGAGGTCTGTGAGTAGTGGCGTTCCACAAGGATCAGTGCTGGGACCTCTGTTGTTCGTAATATACATAAGTGATTTGGATGAAAATGTAGGTGGTCTTACTAGTCAGTTTGCAAGTGACATGAAAATTGGTGGAGTTGTGGATAGTAAGAAAGGTCATCAAAGGATACAGCAGGATACAGACCTGTTGGAAAGTTGGGAAGAGAAATGGCAAACGGAGGTTAATCCAGACAAGTGTGAGGTGATGTACTTTGGGAGGTCAAAATACAAGCGTAAAGTGTACAGTAAATGGCTGGACCCTTCATGTACAGAGGGATCTTGCGTTACAAGTCCAGAGCTCTCTGAATATAAGTGGATCAGGTGGTAGAGAAGGCAAATGGCACGCTTGCCTTCATCGGTCGGGCATTGAGTATAGCAGTTGGCAAATTATGTTGCAACTGAACAAAACTTTAGTGAGGCCAGTTTTGGAGTATTGTGTGCAGTTCTGATCACCATGCAAAGGAATGAAGAAGACATTGAAGAGGGCGCAAAGGAGGTTTACCAGGATGTTGCCTGGATTAGAATGTAATAGCTATAAGGACGGGTTGGTTGAACTTGGATTGTTTTTGCTAGAGCCTTGGAGGCTCAGGGGCAACCTGATAGAAGTATATAAAGTTATAACAGGCATAGATAGGATACTTCTGGGGTAGAGAAGTCAAATACTAGGGGACATAGGTTTAAGGTGAGAGGGGAAATGTCTAAATGAGATGCCTGAGGGAATTTTTTACATAGAGAGTGCCTGGAATGGACTGCCAGCGACACGCTACAAGTTGATATGATAGCAACGTTTACAAGGTGTTTAGATAGACTTGTGAACAGGCAGAGAATGGAGGGATACAAACCAAGCGTAGGCAGCTGGGATTAGTTTCGAATGGTATCATAGTCACAGAAACAAAGAGGGGGCTGAAGAGCCTGTTCCTGTGCTGTACATTCTATGTTGTATGTCTAATCAAAATTGCGAGTGAAGAGATAATAAAACTTATCCTTCATGTGGAGCCATGAGGAACAGGAGTCCTTTGGGCTGTTTCTGCCCTTAACCCTGAACCAGCAGTTATAGGGATAGCATCCAATCAATGAGCTACAAAAAGAGCCACCTGATTAGTTTCTGAATTCACAAGTTTTATGGAAATTAAGCCAAAGACTCTGGTCAAACCTAGCCTTCAGCAGATATCTTTGGCAGGTTGCCGACTTTGTATCAGAGTCCATCACTCAACTTTTCTGCACCTATTTTCATCAGTCTGAACTGGATTATAAAGCTGTACCAAAAAGCAAACAAAACTCGTAGACTGGGTTTTCCGCTTTGAGGGGGGAATTGCAATTCAATCTCAATATTACAATCCTGTCCCCTGCTGGGCAGTATCTGCCCACATCGTTTACACGGTGGTGTTGAGGGGATGGGCTGGATACAGAGCCATCACTTCTCGAACAAAAACAAAATTGCTGGAAAAGCTCAGCAGGTCTGGCAGCATCTGAGGAAGGGTCACCGGACCCGAAATGTTAATTCTGTTTTTTCCTTCACAGATGCTGCCAGACCTGCTGAGCTTTCCCAGCAACTTTGTTTTTGCTCCTGATTTACAGCGTCTGCAGTTCTTTTGTTTTTCATCACATCCCGAAGCTGGCCTAGAGCAGAAACGTTTGTTCGCTGCTGAGTTATTATTTGAGTAACATAAAACAAAGAACTGCGGATGCTGGGGATCTGAAACAAACAAAAACAGAAAGTACAGAAGAAATTTATCAGGTCTGGCAGCATCTGTGGAGAGAAAAATCAAGCCAACATTTCAAGTCCAGTGACTTCTTCAGAACTGGAAATGACAAAAGTGAATTTCTCCAGCACTTTCTGTTTTTGCTTGTTTCATTACATATGTGTTGGCCAACCTAGCCATTACTGCAAATGTCTTCTCCATAACTTCATGCCCCTTCCACAGTCTCCTTTTTCCCAAATGCCCCCATGGCTTCTTCATAGACCATCATGTCCACTAATTCGCTGTGACTCAAGAACAAAGAACAATACAGCACAGCAACAGGCCCTTCAGCCCTCCAAGCCTGCACTGACACATTTTGCCCTTCCATTGTAACACTTTCTTCACTTACAGGATCTGTATCCCTCTATTCTCTTCCTATTCATGTATTCATCCAAACATATCTTGAGCCCTAGATGACCCTAGATGACTTACTAATTACATTTGAAAGTGGCATCATCCTTTAAACTTGCCTGTCAAAAGGTTCCTAACTGCAGAACAGACATCCCTCATGGTTCATAAGAACGTAAGAACTAGGAGCAGGAGTAGGCCATCTGGCCCCTCAAGCCTGCCCCGCCATTTAATAAGATCATGGTTGATCTTTTTGAGACTCAGCTCCACTTACCTGCCCAATCACCATAACCCTTATTTCCTTTACTGTTCAAAAATTTATCTAGCCTTGTCTTAAAAACATTCAGCAGGGTAGCTTCAACCCCTTCACTGGGCAGGGAATTCCACAGATTCACAACCCTTTGGGTGAAGAAGTTCCTCCTGACCTCAGTCCTACATCTGCTTCCCTTTACTTTGAGGCAATGCCCTCTAGTCCTAGTTACACCTGCTAGTGGAAACAACCTCACTGCCTCCACCTTATCTATTCCCTTCATAATCTTATATGTTTCTATCAGATCTCCCCTCATTCTTCTAAATTCCAATGAGTATAATCCCAGTCTACTCAGTCTCTCCTCATAATCCAACCCTCTCAACTCTGGAATCAACCGAGTGAATCTCCTCTGCACCCCTCCAGTGCTAGTATATCTCTTCTCAAGTAAGGAGACCAAAACTGCACACAGTACTCCAGGTGTGGCCTCACCAGGACTCTATACAGCTGCAGCATGGCCTCCCTGTTTTCAAACTCCATGAACCCTCTGACCTTATATGGTTCACATAAACATCATAAACACCCACTTCACAGAAAATCTCAAATGCAATGACGTACAAATTTGAATACAACAACATAGCAATCCTGTGTCAGTTTCTGAACACATTGGGTTGCAATCTGCTATGCTTCTGCGCTGGTCAAAATAGCATCTCTGGGAATGAGGTTGGAAGTTCATATTGCTGGTCCTCCTACCACCATTTTTTCTACCCGACATGGGTTTGACCAGCATCAGATAACAAATTCCTGCTTATATAATCCAGTGTACCACCCAGTCCATGAATAGTAACCTTTTGTGATAGAAATTCTGTGACAGAAATAACTACCCATGTGAAGGTGTACTCTGCATGCTGTTGTGTAATGAGCCTTTAATCCTTAGGTAACAATGATAATTGATGTCTATTTCACATCAATCATTTACAGAGAAGTGTGTCAGACCACTTTACAAGGCCGTGTAACACATGGATGTGAAACAGGAAAATAAGAAGCAAGAGAGGTATATTTTAAAGTGCATTTGAAGAGAGATGTGGTTAGGAAAACGTTTGAAATAAATGAATAGTAACAGAGCAGAAATACTATGGGGTGAGTTTGAGACAGTGGAGAGATAATGCCTGACAGAATGTCTGACAATGCTGAAATAGAAGGGATAGAGGCTTTAGGAAGGAGGCTGGGTAAAAGGATGTGGTATTAATGCAAACTTTTGAGTGGAATTGTGTAACAATGGGCTGACTTTTACTTTTTTTGGCTAAGTCTGAGTTGCATCAAGATGTTTGGAGGGATTTTGTCCTTGAGACCTAGCAGTTTTTCTCACCCTACCATAACAAAATTGCTCAGTAATTACCTACCAGTCCCTATGACATTCATTACACCTGATTTCTGCTGCAACTTATCACCTACATTTCCGTAATGACTTGCCTCTCACTGGATACCTTCCACCCAAAGGTCAGCAGCACTTATGCCTATGCCATCTTTGTAAGGCTGCTGTGCACCTGGACTAGTGTTGGTAATCTGGCTTTGCCCAGCAGAGGAACATCCCATAGAGGTAAAGACTGAGACAAAAACAAACACAAACATCAGCTTTTATTTATAGAATGAGAAGGGGACGGTAATTAAACAGAGGTTGAATGCTGGCACACATTTTTTTATTTATTGCTCACCAACACTAGAGATTAGGGATGTAAAGGCGAGGTGGATTAGCCATGGGAAATGCAGAATTACAGGGATAGGGTGGGATGCTCTTCAGAGGGTAAATATAGACTTGAAGAACCAAATAGCCTGCTTCCACACTGTTGGGATTCCAAAAATGTAACAGTTAATGATTGACTTCTGTAGCCATTTCTTTTCGATTCGAAGCTGGTGTCAAGGATCACAGAATCCTGATGAGGGCAGAACAGTAAACATTGTTTACTTGGACTTTAGTAAACCCTTCAACAAAGTTATGCATGGTAGACTAATTAGTAAAGTTAGGTCACATTGGATTCAGGATGAGCTTGCCAATTGGATACATAATTGGCTTAAAGTCAGGATACAGAAATTGGTGATGGAGGGTTGTTTTTTGAACTGGAGGTCTGTCACCAGCGATGTTCCACAGGGATCAATACTGGGTCCTCCTTTGTATGTCGTTTATATAAATGAGTTGGATGAGAATATAGAAGGCATTGTCAGTAAGTTTGCGGTCAACACCAAAATTGGTGGCACTTTAGACAGTGAAGAAGGTTTTCGAAGATGTCAAAGGGATCTTGATCAAATGGATCAATGGGGTGAAAAATGTCAGATGGAGTTCAATCTGGATTATTGTGAGATATTGCATTTTGGTACAATAATCAAGGGTAGGGTTTATGCAATTAATAGTAGGGCCTTGAGTAGTGTTGTAGAACAGAGGGACCTAGGGGTTCAGGCACATAATTCTTTGAAGTTTGTGTCACATATAGACAGGGTGGTTCATTGCCCAGTCCTTTCAGTATAGGAGTTAGGAAGTCATGTTGAGATTGTACAGGACATTGGTGAGGCCTTTTCTGGAAAACTGTGTCCAGTTTTGGTCGCCCAGTTTTAGAAGGATATGATCATGCTGGAGGGGGTTCAGAAGATTACCAGGATGTTACTGGATGTTACAGAAGATTTGAGTTACAAAGAAAGGGTGGATAGGCTGGGAGATTTTTCACTGGCATGTAATAGGTTGAGAGGCAACTTTACAGAAATTTATAAAATAATGAAGCCTAAAGATAGGGTTAATGGTAATTGTCTTTTTCCTAGAATGGGGGATTTCAAACCTCGGGGGCACATTTTTAAGATGAGAGGAGAGAGATCTATAAAAGACATGAGGGGCAAATTTTGGTTCGTGTGTGGAATGAACTTCCAGAGGAAGTGGTGGACATGGGTATAGTTACAAATTTAAAAAATCATTTGGATAAGTACATGAATGAGAAAGGTCTGGAGGGATATGGACCAGGAACAGGCAAGTGGGACTAGTTTAGTTTGGGATTATGGTCGGCATGGACTGGTTGGACTGAAGAGTCTGTTTCCGTGCTGTATGACTCTATGACTTTATGACCCGAACATTTTCTGAAGAAGGATCTAGGCCCGAAACATCAGCCTTCCTGCTCCTCTGATGCTGCTTGGCCTGCTGTGTTCATCCAGCTCTACACATTGCTATCTAATGACTGGAATGGAACTCCTTTCTGTTGATGAATTCTGGAGAAGTGTGATACAGCTGTCTCAGTGCTACATGTATGCACATGTCCCCCAGTATCCACATCCAGCAGGTCTTCCTATTTGAGGAACAATGATCAGCCCTCATCCAGAAGGCATGCTACTGTTACTGTTCCTAGACCTAAGAAACTCTTTCATTCTCTCTATTCTCAATTTAGATCCTTTCCAAGAAGAATGGTGGGCTCTGCCATTGCAGCTACCTACCTGAGATGATGAGGACGGAGGCAGGAGGAACAGGACCAATGGTGAGCCCAGGAGCAGCTCTAGGCCAGTGAGTGGTCAAACCAGGCACAGCACCCTTGAATCGAACTGGCTGGACAGCAGCACTGAACTCATCATGGGGGAACACAATGACCCGGTGTGACCATGCAGAGATGGCAGAGGGATTTGCCCTGAAGTATTTGAGGGATAACACACAGGTCACTTGGTCGTCCAAAGAAGGGCCAGTCATGTCGACATTTAGTGCCACAGTGTCCCTCACAGCCAAAGGGAGAGGATGACATCCCACTCCTGTAGTCCTCAGGTTTCACTCCAGCATCCGCCAGAGCTCCATCATCATGTCCAGAGGCAGACGGAGACAGCTTAGGCACCGTGACTCATTCACAGCCGGGAATGGGACTTGGGGATAGATAGCAGAAAGGTGCTAAATCAGCAAGCAGCCCAGAGATGCAGAACCATCAATGCTGTGAGCTGTGCATGCAAGCACATGGTGCTGCATTGTTCATAGTGCTGGTTAATGCTTCTGCAGTGATCTCAGTGCTGGTTACTACTGCAGCGTTCTCAGTGCTGTTTACTGCTGCTGCAGTGTTCTCAGTGCTGGTTATTGCTGCTCCAGATCTCTCAGTGCTGGTTACAGCTGCTGCAGCATTCTCAGTGCTGGTTACTGCTGCATCGTTCTCAATGCTGGTTACAGCTGCTGCAGCGTTCTCAGTGCTGGTTAATGCTGCGGCAGCGTTCTCAGTGCTGGTTACTGCTGCATCGTTCTCAGTGCTGTTTACTGCTGCAGTGTTCTCATTGCTCATTACTGCTGGAGTGTTCTCAGTGGCTGGTTACTGCTGGAGTGTTCTCAGTGGCTGGTTACTGCTATAGTGTTCTCAGTGCTGGTTACTAATGCTGCAGCATTCTTACTGCTGGTTACTGCTGCTAGCAGTGTTCTCAGTGTTGGTTATTGCTGCTGCACTGTACTGAGTGCTAGTTCCTGCCGCTGCACTATTCCCATTGCTGGTTACTGCTGCAGTGTTCCAGGTGCTGGTTACTGTTCCTGCAGCGTTTTCAGTGCTGTTTACTGCTACTGCAGCATTCTCAGTGCTGGTTAATGCTACTGCAGCGTTCTCATTGCTGGTTACTGCTGCAGCGTTCTCTGTGCTGGTTACTGCTGTGGTGCTCTCAGTGCTGGTTACCGCTGTGGTTCTCTCAGTGCTGGTTAATGCTACTGCAGCGTTCTCAGTGCTGGTTACTGCTGCAGCGTTCTCATTGCTGGTTACTGCTGCAGCGTTCTCTGTGCTGGTTACTGCTGTGGTGCTCTCAGTGCTGGTTACTGCTGTGGTTCTCTCAGTGCTTGTTAATGCTGCTGCAGCATTCTCAGTGCTCGTTACTGATGCTGCAGCATTTTTCACGCTGGTTACTGCTGCTGCAGTGTTCTCAGTGCTGGCTAATGCTGCTGCAGCGTTCTCAGTGTGGGCTAATGCTGCTGCAGTGTTCTCAGTGCTGGCTAATGCTGCTACAGCGTTCTCAGTGTGGGCTAATGCTGCTGCAGTGTTCTCAGTGCTGGCTAATGCTGCTGCAGTGTTCTCAGTGCTGGTTACTGCTGCAGCAGTGTTCTCAGTGAACTTTAATGCTGCTCCAGCGTTCTCAGTGCTGTTTAATGCTGCTGCAGTGTTTTCAGTGCTGGTTACTGCTGTTGTGTTCTCAGTGCTGGTTACTGCTGTTGTGTTCTCAGTGCTGGTTACTGCTGCAGTGTTCACAATGCTAGTTACTCCTGTAACATTCGCAGTGCTGGTTAATGCTGCAGTGCTCTCAGTGTTGGTTCTTGATGCTGCAGCATTCTCAGAGCTGGCTAATGCTGCTGCTGCGTTCTCAGTGCAGGCTAATGCTGCTGCAGCATTCTCAGTGCAGGCTAATGCTGCTGCTGCGTTCTCAGTGCAGATTCGTGCTGCTGCAGCGTTTTCAGTGCTGGTTACTGCTGCTGATGCGTTCTCAGTGCTAGTTACTGCTGTAGCATTCTCAGTGCTGGTTAATGCTGCTGCAGCGTTCTCAGTGCTGGTTACTGCTGCTGCAGTGTTCTCAGTGCGGGCTAATGCTGCTGCAGTGTTCTCAGTGCTGTTTGCTAATGCTGCAGCATTCTTACTGCTGGTTATTGCTGCTGCACCGTTCTCAGTGCTAGTTACTGCTGCTACAGCGTTCTTCTTGCTGGTTCCTGCTGCAGCGTTCTCAGTGCTGGTTACTGCTGCTGCAGCATTCTCAGTGCTGGTTACTACTGCTGCAGTGTTCTCAGTTAAATTTTCATTTACCATGTCAGTGGCTTGGCTGTTCATGAAGCCGTGGTGTGATGGCTATGAGGGTTTGACACATGCCTGATACCCCTGCCTATAGATGAAGGTGTAGCATCGATGCTGCCATGAGTTCTGCGTTCAGGTATTGTTTTCTACTTGCCACGGTAGAGGTTATTTGGAGTATGTGGCTGTCTGGATCCTCCCGCTGTTCTCTGTACTTTCATTTATTGAGTTTTTCTGATGTCTAACTTCTTTGGTGAGTTTGGCACGGTTGGAGCCTAAATATTAGAGCGGTAAGTTGTAGCATTAACAAGCCCTTTACCAATCAGTAATGACCATCAGTTGGCATCCTGCTGTTTTCTACTGAGATTCCTGCAGTGTGCTTGTGAAAAGAACAATGAAAGTGAAGTGATGTGCCTGTGAAATTGAGAATGGCCACACTGCATTGGTTACCTGATTCTGCTGCACATCTCATCATTATCCACATCGCTCACTCACCTGTAAAGTTTCTCCCACCAATACTTCATCAAAGTTAGTCAGCAGATGAATGATTGCATGAAACTGCGTACATTCCAAAGCATCCAAAAAGCATGTTCACTTTTAATGACAACACCACCTTGTGGATATGGCTGTCTGTAACATTGTTTCAACTGTGGCTTGTATTTTTGTTCAAAAACAGCAGTTGCTGGCAAAGCTCAGCAGGTCTGGCAGCATCTGTAAAGAAAAAATCAGAGTTAATGTTTTGGTTCTGGTGACCCTTCCTCAGAACTGTTTTGTTTTTGTTCTCGCTGAATGAATACACTGGCCTGAAACTCCCCAGGCATTCTCACAGTCTCCCGCACAGTACTGGCACAAGCAGCAGAAGCTGAATGAGCCCCCAAAGAATTTCAGGGCCACTGTTAACAATAAGATGCATATTTCATCACCATCTCAACTAATTTAGCTACAACCCTGATAATTTACTTCACCATTAACCATGAACAGTTTTGAGGGCATACACCTTACGGTTGCTTATTGCTGAAGATTGCAGTTGCTTATATAATGCACATTATCACTTTGCTCAACATGTTCATTAAGTAGAAAGATTTCAGGTACTTAAATCTTTGGTCGCTGCATTGTATTTTGCTCATCCTGGACTTTAAACGCAGAGAGGTAAATTTTGACAACCTTTGCTTTATAATTGGAAAAAGCATTCTGACGTAGAGGTGATGAGTTTGCTTTCCCAGCTGACCTGTTTTCAAACAGACTAAACAGCAGAAATAAAATTTCTGTTCTTCCTGTCCACTACTGCTGCTTTTACGCGCAATAAAAATCACCAAAACATTCAAAAGAACCAGGAGGGAGCCTCTTGAGGGGATTTTATTTTTGTTTTCCTTTTTATCTATTTCGTACTTTTGGTTATTTAATCATAAAACTGACTCCATTTATAGTGGCTTTTTAAAAAAAAATTTAATCATTTGTAGGGTATGGGCATTGCTGGCTGGCCAGCATTTATTGCTCATCTCTAGTTGACCCTGAGAAGGTAGTGGTGAGCTGCCTTTTTGAACCATTGGTTTTGTATAAATGCCCGTTGCATTGCTCTATATTGGGGTTAACCAGAAGTATAACCAATCAATGGAAATAACGATCAGATGTCTAAAAGGATCCAAGAACAGAAAAATTGTAAATGACTGTGAAACATGCTGCAAGGACAGTTTATGTAACTAATGAAAATGAAAAGAATCTGACAACATGACATCAATTGGAGGCAGTCCCTGATTTATGAATGTCCAAAATATAAACACTCATACCTATAAATAACACCCCATGGAGGGGTATGTTAATATTAATTTTAATGATCCGATATGCCAAATATTTCCTCATATTAATGCACAGCTATTTTATATTGTTCTGTATTGTGTTCTACATGCATACGAATCTTCTTATGAGTGTACTTAAGAATGGAACTCACTTGCAACCTGGAGTTTGCTTGTAAATATATTATTTGAATTGTTTTTATTCATTCATGAATTGTGGGCTAGGATCATGTTTATTGCCTATCTCGAATTGCCCTTGAGAAAGAGATAGGCAGCTGCCTTCTTGAACTTGTGCAGTTGTTGGGATGTAGGGACACTCACAATGTTCGAAAGAAGCGAGTTCCTGGATTTTGTCCTAGCGACAGTTTAGGTATGGTAGTATAGTTCTAAGTCAGGATAGATAGATGCTTTGAGGGGAACTTGTAGGTGGTCATGTTCCCATGTGTCTGCAGCCATTGTCCTTCTAGGTGGTAAAGGTCTCAGGTTAGAAGGAACCTTGGTGAGTTACTGTAGTGCATCTTACGGATGGTAGAAACTGCTTAACAGTGTGTCACTGTTTGTGACACTGTGTGACACTGTGTGTCACAAGGGAGTGAAGGTTCAGGTGATGGATAGGATGCCTGTCAAGCAGGATGTTTTGTCCTGGAAGGTGTTGAACCTCTCGCTAATCCAGGCAAGTGGGGAATATTCCATTGCGCAGCTGACTGGCAATTTGTAGATGGTGGACAGGCTTTTGGGGAGTCAGGAGGTGAGTCACTCATTGGAGACCTCCTTGCCTCTGACCTGCTTCTATAGCCAATGCTTTTATATTTGGGGGTAGAGTTCAATTTCTGTTTCTGATTCCCACTGATCAGTTAAAATATTAAATGGAAAGTTGCTTAATATTTTACATTGTTTCTTGATACCGAGAATCTCTTTTTTTCTGTTCTCACTCCATTTTCCATTACATCGCACCATTTCCCACTTTATTCATGGGCTGGGAAAAGTTTCCCTGAATAAGAGTGACACATTGACCACTCTCCAATCCTCTGGCATCTCCCCACTTCTAGGGAGGTTTGGAAGATTACAGTAAGCATTTCAGTTATCTCTGTTCCTAATTCCTTTAGCAACTAATCATACAAGCCATTTGCACCAGACAATTTATTCATGAAAAGATATCAGATATTTCAGTGCCTCTTGCTATTCAATTATCCACCCATTCATTACCTCTACCATCTCCATTTCTAGCATTATTTTGTTTGTGTTCTCTTCCTTTGCAAATTCAATAATACTTCACTAAGTAGTTAATGAGTATTCCAGCTCAGACTTGTGTTTCCAAGGGTATATCATTCTCTTTATCCATATAGGATCCACTCCACTCTGCTACTCAATAAGACTGAAAGAAACGCGGATGCTGTAAATCAGGAACAAAAACAGAAGTTGCTGACAAAGCTCAGCAGGTCTGTGAAGAAAAATCAGAGTTAACGTTTCAGGTCCAGTGACCCTTCCTCAGAACTCTTGCTATTTATTTACTATTTACATGCTGGTAGTTCTTTTTGGGGGTTCCCTTTCATTCTATTTTCATCCTCCCTTGCTGCCAGTTTTGTCATCATTTTCATTTCCCCTTTCAACCTGTTGTGTCTGACACAGTTCTCTTTAAGGAATTCACCTCAGATGCAACCTATTCCCTTTTCTTTGATTTACCATTCTTCTGTCTCCTTATCATTCAAGGAGTTTTGACTCTGGGTCGTGCTACATTTTAGCCTTGCTGCAGTATAACACGACCGCACTTAAATGAATTCTCTTTAAAGATCATTCATAGCTTGTCACTAGCCCCAACGATGAAATAAATAGATACGAAACAGATGCACGATGACAATCTTGGACTTTAAAAGCTTACTTTTTGTGGAGTCGTAATATAACATAACATAAATAACTGCAAAAGGCAAGATGTTTTACTGGAGGGGAGGAGTAAACTATACTAAAATACATTGGCAAATTCCTCCTCCCAATTAGATTTAAATTTTATATTTAGATTCAGACTTATTGTCATGTATAAAAAACAGTGAAAAGTGTTTTTCTGTGCGTTATATGCAGTGTTGCCATGCTCCAGGGACATTGTGAAACACTGAATATAATGCAACATTACTGCAATAGAGTTCATCTTTCCTCTTTTCTTCTTGTTCCTCCTCTGCTGCTCCTCTCGTCGCTGCTTGAGATTGGCCAGAGTCTCTCAAACGGGCTCCTGGGTCTCTGTAATGGGCTCTGGGTTCTCAGTTACAGATCTCCACCGCCTGTAAAGTATTTCTCTTCCATGAGGCAGCATTCTATAGCGGTAGACCTTCTGCTTGGCACTGTGCAACCGCATGCATCTGAGTTGGAGCCATGGGTCTGGGGATGTGCAGGTTCCATATCTCCTGTTCCCCATCCGACGGTCCTCCCGATGCTGCCACCAGTCTGCTGTCCGTCCCTTTCGCCGATGCCTCCACTCCTTCAGGTGCACACAGGCATAGCCGCGGACCTGGAACCTCGGCTCAGCCCGCGAGTCCGGGCTGCCGTGGGGTGGGTAGGGAGCCCGGGACCGGCCCTTCGTCTGTCGACACACCGGGCTAGGGGTGGAGCCGTGTCCGGCTCGTCCTGGAATTGCTGCCAGAGGCTTCCTCCTTCACCCTGCCACTCTCTAGGGTTCAAAGTAAAGAAAACAAAGAAGAACAAAAGAGAGGAAAAGCAAAACTGGAAAGAATGAAAGAGAAAATAAAAGAAAGAAAGCAGACAGGATCGGACGAGACCTGGACTGAGCTACTCCATGACACCTTGATTGTTCCACCCCTGTCCCTATCTCCCTGCCAAAGTCATGAAGAATCTCAGTGAAGAACGTCAAAAATTGCAAGAAATAAGGCCAACTGTAATCAATGGGTTTTGTTTTAACCAAGGCCTTTAGGTGGTTTCCATTTTGGATCATGCAAATGCTTCTGTACTTCTGAGTGATATGCTTAGAGTAGCACAACCAGATTTTCTTTACACTGGTGGGCTTTTTCTCAGCAGTGGTGTTCATGCCAGTAACTCAATGTATATCTTAATAAACACCAGCCAGGAAAATGGGGAGGAGGTCAATTGGACACAGAAGTATGAGCTGCAGGCCTACTGTCATACAATGCTGCCTCTTTGTAGAGAAACTCTTTACAGGCGATGTCTTGATTTTAGCAAATTGCAGATAAAAGTAATAGCATGTAAGATATTGTAACTAGAAGATAAGAGGAACAATGCTGGAAAATTCAGAATAGCAATAAGCGTACGGTTATTGATTAAATTTAAAAGGACAAGCAAATTTGCAAGGAAAGAATACACCAGGGTGATTTAGAATTTAAGAATGCCTTTATATATTCAAAACATGCTTGCTCCATACACTTTCCAACCCTATTGCTCAGCTAGTAATTTCTCAGTTCTGTGGGGACAACCAATATGAAATATTTCTTTTCTACATTCCTATCTGTTCATTTCTTCTCCAAAAGGGAATCGTCACTGGGGAGAAATGCTGGCAAGCTATTTTGTTAATATCGTAATCAAAATTATAGACCTGACCCTCAAGAAAATCCCAGGCATGAACAAATTTGCTTTTCATTTGTTCTCAGATAACAACCCACTGCATGTTTTGGTTCTTTGCTTGACCTTGCTGAGCTTGCCATCTGTGTGAATTCAGCCCTGTCCACTTTGTCTGAACAGTGGGATTTGATGTGAATATGGGTGTGATATCTGCACCTAGGTCTCACACACAATTTTTGAAGGTCCTCAGTGTCTTTTAATTACTGGAAAACATATCCTTAAGATGTAATAGTGAAGGTCAAAAGTGAGAAATACCTGAAAGTACACAATGTACTGTATAGCTTGTTCATTTATGTCATACATCATGAAACCTTTTGAAGTTACACTTTTGATGAATGGAATATTGGTGAAGAACCAGTTAAAGTTGGCTGTGCTTAGAGCACTACCTTGAGGAAGTGATGGCTGCAGCGATGTTCTGGAGCTCAGGTGACTGACCTGCAATGACCACATCCATTTTCCTTTGTGCTAGATATGATGTCAACAAGGACCTGACTCCCATTGACTCTAAGAGATAAAAGGTACTGCAGATGCTGGAGAATCCGAGATAACAAGGTGTGGGG
>JAHRHZ010000058.1:33238015-33293177 GCA_024137785.1 Ginglymostoma cirratum | reverse complement strand
TCTGATGCTGCTTGGCCTGCTGTGTTCATCCAGCTCTACACCCTGTTATCTCAGATTCTCCAGCATCTGCAGTTCCTACTATCCATGAGATTATTAGGTGTGGAGCTGGATGACCTTTTATCTCTTATCCATGAGATTGTTGGCAGCTTTGTGTTTCTGCTGATAGTGGGCAGACCAAACTGTCATTTGTTGCTGCCTCATTCAAGTGAGGTGCCCTCCAGTGAGTCTGCAAACTCTAGCGGTGTTACTGTTGGAGGGTATCACTGAATATGACAAAATAAACGTGGTCGGCTTCTGTTTATTGGTGTTAAACATTGACTGTGTCATGTATTAGAGCAATCAGCAGATGGCAGCGTCATCATGTTTAATAACACAGATTGAATGTGTATGACGTTGCTCTTTCCAATTTCCAGTCATTGCATTTTTTATTCCCTTGGTCAGACATCCCCAGCACTTTGCGCCTATTTACTGCAGCATTGACCTGGAGTCTAAGACAAAAACATGCAAAGACATGACTAAAAGGAGCAGCAACATCAGATGTCTGCTAATAGAAGGGTTGCTTGCCCATTAATTCCCCATGGAATATGCCAGGACACTGATGTATTCAAGAGTAACTGGATTGTAAATGATTTAATAAATGATAATTCCCAAACAGCCTGGTCCTGGACATTTAATTTGATACGTGCTGTTACATTCCTTCTGGTATAAATTAGTGCTGAAGATTGTCTCTTTTTATGTCTTTCTCTTGATCACATCTCTCCTTCCCAATTTTTATTTTGCTTTCTGTAGCTGAATAAAGCACAACTTTTATTTCCTTATACTTCTTGATTTAGACCCTGTAGACTGAATTTTCAGAGAACGTTGGGGTCTAGAGGTTTGGAGGTGGGTAGGCTGGAAATTTGTGATGTCGATGCTGTTCCATGATTCCAATTGAGCAAATTTCAAGGAGGCTGGGTTGAGTCTTATGTGGCTAATGTCCAAGGCTCAAACCACTGGGATTTCCATTCAGCTCTTAAACGGCACAACTGACCTGCAACACACCTGGGTCAACACGGTTGAGCCAAAGACAGGGATATGGAGTTTAGCTACAGGCAACCATGATCTCACTGAAAAGCAGAACAGGCTTGAGGACCCTCTTTCTACATTCCTATATGGGAACAGCCGCAGCCAATGGCCATCTTGTAGACGGGTTTCTCTGCCACGACTCCTCAACACCTGTAAGCAATGAAGCTGACTTACCTGGGCTTCTCCCCTTCTCTATCACTATGTTCAAAGTGGCACATGCCACCTGAGCCTATGGGACTGAGACCCTCCCACAGGCCTCAAGCCTTGGGAGCCTGCCCACCACCTGCTGCCTGTCCTTTCCTTTCCTTTCAGAATAGCGGCGATGTGTCTGTAAGGTGCCGTGAGGTATCAGGACCTGGAACTGATTCCCTACGGTGAATTGCTGCCCACAGAATCCAAACTCAGCCTTGCACTTGTCATTGACAATTCTTCAATTGAATGGTTTGAAGGACCATCCAGATCCTAGCCCTGCTGACAGGTGTGCTGTAGAGGGTCTGTGCTGGATCCACCATAGAAGTCTCCTATTCTACAGCATGCCCAACCCAGATTAACAGCAAGTATCATACCTTCACTGCTGACTGCAGAATCTGGGCAACTGTGTACATTATATCTGAGCAATCAACACAATCTGTCACCTTCCTTAAATCTAAAGGTTACTGATGTATGCTAACAGAATTTAACAGAATTCAGGGAGAATTTCTGTGGGGGTTCTCCATTCTCTTTGGCAGTAGAGCTTCCAGGCAGAACTCTCCAGGACTTCCACTTCTGCTAATGGGACAGCAATGAAAAGTCCAGGGGATTAATTAAAAGAAGATGCTATATTGCAACAAAATCAGAAACTTCTGGAAAATCTATGTACAAAAGAAAGAGGTAGAAAAGTTAAAAGCCGCATTTCAATTTTTAGTTGAGAAATCAGGGAACAGTTCTATCTCAGAAAGAAACAAGTTTGAAATTAATAAAAGATAAGCCCATTGCAGCATAATGGAATAGTTTGTGAACACATATCCTTTCATGGCTTGCCTATGATTAATGGCCACATGAAAGATGCAGATGTGCAGAGCCCAGTAATTAAGAGGCAAGAATTCAGTTACTTTTTGCAGACTTAAAAATAAGGGCTTGTAGCAGTTTTAAATGGGCATTTCTTCTGTCTGTCATGGAAGGAGCACTGTGGAGCTGTGTATCTACATATATAGGCGCAAGGTGCATTCCAACGGGGTCACTAGGTTTACAGACAGGCATACAGATGTTGGAAATACTCATTCAGGACAGAAAGATCTCTTCTCCTGAGCTGGTTGGCAGGAACCAAGGTGACTTGATGAATAGACATGAGAAGTGGTGGCACAACATCAGAATGTGCTTCATGCTGTCTCCAGGATCCAGTTACGGTGCAGAAAAATACCAAATGATCTCACCAACTGCATATGCTACTTCACATTGTAATCTGTCCACAGTCCTGGACATTTCTATCTTTACTTCAATGCAATCAATCCTTCCTTTCACTGCTTGCCATGGCTACCATAAATTAGCAGGGTGGAATTCACCACACATTATTTTTATGTCTTCAAAAGCCGCCAATACTTTTCATGGCTAATTTTTCTTTGTTTTGCTGTTTCTTCCTGTCATGATGCACTGCAATGGAACAATCAAGTGAGAATGGAACCTAAAGGACCACGCAGAGCCGAGCTCCTCAGTAATACTTGGAACCTTGTCCACAATAGGGAGAGCTGACTGACAGACTGGTTGATTAACAGCCTGACATTATCACACACACAGAATCATAATTTGCACTCAATGTTCGACTCTTCTGTGACCGTTCCTGTATTCCTGAAGTAAATGGCATCAGTGATATCCCAGACGTATTTCTGGATTAAGGATTGGAAGATGCTGCACAGGTCCCCACTTACTCCTTGAAACAATTCATGGTAGCTGTGACCTTAATGAACAACAGAAATATCTTGTACTCCATTAGTGATGTGTGACTGTTGCTGCCAGGTCATGGGGGTCTGCCCCAGATATCCTGGGAGCTGCCATGAGGCTCACATACTCAGAGAACATTCAGATTCCTGCCTCCTGCTGAGGTTCTCGGGATATACAGGGATGGCTGCTGGGAGACAATGCCTACCGCATCGAAACACAGTCCATGACCTTTTTACAACATTTACAGACTAAAACAGAGCAAAGTTACCACACATCTCATGCTTCCACTAGGGAAATAAAGGGATAGGCAATATGCCTCCTCAAGGTGAGGTTTTTGATGCCTAGTCTGCTCTGTTTGTAGTTAATGTTCCAACCAAGCTGCTTGGCTTCTTAGCCACTTGGAAGGTTTGCACTGCAGCAGAAAAAATGGTAGAGGAATGTAGCTTACAGTGTAGCCCAGAAAGAGTGTGCCTTGTCATTGTGGCATACTGTACCCTTCTCAAATGGACCCAACAAAAGGGAATGCCCTGGATGTGGAAGAAATGGCAGATTGTTAGCAATCTGCTAAGGATGAATGTGAGCTTAAGGAACAGGACACTGACGAGGACAACCAATGCAGACGAGCATGACTGAGCCAATGTGTCTTTTAAATGTGAGAAGCTAGAGAGAAAACATTGAAAGCTGCTTCTGGGATGATTGAGCTGGGTTTGGATTTCCTTAAAGCATTTAACATTTGGTTTGTTATATGGCAAAGAACATAAAACGAACCTCTACTTAGCACAGAGGACACATTGACCTTATTATTTTTGCAGCCCATCCCCTTTTCTCTTGCTGGATAAACACCTACATATCCATCTGATTGTAGATATCTTTATTCAATCTGTTCAGATACATTGTGACAAACGGGACTTGAACCTGCACCCTCTGGCCCAGAGGTAGGGACACTACCACTATGCTGCAAGAGCCCTTCCAGCTATTGTACCCTTCATATCTTCAGGTAATACCACTTTCAAACATCTATGCCTTATAAGCATTTTGTGTTTATTGCTTAGTGATTGGTCTTGACCTATATTGCTAGGAGGTTGGAGTTTAAAAACACGGAAGTCTTGTTACAAGTGTACAGGCTGTTTGCTAAGGTCACCACTGGAGTATTGTGTACAGTTTATGTCCACGTATTTAAGAAATAATATATTTGTCTTGGAAGCTGCTCAAAGGAGGCTCACTAGACTGTTTCCTGGGATGAAGAAGTTGACTTATCAAGAGTGGCTAAACAGCTTGGGCCTTGTATTCTTCAGAGTTTGGAAGAACGAGGAGAGATTCTGAAGGGGTTTGACAGGATAGATAGTGAGAAGGATTTTCTACCAATGCCCAGTCTTGAACTAGGGAGAAAATTACAGAATAGGGAAGACAATCATTTAAAACTGAGACATGAAGAATTTCTTCTCTCAAAGGGTAGTAAATGTTTTGAATTCGCCAACTATGGAGGTTGGGTCTTCAAAGTATTTCAAGAGGGGTAGATGTTTGAGGAGTTGTGCGCTATGAGGAGCTGGCATGAAAGAGGAGTTGAGGCCTGCGGAAGATCAGTCATGATCTTATAGAATGGAGGTCAGACTGAGGGAGATGAAAATCCGAATCCCAGTCCTGTTTCTTATGCTCTACCAATGAGAAAGGGAAAAGTACAATGGTGGGAAGGTGAATTAACATCACATGGTGCTAAGGTAAGGTCACTCTGAAGGCAGGTATTCAGGTATCATTTCAAATCATTGTGCAGTGAAGTCTCTCGTGCCAGGTACCAGGTTGAGAGGAATCCTGAGGAATCTCCTTCTGATCCCTCAATTATTAATAACCGTACAGTGTTTTAGAATGCATTTAGATTGCACAGGTGCCTTGGAATGCTTGATCATCCTACAAGACTGTGTTGAACCTGGAAGACTTTGGCAGTCCTCCCGGAACTGTTTGGGCCCAGAGGGTCTAGGCCTACTGAGAGTGTTCTTCCCAGACACAGGCTCACCTTCGGCTTGGAGTTCTGCAGGCTTTGGTATCAGTCTGTGAAGGGGTCCTCGCAGTTAGTGTTACAGTGAAGCATTCTGGGAAGAGTTACAGTGAGTGTTACAGCGAAGCATTCTGGAAAGAGTGTCCTTGCTGCTGGTGTTACAGTGAAACATTCTGGGAAGAGTGTCCTTGCAGTCAGTGTTACAGTGAAGCATTCTGGGCAGGGTCTCCATGCAGTTGGTGTTACAGTGAAACAGCCTGGAAAGAGTGTCCTTGCAGTCGGTGTTACGATGAAGCATTCTGGTAGGGTGTCCTTGCAGTCGGTGTTACAGTGAAGCATTCTGGGTAGGGTGCCCATGCAGTCGGTGTTACAGTGAAGCATTCTGGGTAGGATGCCCATGCAGTCGGTGTTACAGTGAAGCAGTCTGGGAAGAGTGTCCTACTTGTTAGGAAGAATAAAGGAATGACATCAAAGGAAAACCAGAGTAGTCTTATTCCACAGCAGAAGTCGAGGCTCCAAGGAACACAGCTAAGATTGGTAAGTAGTAGGTAGAGGCAGGTAAATATTTACAGCTTCTTTTGCTTATAGTTTGAAAGATCTGTGGTTCGTAGTTTTTAAATGTTGTATTCTGTGGTAAAAAGGAACAGAAGAGAAGGGGCCAAGAGATAGTGATTTTATTTGATATTAAGCTTCTTCCAAAACATTTAATTTAAAGACGTACTTGATGGCAGGAGAGCTCCTCCTGATTTATATGGGAAACCGGGCACGTTTCCAGTGCTGAGGACCAGCACGTATGCAGGAAATGTCTCCTGCAAGTCCAGGTTTTGGAGTTGGAGCAGTGGCTGGGGACACAGGAGCATTCTCAAAACTGAAAGAATCATAGATAGCATGTACAGAGAGGTGGTCACTCTGCAGGTTAACATTTAGAACATAGAACAGTATGGCACAACAACAGTCTCTTCAGCCCATCATGTCTGTGCCAACCATGATACCTTTCTCAGCTAATCCCATCTACTTAGATGTACTGTATCCTTCTATTCCCTATCTGGTCATGTGTCTGACCAAATTCCTCTTAAATGTTGCTATCATATAGAAAAGAGCAAACAACAATACAGCACAGGAGCAGTCCCTTCAGCCCACAAAGACTTTGCTGACACATGACGCCTTTTTAAACTAAAAGCCTGTCTACTTCTATCATCTCCCTTGGCAGGATGTTCCAGGCACCCACCACCCTCTCTTAAAAAGAAAACTTCCCTCACACATCTCCTTTAAACTTTCCCCCTCGCCTTAAACCTATACCCCCTGAGAATTTGATAGTTCCACTTTTGGGGAAAAGACTCCGATTGTCCACCCTATCCAGGCCTCTCATAATTTTATAAACTTCTATCAGGTCGCCTCTTAGCCTCCAATGCTCAGCAAAAATAATCCAAGTTTGTCCAAATTTTCCTTATAGACCATACACTCCATTCCAGGCAACATCCTGGTAAACCTCTTTTCACCCGCTCCAAAGTCTGCATATCCTTCCTATAACGCACAGATCAGAACTGCACACAGTACTCCAAATATGGTCCATTTAAAGCTCTACACATCTGCCACAAGACTTGCCAACTTTTATATCCAGTGCCCTCACTGATGAAGACAAGCATGCCATATGCCTTCTTCACCGTCTTATCCATTGTCTCGCAAACTTTCAGTAGTTATGAACTTGCACCCAAGATCCTTTGAAATATCAATGTTCCTACGGGTCTACCCATTTACAGAATGCTTACCTCTTCCATTTGACCTCCTAAAATGCATCACTTGTCCAGATTAAACTTCACAGACAGAAAGGCAATGGGTGACTACCTGGTAGAGTCAGTACTGGTCAGGCAGTGCAGAACTCTTCTGTGACCATTCCCTGAAAAACAGATACCGCTTTGGATATTGTTCAGGGGATTGGTGTCTCAGGGGAAAACAGCAAGAGCTAAATGTGTAGCTCCATGATTGGCTCTGCTGCTTTGGAGTGGAGCAAAAAGTGTGGAAATGCAACAGTTATAGGGGATTCAATTGTAGGAGAAGCAGATAGGTGTTTCTGTGGATGCAGAACAAGACTCCATGACAGTATGTTGCCTTTCTGGTGCTAGGGGCAAGGATGTCCTAGAGTTGCAACTGAACATCCTGGAGGAGGTGTGTCAACAGCAAGTGGTCATGGCACATCTGAATGGCAGGCAGTGAATAGTGGGGTACCATAATTATTTGCAATATATGTTAATGATATAGATGAGGGAACTAAATGTAATAACTCAAAATTTGCAGATGACACAAAGCTGGGTGGAAAGGTAAGCTGTGAGGAGGATACAGAGATGTTGCTGTACGATTTGGACTGGCTGAGTGAGTGGATAAATGCATGACAGATGCAGTATAATGTGAATAAGTGTGAAGTTGTCCACTTTGGTAGCAAAGATAGAAAGACAGGTTAATATTTGAACGGCTGTAAATTGAGAGAGGGGAGGAGTATTCAATAAGATCTGGGCATCCTTGTGCTCCGGCTGCTGACAGTAGGAGTGCAGATGCAGCAGGCAGTAAAGAAGGCAAATGGTATGTTACTTTTCATTGTAAGAAGAAGCGACTACAGGAACTAAGATGTCTGGCTGTATTTACATAGGGATTGGGTGAGGTACACCTGGAATATTGTGTGCAGTTTTAGTCTCCTCATCTGAGGAAGGATGTTTCTGGTATTAGAGGGAGAAAGGGTTTACCAAATTGATTCACAGACCATACCTCCTACAGGACTGATGTTACAGGAAAGTTTGAGTTGGTTAGGATTGTATTCAGACTGGAGTTTTGAAGAAAAGAGGGGATCTCACACAAAACCATAAAGTTCTGCCAGGACTGGACAGGTTAGATGCTGGAAGGTTAGTTCTGATGATTGGAGAGTTCAGAATCAGGTGCCAATGTTTAAGGATAAGAGGTAAACCTTTTAGAACTGTGATGAGGAGAAATGTCTTCATCCAGATTGTGGAAAATCAGTGCCACAGAAAGTAGTTGAGGCCAAACCATTGTGTTTTCAAGAAGGAGGTAGTTCTAGCTCTTGTGGCTGAAGGGATCAAGGGATAGGATTAGGGTATTGAGCTCGATGATCAGCCATGATCATATGGAATGGAAACGCAGGAATGAGGAGTTGAATGGTATACCCCTATTTCTATCTTTCATGTTTCTATGCATCACAGGAAAATGGGAGATGAAGGGGCTGGAGTGTCCTAAAAAGAGGCTTCTGGGAGTCCTGTGTGTGTGGTGTCCCCTCCCTTTGTGTTCTTACACTGGTCTTCCATCTCTGTAAGAGGAAGAGGCACCTTGAGCAATGTCAAGGTTCTATGGAACCCTCTCACTATCACTGAGGCTGAGTACCTATGGCTACAGCAAATGGAGTGTAGGTCCTTGTGCATATTTGGTAGATATAGTGTGTGCTGGATCCGGCTCTCTATGGTGGTTAAAATCTGCTCCAAAGAGACAGCCAGATGTCAGAGCCAACACAGCACTAATAATATCGGTGGGTTCTTCCATGCTTCAATTCAGATTGCTAATTGCCTCAGTCAAACCTGTCTGCAGTCCCTGCACCCAGTCTATATATTTTCTAATGAACTCATTAATGGCACCATGGGATCATCTTTTGCCTGGGACCTAGTGGGGGCCTGATCTCTGGCAGCCCTTGGAAACTGGGTATTTCCTCCTTGATTAGCTGTGGGGATGTGTCAGGTGATATGCCCACCAGTTTATGCTTCTGAGTCTAACCTAGAAACAGGGCTGACTGAGAGGGTGGAGGGCATACGTGAGAGCCTTGACAGTGCTTCCTTTGACGGTGCTGTGTCTTCTCCCTCAGAGAATAGGGGTGGAGCTGTGGGCCTCCAGTGTTGGTCTCTTCTTGGGAGAGGTTTGCTAGATGCTGCTAGTGCCAACTAAAAGAGGAGGGAGAATTAGTTTTCTGCGAGTGAGGTTAAGTGCAGGTTAGCACGAGAGCTAAAGAGAGAGCAGCATACCATAGCTCAATGAAGATTTCTGGATTGGTTACTCCCTGAGATCCACCTATCACAACATGAGAGGTCCTGCTCTTCTCTGGCCAAATGGAGTATTTTCTCCTTAAAAGGAGTGAGGGGCCTGAGTCTGCCAGCACCCCATTGATCTTGCACTCCAAACTCCCCCAAATCCCAGCCTGACTGTGGGCTAATTTTATCTGCATTAAGGCTAAGGGATAGATTGTATATGAGAACAGTAAATGGAAGAACAGTCAGTCGGAAGCACAAAGGAACAGTTTGTAATTTGGGACAATTAGGTGGGTGAGAGCCTCTGGGTAGAAAATGCACAAAGGGAGATAAGTCCCTGGGATCTGTTTAAGTGTATCCCAGAATACTGTGGGAAGTTAGGGAAGAAATTGTGGGGCCCCTAGCAGAAATATTTGTGTCATCAACAGCCACGGGCGAGGTGCCAGAACACCTGAGGGTGGCTGATGTTGTGCCACTATTTGAGAAAGGCTGCAAGGAAAAGCCAGGGAATCATGGAGTGATGAGGCTGACGTCAGTGGTGGATGAGTTGTTGGAGGGGATTCTGAGAGACAGGATCTACGCATGTGGAAAGGCAAAGACTGATTAGGACAGTTAACATGGCTTTGTGTGTGGAAAATCATATCTCTCTAACTTGTTTGCGTTTTTTGAGGAGGTGACCAGAAAGATAGATGAAGGCAGAGTGATAGACGTGGTCTACATGTACTTTAGAAAGGCCTTTGACAAGATTCTGCATCATAGACTGGTTAGTAAGGTTAGATCACATGGGATCCAGGGAGAGCTAGCCAACTGAAAACAAAATTGGCTTGATGGGAGGAGACAGAGGCTGGTGGTGGAGGGTTGTTGTATGGACTGGAGGCCTGTAACCAGCGGTGGGCCACAAGGATCAGTGCTGGGTCCACTATTTTTCATCATTTATATAAACGATTCGGACGAGAATATAGGAGGCATGGTTAGGAAGTTTGAAGATGACACCAAAATTGCTGGTATAGTGGAGAGTGAAGAAGATTATCTAAGAGTACAATGGGATCTTGATCAACTGGGTCAATGGACCAAAGAATGGATGATAGAGTTTAGTGCAGATAGATGTGAGGTGTTGCGTTTTGGTAAGACAAACCAGGGCAGAGCTTACACAGTTAATGGTAGGGCTCTGGGAAGTGTTATCAAACAGAGGCGCCTTGGGGTATCGGTACATTGTGCTTTGAAAGTGACGTCACAGGTAGACAGACTGTGAAAATGGCGTTTGGCATGTTTTCCTTCAACCGTCAGTGTATCGAGTACAGGAGTTGTGACATCATATTACGGCTGTGCAAGACATTGGTAAGCTCACTTTTGAAGAACTGCATACAATTCTGGTCACCCTGCTATAGGAGGGATGTTATTAAATGGAAAAGGGTGCAAAAAAGAGTTACAAGGATGTTACTGAGGCTGGTGAGCTGAGTTGTAAGGAGAGGTTGGATTGACTGAGACTTTTTTCCTTGGAGTACAGGAGGCTGAGGGGTAACGTTATAGAAATTTATATAATCATGAGGAGCGTAGGTAAGGTGAATGTCCAAGGTGTTTTCCCTCAGTAGGGGAATTCAAAACGAGAGGGCATAGGTTTAAGTTGAGAGAGGAAAGAACTTTTTCACACAGAGGGTAGTGCGTGCATTGAACGAGCTGCCAGAAGAAGTGGTAGAGTTGGGTGCAATTACAACGCTTAAGACATTTGGAGAAGTATATGGATAGGAAAGGTTTAGGGGGATATGGGCCAAATGATGGGTCGCCGGACCCAAAACTTTAACTCTGTTTTCTCCTTCACAGATGCTGCCGGACCTGCTGAGCTTTTTCAGCAACTTTGTTTTTGTTCCTGATTTACAGCATCCACAGTTCTTTTGTTTTTTGTGAAGGAAAGTGGGACTGGTTTAGTTTAGGAAATCTGGGTTGGTTGGATGAGTTGGGCTAAAATGTCTGTTTCCGTGCTGTATGACTCTATGAATGTAAAACATGATGCATACAATTGTGAGAGTTGTAGTCCATGACCCTTGGTGAGAGGTATATGCAGTGTCAGAGGCTGAGTGAGTAATGTCCCTGTAAGTACTTGGTACCAGAGACAAGATGGTGGCACGTATCCTTGTGAAGCGCAGAAAATCTTTAACCTTCTTCTTAACTACTGTGCATCCCATTTATTCTGGGATATTGTACTGGGCCAGGCCACAATCTGTGTGCAGTCTATCTGTACCAGGTGGCATAGCCACCTTTTGTGGTGGACAGGAAAAGGGTAGTCCTTGTCTCCACACCCTCCCCATCAGCACCTCCAGGTCCCCATCCACAAAGCAGAGAGCCAATTGCCTTTCTGAATCTTTTCCTCAGAGATAAAGGTGCAGAGCCATCATGGGAGGATCAGTTCCCTGGCTTGCAGTATCTGAAGTGGGGTGCAACCTGGCTTTTAAATTTGGCACCGGTAACGCAAATATCAGGTGGTCCCACCACGCCGAGCACTCCTGCCTCTCCTGCTGTGTAATTCCACAAGAAAGGGACCAAAGGCACATAACTAACAAGGTGTAGAACAGAAGATTGTGTGAGAAAAATTACTATAAGCCATGATGGACTGGGCATTGAAACATTGACTGAAAATTGGAAAATTTTGCCCCAAATAACTTTCTCTAACAAAGGCAAGCCTAGCAGTTACAACTGCCAAAATTAACTAACAAAATTTTAATGGATACTATAATACTACTCTATTTTTAATACTTTTTCTTACATTTGTCTCAAGGATGTGGGCATTGTTGACGAAGTTGCATTTTACGTCCATCCCAGACGACAATTAAGAATCAATCACATTACTGTGGGTCTGGAATCACATGCGGTTCTGACCAGGTAAGGATGGCAGTTTCCTTCCCTAAAGGACATTGGTGAAGTAGATGGGCTTTTATGACAATTGACAGAGGTTGCATGTTTGACATTAAGCCTCCTGTTTATTTCAGATACATTTTATTCAATTCAAATTTCACCATCTGCAAACGTGGGATTTGAACCCATATTCTCAGATAGGCCTGGGTCCTGACTGACTAGAAATGGGTTGACACATTCATTGCAGACAGAGATGTCATTATAATGTATTTGGCATTTATCCATGAGCAATGTCAATCATAATTTTAAGTTTATTGATAAGTCTAGTGGTCACACTGAACTAGACAATAGATGCTAGATTACATATCAGCATCCAAGGGCTGGAGATAAGAGAACCCTATGAAGTTTCTCATTTCAGGCCCATAATGAAGTGAGACCTGCTTGATGTGCAGAATCCTAAATTGATGATTGTTTGTCGATAAAGCACCTCTGAAGTGGATATCTGTTAATACTCATTGTTTTGATTTACATGTGAAGAGTTGTTATTTAATGTAGAAACATAATCAGAAGTTGAGAGAATATTGGAAGGAGAAAGCATATTTGCACAAAATAATCAGCTGCAGAAACAATCCAGGTATCTGGTCCAGCTAAAGTAACGTACTGTGTTGCTGTATCAGCAAAGGCACTGTGCAATGTGAAAGAGAAAGAGATGATCTTGCACATGAGCAGGTGTATGCTGTCACAAGAAAGGCACACATGTTGTATTTATGTTTTCAGTGTGAATGCACCTCGTCCTTTTCCCAGCATCAACACTTACATAGTCCCAGGCTGAAAACTTGATCTATACCAACTGTTATGCACTCCATTTGATAACAAGATGATTGACATCTCACTTAATCGCTAGTGAATTTTTTAGATGTACACACAGTCAGACATCCATAATTATATTTTGCAAATGTTGCCAAATGTTGGTCCTTGTACAATGAGATGATGCATTCCTTCAGACTCTATAGGTACCCAAAGCTGATTTGTATGTCGTCACAAATGTGCAACGACACATTTCCAGTCACCCAAATTAATTGATTCTAAACAGCAATAAAAGTTTAAGAAGCTGTAACAAAACAAAGGATGTCATTCAGTTCAGCCTGTACTGCCAACACACATCAGAGAATGTATGAAAAGCATTTTTATTTCTCTCCTTACTTTGTGTCAAGTTTGTTTTGTTATTGAGCCAGCAAAAAGTTCATTCATCTTTTGAATACTGCAAAAGATTTGGGATCGTTAAGCCAGGTGGCAACTTAATTGCCCCTTTATGTGCATGAAGAGTTCCACTGACCTGTTTACCAGAGAGTGTAAGGAGCAGTCAAAATGGAATAAGTAGCAAAATACCCTTGTCTGTGTGAACAGCTGAAGCACAACTGTTCCCTTCTCTGCAGGTAGATATTTTACATTCAACTGACTCAGAGATGTTATTACACACCACTGGAGAAGATGGAACTTGAACTTGGGCCTTTAGGTCCAGAGGTAAGGACAATACCACTGTGCCACAAGAGCCGTTGAAGTGATTTTAACATCACACATGTGTACAGAACTTCTCAGGCGGCGACTGAGGAGAGGGGGGAGTTTGGGGTGGCATTGAGGGACCTTAAAGACTGGAACAATTCTGCGAGAACAAAGTGATGCTAATCCTTAATTTTCTATATCTTTCACTGCTCAATCTAAATACGGAATGTTCTTTTGCTTTATTGCAAATGCCATCTTTCAGTTGAGATAATCAAACCAGCCAGCCTGCTTGCTAAAGTAAAAAGATCTCATGTTTTTTTAACAAAGACGGAGCTTTCCTGATTCCCTTGTTAACTGTAATTTCAGCCAATTTAATTAATTAATAAATTAATTAAATTTAATCTCACTACTTTTTGTGGAACCTTGCTGTGTGAAAATTGGCTCCTGCATTAAACTATAAAGCAACATGATTATCCATCAGCATGTAATTTATAGGTTGTGAAAGTTTATATATAAATCTTTCTTTCTACACTGCAGTACCCTGGTGAAAGATACATTGGTGGCATCCACTAGCTTGGTTGTAACGAAAGCAGGAAGTGCCGGAGAAACTCAGCAAATATGGCAGCACCTGTGGAGAGAGAAGCAGAGTTAATGTTTCAAGTTTAGTATGATTTCTTCGTAACTCATCAAGTTTGTTGTATATGCCATTTTGCAAAGCTTCGATGAATTCAAAATGTGTATAAATGCTCTCAAGTTTCTGCGACTTTGCACTACTAATACAGGTGTAATTTTCCCAAAATCCCAAACCAGAGTGGAATATCAGAGCATTTTAAATGCAAGTTAAATCCAGCATAAACTGAGTCAGTGAATGATAGAGTCATACAGCACGGAAACAAACCCTTTGATCCAACTCATCCATGCTAACCAGTTTTCCCAAACTGATTTAGTCCCATTTGCCAGCATTTGGCCCATATCCCTCTAAACCCTTCCTATTCATGTACCATCCAGATGTCTTTCAAATGTTGTAATTGTACCAACCTCCATCACTTCCTCTGGCAGCTTGTTCCATACATGCACCACCCTTTGTGTAAACAAGTTGCCCCTCAGGTCCCTTTTAAATCTTCCTTCTCTCACCTTAAACCTAGGCCTTCCAATTTTGGACTCCCCTATTCTGGGAAAAAGACCTTGGCAATTCACCCTATCAATGTCTCTCATGATTTTACAACACTCTATAATGTCACCCCCTCAAGCCTCTGACATTCAGGGAAAGAATTCCCAGCCTATTCTGCCTCTCCCTTTTAACTTAAACCCTCCAATGATGGTAACATCCTTGTAAATCTCTTCTGAACACTTTCAAGTTTAACAACATCTTTCCTATAGCAGCGAGACCAGAATTGAATGCAATATTCTTTGGGCAGAACATTGAGGGGAATGTTGTTGAGGCATCAGGAATCTTGCCTGTTGCTTGGAGAGACACAGTAGTGTGTTTTCTCTTAGAATCAAATATAGGGGGGGAGGGCCATGGCTGCTGTTAGAAAATGTGGTCTGGTAGCAGCACAAATAGGAAGATTAGGATTGGCATCATGAGAAGAATGATGCAGAGGGGTAAGCAATGCTGGGTGACTCTGGGTGCCATCCTTCCCCACCCAATAATCAGTCTCTGAAGCAGACACTTGGGTGTCTTTGATCAATGCCCATTCCTCCCCAGAGAGGCTAGCCCGTGGACTTACTGCCCAGAACTTAATTCTGTTGGAGGTTGGAAAGCAGGGGATTCAGTTAAGTTACCATTCCATTGAATTAATTGGCCTCAATGCCTCCAAGCTTGGCACCTGAGAGAGCAGAAGAAGTCATCCATTTGTGGGAAGCAAATCACATCTAGATATTGGTCAAATCCTGAAATAAAATAAATCAGTTTGGTGAGCTTCTGTTGATTGTCCCCATTTGTGGCCCTTTCAGGAGTCTTTTCAAAATAAGCTGTTTTACCAAAGGTTTAGTAAATTGATTTCTGAGATGACAGGACTGACGTGTAGAGAGAGATTGAGTCAGTTAGGATTATATTCACTGGCGTGTAGAAGAATGAGGGGGTTCTCATAGAAACCTATAAAATTCTAACAAGACCAGACAAGTTAGATGCAGGAAGGATGTTCCCAATGTTAGGGGAGTCTGGAGCCCAGGGTGATAGCTTAAGGATAAGGGATAAAACCTTTCAGGACTGAGATGAGGAGAAATTCTTCACCCAGAGAGTAGTGAGCCTGTGGAATTCACAGAAAAGTGGTTGAGGACAAAATATTATGTGTTTTCAAGAAGGAAGTAGATGTAACTCTTGTGGCTCATGGGCCTAGGGGATATGGGGGGAGGGTGGGATTAGGATATTGAGCTCAATGATCAGTCATGATCATATTGAATGGAGGAGCAGGGTCAAGGGTCAAATGGCCTATTCCTGCTGCTATTTTTGATGTTTTTTTATTTCTATTTTTTTTAAATGTTTCTATTTTATATTAGCCGCAAAGACATGGGTAGGCACATTTTAAAGATTTTTAACATTAAAAAAAGTTAATTTACTCAGAAACTGACCGTGTTTTTGAGTAAATTAACTTTTTTTAATGTTGAAAGTGTACCAAATTGCCCCGTATATTGCTTTAAAGAAGGAAATGTTTGCAACGGTAAGCGGTTATACCTGTGTGCTCACTCAGGAACGTGCATGCACACAGATCCAAACACAATAGGTCATCACATAGACTTTACATGTCACAAATGCAGCGCTGTGCATGTGCAGGGAAGCGCGCATGATTTTGAACTGGGGTTCAGTGGCAAGGAGAGGGGTCAGGACAGGGAATTGTCCCCCTCTGGTTCTATCCCAGATCCCGACGCAGTTGTCCTTGGTCCCGATCTACTGAC
This sequence comes from Ginglymostoma cirratum, assembly GCA_024137785.1. NCBI lineage: Eukaryota > Metazoa > Chordata > Chondrichthyes > Orectolobiformes > Ginglymostomatidae > Ginglymostoma > Ginglymostoma cirratum. The sequence continues at coordinate 33,276,932 of JAHRHZ010000058.1, read as the reverse complement.
AACCCCTGCCCCCCGCCTCCCCCACCTCTACCTTTCATGCTGGGGATTGGTGTCATCAGGTTTCTCTCCACTGCCTGGAAAAATAACAAACAGTACCTAAAAAGCACAAGATCATGTAATAATCAAATGTTATCACTTGCAAATAGGCCTCTTGCTCATGCATGAATTGCTTGCCTCACTACTCAATCATTGGGTGAATCTGACCTCGTCATCTATTTTTAACAGGCATATAATTATCCACGTTGCTGAGGAGCTCACCATATTCTGTCCCTTATCTCTGACAGATTATAGTAGCAGCCTCATCATTAATACTAAATTGACAGGTATGTTGTTTCTCTCTCTCTCACACTTTCTGTTACTCTTTTTCTCTCTTTCACCCCATCATAACCAACAGTATAAAATGTGCAATTTCCCAGTCCAAAGATACAATTCCTGAATGGGGAGAGTTTTGGATAATCATGACAGAGGCTTGTGTAATTTTATCAGCCCCACATCCAGCAGGAGACACTTGTTGCTTAGTGAGCTGGTGCAGAAGTTTGAGTGCCAGAAGGCCACTGCTGCGAATCTGATCGAATAGTCTCCAGCACTCAAATAAATGGAAGGTTTGGCAGGCATTACTGTCAGAGGGAAGAGTATGGAAGGGCCTACTTGGAGCAGTGGAACTAAATGTTTTACTTGTGGTGCTCACTTGAGCACTGTTAAATTGTCTAGCTCACTAAAAACATTTAATTAATTACTTTTCCAGGCCATTTAAAACTTGGCTCATCAAGGTGAGAATACATGATGTCATCTGTGCGTGGGCTTCCTATTGAAGTTGAAGTCAAAGTTAGGCTCTGATAGTGTCACCAGGGTCTAATCTAATCAAGTTTCCGTCATCCCAGAGGATCATAGAGCTGCTCTCTCACTACAGAGTGGTGGTCTTTTAACTTGAGAGTCACCACACCTCAACCTAGTCTATGTATGAAAGACCCAATTGTCATTGACCTGTTCAAAAATGCAGGTCATGATAGCAAACCCGTGAGAAGGAATGAGATCAATAATGTTGAGTCATGGCTACCATTTTAATGATGCTGTATGGGAGAGAGGCAGGACTAATATCATAGAAAACCTGTAATGTGATGATATTGCTGAAATATTTCACTCAGACGCAGCACCTGCCAAACCAAACAAGTGCATAATTCAAGTAATGTCAAGTTTTGGAAAGGAATGGGTATTATACAATAGTTAATGAATGGTACTTCCCACAAAGGTGCTAGTTAACAACTGCAGACCACTAATTCTAAAGCAGACATGACAACTGTGATAGCTATAACTCCATGGAAACAAAAATAAATGGGCCATTAATATAAATACAGCAGAAACCTACTGCTCAGTGCTGAATTTGAAAAATTATGGGCAGCTTTGATCTGAAGTATTAGCAAAAGCCTATAATTAGAGGTTTCTAATACTGAAAGCTAGTTATTGACACATAACCACTGAAGGAAGAACTGTAAAATTTCTGCGGTTTATGCTTAAAAGAGAATGACACTAATTAAATAATGCAACATGCTTTCCTCATTCATGAATCATCATTGGTGAGGAGGAAGGATTTTGACTGATTATGGAGGAATCCGATCTTAATGTGAAGAAAATTCCCAGTTGAAAATTCTGAGTTGGGGGTGAAGATTGAATTCGACATCAAGTCAGTTTGTTAGATTTTACAAATTCAGTCTGATTTGAGGCAATGTATTTTACATACGTTTTTCACAAGGGCAAGCTACAGAGCAACACTATGCACCCACATAATGTGGTCTTAACCTCATTCAAAAAATCAATTTAGAAATCTAATTTAGATGAGCCAGGAGGCTGTTATGATGTATATACACAGCGCAAGGGCAGCGCCCGGATTTCATGATGATACCACAGATTTTCCACTGGGTGCAGTCACGCACAGGAGCGAAAGACTTTCCCTAGAATGTCAGGAAGAAATTTGTAGCTCTCACCGAGAAGGTTTGATTGGAGGTAGCTGAGTAGGTGAGCCATAAGCACTTTGCTACCTGCTTTTTGACGCATATTTAAAGTGAGTTACTGACTGAACCAGTTCAGTAAATTGAGTACATTGATGCAATCACGTTCTAGCCCCTGTCCCCCATTTCACTCTGTATTGACAAGGATATTTATCACATCACTCCTCACACGCATATTTCAGTTTTTTCAACTCTTACCTTTTTCTCTTTTTAAGCAGTTTATCAATTACCCTTTATCTATGCAGTATTGAATCTTTATATAACGTAATGCACCTAGTCTTAGTCACCACCATCAAATGCAGCAATTGAGTAAATCCTTGACTTTCATTCTCTCATAGGACTCCAGCGTTAAGTGCAACTACCAAAAGAATCTTTATTTCATATGCAAAAACGAACCAAACAAACACAACAATAATGACTGGGCAAGATTTGGATGGAGTCTTATGGAGCTAAATGATATGGGTTATGGTGAGATTTGAGGCTGAATTGGAACTCACTGTATCTTTTATGCAACTGTTGGGCATTGAGGTGAGATTCTTGCTTGGGATCAGCGAGTTTCCAGTTAAGGGAGATGTTTGTGTTTTGAATGATCTTATTATCTGCACATCTGACTTTATTAACATGCAGCTTCCTATGGTACCTAATGTGCTGAGCAAATAGATGCTGAGAATTTTCAATATGGAAGTCAGAGTGGGTACCTGGCAACTTTAGCTCACTGTTTGCTCAAAAGGACTTCCATGTTGGACAGCAGGCACCTATATCTCAGAGCAAACTCTATGGGCACCAGCCACATGCACCCACCAGCAACCCCCACCCCCCCAACCCCCACCACCCCATCCACAGACATCGGCACCCGACATGTCCCAACCAGACATCATGATACATCTCTGATCCACTCACAGTACCATTCTGCATTTCAATGATGCACCTCAGATTGCACCAGTGACTGCCACTGTGTTGTAAGGGCACTGTGTGCTCAGAGACATATACCCAGTTCATGGACTGGAGCAGGCCGCATTTCTGGACTAACCATTGTTCTCCTAGTTCTCCCCCATTTGGATGTTCACAGTATCCCTGCTTTGTATTACCTTGTCTTGCCTTTCTACACTTTCCTCCCTCGGCTAGAGATACTCAGGTCACAGCACCATTATCTGTTGCTGTCATATTTAGTGCAGATTCGAAGTAAGGGAGCTTGTCATAACTTGTCACTCTTTCTGACATATTGTGGGATGTTTTCCTCCTAGAAAGAGAGGCAGTTGGTAAGGGAGATGAAAGTGGGTTGCAGAGCTGTAAATTTTGCTACAGCTCACCAAATTCCAAGGATCTCACATGTTGATGAGCTACTCTTGGAGTGTGACTGTGGTGAATCATTGCAATTATCTCTCATTTTAAAAAAGTTCCATGTGTGACCAATGCTTGACGTTCATGGTTCCATGAATAATTGTAGTGTTAATAATGTAAATCTATTGGGAAATTTCAAGGACTAAGTATCTTAAGATCATTAAAAACACATGTGCCCGCCCTATAAATGTAGAACATTTCAAAGTAATAAAGGAAATAAAAGGAATTATTTCAAAGAAAATGGGAAAATTGACAGAACTTAGTTACACTAGCCTTTGACTTACATTCTGATATTCTTTCAGACTAAAGAAGGTTAAATGTATTCAATAGCCTGTACAGTCTGCTGTATGTGACATTTTTTTACAATTCGTAGTCTTTAAAAGATTCTGACAGACAAATTGAACATCTTGCTGAAAATATATGTTGGATTTATTTGTAAAAATGATAAACCAAAGCAGTCCTATTCCCCCTCCCATTCCTCAGATGACATGTCCATCCTTGGCCTCCTACAATGCCACAGTGATGCCACCCGAAGGCTGCAGGAACAGCAAATCATATTCAGCCTGGGAACCCTGCAGCCCAATGGCATCAATGTGGATTTCACAAGCTTCAAAATCTCCCCTCCCCCAACCGCATCCCAAAACCAGCCCAGCTCATCTCCACCTCCCTAACCTGTTTTTCCTCTCACCTCAAGCCTCCTTGTCTGCCTCCTCTCCACCTATCCTCTCCTCTATCCATCCTCTATCCGCCTCCCCCTCTCTCCCTATTTATTTCAGAACCCTCTTCCCCTCCCCCATTTCTGATGAAGGGTTTAGGCCCGAAACGTCAAGTTTTCCTGCTCCTATGATGCTGCTTGACCTGCTGTGTTCATCCAGCCCCATGCTTGTTATCTCAGTCCTATTGGTTTGTTTTTACTAGCTTAGAAAAGTGACTAAACGTTTGGCTCTGATCCCCTGAGACACACTGAGGAGTATAATACCATAGTCTAAATTGTGTCAAGGTGAAGAAATTCCCTTTTCCAGTTACTAATTCAGAATATAGACAGATGAGTTGTGTCAGTCCTGTCATAGTTACGTGCTATGTTTAATAACAAGTCTGTACAAAGCCTGCAAGTAATCTGTCAGCAATTTGTGACTTTTCCCTTTTAATATAATGCAAACACATGTGTCTGATGGCTGAACAAAGCTAACCATTTCTTCCTGTAACTTCTTTGTTTTTTTGGTTTTTCCTTTTTCATCCTCTCTTGAGCTGTTAAGGTGTGGGTACATGGGTTATCAGCAGCCCTCCAGCATTCTAACCAGTTGGCCCAATTGCAAATTGTGATAAGGCTTATGGAAGACGACAGACACGTCAACAATCAGAAATGAAGCAATGCATTCTTTAAATTATAATTCACTCCTTGAAACTGAGAGCTATCCCCTGTTTCTCTGCTGCAGCATTCAAGTAAATCAAACAATGACTTGCGGATTTCACAAATTCTGGAAGTTCAATAATCATTCATTTTCTCATCCTTAGTAATGGACTCTTAACATCTTAACAATCACTGAGTTCAGGCTAAACAGTTTATAGCTTCATGTCTTCTGTCTCCCTTCCATCTCAAACATTTTACACTGATTTTGTTAGGCTCTTCCATCATTGAGGATGGGGATATTTGCTGAGCTTCCTCCACCAGTGAGTTTTTTAATTGCTCAGCGCCATTCATGACTGGATGTGGTAGGGCTGCAGAGCTTAGATCTGACCTGTTGGTTGTGGGATCACTTAGCTCTGTCTATTGCTTGCTGCTTTCACTGTTTGGTGTGCAAGTAGTACTGTTCGGTAGCTTTGCCAGGTTGACACTTCATTTTAAGATATGCCTGGTGCTGCTCTTGGCATGCCCTCCTGCACTTTGCATTGAACCAGCCTGACACTAATGGTTGAATGGGAGATATGTCGCTGCCATGAGGTTGTAGATTGTGCTGGAATACAATTCTGCTGCTGTTGATGGCCCACAGTGCCTTATGGATGCTTAGTCTTTTGTGTTGCTAGATCTGTTTGAAGTCTGTCCCATTCCACACTGTGACACTGACACACATCTCCTTGGAGAATATTGTCAATGTGAAGGGGACTTTGTCTCCACAAGGACTGTGCAATGGTCACTCTTATCAAACCTGCCAGGGACAGATGCATCTGCAGCTGGCTGATGGTGAGGATAAGATCAAGTACCTCACCACCTGCTGCAATCCCAGTCTAGCAGCTATGTTCTTTAGGACCCAATCAGTTATGCTGCTGCTGTATTACTCTTGGTATTGGATACTGAAATCCCCACCCAGAGTACATTCTGTGCCTGCGCCACCTTTGGTGCTTCCTCCGTGTGTTGTTCAACATGGAGGAGCACTGATTCATCATCTGAGGGAGGACGGTTCAACAGAAGGTTTCCTTGCCCATGTATAGTCTGATGACAGGAAATTTCGTGATGATTACAGTCAATGTTGAGGATTCCCAGGGCAACTCCACCCAACTGTATCCCATTCTGTCACCATCTCTGCAGAGTCTGTCCTGCGAGTAGGACATGATATATCCAGGGATGGCGATGGTGTTGTCTGGGACATAGTCAAACTCATGGAATGCACACCTTTCAGACAATGTTGGGCTGTTGCTTGACTAGTCTGTGAGACAGATCTCCACATTTTGGTGTAAACCCCCAGATGTTGGCGAGGAGGACAGTGAAGGGTCAACAGGGCTGTTTTCAATGTTGTTATTTCAAGTGCCTGGGTTGATGCCACATGGTCTGTCTATTTTGTCCAGCAAACTCAGCGGAAATTCATCCCAAGGAAGAAGGAAAAAAATGAGTCGACCAAGGCTGGCGAGGGAAATCAGGGACAGCATAAAAGCAAAAGAAAAAAACATACAATATGGTGAAGATTAGTGGGAAGCCAGGGGATTGGGAAGCCCCTTAAAAACCAATAGAGGATAAGTAACAAAGCAATAGCGGAGAAAATATCATCGTTAGCTAGCTAGTAATATAAAAGAAAATTGCTAGAGGTTTTTTATTGAATATGTAAAAGGTCAGAGACAGGCAAGAGTGGACATTGGATCGCTGGAAAATTGGGCTGGAGAAGTAGCAATGAGGGATGACAAAGTGTCCGAGAAACTGAATAGGTACTTTGCATCAGTAGCATACAAGAACTTTAAGAGAGCCAGGGGTAGATATGAGTGTAGTGGCCATCACTAAGAAGAAGGTGCTGGGGAAGCTGAAAGGTCTGAAAGTGGATAAACCACCTGGATCAGAAGGACTAAATCCCAGAATTCTGAACAAGATAGCTGAAGAGATTGTTGAGGCATTGGTGGTGATCTTTCAGGAATCACTGAAGTCAGATTGAGTCCTAGAGCACTGGAAAATGGTTAATTTAACATCCCTATTTAAGAAGGGAGAGTGGTAAAAGGCAAGAAATTATAATATTGTTAGCCTGACCTTGGTCTTTGGTAAGATTTTAGAGACCATTAATAAGTATGAGATTAGGGACTGCTTGGAAGTGCATGATAAAATGAATCGTCATGGCTTAATCAAAGGAAGGTCATGCCTGACCAATCTGTTAGAATTCTTTGAAGAGGTAACAAGGAAATTTGACAAAAGACAGCCAGAGAACGTGAGCTATTTGGATTTCCATAAGGCTTTTAACGAGGTGGCACACGGGAGGCTGTAAAAAAGATAAGAGCACATGCTTGGGATAAAGATAGAGGACTGGCTGACTAGCAGAAAGCAGAGAATGGGGATAAAGCATCTTTTCTGGGATGGCAGCTGGTGACTGGTGGACTTCCTCAGGGGTACATGTTGGGACGATAACTATTCATGTCATGCATTAACATTCTGGATGATGGAACTGAGAGCATTTTTGCTAAGTTTGTAGGTGACACAAAGCTAGGTGGAGGGACAGGTAGTGTTGTGGAAGTGGGCTGACTGCAGAGGATTGGAGCCTGGAGAGTGGGAAAAGAAGCAGCAAAAGGAATACAGTGTGGGAAAGTGTGAGGTTATGCACTTTGGACGGAAGAATAAAGACGCTAACTATTTTCTGAATGGGGCAAGGCTTCGGAAATCTGAAGCACAAGGGCAATTACAAGTCCTCGATCAGGATTCTCTTAAGGTTAACATACAGCTTCAGTTGATAGTTGGGGACTGAATGCAATGTTTGCATTTATTTCAAAAGGGCTAGAAAACAAGAACAGAGATGCAGTGCTGAGGCTGTATAAGGCCCTGACTGGGCCTTATTTGGAATATTGTGCGCAGTTCTTGGCCCCGTATCTAAGGAAGGATGTGTTGTCTTTGGAGGGGGTCAGGAGGGTTACAAGAGTGATCCTGACAGTGAAGGGCTTTTCATATGAGGAGCGGTTGAGGACTCAGGGTCCGTACTCTATGGAGTTGAGGTGGATGAGAGCAGGATCTCATTGAAACTTAGATAATACTGAAAGTTCTGGATTTTGTGGACATGGAGAAGATGTTTCCACTAGCAGGAAAGACTAGGACCTGAGGGCAGAGCCTCAGAATGAAGGGATGAGCCTTTGGAAGTGAGATGAAGAGTAGCTTCTTCAGCCAGAGGGTGGTTAATCTGTGGAACTCATTCCCACAGAAAGCTAATGACTTGGAGTCCGAGTCATTGAGTCCATTTAAGACAGAGATGGGTTCTTGATTAGTGAGGGAATTAAAGGTTACAGGGAGAATGGAGCTGAGAAAAATATTTGCTATGATTGAGGGACAGAAAAAACTCAATGGACTGAATGGCCTAATTCTGCTTTTATATATTCTGGTCTTCTTTAGTACTCATAGCAATTGATACAATGGAGTGGTTTCCTTGGCTATTTCAGAGGGCTGTAAGGTCTGGATTCACATGTAGGCCAGACCAGGTAAGGGTCGCAGATTTCCTTCCCAGAAGGACATTAGTGAACCAGATGGGTTTTCCTCCAAACCACCGTGGTTTCATGATCATCATTAGATTCTTAAGTCCAGATATCTCAGTGAATTCAAATCTGAACCTGGATCCTCAGAACGTTAGTTGAGTTTTTGGTTTAATAGTTTAACGATAATACCACTAGTCCATCATCACGCCATAATATACCTGGGAGTGTTATCATATACAACCAAACTGTTTTCTTTTGCCATCATGGAATCATCCATAGACATTTTAATTTATTTTCTGCCACCACTGAAGTCACCTATGTTTCCCATAATGTGCAATACCTGGTGTTGCAGACCAACAATTCCAAATGTTATGAATTTAAACTGCACCAGCTGTCATTTGAATCTGTGTTCCTTAAGCATTGGTGCAGATGTCTAGATTACTAATTCAGTCACAGGACCACAGTGCCGCTACCTCCGCCTTGTCACTCAGAAGCAACAGCAATACCAACTGAGCCATGACTGAGAGTTTTTGACTGTGGAGTGAGATCATCAGGATGTCAAACCCTTCTCATCCAATAGTCACCCAATTATCTGTTCCTTCAGAGGTCAGGCAGTATGTACTTTGTATGATTTCCACTGTCTAATTAGTCGTGTCATTCACACAGAGGGCTTCTGCAGGATAAAAGGTGGTATTTTACATCCAGCTGAGTTTGGGAACCTAATCATAAGATGTCACAAACTTAGACACAAAGCTATTATAAGAACTATTGAGTTTGGTTCTAAGTTAAAATGCTCAGCGAGCCAATGCGTATACAATATCCTGGCTTGGGCTGAAAAGTGGCAAATAAAATTTGTGCAACACAAGTGCCAGGCAATGACTATCTCCAGCAAGAGAGAATCCAATGGTATCTCCATCACTTAATCCCCCACTATCCTGATGGATACGATTGACTAGAAACTGAATTGGGCTCATCATATAAACACTGTGGCAACAAGAGCAGGTCAAAGGCTAGGAATCTTGCAAGTGAGTAACTCATCTCCTGACTCCCCAGAGCCATCAACCAGAAACAATCAGGAGCTGATAGAATACAGCCCACTTGCCTGGATGGGTACAGCTCCAACAACACTCAAAGAAGCTTGACACCATCAAAAATGAAGCAGCCTTCTTGATTATAGAGGGTACTGGAATATAGGAATACAAGAAAACTGTACAATGAAAATTTGTACACTTTCCTGCGCTCTCCTGCACCAGATTAGAATACAGAAATTAAAAGCAGAAATTAAAAAAAGCGAAACAAAAGGAAAAGAAATGTCCAGAGTTGTCCAGGCGACTCCTGGCTCACCCTCATCCCAGGACCATGAGCCTTGAGCTGGGCTGAACAATGCCAACTGCGCTGGACCCACCAAATGTCACCACCACTGGAGCAAAGAGTCATCATTCTCTGGTGTCATCTTGCTGCTGCCACCATGAGTCCTCCACTAGGCCCATCAACACTGCCGCCACCACCTCAAGTCCTGCACTGAGCCCACCAATACTACTAACGATGCAGCCTCTGCCTGTGCCAGACACACCAACGTCTCCACTGATGGAACAAAAGGTGCCAATCTCTGGTGCTGTCTCTCACCGCCGAGCCCACACTCAATGCCTGCTGCTGCCATGAGTCTGTGCTGGGCCCACCTGCCGAGACCCCTAATGCCAAAGCTACAGCCATCGATGCTCATGCTGCTGGGTCCTGTGCTGGGCCTACGCTCGCTGCCACCACCAAAGAAAAGATAAAAAAGGCAAAAGAAAAGACTGAAAGAAAAAGAAAAGAAATGGTGGATGGGAAAATAGAGCAGAGGAGCCCTGGGCTCAGCAGCGTTAATGGTCCCTACTCCTCTGCCGCCTTCTTGAAATCCTTGGAATGAGATTGGCACCATACCTACAGGCATCCATTCCAGCAGTATGTACCATCTACAAGGTGCTCTGCATAAATTCCCCAAAGATCCTTAGACCACCTCTTCTGATCCAACAACCACTACCATTCAGAAGGAGAAAGGCAGCAAATACAAGGAAACACCACCACTTGCAAGTTCCACTTTAGGGTGCTCACCATCCAGACTTGGAAGTGTATCAGTCTTCCTTCAGTGTTGCTGGATCAAAATTTTGGAATTGCCTCCTTAACAGCACTGTGGGCCTACATGTACACCAAATGGACTGCAACAGTTCAAGAAGGCAGCGCAACACCAGCTTCTCAACGGCAACCAAGGATGGTCAATAAATGCTGGCCCACCCACATTATCTATATCAGATAGATGAATAAAGAAAGAAACAGAAACTGCGGTTGCCACATGGTCTTCATAGGGTGGGATGTCGTCACCAAGGGAAGCAGCATTCTGGCATAGAGCCTGATGTACAGGCTCTGGTTCAATTATCTACAAAGGCTGCGCACCAGTGTAAAAGAAAACTAAGGATGTCCTGAGCCATTATGCCACACTTATGCCAGCTACTAGATGTAACCTCACACTACCTTTTTGTGTAAGAGGGTTGGTGGCAATGCCACCTTGGTAGGCCTCAACGATACAGCTACCCTTAATTTTTTTGTCAAGTGTGTCATTTCAGGGAGTAGCTGGGGATTCTGCGCCATTTCACAGTCCATTAATAGTAGGTACTTCTGAGATGTCACTGATGTACTGTTTGCAACAGCCCAAGTGAACTCATCTTTGCTCACTGAACACAAACATCAGAATTTGGCATTCATACGAGCGTGTGATATAGTTAGAGTATAGTTATAAATGTTGCATCTGTTTTACTTTTTAATCGTATGTGAAACAACTTTGAAAGAAGGAATCTTTAACCACCATGACTGAGGAGGTCAACAAGGTGATTTCACCAATAATTCAATTGTTGAAGATGAGTAAGATAGTCTGAACCAATGAACCAAAAAGTTGAAGTAAATCATCTATAATAAAACAAGACTTTGGATGCTAGGAATCTGAAACAAAGACAGAAATTGCTGGAGAAACTCAGCAGGTCAGGCAGCATCTTTGGAAAGAAAGCAGAGTCCACATTTCGGGTTCAGTGCCCCTCCATCAGAAGTAAATAGTCCACCTAATTCAGTATATGTATACTGACAGATTGCAAACACAAAAATCCACTGACACAAATTGAAAATGCCATGTGTACAACTCCATGGAAGACACCACTGAAACGAAACCAGTAAAGCATAAAGATTCAAGATACTGCAAAGAAAAAATGTCTGCTCGCAGATACAATGCCCTGTGCAAAATAAATACAGGAGGTCGAATGTCCTCCAATTCAGAAGAGAACCCACAGAACTCAGATCATCAGGAAGACAGGCAAAGATAACAACCTTCTACCTAACACACTATTATTCTTTCAAGTCTAAAGAAACTATGTTTGAAGAGGATAGTGAAACCTCTGGAACATGTGAATTTATCAAGTTGAAGGATGGAGAGATGCTGTAAAGGTAAATGAAAATATGTATTATAAATCATGTAATGATAACAGAAATTAGAAATCTAAAACTTGGGGTATGTGTTGTACATTGGTGTGGAAGCATCTGAAAGAGTTAATACTTGATACCAATAAACACCACCCATTCTGATGATGCCATGAGATTTTGGTGAGATGATAAAGTAGGATTTTATGGGAGACAGACCTAAGACTGGGACTTCCATTTGTAGCAATGTAACGCATAACCATACAACCTGTAAATTTATTGCCAGGAAGCAGTAAATTACATTTCACTATATCTATCAGCCTCTTCTCATCAGAGCGGAGGATGGTTACCCTTGCATACACAAAAGCATGGAAACCCTTAAAGAGCAGACACAATTAGAAAATACAGATGGTAACTGAAATAACTGTACAAAAGCTGTCATCAATTCACCCTTTATTTGCAAGTGCAAAGTACATTGGCTGTGACCAGCTAGCTCGGAAGCAGTCAATGAAGTCAGGAGACTCTCTGCATCTCCTGTTTATATCTGACAGCCAGGACTCCCTGGCTCAGGTTAACAGCCCCAATCGATCAACGACCTCATAGACGACAAGCTCCACTTGATTCCAATCACAAAAGTGACACAAACAAATTGGCATAACATTGTTCAATATTATTTTTAAATAAAAGCACCCACAGACATTTTAATATTTGTTGTACATGGATGTATGTTCAAGTTTACATTCTGTACAATTTCCAATCAAGTACAAGTAAATGTAAATATAAAATAAATCTTAGAAAAATTGTCAAAGGGAAGCTTTGCATGCTGTAATTGTACCAGATTATGTGATTTACCAAGGTGAAACTAATGTACTCTAAGATTAATTTGATGGAAGTGTATTAGTTAAATTATTTATCATTTCAAATAGTCAGGAAGTTATCCTTGAAATTGTCTGGTTATCATCATACCAGTCCTTCTATACACAGATGAAAATATGGGAGCGATTCCAAATCCTTTTGAGTATCAATGGATTAATCTTTGTATCTCTTAATGTAAGTTCCTGTTGACAGAGAGGTATTCCCATTGGCAGATGTCTGAATGTGAAAGGATTACAGAAGTCCACACTACCAATTTAAGACTAACAATTTGTCTCTTATAATAATTAGGCTTCTGATTTCTGAGATATGTCAGATCTTACATGGCTCTGGTCATGTTGGATCTATTAAAGATGACTTGTTTTAAATAGATTTGAAGGTATTTTAAGTCTCTGAGAACAATTGTTGACAAAGCTCAGTTGTTTCACAACTGGAGAAAAGTGACAGAAGCTGTCCGCTTAAATAAATGCATTTTTATAAAATGTCCTTCAGAAATATTCTCGGTAACTATTAGAAGGTTGAATAAAAGGATGTGATGCTATTAACATTTAGAAAATCAGACATTTCAAACGTTTCCTGTTTCCTACTTAAAGAAACTTTCTAAGTACATTATCCTGTGTAAAGAAGTATCAAGAGAGGAGTCAAAAGCTGTATTTTTCTCACCATGACATTCTTTCCAGAGTCACATTTGGGTTGCATGGTGGCGTAGTGGTTAGTGCTTCTGCCTGACAGCACCAGGGACCTGGGTTCAATTCCACCCTTGTGAGACTGTGTCTGTGTTGGGTTTGCATGTTCTCCCTGTGTTTGCAAGGGTTTCTGCTGGGTGCTTCAGTTTCTTCCCACAGTCCAAAGATGTGCATGTTAGGTGGATTGGCCATTCTAAATTGCTCATAGTGGTCAGGGATGTGTAGGCTAGGTGCGTTAGGCATGGGAAATGCAATGTTACAGGGAAAGAGTAGGGGCTGGGTCTGGGTGGGATGCTTTTTGGAGGGTTGGTGTGGACTTGTTGGGCCAAATGGCCTGTTTCTACACCATAGGAGTTCTATAAAATGGTCCTGGAAATTTATCTCCTTTAGAGTACAAGAATGATTTTCAAACCAGGGATCAGAATGTGGCGTTTTTTCGTAAATTTTAGAATAATTATTCACTTTGCCCATGAGAAAAATAAGGCATTCAGCTTCATTGCATGCATATGCGTTAATATCTCATAACATGCCCTCTGTTTACCTTTCTCATGCAGTAATTGAAATGACTCGAATCATGTACCAAATTCTCACATAGAGACCGCTACAGTGAAGCTCAACACTACCCAGTGTAGTGATTTGTAATGAGATCAGTCAGGTGGGCCTCTTAGAATATGAGCTCCCTGATTGGGCTGTTAATCTGGTCCAATCAGGGAGTCCTGGCTGACAGACATAAGGAATGTCAGTGGTTGTGTTTATTCTGGCTCTGAGCTAACCAGGTCAGTGTCATAAAATATGCATGAGTAAATAAAAGGTGACGGGATACTGGCCTTCATGAAGTTACTTCACTCTCCTTCTCAGAGAGACTAGAGTTTAATAATTATTACACAATTCATATTGATACAGGCAATCTTGGTACTATAATCCAATCACACGGAGACTCTGGGACTACCCTCCAATCACACGGAGACTCTGGGACTATACTCCAATCACAAAGAGAGTCTGATACTCCATTCCATTCATACAGAGACTCTGGGACTACATTCCATTCACAAAGGGAGTCTGGTACTAGAGTCGAACCACACAGACAACTTGGTGATACACTGGTGCCCCGCCAGGAACCTGACATCAAGTTTATATTGATTCACAGAAACATTATTTACACTTTTCCTACCAGTTTCCGTGGGGTCCCAGACTGTCTTTGTTTAAACTAATGCTAACCATAACATTATTTGACTATGATTCAAATCTCAAATCCTATCATAGGCAGATCAGAGACAGAGCAAACTTTGTATTCTGTGATCTCTCCTGTCTATATCTTCCCTCAGCTTGCTCAAAGCTTTGGCAATGACTTTGTCACTTCCGGATCTTTTCCAAGGCAAATCTGCCTGCCCTTCCTTTTATCATTCCCCTAAAAACTTGGCTCAATCAAAAGCAGCTGCCCGTATCCTATCCTACACTATGTCAAACCACTTAACACACCATTTTTGAAAACTTACATTTGCTCTCAATTCCCAATGCCTAAAATTTTAAATTCTCATTTTTCATGTCAAGTCCCTTACGTTCGCACATCTCTGCATCCACCTCTGAACTCTTTGTGACTCACATTCTGACTTCCCATGTCGTATCATCATTGCTTGGTCCTCAGTTACCTTGGCCCCAGTCTTTGAAATTTCCTTCCCAAATTCCTCTATCTTTCCACTTCTCTCTTGTCTGCTTAGACTCACTTTCAAACTTGCCTCTTTAAACAAGACTTTGGTGGGCTTTAGTGAGTTTTTCCTTTGTATTGGCATTCATTTTCTGATTATGGCTCTGAGTCAGCTTGTTCTATGTTCCCATACAATTTTACTACACAAATGCAAACAATTTCTGTAAATTTCTAACCACATTTCTTTGTATTCTTTCCCCCATAATACAATAAATCAAATTTGCTGCCTGTGCTCATTCTGGTAGCTCAACTCAGTTTTCCTGAAGGCATTTACAGAGCGCTTCATTGTTTGTGTACTCATTTTTTTCATATTTGGGTCAAATTTTGAGATTGTGCTCCCTATATCCAAGTCTAAAGGATTCCATGTACATTGAGACTAAAACTGTCCCTCTGTATAAAGTGTTTAAAAATCTTTTTCAGTACAAGTAATGGGCATTTATCCAGCTTTGCTTCCTGTCTATCAACTAGCTTTCAACTAGTTGCATCTAGCTATCAACTAGCTATCAACTTGCTGCATTTCTTCTCATACCTTTTCTCTGAATTTTTCAAGTAAATCTCCACGTCCATTGCATTCCTGTCATGTCGATAATTTCTTTAAAAGACCTATTCAATGTGATAAATGCAATTATTCTTTAAGAATCTTTAAGTAACTGTTCTTAATAAACAAATGTTTTTCATAAATACTTCCAAATTATATGTTGGCCACAACTGAGATTGCGCAATTGTTACACAATTTATCCTTCTGTCCCTCCTTGAGTGAAGACGCAGTGCTAGCTTCTCTCCTTTTTGATTGAATAATTGTATATGTATGGGATTTGAAAGATTATGGCCAGAAAGTCTTTATGCTTTTCTCTGTGATCACATCTTCAGGAATGTGTCCAACTAGAGATGTGAACTACAGGTGACCTTTAGATAAACCATGACGTAACAGAATGGTATTACATTATGATGGGTGTAAAGGTCTGTTCCTGTTCCTTTACATCCTGTTGACAGTTCGCTCACCATTTCATAATGAATATCCCAACACAAGTCTCATGTGGCCTCTTCTGGATAGCTACAGTACATACACCCCCCATTTGCTGTGTTCAGATATCAATCTAATAATCTCGATATTTTGGGAGATTTGTTCAGCATAAATGAAGGGTAAGCTCCTTGTTTTAAAATGGTTTTCTTTATTGAAATCTGTTCAGGAGTGGTTGGATGCATCATGGATGCATTGGGCTAATCAAGCTATAGGTTAGAAGTCACGTATAAAGCACAAGTACATGTGGATT
The DNA here is from genome assembly GCA_024137785.1 of Ginglymostoma cirratum. Lineage (NCBI taxonomy): Eukaryota > Metazoa > Chordata > Chondrichthyes > Orectolobiformes > Ginglymostomatidae > Ginglymostoma > Ginglymostoma cirratum. The sequence continues at coordinate 33,260,731 of JAHRHZ010000058.1, read as the reverse complement.
TTCAGCATGAGTCTTCAGCACATGGACTGGACAGTTATAAATTATGGATCTTGTACACAACATAAACTGCTGCATTTTATTTTGGTAATTAAATGATTGTAAGTCATTCTTACGAGCAAAGATGTCTTCCTGAACAATAGAGCTGCCAATTTTGTATTGATATTTATAGTATGTTACATATTTCGGGTGCAGAGAGCAGTTGCTTATCCTGCAAGTCTAATACCCTACAGGTGAAAACATTTTGTTCTCTTAAAATTAAGTTTTTTTTTGAAAATGATAATACAATGCCTTTCATAAATGTAAATTTTGTGAATCTAATTTTTGAAAGGTGCATGTTTTAAAATATGTAATGCCAATATATTACCTATGGGATCATTTGTGAAAAGTGCAAAGATTTTGCTTTTTAAACATCTTATTGTATGGAAAGTCATTTGATACTCTTTTTCCGTAATCTGCTTAATTCCAAATTCGCATTTTTCTTTCCAGAAAGTACTCACATTGGGATCTCTTTTTCAGATTTTAACTAGAAGTATTGCTATTAGCAGGGCAGGAAAGACTGTTTTTCTCAATTTTTCTTGAGCGATTGGACATAATTCTGCACTCCACAAATGGATTACCGGCCTCTCATTGTCCTTACTTACACCTTCTCAATGAAAAGAGTATTACAGGCTTGTCTTTGTCTAGTTTTCATTAGCTATGTTATACTTTTGAAAAAACTACCATTTTGTTTGTGGGTCATAAATAACTTTCAAAAGAGGGTCATCTAATTTATTTAAAAAATTACCTTTATTTTTCTGAATTATTTCAGGTTAGCTCTCCATTAGATGGCCTCACCTTCAATTCACATTGACACAGCTGCACGTTAAAGGTTATAGTTTCACTTTTATCACCTGGGTGTCAAGCATCACGAAGGGTGAGGCACAAAAGGAATATCTGATAGGGAGGATTGTACAGTAGTATCAGAAGTTGCCCAATTAATGATCCTTTCACTTAACATAATGGAAGAAACCCCCAGCAGGTTACATAGAACATAGAACAGTAGAGCACAGTACATGCCCTTCGGCCCATGATGTTGTGCTGACCTATTATCCTACTAAGATCAATCTACCCTGCATACCCTACATTTTACCATCCTCCATGTGCCTATCCAAGAGTCGCTTAAAAGTCTCTGAAGTATCTGACCCCACTACCACTGCCGGCAGCGCATTCCACATGCCCACCACTCTCTGTATAAAGAACCTACCTCTGACATCTGCCCTATACGTTCCTCCAATCACCTTCAAATTATGCATCCTCGTGATAGTAATTTCCGCCCTGGGAAAAAGTCTCTAGCTGTCCACTCTATCTATGCCTCTCATCATCTTGTAAATCTTTCAATCAGGATGAGATTCTCTGTAACTCTCTTTTTACATTTTTGTGATTTAACTTACATTGTTGAAATGTATGAATAAAAATAATTGTATTGGGGTCCAAAAACTGAGCTGTATTTAAATGAGATTTCAAATCCACAGCTACAAAAATATATTCTTGATTAAATGTAAGCGAAGACCAAGTGTTATAAAATAGAAACGCAGCAGGCAGCACATTTTCCTTTTAGATAGATACTGTTACATGAAAGCATGACCAGAACGCCTCACAATGTTTGTTCTAGAGATCTAGGATGTCTGGTCTTTATCAATTTATAAGAGCATGAATGGATCAATTGTCTGAAGAGCCTGGACACAGGATGTCTTCTTTGTTTTATTGTGTCTGCACCACTTGCTTTGCACATTTACCCACAGGACAACACAGTCTTCCATATCACTTACAGAAAGCATTGATGTTTGACATAAAGAGTGCAGAGAAAGGGTAATTGGCAAGGGAATTCACATGACACACAACAGTTATCTCTCAGCCACAGTGACGATATTAAGAATAGAATATTACAATCAGCATGTTGCCAAGAAGAGCTGAGGCTCCACAATCACGTCAGGGTATGAGTTTAATTGGAATAAAGTGAGGCCACATTTGCACTATTGTCTTGCTAGTGAATTTGTCATTGAAAGATTAGTAAGCATTATAGCAGTTCTGCATTTTTTGAGACAGAATAATTTATTTATGTGAAAAGAACAAAGAACAAAGAAAATTACAGCACAGGAATAGGCCCTCCGGCCCTCCAAGCCTGCGCCAATCCAGAACCTCTATCTAAATTTGTGGCCTATTTTCCAAGGATCTGTATCCCTCTGCTCCCTGCCCGTTCATGTATCTGTCTAGATAATCTTAAATGATGCTATTGTGCCCGCTTCTAGCACCTCCGCTGGCAACGCGTTCCAGGCACCCACCACCCTCTGCGTATAGAACTTTCCACGCATATCTCCCTTAAACTTTTCCCATCTCACCTTGAAATTGTGACCCCTAGTAATTGAGTCCCCCACTCTGGGAAAAAGCTTCTTGCTATCCACCCTGTCTATACCTCTGATGATTTTGTAGACCTCAATCAGGTACCCCCTCAACCTCTGTCTTTCTAATGTAAATAATCCTAATCTACTCAACCTCTTTTCGTAGCTAGCGCCCTCCATACCAGGCAATGTCCTGGTGAACCTCCTCTGCACCCTCTCCAAAGCATCCACATCCTTTTGGTAATGTGGCGACCAGAACTGTACGCAGTAGTCCAAATGTGGTCAAACCTAAGTCTATACAACTGTAACATGACCTGCCAATTCTTGTACTTAATACCCCGTCCAATGAATTAAAGCATGTCATACGCCTTCTTGGCCACTCTATCGACCTGTGTTGCCACCTTCAGGGTACAATGGACCTGAACACCCAGACCTCTCTGTGCATCAATTTTCCCCAGGGTTTTTCCATTTGCTGTGTAGTTCGCTTGGGCTTTTCCATTTACCGTAGCATCTGGGTAGAGCAAATGTTCCGGCTTTTTCTATCCATTCCAATTCTCATGGTAGTATAAATGTGGCACCTGTACTGCTTTCTCCTGTCAGGTTTTCCTATATGCTATCAAAGATCTGAAGTGTATGTCGGTGTGCATAGGCCCTTTGGAATGGAAGTGACTCTTTTCCAGGAGCCCAACAAATTCTAGAATGGATATGGAATATGATCATTCCTTTATAATGGCCACTCGGCTATCTTGTGTGTTGTACAAAACAGTTAGTATGTAAGGGTTAACTCAGGATCTTTAGAAAAGGTCTGCCCACTGAGATTAAAAAAAAAGTCTCAGGAGGGATCTAGTCAGTTTCAGTTTGTTATTAGTTGGAACATAGTAACTAAGTCAATATCTGAAGAGGTAACAATATCTCTTCCCTAGTTTTGTGTTAATGATCAGTTCTAAACTAATGCAATGTGTTCCCTTCATATTTTATGGCAAATTACATCTTGTTACTCAAGTACATATTCATTCTGTCTAAGGTTTACTAGTGGTTAATCCTTCACTACTTAATACTAGTAAGCCCTTGAGGCCAGTATTGCAAGAATGGTTAGAGATAGCAAATCTACCCAAAGGAGATCTGATCACAACCAAATGCCAGCTGCAGGCATCTCTGACAACGATGTCCTGCAGATTTCTTCAGGCTAAACATCACCTCTTTGACTGGTCTCTGAAGAGGAAACTGGTTACTAGCGATTAGTGTCTCTTGGGCTCAGAACAGTATTTAAATCCATGAACAGCTATCTGCTGAACAATGTCTAGCTTGTCCAAGATAGTGCCCTAAATACTTTGCAGTCTTGTTGATATGAATTTCTCCAAAGGCTCCCCAGAAGCCTTGCATGGTGATTTGTTTATATCCTTCACAAAGCAATCGAAGAGTTTTCCTCCGCTCCATTTCCTTCAGGATGCCTAGAAAAGAGGTGAAACTGTCTTAAATATTGATGCACAACCAGATAGTGGATTCTATTGCTATCCCTCACATATTGGATGAGGCTGTGCAGAACATCCATGTGTTTTTATTGCTTAGTTAACATCCTTTGCTTCAAAGTGGACTCCCAAGATTATCAACTGCTTGCTGACAGGTTTTTGGCTTCCACTGAATTGCACCTACATCTACCAGTTTCTTTTGCTCTGCTTCACCACATGTTATTCCTCATCTACACAACCTGCAACTTCTCAGTTTGGTGGTAGTTGGCTGCTAATTTCAAGGGATAGGATGAATAACGAATAGTGTGATGCTAGATGTAATGGGACTGCACTTGTTTTGGTCATCAAAAGCTCCTCATCTGTTTCCTGGCTTGCAGTCTCTAAATGAAAAGAAAATGCACTGATGTCTGTTTAGGCAAACTACTTCCTTAAACAACTACCTTTAATTGTGAACATAGAAATATTTACATAAGAGAAGTTATACCTGCTCATGAATCTGCTGAAGGTGCATTACCTCACATCCCATGTCTAATTGCCAGTCCAGAACTGTATTTCCTCTTGATGAGTTATGGTGTAGATTTACGTCTTTCTTTTCTGGTATTTCCCTGGCATAGTATTTTCTTGTCTGATGCAGTTTTCATACCCTTAGGTCATAACCTGCCAGGATTCATAGATTGGTGAGTAATAATGAGAGGTGGAAGGGAACAAGAACGTAGGATATAAAATTTCATGTTTGCACCATGAAACATTTATAATGAATAATGCCAATGATTCTGGAATAACGTACAAGGGATCATGAAATTTTCCAAAGTGCATTGCTTGTATTTTCAGACTGGGAACATTTATTTGCTTTTTTGCACTTAAGTTACATGTTTAAATTTCCTGCACTTTTTTTTCGGTGAAAGTAATGACCCTTGCTGACTTAGTGAGGCTGTTAAACTTCCTATGAGGCTGCAAGGGGTCACCTGCAATATATTGGCACCATTTAATAAAATAGCTTCACTTCATTATCTGATTCTTTTTCTCTCTGGAACAAACATTTCTCTCCTTTCTCTAAGTTGTGATGGTAGCACCTCAACATCGTCCTCCAAAGACTTCAATACTCATAATTTTCCTCCTTTTACAGTTGCAATTACATTCTGTTTTTCAAGAGGCTGCTTGGTAAGAAACCTGTATTCCTCTTCTACTTCTTTCCTGAACTGATTTTTGTAGGTATGCATCCTGCTGCCCTTGCATCATCATATCAGGATCCTTGCGGTTTTCAGGTTATTTCTTTTGCTCAATCCTTTTCGGAGCTGACATCGAAGAATTCTGAATTTGAAATTATGTAGTCAGGCCCATTATGTTGGTGTGGAAGCTGGATCAACTTTTACAAAATTGAATTTACAAGCCAGAGTTTTGTAACTAAAATTAGGTGAAAAAACAGAGCAGGTGGATCAGTTGGCATGGTAAAAGTAGGTAGGAGCTCTTGTTCTGTGGTTATAATTTACTTTACTGACATACAGGCCTTCTTCTTCATTGTTCTAATTTTTCATATGGTGGTACATACAGTAGAGATTTTGAATCATGCACCTAATATGTGAAGCTATGAACTTAGAATTTCTCAGCTTTCTTTCAGAGTTCCTGCCCGAAGCTCAGCCTCAGGTCAGTGTCAAAATGCAAATCTTTCACATCCTGTCACCTACTAAAATATGGAATAGTTGTGAGATTTAACAAAGTTGCTGGAAAAGCTCAGCAGGACTGGCAGCATCTGAGAAGGAAAAAGACAGAGTTCATGTTTCGGGTCCGGTGGCCTTTCCTCAGAACTGATAGTGGCTGGGAAAACGTCAGTTTATAAGCAGGAAAAAGTGGGGGGGGGAGGGGGTGGTGAGTAAATGATAAGATAGAGCCGAAAGAGACAGAAGAGCAGTTGAACTGTCAAAGAGTTGATAACGATCAGGCTGGGAGTGTGGATAGTTGTTAATAGGGACTGTTAGTGACTAATAATAGGTAGTGTGTAATGACAGGCTATGTGGTAACGAGGTCTGGTGTGTGCGGTAGGGAGCTGGGACATGGGAGAGTTCAGGCCCTAAAATTATTGAACTTAATATTGAGTCCGGAGGGTTGTAGGGTCCCCAAGCGGAAAATGAGGTGTTGTTCCTCCAGCTTGCGTTGAGCTTCGCTAGAACGCTGCAGCAAACCAGGGATAGAGATGTTGGCCAGGGAGCAGAGTGGTGTGTTAAAGTGGCAGGCAACTGGAAGCTCAGGGTCTTTTTCAGGCAGAAAGTAGATGTTCTGTGAAGCGGTCACTTAGTCTACGCTTCGTTTCTCCAATGAAGAGAAGACCACATTTGTGAGCAGCGAATGCAGTAGACCATCTCTCCTAACCTTCTGCTCTCCGATGCTGAATGCTCTGTACTCAGCAAAGGTCTCAGCTTTATTCGTCTGCGTACCCACCTTAACAGATTTCGGGCGCGACATGATGCCAAAATCTTCTTCTGCTATCTTCGCCTCCGTGCTCATTTCTTTGGACAAGAGTCCTCTCCCTGTCCCACAGACCCCTTTGCCCAACTCCAACACTCCACCTGAACCCATTGCTCCTGCCTTTTACCTGCACTCAATCTGTTCATTGAGAACTGTCGACGTGATATTAGTCACCTCAATTTCTCTGACCCTCTCACCAAATCCAACCTATCTCCCTCTGAACTGACTGCACTCTGTGCACTCAGGTCTAACTCTGACTTTGTTATTCAGCCTGTCGATAAGGGTGGTGCTGTTGTCGTCTGGCATACTGACCTCCACATTGCAGAGGCTGAGCGCCAACTCTCAGATACCACCTCCTACCTTCCCCCCTTGGACTATGACCCGACCATGGCTCGTCAGGCCATTGTATCCACTACGGTTGCTAATCTCATTTCATCCGGTGATCTCCCCCACTCTGCTTCCAAGCTAATAGTCCCCCAACCCCACACAGCTCATTTTTACCTCCTGCCAAAAATCCACAAATAGGATTGCTTGGGCAGACCCAATGTTCCAGCCTGCTTGTGCCCTACAGAACTCATCTCTTCCTACCTTGACTCAGTCTTCTCTCTCCTGGTCCAATCCCTGCCCACATTCATCCATGATTTATCTGATACCTTGTGCCAGTTTTAAAACTTCCAGTTTACCGGTTCCAGCCACCTCCCTTATACCATGGATGTGCCATCCCTTTACACGTCCATTCCCCACCAGGAGGGTCTTAGGTCCCTCCGCTTCTTCCTGGAGCAAAGACCTGAACTATCCCCACCTACCACCAAACTCCCCCACTTGGCCAAGCTTATCCTCACCCTCAATAACTTCACTCTCAACTCGTCTCATTTTCTTAAGGTAGGAGGGGTTGCCTGGATACCTGCATGGGCCCTGGTTGTGCCTGTCTCTTCATGGGGTACGCGGAACAACCCTTGTTCCAGTCCTATTCCGGCCCCCACCCACAACTCTTTCTCCGATACATTGATGATATCGTTGGTGCTGCTTCCCTCTCTCATCTGGAATTGGAAAACTTCATCAATTTTGCCTCCAATTTCCACCCTGCTCTCACCTTCACCTGGTCTATCTCTGACTCTTCCATTCCCTTCCACGACATTTCTGTTTCCATTTCTGGGGATAGACTGGCCACTAATATCCACCACAAACCCACTGACTCCTACAGCTACCTGGACTATACATCCTCGCACCCCACGTCCTGTAAATACTCCATCCCATTCTCTTAGTTCCTCCGTCTCCATCATATATGTTCAGATGAGGCCAGCTTTGAAAAGGGAGCCTCTGAAATGTTGACCTTCTTCCTCAACCAAGGATTCCCCAGCTCTGTCGTCGACAGGACCCTCAACCAGGTCCGACCCATTTCCTGCACTTCTGCCCTCACCCCTTCTCTTCCCTCCCACAACAGCGATAGGGTTCCCCTTATCCTCACCTACCATCCCACCAGCATCCACATCCAGAAGATCATCAGATGCCATTTCCGCCGCCACCAGCGAGATGCCACCACCAGACACATATTCCTCCTCCCCTCCCTTGTCCGCCTTCTGCAGGGACCTTTCCCTCTGGGACACCCTGGTCCACACTTCCTTCACCCCCAACATCCCCCCCCACAGCCCCACGGCACCTTCCCCTGTAACTGGCGAAGGTGCAACACCTGCCCATTTACCTCTTCCCTCCCCAGTATCCAAGGGTCCAAACACACCTTCCAGGTGAAGCAGCACTTCACCTGCACTTACCACAATCTAGTCTACTACATTCGCTGCTCACAATGTGGTCTCCTCTACATTGGGGAAACAAAGCGGAGACTTGGCGACCACTTCGCAGAACATCTATGTTCTGCTCGCAAAAAAGATCCTGAACTACCCGTTGACTGCCACTTTAATGCACCACCCTGCTCCCTGACCAACATCTCTATCTCTGTTCTCTGCAGTGTTCAAACGAAGCTCAGATACAATGGCCTGACAAGCCATGGTGTGGTCATAGTCCAGGGGAAGGTAGGAGGTGGTATCTGAGAGTTGGTGCTCAGCCTCTGCAATGTAGAGGTCAGTATGCCAGACGACAACAGCACCACCCTTATCGGCAGGCTTAATAACAAAGTCAGAGTTAGACCTGAGTGCTCAGAGTGCAGTCAGTTCAGAGGGAGATAGGTTGGATTTGGTGAGAGGGTCAGAGAAATTGAGATGACTAATATCACGTCGACAGTTCTCAATGAACAGATTGAGTGCAGGTAAAAGGCAGGAGCAATGGGTTCAGGTGGATGGAGAGTGTTGGAGTTGGGCAAAGGGGTCTGTGGGACAGGGAGAGGACTCTTGTCCAAAGAAATGAGCACGGAGGCGAAGATAGCAGAAGAAGATTTTGGCATCATGTCGCGCCCGAAATCTGTTAAGGTGGGTACGCAGAGGAATAAAGCTGAGACCTTTGCTGAGTACAGAGCATTCAGCATCGGAGAGCGGAAGGTTAGGAGAGATGGTCTACTGCATTCGCTGCTCACAATGTGGTCTCCTCTACATTGGAGAAACGAAGCGTAGACTAAGTGACCGCTTCACAGAACATCTACTTTCTGCCTGAAAAAGACCCTGAGCTTCCAGTTGCCTGCCACTTTAACACACCACTCTGCTCCCTGGCCAACATCTCTATCCCTGGTTTGCTGCAGCGTTCTAGCGAAGCTCAACGCAAGCTGGAGGAACAACACCTCATTTTCCGCTTGGGGACCCTACAACCCTCCGGACTCAATATTAAGTTCAATAATTTTAGGGCCTGAACTCTCCCATGTCCCAGCTCCCTACCGCACACACCAGACCTCGTTACCACATAGCCTGCCATTACACACTACCTATTATTAGTCACTAACAGTCCCTATTAACAACTATCCACACTCCCAGCCTGATCGTTATCAACTCTTTGACAGTTCAACTGCTCTTCTGTCTCTTTCGGCTCTATCTTATCATTCACTCCCTACCCACCCACCTCTCCTTTTTTCTGCTTTCCCAGCCACCATCAGCTCTGAGGAAAGGTCACCGGACCTGAAACGTTAACTCCGTTTTTACCTTCTCAGATGCTGCCTGCTGAGCTTTTCCAGCAACTTTATTTCTGTTCCTGATTCACAGCATCCACAGTTCTTCCAGTTTCTGTTTATAAGAATGCTATATGAATGCTTTTTGCATCTGATGCTTGGCCAATTAACAATGGAAATTGACTTTTCACTGCAATTTTGTCATTCCCCAATATTTTATAGGTAATTTCAACAGGAACATCTGTTTGACATTATCAGTATTTTGCGCATCTTATTAATTTAATACCTTTTAAATAAACTTCATAATAATACATTAAATGAATTAAACCACAGCTATTACGCCTGAGGTTAAACTATATAGGAAAGGAAAAACGTCTCAGACCTGCAACTCTGTTTCTGAGTCCACAGATACTTTCAGAACAGCTGAATGTTGCTCGGATTTCCTTTTTTAAATCTGTGATTCCCAGTATCATACTTGTTTTGTTTCGGGTGACATCAGATTTAGGTTTAAATGATTCATAAGAAATGTGCTTGAAGAGGGGTCATCACCTTTGGTTCATCAATCTTGTCCTTTTGCTCAATCAATATCAGTCTCAAAACATGTCATCTGCCATTTCAACCAGCCATCACGATGGTATGGCCTGTAGGTCAAGAGAAATCGTTATACTGAGACTGTTCACACATTCAATGCCAACAATAAAGTTCAAGAAAATGTTTGAAAATGTATTAAGTGTTATAACACCACTCTGTCTTTGTGTATTATTTTTAGGAAATATTATTTACTTTATGTAGAGATAATAATTCATAATTCATGATGTCCTTCTATTTTAAAAAATCATTTATAAGAGATAGTTCAAAGCATAAATATCTTCAATTTTTACAGTAATACATTCATTACCATATACCTTGCCTCTCTCTAGTTTTACTGAAGCCAAACCACAAACGAATATACGGGGCAATTTTCCACTACAGTACTTCTGGCGCCCACTGGAAATCCTTATCAGGACATTTCACACCCCTAGCCTATAATTTTCTCTTCGTTAATTTTAATGGAAAGCAAAAACAAGCGGGCTTGAAGTTTTACAACTTTTCAATGTGTGCTCCCAGCAAGCACCAAAAGAATTGAGCTTGAAAATAACTCCTTAAAATCCATCAGTCAAGTCGTCCTTTAACCTCCCTGGGTTGAGCTGGATTGATATTAGACCAGTTATTAAATTATGGTATGAACACATCAAGCTGTGATATATATGTATTAATAATCCATTCCTTGGCATTGTTCAGTTAACTCATTTGTTGATTATAAATTATAAAGCAATGAGTTTTAAAACTTGCCATAAATAGACATTATTCTAATTTGTCGCCTGATTACATTTCTATCAGCTTGTATGTGGTATAGAAATATATATATTCAGAAAAGCATAAAAGACCTATAATGAAAGCGATCTAATCCAAAAGGACAGAACAGTCCATGTATATTGTGAAAGCTAACATATAAAGTTTGTTAATACGCCTAGTTTGAATGCATTCACGTTGACTATCACAGAGCCAAGGAAATTACACATAACCTAAGTAATAGACCATCAAACATGATAAACATCTAGTAAGTAATTTCCAGAAAGCTTCTCTGAACTAATTTGCTTCAGCAATTGTCACATTTTGTTTACTTGTCATAGAACTACTTTGAATGCCTAGCTAGAAGACAAAGCTGCCTTGTGTATTTCATAATAATGTCTACATTTAGCTGGTTTACAACAAAACCAATAATCCTTATTCCCTGACTATAGCCTACAAATCTATTGGGGATGATAACCTGTTGCTGATCTGAGCACCCATAAGACCATAACATACAGGAGCAGAATTAGACAATTTGGCCCATTAAATCTGCTGTGCCATTTGATCATGGCTGATATGTTTCACAGCCCCATTCTCCTGCCTTCTGCCCATAGCCCTTGATCCCCTTCCTAATCAAGAACCTTTCTATATCTGTCTTAAATACACTCAATGACTTAGTTTCCATGCCCTGCTGTGGCAATGAGTGACATGGATTAATCACGCGCTGGCTGAAGAAATTCCTCCTCTTCACATGCCAAAAGGTCATCCCTTCACTCTAAGGCTATACCCTAGTCTCTCCTATAAATGGAAATGTCTGCTCCACGTCCATTCTATCCTGGCCTGCTAGTATTCTGTAAGTTTCAATGAGATTCTCCTCACCGTTCTAAACTCCATCAAGTACAGACCCAATGTCCTTAACTGCTCTTCATATGATATGCGCTTCATTCCCGAAATCATTTTTGTTAACCTCTCATGGACCCCCTCAAAGCCAGCACATCCTTCCTTAGATATGGGGCTGAAAACTGCTCACAACTCATTACAGCATTGGTTCAAACATGGACGAAAGAGTTGAATTGCAGAGGTGAGGTGAGAGTGACAGCCCTTGATATCAAGGCTGCATTTGACACTGTGGCAGCAATGACTGATTGCAAAACTGGAATCAATGAGTATAAGGGAGCAAACTCTCTGCTAGTTGGAAGTTGGTAGGGAAAGATACTGACTGATGCTGTTTAATTGCTGAAGAGAAAGCAAAGGAATGTAGTTACAGCTAGGGCATAGAACCCAGAGGCTGTAATGAAACAGCGCAGCCACAACATGAACACAACAATTTGTATTTATATCATGATTTAAATGTATTAAATCTTTGCAAGTTACTTCACAGAAATATTATTAAACAAAGCCTCATAGGGAGTCAAGGAATGTTGCAGATTCAAAACACAGCAACATGGGAAACACTGAAGTACAGGGCAGAACAGGAAAGACAATGATGACATGAGACGAACGAAGAGGAGTGATGTCTCTGATTTAATGCTGTTGGTTTGCTAAAGAGAGGTTCCCACACCGGGGCTGTAAGTAAGATATGATGAGTCTGTTTGGTGGGAGCTGGGATCTGGGTTGGGTGGAGGAAGGGGAGTGTTGTCAATGGCATACAGTTTCAAGGCTGCCACTGTGGCTGTCATCCCATTAAGGATGAAGAACTATTTCCCAAGAGTTGCTGGCTGTATCAGACACCTGGCACTTTGGTAGCCTCAGCAGTATAGCCACCAATGCATTGGGCACCTCAGTGGTGGGATTCATTTAAGGGGTGGCAGTTGTGGTTGGAAAAGCTGGAGCCTGGGTTACGGATTACCAGTGACACTGTGCTATATGCCATGGAGAGTGGTCCCTTTCGCCTGAACACACTGGGAGGTGCCACTGTTTACCTGGTAGTCTCCCCATATGTGTTGTTTTGACATTAGGACAATGACACAAAGTTTGCAAAGTTTCATTTTCATGAGCTATTGCCTAAAGTTCAACTGCAGTCAGTTATAAATTGCATCTTAATCATCAAAGATGCCATGCCAGTATCTCTCTTCTGGTCAGAACTTTCTGCAGCTTCAGAACGTCTCTCTCTTTTTTGCCTTCTGGAGACTGCTGACATGGTTACATGCTATCTGGTCTATCTTTGGGTTCAAGTAATTTGATCTAAGTAAGCCATTGAATGTTTTTCTGCACTGGATCGAGTTCCTCCGCCCACCTCCTCAATTACTGATCTGATGAGCCAGCTTCCATTCTTTGCCTTCAGTAGCACTTCAGCAAGCTGTCAGAAAAATAGAGTTTTATCCTGGTTCAGGGCACCTTCCAGAGGAAGTGGGAAATGTGGGCACAGTTACAACACTTAAAAGACACTTAGATAGACACTTTGGGGTGGCACGGTGGCTCAGTGGTTAGCATTGCTGCCTCACAGCGCCAGGGACCTGGGTTCGATACCAGCCTCGGGCGTCTGTGTAGAGTTTGCACATTCTCCCCATGTCTGCGTGGGTTTCCTCCGGGTGCTCCAGTTTCCTCCCACAGTCCAAAGATGTGCAGGTTAGGTGGATTGGCCGTGCTAAATTGCCTGTAGTGTTCAGGGAGATGTGGGTTGTTGGGGGGTGGGTCTGGGTGGGATGCTCTGAGGTTCGGTGTGGACTTGTTGGGCTGAAGGGCCTGTTTCCACACTGTAGGGATTCTATATGTACATGAATTGGAGGGATATGGGCCAGGAGCAGGCAGGTGGGACTAGTTTAGTTTGGGATTATGGTCAGCATGGACTGGTTGGACCAAAGGGTCTGTTTCTTTGCTGAATGATTCTATGACACTATGACATCTCCACCCACCTCCCCCTGCCCAGTTTCAACGTCAACCTTGAAATTCAACAGGGTCCCATTCACCCTTGAAATTGGACACGCTGAAATTTGCCTCCTTTCATATCTGCCGCTAATTGGGTGTAGTATGTATTTGAGGCTAATTAACTCATGATCCGATTAAAGGTACATGCTCATATGCATTGCTGATGCGGTGATGGGTCAAGACCTGGTAACAAACACAAATTCCTGGATCCAAATACAGGAAATGAAACCTTGCCTGATCACATATGAAGCAATGATCAGTAAAGACGGGAACTGCAAAGAAAGAGGTACTGATCTGAAAATGATCAACTAGTAGGGAAAATAAAGTTTAAAAATGTTTGGAAATAACTGGTACTGGTCCAAATGAAATTCCATATTAAGTTATGCAAGTCAAATTCAGACTAGTTCTGACATTTTTAATTTTTGCTGTTTTTTTCTGATTTTTTGTTTACAATTCTATTACACACAAAGTACATGTATGTTATGTATAATATCATAATAATTTTGTCATAATCTAAAATAATATTCATATTTTAGTCGAGAAACCTACAGCCTAACTAGGTATTTTGTCAATATTCAGAAACTAAAAATAATTAAATTTCCACAAGATGTCTACAGTAAATGGATTATATACTCAGAACATTCATGACCACAGGACAAGAAACAAATAAATTCTGGTTCATAGTTTTTGAGCTACGTAAACACTGGCGCTGTACATCAAAAATAGCTGATTTTGGTAGAATAAAACAAGAAATGTGAAGTTCTGGTTATGAGCAATGCTATAAAAATGAGGTTTTCCCTGGAACAGATTGGGCCAGAATGATTTAATGGAGGTTTGTTTCTTTTTAATAGAGACTTATAAAATTATGTTGCCATCGATTAGTGAATTGGCACAGTTTGAAGAGCATCATTAGGAGAATGAAGGAAGAAGTTAGAAAAAATGTTTTCATACAAAGGTCATTTGCAATTTGGATGCTGAAGTTAAGAAATTACCATGGAAGGAGTCGACTTATTTTTCTTAGTATTGTGCCGAGAGTGAAACTTATTGCTTCAGCTATAAGCATGGGAAATCTGTGTGAGTTTAAATGGATGGAACAGTTAAAGGAACAAGTTTAGATATTTTCCATTGTGTGTGATGACCAGAGCAATGGCTAAACAAAAGTCCATCACCAGAAATCAAAATAACACCTCAAAAAGAGGTTAAAATAGCCAGAACCTTCTTTAAAGATGGTGATACTTCAAAGGAAAAGTTTATCCCACTTGTAGTAATTAAGCCTCAGAAGGCATGTCTGGGATTAAGCAAGTTAATATGGGCAGCTCAAACTGAAAATGAGGTTGAAAGAGTTTCAAAGTGATATTACATTAAAGACTGGGCTCTATTGAGAAAGTGCAGACATTCTCACAGACCTGCAGATGAGAAATGGTCAGTTATTTATTGGATAGTGGCACTGCCAAAATGTTGTAAGGAGAAGTTGCAGGTTGCAAATGAAATTCCTATGACAGAACCTGTAGAAATATGGAAAACTCAAAATTCATTAAACAGGCATCTGACATTGCCAAGACTTCATACGAATGTAGTTCCGTAAACATGCCATATATGCCAGATAATGAGAAAACCTCAACGTACAATTAAACCCATTGCCTTAATACCCATGCTGGTTTTTGAAGAGTTGTTCAGCACAGAGGCAGTAGACTGTGTAGAACAACTGCCAC
Organism: Ginglymostoma cirratum; assembly: GCA_024137785.1. Lineage (NCBI taxonomy): Eukaryota > Metazoa > Chordata > Chondrichthyes > Orectolobiformes > Ginglymostomatidae > Ginglymostoma > Ginglymostoma cirratum. The sequence goes on along the minus strand of JAHRHZ010000058.1, from coordinate 33,245,460 downwards.
AAATGAAGGTGGGACGCCAGTATATCCTTACAATTGGAAATATGACAAACTGATTTTCAGAAGCAATTCCTTTGAGACAAATTACAGCTAGATTTGTGCTAAAAATACTTAGCTCTTTTTTGCTTATTGTATTTCTATTGGTAGTCTACAATCAGACTAAGTTCAAACTTTATGTCTAAAATTTTCCAGGACATAATAAAAATTTTGGTATAAAACAATTTAAGTGCCCCAATTATCATCTGCAAACACAGGGAACTTTGGAGAAATATCAGACGCTCAAGACAATGATAATATTGTCACAAATACCCACAGGATTGGGACAAAGGATTGAATTTGTTTTCATTTTGTACTCGAGATTCCTCAAATAACTGCACTATGTTTAGTCCATTTGAATTGATCTATGGCCATGAGATAATAGGCCCATTAAAATTGATTAAGGAAAAGTTTTAAGACAAAAAGATGAATCCTCAATGTTGGATTACATGTCCATGTTTCTAGGATGACTCACATAAGCACGCAACGTACCATTGGAACATATAAAAACTTTTACAGGCAAAGATGAAAGATTGGGCAGACAAATATGCTTTAACTAGAACATTTCAGACAAGGTGGGAAGTGTTAGAATGATTACCTTCACAAGGTGATTCTCTGAGAACTAGATTCAGTGGTCCATACAAGGAAGTTAGGAGGATTTACAAAATGAATTCTCTGGTAGATATTCCATATCATGGGAAGAAACATTAGTTATGTCACATAAACATGTTAGAGTGATGTCGTCATAGACAGGACAATAAAAAAGAGCCAATATGTCAGGTGGTAAGACCAGTGGAGAATGACAGACAGGAAGGGTAAGTTCGAAGGAGAGGTTCAGAAAGTGAAAATCCTTCAATCCAATTAGCTAATACTGAGATACTGGGACAGTTGGACACCATATTCTCACAATTACAGGAAGGGCAATGCGAAGACCGAATAACGCTACTGTGGAAAATCAAGGAAATCTGTAAAGGTATACCCAGCTGCACTATGTTAACTAGGCATGACGTATGTAGGGGAACAGTACCAATAAAACAACACCCTTTCCCGTTTTGTTTAAAAGGCAAAAGTTCAGGTAGAAACAAGGATTCAAAATATGTCACAAAATGATGAGATTGTACCTAGTCAAAGTAATTGGAGTTCACTGGTTTTAGTTTCTAATCCAGATGGGTCAAGTAGATTTTGTATAAATTTTAAAAAAGTAAACATAGTAATAAAAACAGATTTCTACCTAATACCTCATTTCTTTTCAAGGTTAACATTGAAATAATTCCAGCAAGTGTTATGAACATGAACAGCTCAAGAGATATCAGCCTTTGTTCCATCAAATGGGTGTTCTCAATGTTGATCATGCCATTCAGGTTTGAAAATATCCATGATACATTCCAAACATTTATGAATCAAATCTTAGCAAATGGGCCTAATTGTGTAATTTATTTAGGCAATGTCAGGATATATAGTAACATTTGAGAAAAACATGTGAAACAATTAGAATACTTTGTTTAAGCATTTACAGTTAGCAGGGTTAGCAATAAATCTTATTAAAAGTGAGTTTCCAAAAGTGAGGGTAATTTACCTCGGACCCATCTTAGGGCAAGGGGAAATTATGCTAACAATAGTAAAAGTAACATCTCTGATAGAATTTCCTACTTCTAAAGCTAAGTGGGAAATCATGACTTTTCTGGGAATGTGTAGCTTGTATCAGATTGTACCTTTAACAAATTTGTTGTGGAAACAGGCGAAAGTAACTGATGAAAATAGAGTTAAACAGGTTTGAGAGAAGCTGAAGGCAATCCTAATGAAGAAACTGATGTTAGCTACCCTTGATTTTACTAAATCTTTTAAAATGACAGTTGATGTAGGTCTTGTGGATGGTCTTATTGCAAATGATGAACCTGGCATAGAGTGGTATTTTTCTAAGATATTAAACCAATACCAGAAGAAATATTCCACAATGGAGAAGGAGACTTTGAGATTGTTGCTAGCTGTCAAACATTTTGAAGTTTATTTTGATCACAATGACAATGAAACATTAATATGCACTGATGATTGTCCATTAAAAATGTAAAATTCAAAATGCAAGATTGTTTTGATGTAACTTATAATTTTATAATATAAGAATTGTACATATATCTAGAAGGGTGAATGTAATTACTGATTCATTATCAAGAATTTAATAAAGTTGGGATAGGTTGGAAATCTGAGAAGAACGGATACAAGAAATTGTCCAAATCCTATGTAAAAAATGAGAGAAGGTGAATGAATGTTATTTTTGTGCATTTTATTCTCCACGTGTAAAGTTTACTTTGTGATGAAACACACTTAAATATAGCTTGTTGTCTCCTCAATCATGTAGGACTACTCATATTTTATTTGAAAACATAAACTGGAAAAATGAAAGGATGATTATTAGTTTTCTTACAATTTAAAGAAAATGTAGAACTGTGTGGTGTTCGTTTGCCAAAACTATATTTGAAGTTTTTGTAAGACAACTGGCACCATCTGTCTTTGGAAAAAAAATGAATGATCCAGCAACAACTTGTGGATTGATTGTAAGTGGCAGTTTGTCACAGAACTGAGAGGAAAAAGTAAAGTTGGGACTGAGACCTCGAAAAGTTTGCAAGCAAGCTCTCTCTAACTTTTGTCATGAGTGGAAAATAAGTAACAGTCAAAGACTTTGTACAAAGAAAGGTCTGTCAGTTCAAACCAAAACTTAGGTCTGATGGATTAGTTATCAAATTGAAGATTGCTGTGGTCGACAACAAGGTAATATCATCACCAAAATCTAAAAGGTCAAGGAGTAAGACACCTTGATTAATTACTTTTTGTTTGGACTTTGATCCACAGACTTTGCCTTTTTGCTTATATTTTCTCTTGTACCTTTTGAATTTAAAGGGGTGCAGTTTAAGTTTGCACATTAGCAATTAGTATCTGTTTTTGCCATGTTATTGGATAAGTTTATTACAATAAGTTTTTCTTCTTATTCATTGATGAAACCTGGTTTGAGTTTCCTTTCCCTCAGATAATGGTTACAGTCAGGCATTAACTACCCTAGAGATTAAATTGGTCATATTTTACATTTTTAATAACTCATAGAATAGTGGGGTTTGATTTCCAGCACAATATTTTCAACAAGGTCATGACAGCACACAAAGATGTGCACAATATTAATCACTGCTGCAAGTTCAATATTTTGTTGTAGATATTCTCTTTGGTACAATGGTGCGAGTCACTGCTAAAAGAGGTTGTAGCATCATATACTTTTAGAACATACCATATTGTCCAATACCACAGTATAACCCAGAATTGTGCTACTAGTGCTCCTGTGTGACCTGAATTTTACAATGCCTTTTACATTAGACCCCACTTGTGGCTCTTCAATTACTTTGAAAGCAGTCTGTGAAAGCACTTGATAATAAAAAGCCAGATGAGAACCTGTTAAGGTGCTTTATTTCACACAAATGCACACATAGCAGCAGTTTGAATATACCCACTTAACTCAATCAGTATGTCTTGTAATTGAAGTCTACAAGTGCACCAGGGCCAATCAGTACCCCAGTTTTCTAATGGATGAAACCTGTGCGAATGAGAAGTGATGGGCGTCAGAGGGAAGCTGATTTCTGCCTAGTGCAGGGCATCATTTAACAGAACTCATATTGTCATTGGGGCACCACAGCATCAGCCTAGAGCTTATGTAAACTGTGTTGTTGACAGGGAAGGGCAGCAGTGACTACCTGCAGACCACCACAACAGAAGGAACGTGTAAATCTGTCTTGGGTTTTCATGCAGCTATTGCAATCCATTCATGCTGCACAAACATCCACTTTAGCAAGATATTTCAAACTTGGTGGCCTTGTGAAAACATTCCTCCTTGTGAAGTGAATGATGATCCTTCTTTGTGACCTTACCACACCAAAACAGCTCAGAGATAACAAGAACATCGCTACTGGGCAGAAACTCACTGAGCAATGGATGAAGTCAAGTGAGAACCAGAAAGTGGCAAGCAAAACTCATTGCAGCCGGAAGGAACAGGGTTTAGTCGATAGAACATCACTTTCAGTGACTTATTTTTCCCTTGAAAGATGACAGAACGTCTTTCTTGGTATCCCACTGTCACCACTTCCTTAATTTGTATTAGGAACACTGAAAGCATTCAGCTAACTCCTGTTTCAGAGATTGTAGGAACTGCAGATGCTGGAGAATCTGAGATAACAAGGTGTAGAGCTGGATGAACACAGAAGGCCAAGCAGCATCAGAGGAGCAGGAAAGCTGATGTTCCGGCCTAGAAATTTTTGAAGAAGGGTATAGGCTTACTGTGTTCATCCAGCTCTACACTTTGTTATCTCAGCTAACTCCTGTTAATGACTTTCTGATAATGCAGATTTGGAAGCAGCTATGAAATCACAAACCAGACCAAAGTGCAAATTATGATAAGAATGATTCATTTAAAGCTGAACGCAAAAATTGCCTTGAATTCATCTTTCATCCAAGTGTCGACACGTCATGCCTTTTTAAAAAGATGATTTTTCTAAATCCCCAGCTCCTTGTGGTTTCAGTAAAACTGGTGGGAAAATGCTGCTGCCTGTACTGTGGACTTTACATGTTTGTGGTTAGTGACTTCTAGAAACAGAAGGCAGTGAGACCCAGTTTTTCACTGTCACATTTTGTCTGCTGTCAAGCTGCCTGGCCCAGTTGGCTTTCTGGCACCATTGACTAAAGGAGCAGCAATGGACAAGGATGCTAACATGGTGTAATGGTACTGTTCTTGACTAGTAACCAGAACACCATGCTAATGCTCTCAGGAACAGAGGTTCAAATCCTCCCACAGTTGTTGGTGGAATTTCAATTCAGTTACTTAATTAATGAAACTCAACGCCAGTTTCACAAATGGTGAAGGTGAAGTAATTGTGATTAAAAACCCATTTGGTTCACGAACACTCCTTCGAAGTAGATGTGACACCACACCCCAGATAATGTGGTCAACTCTTAGCTGCTCCCTCAACCGGCCAAGCAAGCCACTTAGTTATACCAAACTGCTACAGGAAATTTGAAAAGGAATAAAACCGGTCAGGCCATTGACCATCAACCAAAGCACATGAGGCATTTTCCCAGATGACGACCTTGTTGTGGTTGCCTCTTCTACCAGTATGTGGTACTGGCTAAGGAATGTTTGAGGTAGTTTGCTGCCACCAATCCTCCTTTGTCTTTACTTCATCTTGGGTCAATTTAGTAATTAGTAGTAGAGGGCAGGTCAGTTTAGCTCAGTTGGCTGGATGGTCGGTTTGCGAAGCACTGTGATGCCAATAGTGTAGGTTCAATTCCCACCACTGGGTAAGGCTACCATGAAGGACTCTCCTTCTCAAACTCCCTCCTCACCTGAGGTATGGTGGCCCTCAGATTAAGTTACCACCAGTAGTCTCTCTCTCTCTAATGAGACAGCAGGTCTGATAAGACTATGGCAGTACAGCAGCAAAGGTAGAGGACACACCATTGTAGAATATCTACAGAAGAGGCACTCTTCTTAGTTAACAAGATGGTTTATTTCATGATAACAATTAAAACAACTACATTCAGTCAGGCATAATTACTAGAACCTTAGGGAACTGGTACAGATACATCTTCTTCCTCCAAAAGCTGCAATAGAGTTCTTTGTCTCCACCTACAGACTGTGTGTGACATTAGGTCAATGGATCATGCTAACATAACAAGAATAGTAACCCCTCCAGATCCACTACCTTGTACACTGCACTGCGAATGACATTAGCACACCCAGTCCTGTTGACATTGCAACGTTCTCCTTCCTAACATCTGTAGGTTTGTGCCAAAACTGGGAAAGCTATTCCGTAGACTGGTCAACCAGCAGCCTGATAAAATCATATACTGTAAAAATTATATCATACAGACAGAGTCCCAACATCACTGTGTGTTCACAAGCATGGGGCTGGATGAACACAGCCGGTTAAGCAGCATCATAGGAGCAGGAAAACTTGACGTTTCGGGCCTAGACCCTTCATCAGAAATGGGGGAGGGGAAGAGGGTTCTGAAATAAATAGGGAGAGAGGGGGAGGCGGATAGAGGATGGATAGAGGAGAGGATAGGTGGAGAGGTGTTGTATGTTTTGTTCCTGTTCTACCCAGTGATACCAAAATCCTGTGAAAAAATAAAAATCCCACAAGAGGGCAGCACACATCACTACAGCTGCACAAGTGTCACTCCTTCAGGAATATAGGGTAAGGTTTAGAGAATAAGAAGGATGAAAAGATTTGTGAAGGGAAAAGCAATATGTGGAGTTGTTGAATGAAAAGCAAGTGATGAGCACAGACTTGTATAAAAGTTTGAATTTTGTTCACTTTCGTTCTCACATTGATTGACTTCCCTGCATGGGATAGTGTTTCTGAGAGATTAAACATCTCAGTAAACGATGTTATGTGCACCAGTTTGACTAGGGCTCAAAAAGAAAAGGATTATGAAGTTTGAAGGATTACTGTTCATATGACCACGCTGATTATATGTTGTGCTTCCAAATGATAAGCATTGTAGGTTCAATTTTGTGCCTAGCAAAGATCTTGAACCTTGAACCATTATTTAGCCTTATCCTAAAATGATGTTTATTTTTAAAGATTCATAACAAATTTCCAAAATCAGAAACTATCTAAGACTGCACCACAAAAATCTGCCATGCTAACTAAATGTAATAATGAGTATTCAAAAGTTTTATTTGATACATTTGCTATCATTGTTGTAGATAAGTAATTATTTCCTTTTATCACTAAATGAGTCTGAGTTCTAATATTTTATGATTATGGTCATTTTTAGCCTTGTTTTAAAGTGATTTAGAGATAACAATCCAAGTCTTTCATTCCTTGTTGTGTATTTACAATTCATTCTTGTTTTCTTATCAAGACCATAAAAAACAAATCTTTTTTTATTCTACATCGAATGTAGTTTTGGAATAGTAATGTCATGTGCCCTATTAAAGCAATCATTTCAAAATGATTTGGGAATAACATCTTCAGGATTTTGCTTTTTTCCAGAATCTTTAAAAGCAGTTTAGTGGAAGTGGGAGCAAGACTGTGCTTGATCAAGGAAACAAGCTTGGAGAGGGCAGGAGAGGATATGGTAGAAAAACGGAAGAATGCTGTGAATAATAGTGGGAAAGAAGAAGGATCTGAGGGAATACTCATAATGGGATCAAGACAAAGTCAGAAGTCACAAGACACCAGGTTGTAGTCCAACAGGTTTATTTGAAATCACAATAATGAACTTCACCTGACAAAGGAGCAGCGCTACAAAAGCTTGTTAGTTTAGATAAACTGTTGGACCAAAACCTGGTGTTGTGTGACTTCTGACTTTCCCCACCCCACCCCAGTCCAGTCCAGTCCAGTCCAGTCCAGTCCAGTCCAGTCCAGTCC
>JAHRHZ010000058.1:33212354-33238005 GCA_024137785.1 Ginglymostoma cirratum | reverse complement strand
AGTCCAGTCCAGTCCAGTCCAGTCCAGTCCAGTCCAGTCCAGTCCAGCACCAGCACCAGCACCAGCACCAGCACCTCCACATCTTGGGGATCAAAAGTAAGGAATGGTAAACAGCAGAAATAGATAAATAAATATCTCTGTAAATGAAGGGTCATCTTGCAAAATTTAAACTCACATATTTTAAGCCTTCAAAATACTTTGGATGATTTTATATAAGTCTAGTTTGTAATTTGTGGCACTATCTTAATTTCTGTCTAGAATATTTTAAACCAGTCATTCTGTTATTTACCTACTAAGTAGGTCAGCATAACTCCTGGGAATGGGGTTGCAAAATACTGCTTCTGTACTAATTCAAAAGTTCTGTTGTTTACAGTTGTTTACCTCAAAATTTCAAGATTTTGAAGAACATCCTGTTATGAAAGACCTTAAGTGAATAGAATTACACCACATTGAAACTTTAATTTTCATAGACTTCAACACAATTTGTTAACTGTTATTGCTTCAGTATATTAAAATATCATAGGGTTCCAGATAGTATGCTTAACAGAGTCCCCACTCTCAAAATTATTTACAATAAATGAACTCAGTTATAAGTGCTCCATTTTTTGGAAAGTAGAATGTGCTAACACCCATTCTTCAAAGTTGCTGGTGTAATTCTTAAAGGCTTGATGATGTGTTTGAATTGATTATTTTTAACCTCAATTGTTACAGAAAAAATAGATCATACAATAAAATAATAATCTGTTGTAGAATAGGTTAACATTTGGACAGATTTATGGACTAAATTTGGAGTAAATTATAAAACAAAAACATAAATTGTTTCAGAAATTCTGTTGAGAGAAAGTAAACGTTTTGAGTCCAGTGACCCTTCTTCAGAGTTGATAGTATGTAGGAAAAGATAGCATATATGTTGAAGACAGGGATGATGGGGGAAAGGAGTAATCAGATAAGCAGAGGCAGAGCCCACAGAGAGAGAAAGACAGATAGGGAGACAAAAGGATGGATGATAGTATGCCATTATTGGAGTAAACTATATTTGATTTAAAATGGAACTTGGTAAGCGCAAACCCAGACATGCTGATAAACGCAATGTTAATCCACGTGATGATATCTCTGGGCTCCATCTCCATGTACTCCATTCATTCCCATTCACTGTCATCATTAAAGTACCATCCTTAACCCAGCCAATTCTGATGAAGAGTCACTCGACTTGAAACATTAAATCTGTTTTCCTATAAACAGATGCTACCAGACCTACTGTGTTCCTCCAGCAATTTCTGTTTCTGTTAACCCTTTCAGACCCATTTCCACCACCTTGACTTGGTAGTTAGGGATGGATAATAAATGTTGGCATTCCTTGATGAATAATTTGCATGAACCATAGTCACAAAAGATCACCTCCTTTCACTGCACAGTATGACTTCTTCCATGTTGTACATCAATTTTTTGTAATGACTGCTACCACTAAGACTGCCAATACAATATTAATGTGCCGTGAACAATGCACTATCATCCTCTAAACACAGGACTGAGGATAACCAGTTTCTCTGTGCTTGATCTGAAAGATGGAACCCAATATTCAGTGTGAAGGCACTAAACTGCTAGGATCCTGTTCATATTCATGCAGCTGTGTTCTTTGAATACAAGCCAGTATCCAAGGGAAAATCGCTTATTCTTATGTTATTTTTCTAGTATTTCAAATGTCGTAATATTCCATTTCATCCTGACAGCCTGCTTCCAGTCCAAATAAAATCTGTGCTAAAATAATACATGTTAAAAGGCATGTCTGAAAAGAAAGCATATTCTTAGATTTTCTCTAAAGTTGTTTTTAAAGTAGCAAAATATCTGCCAGCAAGATGAAAGGTGTTTTTCTGGGAAATAATATACCTTCCCTTTTCAGATATTGATTATCAGCAACAATCACTCTCACATCTTGTAAGGAAATTAGATCTTCAATTTATTTTGTTAGATATTCATTTAAGTAGACGTGACAGACAGTTATGCTCTCTTTGAGAGTGATTCAAAGTGCTTTCCATTTCCAGTGCAGTCTGGCATTCTGGAGGAAATTTATCTAGTTCAGAATCTTGCCAAAGCAGTCTGACCTGATTTTTCTCAGACTTCTGTTTGGTACTGCTATACAGTATGTCTGTGGGAACTCTGATGTAACGTAGTTGCAAGCTGATGCCTCGAAATGATTTTCACTGCACTTTGCAAGCATGTTACTGTTAATGTTGACAACAAATGATTGCGTACCCTCAGCAGCCAAGACAATAGCGTTCACACAGGAAAGAATAAACTTATAGCAGCCCCTGAATTCAACTGTGGTGAGTGGTATTGATATGTATTGATGCAACATAGCAACATTATTGCACATTGGAACTTTACTGTTTTGACCCTCTCCATGCTTTTTAACCATTAGAAACACACGAGGTTCATTGACAGTCTAATGGTTATGAAATATGTAAACCATTTCTGGAGGAACAATGAGGGAATCAAAGTTCTCTCGAATTCCACTCAATATGAGAATGCCTTTCAAAGCCCCGTTATGGTTTCAGTGCGCCAATTAAAAATTCAATCAAAGCTTGCCAGTGATTGCCATAGAGCATTGTATAATGTCCATCTATTGTCTTAAGTCGCCTTGTTTGTTATATATATAAATAGTCTGTCTTCCAGATATATGAAATGCCACTGCAATTTTAGCATCATAAAAGGGTCAGCTGTACTCCCCCTTCTGTAGTTTCTTACGGCCCTGGGCAGAGCAGTTGCCATACCAGGCCGTTATGCATCCGGACAGTATGCTTTCAATGGTGCGTCTATGGAAGTTGGTGAGGGACATTACAGACATGTCAAATTTCCTGATCCACCTGAGGAAGAAGAGGTGTGTTGTGAATCTTGACCGTCACATTTACGTGGGAAGTCCGGGACAGGTCGTCGGTTATTGTCACTCTGAGGAACTTGATGCTCTTCGTTCTACTCAACCTCAGTTCCGTTGATGTAGATGGGGGCGTGTTCTCCTTCTTTCTTTCTGCAGTCAATGATCAGTTCTTTAGTTTTGCCGACGTTGAGAGACAGATTGTTTTCATTGCACCATGTCACCAAACCCCCTATCTCCTTTCTGTATTTTGACTCGTGGACTCCATTTATATGGCTCTCTGCTGTGGAAAGGCTGCCAACATCATCAAAGACCCATTGCACCCTAGTAGTGATCTCCTGCAATCTCTTCTATCAGGCAGAAGATATAGAAGCCTGAACACACAGGAGCTGCTTCTTTCTAGCCGTTATCAGACTGTCAAACGGATTCTAGCCTGAAATAACGTAACCTGCAATATAACCTGTACGCCTCTAAGTCTTTTTGATCTGTACATCCTTTGTTCATTGTGATCTGCCTGTACCGCTCGTAAACAAAACTTTTCACTGTATTTCGGTACTCATGACAATAATATCAATCAATCAATCAATCAGAGGCAGGCTGGAAGAAGAGAGAAGAGAAATAATGGGAGATGACTTGATAGTTAGAGAAACAGACAGGCATTTCGGTGGCAGTAGGCATGACTCCAGGATGGTATGCTGCCTCCCTGATGCCAAGGTCAAGAATGTCACAGAGAAACTGCAGGGCATTCTTTTGGGGAGGAAGAAGAGTCAGAGGTGTGGTCTACATTGGTACCAATGGTATAGCCAGAAAGAAGGATGAGATGCTGGAAGTAGAATTTGGGGAGCTAGGTAAGAAACTGAAAAACAGGACCTTTAAAGTTGTTAGGCCAGGATTGCTCCCAGTACCACATGCTCAAGAATATAGAAATAGGAAGATTGAACAAATGAATACGTGGCTGGAAAAATAGTTTGGACGGTAGTGGGGGTGGCATTGGAACTGGTTTTGGGGCAAGTTGGACCTGTGCAAAGACGATGGGTTATACCTTCACAAGACTGGAACTAGCACCTCATGCTGAGATTTGCTAGTGCTGTTGGGGAGGGTTTAAGCTAGTTTGGCAAGGGAAGGGGACCTAAGAGGGAATTTAAATAGGGTGAAAATATAGCTTATTATGGGAAATTAAAAAAAGCTGCAAATGAAAATGGAAAGCAGGAGAAACAAATACTAAAATCAACCAGGGTCAAATTACAGAATACTGTTAAAAAGACAAAATTAAAAGGACTCTGTCTGAGTGTTTGCAGCATTTGTGCAGGTAGAAGCAAAAAGGTATGAATTAATTGCCATGACAGAAACATGGCTACAGGATGACCAAGGCAGGGAACTGAATAAACAAAAAGGAAAAGGAGGTGGGGCAGTGCTGATAATGAGGGACTGATCAGCGTATCAGTGAGATCCAAAGATAGAATGTAAATGCTGCTTGAGTGGTGGGAGTGGTTTATAAGCTGCCAGGCAGTAGTGGTAATGTGAGGGATGGTATATATCAGGAAATTAGAGTTACATGTAGCAAGGGGAAGGCAGTGTTTATGGGAATGTTCAACCTATACACAGGCTTGATAAATCTAATGAGCACCAGTGCTGTGGAAGAGGAATTTCTGAAATGTGTTTGAGATAGATTTCTGGAGCGATGTTAAGTAACCAACTAGGGCACAGGTCATTTTAGATTTAGTATTATGCAATAAGAAAATGGAATAATCATCATAATCATTGTATTGTTGTAAAATAAACTTTAGAGAGTAATGGCCATGGTATGAAAGAACTTTCTATTAAATTTTTAAAAAATCTATTTTGATCTAAAAGTGGGGTCTTAAATCTAAACAAGGGCAATTATGAAGGTAAGAGGAGACAATTAGCTTAGGTGGTTTAAAAAAAAAACCCTAAATGGTTTGATGGCCAATAGATGTTGACTTCTAATTAAACAATTGATGTCTGCCTTTCAAAGAGCATCCATTCCTTTAAGGAAAAAGTACCCAACAGAAAAAAAAACAAGATTGAAGTTAATGGGATTTAGGGTAATATATTAGCAGGGATTGAGGATTGGTTAATGGGCAAAAAGCAGAGCGTATGAATAAATGGGTCATTTTCAGGTTGGATGACTGTGACCAATGTTTGAAGGATCATTGCTTGAACCTCAGCTGGTCACAATCTAGATTAATGATTTGAATGTGAGGTCAATTATAATGTTTCCAAGTTTGCACTCAATACAAATCTTGATGAAATGTGAGTTTTGAGGAGGATGCTAAGAGGTTTCAATGATATGGACAGACTGAAAGAGGAAGCAAAATCATAGCTGATAGAATATTGTGTGCATAACTGTAAATGAAGATGTAGGGTATTTGTAAATGGTGAGAGCTTTGAAAGTGTTGATGACATTAGGGAACTAATTGTCAGTGTTTCTAAGTCGCTGAAACATAGCATGCAGGTGCAGCAAGCAATTCAGAAAGAAACTTGCATGTTAGCCTTTATCACAAGAAGATTTGAGTACAGGAGCGAATATGGCTTGCTCCAGTTCTACAGAACACTGGAACTGTACCTGGGCATTGTTGCAGTTCTAGTTCCCCTCCTTAGGCAAGGGTATGTTTGCCATAAGGGGGGAGTGCAGTGCAAGTTTGCCAGGATGTTTCCTGGGGTTATTTATAAAGAATGATTGTCTTCAAGTTTAGAAGAATGAGATGAGTTTGCATAGAAACCTATAACAGTTTTTAGAAGAATAAATAGTGTGGATGCAGAAAAGATGTTTCTCCTGGATGCGGGGTGTTCTGAGCTAAATGACACTGTATCAGAATAAAAAGCAAACCTGTTAGGACTTTATTGTTGGAAGGTGGTGAATCATTGGAATTCTGTACCCCAGCATGCTGTGGAAATTCAGTCAGTTAGTTCAAGACAGAGAGTAATAGATTTCTAGTTATTATTGACTAGAAAAGGAATTTGGGGAGAATGTGGGAATATGGTATTGAGGTAAATGATCAGCTGCGATCTAGAATGACAGAGTAGGCTAGAGTAGCTGAATGGCCTCATCCTGCTTTAACGTTCTGATGAATGACCCAATCTATGGGAGTAAGATTTAATTTGAGGACCGATACACCATGATTGCATTATAATTTCTGTACGATATCCTGTTGTAATAATTTCAATGGAGCTGAATATGCGACAACCTGAAAAAAGTGAAGTAATCCAGTCAATTTTGTAGCCCTGTCAAAGTTGCATTCTACCCCATTTGAATCTTTCTCATGTAGTGACAAGTATGTTGAGAGTTAAATTGTAAGGTGGGGGTGTGCTTTACAAGACTTTTAAGAACAAAACTTCCTATGACATCTTCTCTTCCAGTTTGTCTACTAAACCTGCACGCTACAATCTTTATTCTTAAAATGTTTCAAAACAGCAGCTCCGCTCTAGACATTAACTGCCCAGGCTGCAACCCAGCTTAATAAACTGGATTTGTACAAGCTTGTTTAAATTTCTTGGTTTTTTTTTTTGAAGAATGTTGTATTATTATTATTATTCCCTCCAACCAAATGAATAAATTGGAACATACAATAACAGTTACAATGCTGCTGTTGTTAAAACCTCATTCAAGTCTCGAACCAATATTATTACCAGCACTCTATTGATTTATCCTGTTTCCTTGTTCGTTCAGTCATGCATGATGTGGTGCTGGAGACCTTCTACAGTTTTTGTTGGTGAGTATCCAAATCAATCTAAGCATGAAACCAGTCTTGGGCAGGTCTATTTTAAATATACAATGACTAGTACCATTTTTAACATTTTCATGGAAGTCGTACATCATTTGATTTTTAGATTGGATTCAACTTGCCAATTCAAATGTTAACAGATCTATAATGAAGTTTTAGATATTTTAGCAGTGACCCTGTTCATTGTTAATCTAGAACTGCAAGGACAAGCAATATCTACAAAAAAACATCTAGAAGCAATCTGTATTTATACAGCACTTTTTAACATAACAAATCATCCAGTGTTTTTCGTAGGAGTGATCAAAAAAGAGGTTACATCAAACTATGTTACAGCAGTTGACCATTAGCTTGCTCAAAGAGACAGCTTTATAAAGACTGGGAGTGCAGTAGAAATTTGGAAAGATTTAGGGGGAGAATTCCAGAGATTAGTGTCCAAGAAACTGAAGGTACGTCTGCCAATAGTGGAGCAGTTAAAATTGGGCATACAAAGTTAACAGAATTGGAAAATCATGGGGACCTTGGAAGATTTAGAGTTAGAGGAGGAGACAGGGAGAAATGGCTCTTGGAGGGATTTGAAGTAAAGAAAGAGAATTTTGAAATTGTGCTGCTGCCAGTTCAAGAGCCACCATAAGCAAGTTAAGAGGGATGAAGAGCAATTGTTTCTTGCAGTTGTATTCACATATGTTTTTGTAGTGATTGGAAGCATGGCCAGGTGGATCTCATTGACTGGGATCCTTGATTGGGGTTGTTAACCTGGGCCAATCAGGGAGCCCTGGCTGTCAGAAACAGGAGATTCCAAAAGTGGCCTCAGTCTCGGGACGGACTTTGAGCTGGCTGCTCACAGCCCATGTAAGTAAAAGGTGACTTGGTGATGGGATACTGGCCTCAGTGTAGTTGTTCCAGTTTTCACAAGTGACTGGTTGATAAAGACCTGTTTAATACTATGGCAGGAGCAGCATTTGATGATTCAAATTAACAGACACGGTGCCCCCCACCCCCCAGGCCCACACTTCTATTCCTGTAGTTCTACACTTATTGATACCAAGATTTGGATTTTTAGGTCCCAATGAAGGGAAACAAGGAACAGGATGGACTTAGAACCTCATGTTATTGTCTGGTGTGCTGGTTCCATCTCTGGAGGTGTTGGGGAAAGTGCCTTGCTCGCACACCAATTCACAGCAATTTTATATGGCCGTGAAAGGTAACTCTCAGCACTCGTTTTCAGTCAGATATTCCAATTTAGATTTGTCAGTGATTTCCTATATTGATACAGTTTTGCAACAGCATTGACACAATGTACCAGAGCACACTAAATCTTTGTGGGCAGGTTTGTTGACGTCAGCAACAGGGACTGTCCCTTTGACACTGAACGTACAATCTGAATTCATGTCAATGGCTCTGTACACTATGTCTCTGGAAAGAGACATAGGCTCCCTCCGAAAGTTACATTGGGAGATTAAGAGATCCCAGACAAAACTGTACCCATTGTGCTTAAATCATTGATACATTCAGAAGAATCTAATCTTCTCAATATTCAACACAGCAATTTCCCTCTAAAGCAGAAAGAAATAATCCTGACATTTTTGAAGTTATTACACACACTGCAGTATCATGAGTGGTTCTTATTGCATATCTGATTTTATTTGACTATGTAGCCAGCTTTTAGCAGGTTAATGTAATACTTTAGTACATATTATTTATGGCTATGTTGACTGCACAGTTTATCTGTAAATGACTGTGTAAATTTTCTAAGGCATTGATTTCAACATCTCCAGCTGTTAATCCAATATTGTGACTGACAAATATAATTTGAGTTATTCTGCAAATAAACATGAGTAAATCCATAACTCAAGGCAAGAAGTAAGGTCTATATGATTACGTGGATTGAGGATTTTCAGTGAAGAAAGAATGTGCAGTTATATAACACCTTTCACAAGCACAGGATTTCCGCAGGTACATTTGAATGCAGTCATTCTTGTGGTTGGTCAAAGTCCATGCATTGAGGGCCATTACTTATGTCAGCATGGTTTCTAAGATGGACTATTGGAAGCATTGGTTGTCCAATCATCATTTTAATATTCAGGTATTTTGAACTACTTTAATTTGGTGGTTGATTTCCTTTCTTATTTCCTTGGTATACTTAATTTTCACAATTTAGTTCACACAATTTCTGTCGTCTAGCTCCTCCTAAATGGTTTGATAGTCGTGATAATTCCTGGTAGGTCACAAGCGGTCTGGAAATCTTTGTGTGTAAATGCAATCCATTTTCACGCTTCCAGCATGCTCGACTTTCTTCATCGTTTCTTCCTCTAATTTTTTTCCAAGAACTTTAACAGCTATTTTGTTGCCCATAAGGTTATTTTCTGGTCTGATATCTTCGTACTCAAAGATTGCAATTTAGCATTTCTGCTCTCATCATTGTAGCTTAAAAATTGCCATCACTGATTTAGCGCAAGAAGCATTACTATTCAAACTGACACAATTCTATATGCTTCAGATTCCATTATATTCTCATGGTAGTTCATTTAAGGTTGAGGAAACCTCTTTAATTTCCACTGTTTACATTCCATAAATTTGGCAAAAGGAAAAGACAACTTGCATTGTGCTTTGGCCAAGAAAACATATGTGTAGAGCTTTGTTTGGATGCAGTTAATGATGACATATATCTTCCAATGGTCGGATAGTTGAAGTGCCCTGAAGGATATGCATCAGGATCCCTTAGTCATGAGGTCCTGATGCACTGCGTATGAGGGAAGTGCTGAAAAGGATATGACTTAATTACCTGGACAGTTACTCGTGTAAGGTTAGAATGAGAATTCAAGTTCAGCTCTTGGGTGACGGTGCTACTGAACACCCAACCATCTCCAGAACCAACCTGACTCAAACTCCCAAACTTCTGGTTCAGAGGAAGTGACACTACGCACTACAACACAAGATCTCTGGGTTCACTCCAGTCATTCCCAGTTTGCTGTTGTTTGGAGGTGTCAACATAGAACGAATTTGGTTGACAGGAATCCAGTGAGATCAAGCCTTTTTTTTTTATATGCCACCAAAGATGACATTTTGCTTTCGAAGACTGAATCTGTGCAGATTCATGATCTTTACGTGATCTTTAAGTTTTCTCTTCTGTTGCCTTTTTATCCCATCATATGTTGAATGATGTGGAGCATAAATGGTAATAGTCTTCATTTCCTCTTGATTGTCATTTCTTTATCCTGCAGCGCAGATTTAGCAATGTTGGCTCTGGAGAGCTTTCAGCATGGTTTTTGAGGTAGAAATGTGCAGACATGAGACATGATTGATGGAGTCATAACTTTGGAGTAAAGAGGTGTCAACAGCATCCTACTTCTCTTAGAAATTTTTGAAATGCAGATTGAACTTTACAGTGAATGCCATGTACGTGTCTTGTAACACTCTGAAAAAAAAGTTTTGCAATCATCTGTTTAGTTTCCTTACAGTTAATATTTTAAAGTAATGAATATCATGTAATTTCTTGTTAGGCAAGAATTTACCAGGTTCAGTAGGCTGGTGCTCACCTTTCAGTGGAAATTTGAAAAACTTCTCTTTTCGTAGAGAAAAGGTAATGCATGCTTGTTTTTTGAATCATACTCTTGTGCTCCCATTTTGGAATGCCATGTGAAGAAAATATGAAAAAGGAACATGAGTAGGCCATTCAGCCCCTCAAGCCTGCACTGCTTTTCAATAAGATCATGCCTGATCTACCCCAGGCCTTAACTCCTCTTTTTCAGCTCCACATAGCCCTCAACTCCTCAATATTTCAAAAATCTATTTACCTTCTCCTTTAAATACATGCAGTGATCTAATCACCATAACACTCTGGCGTAGAGAATTCCAGACACTCATTCGTTACCCTCCAAGAGATGAAATTCCTTCACATCCCCGTTTTAAATGAGTAATCCCTTATTCTGTAACTTTGCCCCCTAGTTTGAGAATCCCCCACTAGTGGAAACATCTCAACATGTACCCTGTTAAGACCCCTCAGGTCCTGTATCTTTCAAAAAGTTTGCCAACATTCAGGTTGTTACTGGTTATGGAACATAACAAGTAGTTCACTGTTCTGTGTTGGTCTGAAGATGTTTTGTACCAGTGGAAATTATGATTTCAACTTAAATTTCCAGTCAACCAAATCAAATCTCAAAGCTTTGATTTAAAATTTTAACAAAGCAATAAATGTAAGTTCTATATGCTAATATTGGCCCAGATCTCACGATATGGGTCATAATCTCGATTTCTGACCCAAACTATACAAAATATTATTATAGATGCCTTCCTACAATTTTTGGACATGACTTCCAATGCAGGATCCTTCCTTTTGGGCAGCAGTGTGAAGAAACTTTTTGTGCTATCAGCTGTGTTCTGGTAAATAAACAGATTACAGGTTCTAAAGCCTCTTTGTGAAGTTAGAGAAAAGTTGTGTGAGGATTAAGGGTAAGGGTTAGGATGAAGGGGTAGGTCAGGTATAAGGTATTCAGTCTAACCATACCCGCATTCTGGAATTATACCTCTAATCAGCAGGTAGCAAGATAAAAATAGAAATTACTGGAAAAGCTCAGCAGGTCTGGCAGCATCTGCGGAGAGAATCAGAGTTAACGTTTCAGGTCGAATGACTCTTCCTCAGAACTGATGTATACTAGGAAAATGTTGGTTTATATGAAGAAGAAAGTGTGGGGTGGCCCGGGGTAAGGAGCAGACAATTTGTAGGGATCGAGCCCAAAGAGAGGGAAGAGCAGTTGGACAAACAAAAGAGTTGATAACATCTATTCACCCTCCCTGACAGATCGCTAATGGAGACTGTTAGTGCCTGACAATAAGTAATGTGTACTGGCGGACTATATGATGACAAGGTCTGGTTGTGGGGGTAGAGGTAAGGACATGGGAGAGTTCAGGCCCTAAAGTTATTGAATGCTATTGAGTCTGGAAGGCTGCAGGATCCCCAGGCAAGTTCTTGTTTGATAATTCAGATCTGGAAGAGCTTAATAAATATAAGTCTAGCTGCTACAAAATGTAAGTATTGGGCATATTAACACCAAATGGTGAAGGTACCCAGTGACTGTCGTCTCAGGACATTCCAAAGGTATCCTGCTGAACCACCTGCCCTCTGATAGGGACCCAAATTATTTTATCAAGTCAGGCTGAGTAAGTTACATGTTTACCTGTGCAGGAAACATCTAGGCCCAGAATGATCAGGATGGCTGTCAAAGTTATCTAAGGCATGGCAGGAACACAGTTTGGAGGATCCCTCAAGCTCAGCGGTGGCTTTGAAGGTGGTGCCAAGATGGAGCAGCAGGAAATGAAAGCTTAAACAGCATTGAAGTCACTTTGAGTGCAGAGGTGTCGGGTGAAAGTGCCTTTGAATGAAAATGCTCAACTGGGGAAGGCTAACTGCAAACAATGTTAGGTAGGAATTCTTTTTATTCATTTGTGGGATGTGGGTGTCACTGGCTGGCCAGCATTTACTACCAATTCCTAGTTGCCCTTGAGAAGGCGGTGGTGAGCTGCCTTCTTGAACCGCTGCAGTCCACCTGCTGTGGGTTGACCCACAATGCCATTAGGGAGGGAATTCCAGAATTTTGACCCAGCTACATGAAGGAATGGCGATATATTTCCAAATCAGGATGGTGAGTGGCTAGCAGGGGAACTTGAAGGTGGTGGTGTTCCCAGATATCTGCTGCCCTTGTCCTTCTAGATGGAAATGGTCATGCAAGGTGGTGTCTGAGGTCTGGAGAAATGAAACTGGGGTGGCTGTTTGGAGGGTAAATCCATATTTGACATGGGGGAGTCTTTTGAAGGCCTGTTGATCAGAGTTCAGGACCAGCACGTTCCCATGAGGGTGAAGATAAGGATGACAAGATTCAGGAATCTCTCTTGTCATCCAAAGTTTAGCCAACAAGATATAAGAAGCATATCTAACGTTGGGGAAACTGAAATCAGATATGGACCTTGAAGAACATAGAGAGCAGTGAAGAATTTAAACGAGGAATTAGGGTTAAGAGGGGTCATGAAATGTGCTTGGCAACTGGGATTAAGGAGAATCGCAAGGCATTTTATGAGTATATGAGGAGCAAAAGGATAGGCCCACTCAAGGATGAAGGGAATTTACACATGGAGCCTGAGGAAGTGGGCGAGGTCCTTCATGCTTACTTTGCATCAATATTCATCCAGGTGAATGACATGGAAGAAGGTAAGATTCGGGCGGGTTATGTTGATATTCTAAGGCATGTCAATAATAGGAAAGAGGAGATGTTGGCCCAGGCGTGACAGGCTGAAGGGCTGATCCTGTGCTATACTATTGTTATGGTCTATGGTTAGGAGGTAGTTGTTTACATCTTCAAGATGTGATTCACCTTTATTGTGCAGTAAGTGTTTCCCTTTGTGCGAAATCCTTTAACTGAGTGCTGTGCATTTGTATTTCTTCGGTTTAGTTTTAAGTACCTCAGTTGGGTGTGGTTGCATTGCTCAGGAACGGGTATAAACCTTTCACAGGCCCTTCCCTTTCACACATTTTCTGAGAGGCCTTATTTGGAAGATTAATTTAGAAAAAGATGGTGGTACAAAACTTTATTTTACTCTTCCATCTCCTACTGTCTCCCTCAATAACACATATTTCTTGCATGACTTGTTGGCGTTCTGTTTTCCTTTGACGTACCCCCACCCCTCCTCCTTCACTCTCTGGGACACTATCAGAACCATTGACAACTTTTAAATTTCATTCCCTAATTTTCCTTTCCAGCCAGCCTGCTTTTCTGTGCCTTTTTTTTTTTGAAGTTAAACCTAATAAGCCTGCTTCGGTCTGGTTTGCTGGAATCAGCCAATATAACTAGGCTAGTGAGCCTTGTTGCCTCTCATGTGACAGGACAAAGATTTTCACTTAAGTTTTCAAAAGACTATCCTGGAAAATGTAGATTTAAGCCTGCAGCATCTTGCCAGTCCAAATTCTCGGATAGGATTAAAACTATTGGAGTGGTGAGTGCGTGGAATGCACTGCCGGCGGTGGTAGTGGAGTCGGATACTTTAGAGACTTTTAAGCGACTCTTGGGTAGGTACATGGATGATAATAAAATGTAGGGTATGCAGGGTAGATTGATCTTAGTAGGATAATAGGTTGGCACAACATTGTGGGCCGAAGGGCCTGTTATGTTCTATGCTCTATGCTCAATCCTTGAAGGTCAACTTCTGAAGTTTTCTCTTTTTCTTGGCATCCCAGGAAGCCTGACTTACTTAATAGTTACCATCTGAAGCACATGTGGCAGTCCTTCGATTGCTGAAGGCCCAAACCATTCTAACAATGGAACCAGAGATGATGTCTCCCTACTCCAGACCAGCCTCAGGCTCAAATGAACTGTGAAATCATACCACTGAGCTTCCATTTTTATTACTATCAGAGGCTGGAATCCCAAATTGCCGAAGATTTCTCCTTCCAAGGAATGCCACATGAACCATGCCCATCCTATCCTTCTCAAAAAGGAACTGAGAATATGTTGGGAGACTGAAACCTTAACCAGAAGCAGCTTTGGTGGAGGTAGTGTAAATGGGGTTAAGAGTTCATAATTCAGTGTTAACCATTAAATAAATGAACTTGGGGAGAAGATGTAGAGTAAAGGGAATCACACCTTCCCTCTTGTCAGCTTCTGAAAAGGGTTATGTTCAATAAATGCTGTTACAGTTCACTCAGTGTGTGGATGTCCCATTGCTACAGTCAGCACCTTCCAAACCCGTAACCTCCTGCTAGCTAGAAGAACAAGTGTTTTAAAAAAAACAGATGGGAAAACCATCGCCTGTGAATTCTTTTCCAAGTTGCACATCGTCCAGACTTTGAAAGTCGCATTCTTTGTTTTATCATTGAGGAAGTTTTAAGATTTTAAACAAGTAACAAAGAGTTTTGGGTGTATATACCAATCTCAAGAAAGCGACTCAATCCCTAAAAGGTAATTAGGAATAGACAATAAATGTTGGCTTACCCAATGCCCCTCGCATCCGAATTTTCAAAAAAAATGTCTTCTGGTTCTTTCCAGCGAACAACAATTGCAAACACAGTTGACTTTGTGAACTGAGTGACAGTGGATTAGGAACTCTGTTTTTGCCAGACCTCCCGAACTGTTGTTAGTTTCTAGAACTTTGAAGCTTAGCCAATAGCAATGCAGAGCCAGATTTAGCATGCAGGCTGATTTTTTTAGATGTTATGTACAGTGTCCAAAATGGTACAAAACAATTATGCTGAAGTAAAAACAGTCATACTGGACTCGCAACATTAACTTTGTTTCTTTCTCTGCTGATGCTGCCAGATCTGCATCTTTCTCCAGCACTTTTGTTTCTATTTCAGATTTCCAGCATCCCCAGTATTTTGCCTTTAATTGCACAGAAGTAACCAGTTTCTGTCAAGTCCAAAAATGGAAGGAAATGGGATATATGGAACGCACTCAACATCAAACTCTGGAACTCCACAAAATGTAATAGTATCTCTGATCTTTCAAATCACTGGAAACTCCAGCAAACCAGCTTCCAGAATGTGACATGAACTCGGAGCAGAAGTAGGTAATTCAGACCCTTGAATCAAGTAAATATTGGTTAAATAAAAATAATCAAAGAATCTCAAGGCAATAATATTACCATAATTTTGAAATCGTCCTTTTGATGGTTTCTCTCAACATGTTCTGAATTTTTCTCTTTAACACAATAAGCAGTTGGAAGAAGCAGTACATTGCTGTGGTGTCTTGTGTAGCCTAAGAGTTTGCTAACGTGCCAGTTAAATCATTTCAAAGTACTATTGTTTACACTGATAAATGTGATGGCCAATTTTGCGCACAGTGAAGTTCCGAAGGCAGCGAAGGAGTTGATCAGTTTGATAGGGGTTAGATGAGGAACCTATGTTGGCTAGGATATCGGGAGAGCTCCCTGATCTTTTACAAATTGTACCAAAGGAAGTTTCGCAATCATCAGAATAAGGAGGTGTAATTTTTAGCTGAGGTTGCCCAGGTCTTGAATGACGTGAGCAAGAAATTTGAGAGAATATTGAGAATAAGCAAATGCGATTTCTGATGTCAAAAGGAGGAAATCATATTTTTCCCTTGAGGTTTCAAAGGCTGGATGAGAACCTCACTAAGTAGAGAGGGCCTTATTTCCATGTATTAGCATCTCATTATTAGCTAACCTTGCACCATTTCTATTCCATGTGTGATTCTCCCAGGCACTGGGCAGAAACTAGATGGTGTCAATTCCTCGCTCAAATCTCAGCCTTTACCTGGTTGGATGAATCTCGTTGCTTATCTGGGCCTCCGTGTTCACCTTCATTCATCCACATCTCTTCACCCTTTGGCCTTGGGAGGTGTCATTGGAAAACACCAGCCTCACCATACCATCAGGTCCAATCTCAGACTACCTCAGAAGATACTTCAGCATTTCACTACTGTTGGGGGTCACCAGCACGTTATATTGCAATGTTCCTTGACGTGTGGGCAGGGATACACACCCCTCTCACACTTGAGGTGGGTGTATCTCTGAGCCCTTAGTGTGCATTCTTAGTGCTCACTTACATTGTGCTGACTTGGATACTCACAGCATCTTTGCCTTGCCTTTCAGTGTAATCGGAAAGCTAGACAGCATGTCATAGTTGCCAGGATTGAACAGTCAAAGTTAGACATATGGCATATCACTGACACACACAGCATATGCCAGCAGCTTCTACAGCAAAAACACTGTGTGTGTATCAGTTAAGCAGCTGTTGCTGACATTCTGAGCATAATTGTCTTTAGCTGAATGGGAACAAGGTGGTTTATGTTTGGTCAGGTGTTCTACCACTCCAGTTGAGGGCATAATCCAAACTCAAATCAGGGGGTTAGCCATGGTCAGTCCTCTGGTTATGGGCAATATACGTCTAGGGAAGTCATCAAGAGATGTGCATGCTGTTGGGGAATGTGGGGACTAGAGTCATTGCACAGAAACACTGACAGGATGTACTGTGGGAAAGGCACAGAGGACTGTAGGAGGTGGGTATGTTTAACACGTCACCACCATCTTGGTAAATAGAAGAATTGAATGCGATGAAATGGCTTGAAGAACTGTTTGTGGAAGTGTAGGAGCAGGAAAAGAGGTGAAGTGTCCCCTGAGAGTGAGTAGCAAGTGCAGAGGGCAGAAAGACTTGGTAGTTTGGGGAGGTAAGGTGGGTGAAAGGCTTTGAGTCGAAATGCTATACGCAATCATGAGATTAGTAAGCTACTAGCTTTTGTAGGAGTTATGTGCAAAAGCAAGGTTAATTTGAGAGTGAGGCAGCAGTGAGAAGACAGTGATACTTAACTTTGCAGAGCACAGGGTACAGGTCACTGACCTTTCCACATCGTTAGATGTTGCTTCAAACTGGGACACCGCATTGACCCGGCTGGTTATTTTAGCTGAGGCTTGCAACATCAGACACTGTAGCTTCCCTTGGTTGGTGGGTAGTTACAGATCTCCTCTCCATTACCCTGGTCACCAGGGCCCCTCATGTCCTTGCCCACAAACCAGAGTGCCCTCTCTTGGCCATCTCCTCTATAATAACCGGCAAGCAATGAACTTTGAACAGCAGACCCTGGCTTTCAGTGCGTGAACAGCTATGCAGCTGGGGTTTAAATGTGGTACATGTGGAAGCTCCTGGCAGCGGTGAGCAATTCCGTCTCTGAGACCACATGATTCAACAAGATGGGCATTATGGAGTGCGTATGCATTATTAATAGTGATCAGTGGAGAACTGCATGAGAAAACTAACCACGTCCCCGAGGGAAACTCTCCCTGAAAATGATGCAGCCTAAAAGTGGGAATCTTCAGTCTTTTGGTTTGAAAGTAAAGCCAAAAAGATGTCTCACATGACAAGTTAGCATGCACTCAATATTGCACCAGTTATAGGGCTGTTGCTCAAATTAAAATTTTGATTCATGTAAATTAACTTCAGCTAGTTATTTTATACAAATTGTCCTTGCATTTAGTATCTTTATGTTGGACATTATGGTATGACATTAATTTTGGCAGGGTGTTATACTGCATATAGCAAATTATTCTCCTATAAATTGACAGCCTACGTGATTTTCTTTTCCACAATGGAAAGTGATATCATGTAGGGTGCACATCAAGCTGCATTTTGCCACAACCCAGTTTGTGCTCCCACTTAAGTGGAATTTCACCTCCCCCAGGCCATTTCAATATTTTTTCTGTATGGCATGACAAGCTCATTGCCATACGTACTGCAATGTGTAGACTCAAAATAAAGTAACAAATGCAATTCATTTTCAGCAATGTTGGGGTTAGACCACCTCATAGTAAAATGGAAAACAGATACATTTATAAACAGAATATCATTAAGAAATAAGATAAAATTAAATTCATGGTTTTATATGTAAGCATACTATTCTGTACATAAAGAACAATCTCTCTATTCAATCTGTACCAGTAATACATTAAATTGAATTTGGATTTTCTTTACACTCCCAGTTTTTATCAAGTGAACCTGCAGAATGTCTAATATTCCCTTGGTTCTGCTGGTACTGTATCAGTCAACAGATCAACAGCAGTTTCTTCATAAAATAAGTTGGTTGATGGTTCCACTGTGTCTAAAGCTTCCTTTCGCATATTTCCCTAGACAAGCAAACCAAATAGGTAATAGCTTTCAGAATGATACTGAACAGATTTTTGTCTTAAAAAAATGCTACCCACATGTGTTTTTTTAAAAATTTGTCAATCCTATTTTTCTATAGATGACAGGATATTAATTGTTGGCAGACGGTGTTAAGAAATTGCAGACTCTAAGGAGTCAGAAGCAAATGTGATAAATGTCATGAAGCCAAGGTCTTCTGTTATTTATCAGATTAGAAACTTGTTGCCAACCATGATACGAAGCTCAATAAATAGTAATATTGCACTCTCAGAAGCCTTATCACAAAGGTAAATCTTTTTATGGCCCCCACATTTCACAGCATGGATAACATTATGGCATTGTTACAAATACAATGTCAAAGGTTATCATGTCTTGGAAATATGTCGAAAATGGTCACTGTTAATCAACAAAGCTACTTCATGGAACTGAGTCTAGTGTGAATTGATCACTTAAGCTGCATTAAATTCCAAGTAGTGGAGATTCACAAATTAGCGGTGTTAGTACAGCACGGATACAATCACTCAGATTTTGTGATCGGGGAACAAAAATGATCCTCGATGCTGGCCTCAAAGAAAACGTCCCATTAAGGTTTAGTCTGATTTTATTAATTTCAGCAATGTATTGTGAGAATGTGAGAAATAGAGATAACAAGGTGTAGAGCTGGATGAACACAGCAGGCCAAGCAGCATCAGAGGAGCAGGAAGGCTGAGGTTTCGGGCCTAGACCCTTCTTCAGAAAAATAAACTTATGTTAACTCCCGTAAGACAAGAACTCAATGAAGTAGACAAACAGGAGGCTGGAAGAACACAGCAAGCCAGGCAGCATCTGGAGGAAAGGAGCAGTCAATGTTTTGGGTATTACCAGTCTTCAGGACTGAAGTAGTCCTGAGGAAGGGTTATGCCTGAAACGTTGACTGTTCCTTTCCGCTGGATACTGCCTGGCTTGCTGAGTTCTTCCAGCCTCCTATTTGTCTACCTTGGATTCCAGCATCTACAGTTTTTCTTTGTCACTAACCAAGAACTAGATGAGGACATTGTAGTACTGAAAGATTCAGTACACATTTAGTTTAGTTCCTGTTCAACACACGATGATCATAGATTTGAGGACATGTATCATACATTAGACTGCTTGAATATGAATAGCAAGATGATGTGCTATGTGTCCATATGTATATTAAGTACATATGTCTTGAAATGGTTTGCCAATGAATTGTGATCTGTTGTTAAGCACTATCCATTCCAGCATATATCAATATCCCTGGTATGATATGCTGATGATATCTTGGCATCGTGATTTTGGTATTAGGAAATGTTGCCCTTGAAGCTGACTTGTTGTGATATACCAGGTGCACCTCAATACAGCCAAAATGAACAAATATTCTCAGTTATAGTAGGAACTGCCGATGCTGGAGAATCTGAGATAACACGGTGTAGAGCTGGATGAACACAGCAGGCCAAGCAGTATCAGAGGAGCAGGAAAGCTGACGTTTTGGGTTGAGACCCTTCTTCAGCACGAATCGTCAGCTTTCCTGCTCATCTGATGCTGCTTGGCCTGCTGTGTTCGTCCAGCCCTACACCGTGTTATTCAAATATTCTCAGTTACTTTCTTTAATGCTGTCAGGATAATAGTTTTTGCAACTCTTGTAGTTGTTCGTCTTTGACAGTTGCCTTGCTAGTGGCTCTGTTCGAAATTTAACTGATCTACCTTAAGAATGTCTTCAACTTTGATTTGGTTGTGTGTTCCTTGGTGTGTTCTATTGCAGTGAATGTAGTTTGAGCCTTATGAATTGAAATAATACTGAGATCTGTGCATGCTGATCCTCCTGCCTTTGATGGGCCATTGTTAAGTACCAAATAGAAGATTTTGGGAAACCACCTTGAGCTTGCACATTGACACTGTAGCGTGATTGTGCTAATGCAAAACATTGCATTATCGACTGCAGGATGGTTTCTCATAAGTTGTATGATGGAGCGCCACTTGCTGAGGTACATGTCTTTCAGGATACATAGTGGTATAATGTTAGCACCAGCTCCTGTGTTGATTGTGATGTCCTGCAAAGCCAGTTCTTGCGATGTTAATGGTCATAAAACCTCCTAATTGCTTTAGACAGTCTACAGTGTGTGTGAAGTTAATGATATAAAAAGGTTGGATGTCCTCTGAAATTTGCCTTTAACTCATTTGACTGTGCACCTCATCATTATGTTTACGTTTGTGTGCATTCTTAAGACTTTTTCATTGCTGCCAGCGCTGTGCTGTTGTACCATCTTGTTGGTCATTTCTGTTTCATTTTGCTGCTAATGTCCTTTTGTGGCACATGCTTTACAGATGTGTAAAAAACACTAGACTGCTTTTTGAGGCTACAACCTGCATCTATGACAGATCTTGTTGGTTTGGTGAACTAGTTTTGGCCTTTCTCCTGCTGTCCATTTTAAGCAAGCCATCTTTGGTGTGGTCTTTTACCTTGCTCAGAAGGTTTTGATTCATATGAAGGTGATGACTAATTTTGATTAGCCTCTCTGAGAAATCGTGTTCCTATCTCTTGCTGCAACTTCTTGTGTCAACACATTTTTAGGCTCTTAGAGTTTTTGCCTGCAAGACATGAGCTGAAATCTTTTTAATTCTGAAGTTAATTCATATCAAGAGCTGGTCTTACAGGGCTTCCTAGATTTTTTGCCGGGTCTCTCATATCTTGCGTGGAAAGACTAGCCCCTCTTTGGCAACAGCAAATAAAATTTTCAGAAATTTCTTCTTGAGATTATTTGTCACTTAATCTGCAAGGTAATGCTGCATATGTTGCTTGAATTGCTGTTATATTATGTAATTCACCGTCCAGTACATAATTAAATATTTGCCTTCCATTTCTCATTTGAAGATTTGTTACTTCTTTTAAAAAAATGAATGTAGTGCTGGTCATTTCTTTTATTTACTTATTTAAGTTTGGTTTGTTTTATTTTTTTCCCTGTTTAACTTTTATTTTTCACTGTTGCACATGCACTTTAAGCTTTAAACAATTTGGGACTGTACCTTTTAAGAAATACAGGCCTGTGGAAGAAGGTTTCAGCTACTCAGCAGTGAGTACCAATTGAAGTCTGTTGATGTCAGACAGAATTCCCTCTGTTCTGGTGTCGAACTGGGGAGACAAAATGGCACCCACGATGTTAGGGGTGAAGTTCTGACTGGTTGACAAGCCTCCCTCACCGAGGTAGCAACATGGCCTCTCACCAGCAAAGCCAACTGGTAAGCCAAGTGCAGCTGGACTCAAAAGGAGTTTCAACTCAAAAGATTATCTTTGTGGATGTGTCTTAGTCTCGTGAATGCATTTAATAAAAAAAACTCTCAGAAATGTACATTCTTTTAGTTGTGCTGAAAAATTAGACACCAGACTGTCTGAGCTGATCAGTGTTGTAGCTCATTTTTTAAATTTTAAGTGTAAACCCAGACAGATGTTAAGATTCAGTACCCCCAGGTGTGCAGTAGGACTACACCAGTCGCTGCAAATTGAACAGCTGACATTGATTGCACACAAGGCATTTGATGGAGATATCTGGTGTCAACCTCCTTGCCACAGTGCTGGACTGCAACAACCTTAAAATGTTATCTCAATCTTACAATGTTAACTCCTCGGAACATGAAGCATTGAGGAGAGAATGGTACGTTCCCTGGAAGAATGTCAGAAATCACATGACACTAGGTTGTAGTCCAGCAGAGTCATTTGAAAACACAAGCTTTCGGAGCCTCCCTCCTCCTCAGGTGTCATTAATCTGGTGTGGTCTGATTTCTGACCTTGTCCACCCCAGTCCAGCACTGGCACCTCCATATCCTGGAAGAATGTGACAGATCATTCATCCTTTTGCAGCGCAGAAACCAGGTTCTCCTGAGCCACTCATGGATGCTGACCTCTGCAACTCAGCGAAAGGAGCTTCCCTGCACTCCAGAACAGCCTAGAGGAAGACATCACTAAAGTATGGCTCTCTTTAATTGTTCTGTTTAATCTCCCAGTGGGTCAGTGTGATGAGCAGAAAATGTGCAATGTTCCAGCCTTGCAGAGAGTGAAAAGCTGACCAGGTGCCTAATAAATACAACACTTGAGCATTGGAGTTGAAAAGGTCCTGGTGGATTGTGGGACTTGAACACTCATAAAATGTTTTGAAGTTTTAAACATGCATGAATATGTAATTGATTGAGAAGAATGCATTCACGTGGGAAAAGCTGCCTATACTAAGTAGAAGTCCATACATTAATATGTGCATCAAGTCCTTCTGTAGGCCTTGATAAAACGTCTACAGGGTCTTGAATTCTGTACCTTTCAATTTATGTTGCACTGTCTTGTCTTGTTGGTCTCCTACGTTTCATGCTGAGTCTGGCTGCGGTCTTGAAAGTGTGTATCTTTTAAAGAGCAGCCCCAGGAATATGTCTGCAGAACTGTAATTGCTCCTTTCCTGTATGTTATATTGTATTGTTTTATTATTCTGCGTATTGTAAAAAGGAAAAAAGCAGGCACAGGGATGGATCTGCTGAATTATCGGTCTCTGGCTTGGACTAGCCAATGTACACCACAGGTAGTGGCTCTATTTTCACTTCAGCAATAGACGATGGTCCTTTCCAGTCAAGCTTTCTGAGATATTAAATTGGTGATGAAATTAAAGTTTTGGATAGCCTTGCCTTTCAATGATCCAGGTACGACCGTGATGGGGAAGTAATGGAAATGAAGCTGTTTGGGAAATTGGGACCTCATGATTTAGTTGTGGACTACGCTGAGAAAAAGATACCTTTTTTTCAGACTAATTGGATAAAAATGGTATCACTGACAATAAGTCATTTATCTGACCATTTGTGTCGTCTCAACTTCCAGCATAATAAAGAGTTTAACCCACCTGCAGCCCCAAAATTATTTTTGACAAACAGATAGTTTGGTATCAGAGCGGTCTGCTATCTATCTGTTTATATTGCAGCATTAAAAGTTTAACACAGCAAATAGACTTCCTGAGGAACCAGTAACTGAAGTCTTGATGAGGCTGGAAATTGGCAGAACACTGAGCAAGGGTCAACACTTTGGGAAATGTTAAGGCATTGCTTAATTTGTAGCATTAACAATGTTGTGACCCAAAGGAAATTAATCACTGAAGCAAATCTGGACTTAAAGGAAAGCCACGGTACTGGCCTTTTTTTTGTGAAAATGCAGAAGGGGATCAGGACTTTCAGGGGTCCATGAACAATACTGTCCTCGGCAATGGGCTACCTCCAGACAGCTCAGAAAAGTTCCCAGCGACAACACTTGTGGCTCCGTTTGACTGCCAAGGAAGTGCATTGGAGTCAGAGGCTGCAAGGTTCCAGAACTGGATGGGAAGTTGCTCCATAATCCAGTGAGGAGTAGAACATCCATTCCACTTTTGTGGTCATAGAGTTCACCACAGACAAGGTTACTGAAACAGGCAAAATGTGAACTGCTCCCAAAGTGGTCTCATGGGGAGCAAACCTTTAGGTAAATCCAATGGGCCATCTTGCCTTTAACCTTGAAAGACTCCAAAGCTAGATAGGCCATATGCACCGGGGAGACCTTGTATATTACCATAACCCTGGTTATGCATGGGCAGCAGGCAGTTTGACTCCCCTTAATGGTGGTGCAAGAACCAGGTCCCAACCCTGAGGGAAGAGACTGGCTACAGAAAATCCATCTGTGAATAGTTTAAAAACAAATAAAAGTGTCACGGTGATTGTGGGAAGCTAGGGAAGAGATTGTTGTGTCCCTTGCTGAGGTATTTATATCATCAATAGCCACAAGTGAGGTGCCAGAGGACTGGAAGTTGGCTAAAGTGGTGTGATTATTTAACAAAGGTGGTAAAGAAATACAGGGAACGATAGACTGGTGGTGGGTAAATTACTCGAAGGGATTCTGAAGGACAGGATTTGTGTGAATTTGGAAAGACAAGGACTGATTAGGGAGAGTCAATATGGTTTTGTGCATGGGAAATTGTGTCTCATTAACTTGCTTGAGGTTTTTGAAGAAGTGTCAAAAGAAGGTAGATGAAGGCAAAGCAGTAGACGTTGTCTATATGGACATCATCAAGGCCTTCAACAAGGTTCTACATGGTAGACTGATTGACAAGGTTAAATTCAGTGGGAGCTGGCCAATTGGATAAAAAATTGGCTTGAAGGTAGAAGACAGAGAGTTGTGGTGGAGGTTTGTTTTGTTGGACTGGAGGCCTGTGACCAGCAATGTGTCACAAGGATCAATGGTGGGTCCACTGCTCTTTGTCATTTATATAGTTTGCAGATGACACCAACATTGAAATAGTGACCAGCTTAGAAGGTTATCTCTGAGTGCAATGGGGCCTTGACCAGATGGACGAATGGGCCGAGATGTGACAGATGGAGTTTAATTTAGATAAATGTGAAGTGTCGCATTTTGGTAAGGCAATTTAGGGCAGGATTTATACAGTTAATGGTAGGACCCTGGAGAGTGTCGCTGAACCAAGGGATCCAAGGGTGCAGGTGCTTGGTTCCTTGAAAGTGGAGTAGCAGGTAGACAGGGTGGTGAAGAAGGTGTCTGGTATGTTTGGCTGTAATTGATCAGTGTATCGAGTATAGGGGTTAGGATGTCATTTTATATCTGTATAGGTATTGGTTTGGCCACATTTGAAATATTACATTCAGTTCTGGTCTCTCTGCAAGAGGAAAGATGTTGTTAAACTTCATAAGGTTCAGAAAAGATTTACAAAGATGTTGCCAGGACTGGAGGGTTTGAGCGACATGAACAGGCTAATTAGGCTGGGGCTTTATTCCCTGAAATGTTGGAGCCTGAAGTATGACCTTCGTAGGAGTTTATAAAATCATGAAGGACATGGATGTGGTGAACAGCCAAGGTCTTTTCCAGGGTAGGTGAGTCCAAAACTAGAGGGCAAAGGTTTCAGGTGAGACAGGAAAGACTTGAAAGGAACTGGAGGTGTAACTTTTTCACTCAGACGCATGGATAGAACGAGCTGCCAGAGGAAGTGTCAGAAGCAAGTAAAATTACAATATTTAGAAGGCATCTGGATGGGTACTTAAATAGGAAGTGTTTAGACGGATATGGGCCAAATGCTGGCAAATGGTTCTAGATTAATTTAGGATATCTGATTGGCATGTATGAGTTGGACCGAAGGGTCTGTTTCCATGCTGTGTAACCCTATGACTCTGAGTTTAAAGGGTTTCTTCAAACAGACTTATCTACAGAGATTCAGAATGCGACTACCATGTTTGAACTCCATTGAGGAGATAGCAGCACAGCTATACATGATGAGATATAAAAGGTACTGCAGATACTGGAGAATCCGAGATAACAAGGTGTGGAGCTGGATGAACACAGCAGGCCAAGCAATATCATAGGAGCAGGAAAGCTTGACGTTTCGGGCC
>JAHRHZ010000058.1:33143008-33211954 GCA_024137785.1 Ginglymostoma cirratum | reverse complement strand
CCTCCCTACCCCCCCACCTACACTCACCTTTACTGGCTCCATTCCCGCCTCTTCGACTTGTCTGCCTCCTCTCCACCTATCCTCTCCTCTATCCATCCTCTATCCACCTCCCCCTCTCTCCCTATTTATTTCAGAACCCTCTTCCCCTCCCCCATTTCTGATGAAGGGTCGAGGCCCGAAACGTCAAGCTTTCCTGCTCCTATGATATTGCTTGGCCTGCTGTGTTCATCCAGCTCCACACCTTGTTAGCAAGCTATACATAATTGTTTATGGTATCTTAATTTTATTAGGTTAAAAGATCTCAAATGCACCACTTGCTAATTCAGCCCCTTAAAACCACTTTGTAAAATCTGTGACATGGTTTTCTGTAGAAGAATTTTCCTTAACCATTTCATTATTATATGCTACAACTGTAATATTTCCTTT
The DNA here is from genome assembly GCA_024137785.1 of Ginglymostoma cirratum. NCBI lineage: Eukaryota > Metazoa > Chordata > Chondrichthyes > Orectolobiformes > Ginglymostomatidae > Ginglymostoma > Ginglymostoma cirratum. The sequence goes on along the minus strand of JAHRHZ010000058.1, from coordinate 33,211,528 downwards.
TTCTTAGCCAGTGTGGTTTTTCTCACTATTCCCTTTCCCAATCATCGCATATGTTCTGGGGCCACAAAGAGTCATAACAACCCTCAGTTTATAGGAACCGATACAGACACCAACAAAGGAAAATGATGAGCAGTCAGCCCTAAACCCATCAACACATCTGGATATAACGTGGCACAGCTGCCTCCTGTCTTCAAGTTGCAAAAACACAGCAAATGGAGGAATTAATCTCAGGAACATTCTGTGTGAAATAACCAATAGAGGGGGAACAAACAAATAGCTACACGTTTGTCTGGCACTTGATCACAAAATCTTGAATGACAACATGTAGAGGGGAGCAGCCAATCTGTAGGTAGCTGTGGAGGCTAGTAGGCTAATATAGTAAACATGTATGATGTTTAGCAGTTTGGCATAGCAGGACATAGAGCACTATAATAGTTTATGAAGAAGACATGCAAGATAGATATTTAGAATATATCCAAAATACAGATGTGATTGTTTATGTTCATAATCAGCAATCATTAATGAGCCTAACTAACATCCATCAGCGGCATCTGCAGATCTCAAGTCAACTCCTCCTACCGTCTCATTGAATCGGTGGAAGTTTTAGCTGTCACTGGGAGACGAACATAGGGTCACTCCAACCATTAGATGGCTTTGACTGCCATGTTTTCCACCATAATGGGTTGTATTGAATCCAGCCCACTAACATTGTCTCTTTCCACAGATGTTGCTGGGCCTGCTAAGTATTTCCAGCATTTTCAGTTTACATTTCAGATTTTCAGCATCTGTATTAGTTTTACTTTTCCAATATTTCCTTCTGTGGCTTGGTATCAAATTCTACTTGTTTCTTTAGTTATATTTGTTCTTGCAATGTAAGGGGTTACTGATCCGGTCAGAATTTATTGCCCCAGTATTGCCCTTGAGAAGGTGCTTACAAGCTGCTTTGAATCGTTGCAGTCCGCATAATGATGGGACACCCACTGTACTGTTTTAAAGAGGATGTTCTAGGATTATGAGCTATTGGCAAAGTATAGGTGGTGATATATTTATAAATTGGAATGTTGTGTCACTTAGAGGAAACCTGTAGATGGTTGTGTCCCTGTGTGCTGACTGCCCTTGCTCTTTGAGTTGGTACCATTGAAGAAGCTTTGGTAACTTGCTGCAATGTAACTTATAGATGTTGCACACTGTAATCATGATGCCACAGTGGAAGGAGTAATTGTTTAAGACACAGGACGGGTACCAAACAAAGAGGTTACTCTGTCATGTTTGCCGTCAAGCTTCCTCAGTGCTGTTGGAGTTGTACTATCCAAGGAGATAGGCAACGTTCAGTATTGTGGGAAATAACTCACCACATAATTCCCAGCCTCCAAATGTGGGCATTCTATTTTATGTAATTTGTCCAGTTAGTTTCTGGTCAATGCTAACTCCCAGCATGTGATGGTGAGGGCTTCAGGTAGTCTCACCCTTCCTGCAGCAGCTTTGCTTGGAGGTGGGAAGGCTTTAGGTCATTGACCTGATAAACAATGTTCCAAAATTTTAATTGGCTTCCCCCCATCACCTCTGCAAAACTACGTTTCCAGAACTGCTAAGATTCTATTCAATATTTCTGGTTGATGGCAGTTGGTTGTGTTGCAGTGGCTATGAAATATCACAAGGGGCAAAGGACAGTACCTTGCATCCAATAATATTTTACAGTTGAAAAGCCAGAGCAGTTGAAATGAATCTGTAATATGGTCTCTACAATATTAACAATTACAATCAAATATGTCCATGCTTGGTGTATTAAGTGGCTGTCTTGGAGGTAATTATTAGGATATTGTCAAGTATTTACTCATGTATGATCAAATTGGGATGGCAACATACAATAAACCATCTCGAGTGGTGATCCTTTATCTTGTGCTGCATTCAGTATGTTGCTGAAGAAGCAGATTTACAGTGCCTAGTTCTCAATTCTCTGGCAGACAACCAGGCACCCTTGTCTGCCTCCTCTCCACCTATCCTCTCCTCTATCCATCCTCTATCCACCTCCCCCTCTCTCCCTATTTATTTCAGAACCCTCTTCCCCTCTCCCATTTCTGATGAAGGGTTTAGGCCCGAAACGTCAAGTTTTCCTGCTCCTATGATGCTGCTTGACCTGCTGTGTTCATCCAGCCCCATGCTTGTTATCTCGGATTCTCCAGCATCTGCAGTACCTTTTATCTCTAACCCTAAGGGAAATCTAATTCAAGTAGGTCTAATTAGGCTGTTTATATTGAATCAGTCACACAATAGATGTAGCTGTAACTGACATGAATTTATGGATACAAATGAATAATTCCTGCTTTAAACTCGACCTCTGATTCGTCGAGAGTTTTCTACAGGGATGCCAGGCCCACAAAAATGAGTTAGAACCAATTTCTATCCCAGGAGTTTAACAGTTGTCATTCAATTTACTTTACTGCTAGATCACCAAATTAGAATAACCCATACATGAGGCTGCTGCTATAAAACAGGTGCCGGGAGTTAGACCAAATTATATCATTGGTTTCTCCTTTCCTCTTGGGCCAGCAAAATTAGAGATTAGCAAATGTGTCCCTGGCATCCAAATTTGAATGTTTTTCCCAAGTTTTGAGATTTATGAGAATGTCCTTAATTTAAAATCAAATGAAAGGGGTTACATGACTTGTTCAAAAATCTGCCTATAAGCGTGCCTGGGCAATTCGACTGTTGGAAATTAAAAGAGCAGGAATTGTTTTACTGTGGAAAAAGCTGTGAGGTGTTTTCATTTTACAACAATGGCAGCAGCTAATGTGCTAATAGTGGGTAGACAGTGAGGTTCCAAAAAAATACTGGGAATGTCAGATAATAAACTATCCATTTACTATGAAGAGAAAAGGAATTTGAGTTCTCAAGGATAGCTAATCAGCATTTCTACCTGGATACATGGTCAATGTGATTACTATTTTGCTGTACTTAGGCATTGAAAATGGGAGGATCCAAGATATACCTGAAAACTTACAATGTTAGTTTGCAAGTTTCCGGGACAAGAAGGCAGGTGAAGATAGCATGAAGTTGTGTTTAACCGTACAGGTGCGAGCTTGCACTCAAAATGAAAGATCAAATTCATGAGGCGTTAAAATGAGAATGGAACATTTGCTGAACTTGTGCCAGGGGAAAGAATTTCCAGTGAGCAAAACCTTCCAATGAAAGTCAATTCAGTTTCTCGGTTAGGAATGGAAAAGAACAGAGCAAATGCTTAGAGGTAAAAATTGCCTTGGACAAATTGCAGGAGAATTGAATCTCTCCTAAAAAGATGGCAGTAAGTACATTTGTCACATGTTTTTGGTTCTGCTAAACGGAAAAGTGGCGTGTTCCTTCTTGTACTTTAGAAGTTATCTATGAAAATAATGTTTAGTCAAAGGTGCTTTTAGACTTTTCTTATCCAGTAGGCATTTAAAATATGAAGCTTAGTGACTGGAATGACATTAGACTGTAAAATCAGCTACTAAATTGAAATGAGGGTTGACATCAAGGTAATCAACCAGTGTTGTGGCAGCCCACATACCATTGGAAAAACTGAAAGAAAAAGATATCTTAAAATGTGAAATTGCGTCATCTACTCCACTGCTAACTGGAAGCCTGAATTTAACTTATTTTAAAGTTATTAGCCTCTATAGAGGAAGTAATAAATTATTTAAGAAAAAAGGCCAGCTAATTGTCTCAGTGCTGAAAATAAAAAGATTAAAAATAAAAATATGACTTTAGTTACCAGTTTCAGGACATAAATGAACCAAAATATTTTTTTCACAAAGCAAATTGGATCTGAATTTTTAAAGCCATTTTGCTTCGACCAAATGTTTCCTCCAACCTTCCTCATTCGTTGAGAATCTTTTTGCAATCTTCTGATTGTCCCCACGTACCTTATTTACTGATCTCGGAATGAAGGAAAGTGGTATAACAGCTAATGGCTTTTCTGAGTTTTCACTGCTAGCATATTTTGGACAAATGAGGCTGAAATATGAGAGTGGTGAAATTTGTCTTGGGTTTGAGTGAATCGGCAGGTTGTTTTCGATGCTGTCTGATTGCTGTTCCCGTTTATTATTGCCTATCTTGCACTACTGCACGAAAAGAATTTCACTCACGCAGCTACAAGAATCATGAGCCTTGAGTCTGTTTACAGAGTACAGAGCCATAGAGGTACCACAAATCTCAGCAACATCCAAAAAAGTGCATTCAGGATTGGTTATAACATTCACCTTGGATTGTGCTTTTGCACATCGCAAAACTAAGTTCAAATTGTTGATTTTCATCTGATTTTTTTCTGTCATTGTGAACCAACAGTAGTGGGGGGATATTTTTTGAAAATAAGAATTTAAGATGAATTCTCAACTGAGGTTTATTTATCAATTAAGCCTCAATTTTAGTTGGGAGATAAAGAACATAAGCAAATTATATGCTTCTCCTGGTTTTTAAATATGGATGCAATTTAGTTGCAACATGCTTTATCATCAATAATTTCTCAAACCACCTGCAAACTATGAAGAGTTTCAAGCCCTAAAGATATGATACAGTAATATGAGGTCATTTTTCAATTTTAGGACACATGAGCTTGGTTATTAAACAGCCAGAATCCCTTGAGCTGCTGGAAAACCAAAAGTTAAATTACAATGGTAAAGTTAATGAAAACAGTAATCAAGTTTCTTGATTGAATAACCATAAAACAAAGCAAGATTAAAGAATGCAGATACTCTGGAGTAAATAATGGGAGTTTTTTTTTGTCTCGATCCTGTCTTATTTTGTGCAAAGTATGATTTTTAAAATAGTTTCTAATTATATTATTTATTATTGTTTCTTCGCCTGAGGCTAACGTGATGAAATTTAAGTGTCAGTAAGCAGTTGGTTAGCAATCCCACATAAAACGTGCTGAATTAAATTATGCACGTTTCGATTGTTGAAATAACAGAATTTTTCGACAACAGTGCAATTTGTTCAAAGGTACAGCCAAGCACTTTGAAGCAGTTATTACTTAGAATTTCTCAATCTTTGGGTATTGACTGAATGGGAGACATTGCAATTGTGAGGGAGCTATGTGGTGAAAAGGACCACCATAGGTCATTCCAATAATGTTTAAAAAGTACTACTGAATGGCCATTTGCAAGATCATGAATACCCCAGAATTCTGGCAACATCTCATGGAGAGAAAAACAGAGTTAACATGGGGCAGCACGGTGGCTCAATGGTTAGCACTGCTGCCTCTCAGCACAAGGGACCTGGGTTCAATTCCAGCCTCAGACAACTGTCTGTGTGGAGTTTGCATGTTCTCCCTGGATCTGTGTGGCTTTCCTCCTGCCTGTTCAAAGATGTGCAGCTTAGGTGGATTGGCCATGCTAAAATGTCCATAGTGTCCAGGGATGTGTAAATCAGGTGGATTAGCCATGGGAAATGCAGGGTTACAGGGGTGGGGTGGGTGGGATGCTCTTCAGAGAGTCAGTTTGGATTTGTTGGGCCTGTGGGCATTCTATGATTTCAAATCCAGTAGGATCCTTCCTCAAATAGGGGCTGGAAGATGGTTTCTTTTCTAATTCTTTTTGATGGAGGTAGAGGAGGGGCGAAGAGAACAGATGGTGAGTAGGCCTAGTGCAAAAGACAAAAGGATTGTTAATGGTGGTGAAGAGAAAAAAGATGTGAAATGAGTAAAAACTGAGGACTGGAAGCTAGAGAAAGGATCCCTTCTACTGAGAGCAAAGTAAACAAGACACAAGGCTGTAAGGGAGAGTGGGAAGAAAATGTTAAAAAAAAATGGAGAACTGCCACCATGCAGTCAGGGTCTAAAGCTGTGGAATTTAATATTGAGTCCCTGAGGCTGTGAAGTGCTTAAGTGAAATTTGAGTGTGGGGGTGGTGTAGTGGTAATGTCACTAGTAATCCAGAATCCAGGCTACTGTTCTGAAATTCATAGGTTCAAATCCCACCATGCTAATGGTTTAATTTGAACTCAATCAAAAACAAATTTGGAATTAAAGAGGTAACACAGTGTGGAGCTGGAGGAACACAGCAGGCCAGGCAGCATCAGAGGAGCAGGAAAGTAGACATTTCCGATTGGGACCCTCCTTCAGAAATGAGGAGGTGAAAGGGAGCTCAGAAATAGAGAGAAGAGGGATGGGGCTGGAGAAGGTGGTTGAGTGCAGGTAGGGAGCGGTGGCGTTGGTCAGGGGGTGGATAGGTGGGAGAGAAGATGGACAGGTTGTGGTACCTGTTTTTTATCTCCTCTGGAGCCATCTTGTTCTCATACTAACATTTCTGTCCTGCGTTTGTTGCATTGTCCCAAGAAAGCACAAGACAAGCTTGAGGAACAGCACTTTTTTGTTCATGATGGTCAACTGATGGTTAGGCCAGCATTTATTGACCATTGCTAAATACCCAGAGGATAGTTAAGAATCAACCACATTCCGGGGGTCCGAGGTCACTTGCAGGCCAGACCAGGTAAGAATGGCAGACTTTCTTCCCAATAAGGCATTAGTAAATCCGAGCTCCTATGATGCTGCTTGACCTGCTGTGTTCATCCAGCCCCATGCTTGTTATCATGGACAGGTTGTGTTAGGTCAAGGAGGGAAAGTCGGACATGGGATGAGGCCAGGGGTGGGGAGATTTTAAAGCTGGTGAATTCCATATTTGGGCCATCGGGCTATAGGCTCCAGCATCTGCAGTTCTTGCTATCTTTTTGGAGTTAAGGAGCTAACTAATTGCAACCATGTAACCACTGTCAATTGTTGTATCGGATTTACTAATGCCATATTGGGAAGAAAGTCTGCCATTCTTACCTGGTCTGGCCTGCAAGTGACCTCGGACCCCCGGAATGTGGTTGATTCTTAACTATCCTCTGGGTATTTAGCAATGGTCAATAAATGCTGGCCTAACCAACAGTTGACCATCATGAACAAAAAAGTGTTGTTCCTCAAGCATGTCTTGTGCTTTCTTGGGACAATGCAACAAGCCCAGGACAGAAATGTTAGTATGAGAACAAGATGGTTTATTGAAATGGCAAGCAGCTGAAGTGTCAGAGTTGAGTTATTGTGCAAAATGATCACCCAGTCTGCATTTGACCTCGACAATATGGAGGAGACTGTACGCAGTCGAGAAATGAATGTATTGGACTGGATTGAAAGAAGTTTACGAGTAAAATGTTTGAGGCCTTGGACAGTGAGGAGGGAGGAGGTGAATGGGGAATTACTACATTATTCTGTGATTTTGCAAAAAGGCACACAATAGAGGAGGAAAGAAGTGTTAAGAGTGGAGGAATGGACCAGGATATCACAGATGAAATGGTGCCTGTGGAACGCTGAAAGTGGAGGGGAGGGGAAGAATGATTGCTTTCTTTGTTGAGAGCATACTTAAAAAAATTGGAATTTTTTTTTAAATTCTGAAGAATCACCATACTGGACTCAATCTTAACTCTGTTTCTCTCTCCACAGATGCTATCCAGGTCTGTGGGATTTCTCCAGAATTTTGTTCGTTTCAGATGTCCAGCATCTGCAGTATTTTGCTTTTATTTATCTACCAGTTCTCCCTGTCCAAATAAGTCCTCCTGTTCGCTGATAATCCTGCTGTGATTTCCTTGATTAAGTATTGGGAGGTGTGAAGTCATTGTTTCTGTTCCTTGTTCCAAACTCCATCCTCTAACTAATGAACTCATTCTTTGCCAGAATAAAAACAAACAAACTGCGGATGCTGGACATCTGAAACAAAACAGAATGCTGCAAAAATGCAGAAGATCTGGCAGTAACAGTAGAGAGAAAGCAAAGTTACCATTTCAAGCCCAGTGACGTTTCATCAGAACTCAAAGGTCACTTCTAATGAAGGGTAACTGGACCTGAAATGTTAACCGTTTTCTCTCTACAGATGCTGTCAGGCTCCTGCTGCATTTTTGCAGCACTCTGTTTTGTCTGAAATCAACACAGTCAAGTTGCAGACTTTGGGTCACATATGCGCTACCTCTAAAGCCGTCTATTTCCACCTCAGTAACATTGCTTCAATTTGCCCCTCTCTCAGCTCATCTGCTGCTGAAACTCTCATCCAAGCCTTTGTTACCTCTAGACTTGATAATTCCAATGTACTTTTAGCAGAACTCCCATATTCTATCCTCCGTAGACTTGAGGTCATCCAAAACATCGTTACTAATGTCTTAATTTGCATCTTGTCCCAAACTCATCATCCCTATGCTCACCAACCTGCATTGGCTTTCAGTCAAGTAATGTCTTCATTTAAAGTTGTCATCAATTTCTTCAAATCCTTCCATGGCCCTGCTACGCTTAGTCTTTAAGTTCGTTCAACTTTCCAATACTCTGAGATATCTATCTTCTTTAATTCTGACCTATTGTACACTTTCAATCATAATTGCTTCATTATTAACGGCTGACCCTTCAGTTGCCTAGGCCCTGTGGTCTGGAGTGCAATCCCTACATCTCTCCACTCCACTACCTCACTCTCCTCTTTCAAGGCACTACTTAAAACCTATCTCTTTAACAAAGTTTTTGGCCATCAGAACTAATATCTGTTTATATTTCTGTGTCACATTCATTTCATAATGTTTCGGTGAAGTGCCTTGTCCCCATACTTTGAGCTCAGGCCCAGGGAAGAAGGAAAGCTCAAATTTCAGACGTCGACCTTAATGTACTGGCTCATGAGGCACATAACGGCTTTCCATGATACCCAAATCACAGAGGAGATCCTTTATACATGAAAACATATGTAATAAGTGTCCTGCATATTTTGTTAGGCCTGGAAGAATCATTAGAAGAATGCATTTTTATGTCTGTGCACATTAAGTATGTATTTGTGTCTGTGTGTTCATATAATTGAGATGAACAAGTGATTAAATATACATTGCCTGTAGGGATGAGTGTTTTACAAACTATGAAAACATCCTAAAAATTAGGTTGTTTTCAATTCTAATCATCTTTGATCAGGACAGAAAGAGCACTGTTGAAAAACACCAGACACCAGTGTGGCTGAACCTTAAACACAGGATAGTGAATGCTTAGCCTGTGGCAGTACTAAAGAAAGGCCAAACAATATCATATGGGTCTCACTGTTGCCTGGAACTCAACCAGTTTGTTAGTATTTGAAATTTTTTTATTTGTTACATAGTATTCAAAGCAGGATTTTTTTCTTTATTCATGAGAGTTGGGTGTTGCTAACTATGCTAATTTTTTTTGCCCATTCCTAATTGTGCAGAGGGCAGTTAAGAGTTAACCACATTGCTATGGGCCTGGAGTCACATGGAACCAGTCCAGGTAAGGATGGCAGATTTCCATCCCTGAGGAAATGAGTGAACCAAGTCGGTTTTTACCACAATTGACGATGGTTACATTTAAGCCATTAGACTTGTTTCTTATTTTGAATTTCTTCTGCTTCAAGTTTAAATTTCACCAGCTGCCATGGAATGGGAATCAATCCTGTGTCCTGGAGTTCTGGATAATTAATCCAGTGTTATTTCCACTGCGCAACTTCTTCCCTGTTTCACTTAATTTCACTTTTAATACTAGCATTTTCCAACCTAGAAATGAAAGAAGACTAAAAAGTCCATGGAAGCAATTGAAAGACAAGTTGTATAAGCAATGGGACAAGCCCTATAAGTTGAGATTGCTGGGTGAGAGCTCCAATCTAAAGGCAATAAAGTAGCAGGGCTCGGAGGCATTGGCAGTAAGGCCTAGATTTTCACCACACGTGCATATTTTATGGTGACAGTTTGATATTTAAATCAGTAACTGCCTTCATTTGATTGGATTTTGCCTGGGAATGTGAAATTTGAAGTATGCAGAGTTGACCTGGTAAGAGACCTGAACTGCTTTTGCAGAACTAGCGAAGCCTTTTGGAGATGTAAGGTAGTTATTGGGTATGGCCTTGAGGCTCATGTGAGGGCGGTTGTATAACCTTTACATGTGGTAAGGGACTCTTTGGAATTGTTATAGTTAGGCACGAATGTGTGCAAAAAGTGTATAAATGTGTTAGCTGTCATGGATCTGGCAAAATCATGTGTCAAAATAACAAAAGGATCCGCAAAGATTGCGCAAGAACCTGACTAAAATGTCAAGAGGAAGTGTCAACAAGGTCTTTCAATCTGTCAAGATATCTTAAAATCCTGCCTTTTAAATCTTTGAAAATAAGGCTTGGAGTGTTTTAAGAAAACACGTTGCTTGCTGTTTCGCACTTCCTGTTGACATAAGCCTAAGGGTTTATTCATTTCACAACTCTTCATTACTGTAGTAGGGTATGTGCCATTTCAGTTTGATTGATAGCTACAAGTGGTTGTAAACTCTTTGAAGTGGGTCAATGAACTCCAAGGCTTGTTGTTACAAAGAATTATGCATTTGGAGGAAAGATTTGTTGTTATAAGGCTTAATAAAGTTGAAGGAATGCAATTAAAATTTTTTTAATGGTTGGTAGGATTTCTTCATAGTGAAGTCTGCAATATATACAACTTGATTTCATCCCATCTCAGCATGGACAGTGTGTGGCCTGAGGGAGTGTGATATTCGAGGGTTAGAGGGGTGTTTTATGATTTATAATTCCTTTTGACATTTTGGACATAGTGCCAGACCCTGACACAGACTCTCAATCCTGCCCAATTCCGCAATCCAGAATCCTGCCCACTGCTTCTGGATCACCTGTCCAACTTCTGATGTAGTCTGCCACCACAGCTAATCCTCACCCATCATCCCAGACTGAAAATCTAATGTTTGGACAAAAACTTTAAAAGTCCAGTTCATGGAGCAGTGAATTTCTGACTCTGAATACGAGAGTGAAAATCCAGGCATAAGAGAAGGTTTGAGGATCTTTCTTCCAATTTTTTTTCAATTCTTTCTGGCCTTGTTTGATTGAAATACAGCCTTTTCTTCCTGTGTCAGTTTGGTTTACTCTGGAAAGTTTCTCAGTGATTATTAAAGATAACATTGTTTTCAAGCATTTCAGAAAGTCTCTTTAGCTCCACAGTATTCTTTTGGTTTCTCTTTTCTTAAATACTATTCTGTAGATAGTGGCTAATGGCATAATGTCTTACCAAAGAACATCATTTTTCGGCTGAACAGCAGTTTGTGAGCATGGCTTGTAAGGCTTCTGTACCACTCCTCCCTCTGATATTTCCTCCTTTTGTGAATTCCTACAACTGTATCTCTACCTGTCCTCTTCTTTATTCTTTCTAACCCAATCTTAAAATACATTACTGATAGATGTATATAATCATCACTCTGAAGGAATTGTCGTTACAATACAAGTACCAATCTCCTTTACAGAACAAAGCATTTTCTATCATTACAATCTCACTATGATTTAGAAACAGAGTCTTTGCCCAGGTTGTTCTCTCCGGTTCACTAACTGCCCTTGTTTCTGGTATGTTGCATTCTTTTGCAATGTTGACAGAGACTGGTATCTGTTTGCTAGAGTAATCTCTTAAGTAGTTCCACAGTTTTATCAATCTAACCTTAATTCATTCCACGTTCCTCAGCTTTATTCAGTAACTGTCTCTTGTGACAGCCTAATTTCAAGTTGTACTGCCTCGTCACCTGTTTCAAAGACCAAAGGTTCGCTCATTTACCTGAGATGACTCATTGACTCTAATTCTTTCCACTTGCCGTAATAATCCTCTTTTTTGTTTCTGTCTGTACTTTGTAACAATCTCCGTGGATGTTGGCAACTGTTGAAAGATTAAATTCTCTGTGCCTTAAAGCAACTGCACGAAAAAAATTGAGGTTTTCAGACTTTTACTATAACAAACAAACAAAAATCAACAGTCTAAAGATAACAAGGTGTGGGGCTGGATGAACACAGCAGGCCAAGCAGCATCATAGCAGCAGGAAAGCTTGACGTTTCGGGCCTAGACCCTTCATCAGAAAAAATTATCTCGGATTCTCCAGCATCTGCAGTACCTTTTATCTCTCTCAACAGTTTAAACATTACTTAGTAGGTAACTGATGCTTTACATAACAGAAGTTACATCCTTTCCGAGCATTTTAACACAAATAACCCATGCTGCATTTATGTTTTACAACATACTCTCTGCTGAAGTGCAGTTTTTGCAGGAAATAGCCCAAAGTTACTCCCAGGTTCCAATGGGTCCACCTTTCTCCATTCTATCCATTCGACTGAGTCATAAGGCTGAGTTTTGATCTACATCAGTACAGGCGCAGGGCTGGGCAGACTGGAATTGGGTCCTGCACATTTATTTTTATAGGTCCACAGAGGGACCCTGGCTCTGCAAAAATCCAGCCATTACGTCCAGTGACTGAGTCAAAGATATTGGCCTTCAGTCTTCTGAGAATTCCTGAATCCTCTTCTGCTCCGAGAGCATCACCAGGCACCATCAGGCTGCCTCTTCCAATAATCTCTAAACACTGTAGCTTTATTCCCTTCTGTCAGTGAGCAAGCATTAATTAACATTTAGCCTGATCATTACATGCTAACATACAAACATATAAATAAGGAGCAGGAATATGCCATTCAGCACCTCAAGCCTGCTCTGTCATTCAAGTGGAGATGATTGTTAGCATCAAATTCATATTTATGTCTAGCCCTGATAACCTAAGCTTGACAAAAACCTGTTAACCACCTCCTTAAAAATGTACAGGACCTTGATGTTGTTGACTTGCTCGCCGAGCTGGCTTGTTTTCGTTTAGACATTTCGTCACCATGCTAGGTAACATCATCACTAGAGTCTCCCATGAAATGATGTTATTCTACTCCACTTGGAATTTATACTGTCCGGTCTGTTACAGTAAGTACTGTCATTTCCGGTTTTGATCTGTATGGGTTTATATATGGGTACAATTCTATACGTTTGTTGATTGAAGTATGGGTGGAGAACCATGCCTCTAGGAAATCCTGTGCATGTCTATGTTTCACTCGGGCTACTATGGTTACCTTGTCCCAGTTAAACTGATGACTTTCATTGTCTGAGTGTACCAATATAAAGGAAAGTTCATTGTGTCGTTTTGCTGCTATCTGATGTTCGGGTATTCTGATGGCTAGTTTCCTTCCTGTCTGTCCAATGTAATGTTTGTGGCAGTCGTTGCATGGTATTTTGTACACTACGTTGGTTCTGCATGTTGTGGGAATGGGTTGTCTAATCTTTGTGTCTGTTTGTGATTGACTGTGGGCTTGTGGGCCACCATGATTCTTGGTAGTCTTAGGAGTCTAGTCAGTTCTGATATGTTCTTGCTGTAGGGGAGTGTGGCCAGTGTGTTAGGGTGTATTGTGTCCTCTTGTTGTTGGCTATTTAGTAGGCATCTACAGATGAAGTTGCGGGGATATCGGTTTATAGTGAAGGTTTTGTATAGGTGCTCTTCCTCTTTTCTGCATAGTTCTGGCATGTTGCAGTGAGTGGTGGCCTGTTTAAATAGAGTCCTAACACAGCTTTGTTTGTGGGCATTGGGGAGGTTGCTGTGAAAGTTGAGGATTTGGTCCGTGTGGATTGCTTTCCAAACATTGTATACCAAGGTCTGGAACATCCTGTTGGTTGTACATTCAACTCTGACATCCAGAAACAGAAGCTGATTGTTGCTTTCTTCTTCTCTGGTGAATACCTAGGATGGTGATGAAACATCTGAACCAACACCATAACAGAGCGGACAATGTAAATTCCAAGCGGAGTGAAGCATAATTGCTTCAATTGGAGGCCTCACTGATGATGTTACGTAGCATGGTGATGAAATGTCTTAACAAGAACAAGCCAGCTCAGTGAGCAAGTTAACACCTCACCCACAACCCTCGCTACAGGTCTTTGCAAAAACCTTAAATACAAGGACCTTGCTACGAATACCTTTCCGGGAAGAGAGTTTCAAAGATTTACAACTGTCTGAAAGAAAATAAATCTCTTCTAAATGGATGACTACTAATTGTTAGACAGTGGCCCCTAGTTCTATATTCTCCCATCAGAAGAAATATCCTCTCCTTATCTACACTGTGAAGAAGCCTCAAAATCGTATGGTGGCAGAGAACATTGTTCTCCTGTGAAATAACTGCACAGAGGCTATTCTCCCATCATCAAATCACCCTTTATTTACTTGTGCACAGTACACTGGCTGTGACCAGCCAGCTCAGAGTCAGTCTGCTGAACAGAGGAGATTCTAAATCCCCTGTTTATATTTTGTTTTTGTTTTAAATACCCTACACTACAGCAGTACAGCAGCAGTGCCTGTCTTTCCCAACACCCATGTTGTGTGTAGGTGCAAGACACAACGAGAAACATCAGTTTCATTAACATTCTAACACCAGGAAAAACACCCATGGGCCAAGGAACCTGTGACAAGCAGAACTCCAGTAAGGGCAGTAAATGAAGGGGGAAACAAGTGAATGAAAGGTAAGAACTAAATCAAAACAGAATCGAAAAGGGAAATAAAACACTCTACCCCCACGGTATCCACCTCTCCCTAAAGGCAGCAAGAATTTTGGTGGACACGGTGTGCTCCTTCTCCATGGACACCCTTTCCTCCTGGTTACTTTATTTCTTTTAAAAGTACCCCTACACCTGCTGCCATACAGAGGTAGTGCTTAGTTTTTACCCACTGCACTTGTGTGTGCGTGTGTGTGTGTAGGTGTAGGAGTCAGTAAAAACACCACGTGTAAAACAACTTTATTCAACCTTTCCACCACCAGGAAAGACACCCATATGGCCAATGGACCAATAAAAAACATTGCTCCTACCGAGCTTTGCTTATGTGAAAGAAAACGTGAAGGGGAAGGTAGGGATCAAATCAATATAGAATTGGAAGGGCAAGATAAAGGGCTCACCCTTGTGGTGCCCACCTCTCCCTAAAGGCAGCGCGAGTGTTGGTGGATAATACGTGCTCCCTCTGCACTCAGGCTTGAACAATCCCCGTTCATATTTTTTTTTGGTCAGTCACTTGAACTAAGGCGATTCTCATCTCCTAGTTAATTTTTTGTAGGTGTGAGAAACAGTAAAAACACCAGAAGTGGAAATAGCTTTATTGATAAAATCTCCCGTTTACACTGGTTGGCCAGGGGGTCCTGACTGACCTGGGTTAACAATCCCAAGCAAGGACCTTTTGTAGTCCACAAGGTCCACATCATTCCCCCACCCCCACTGATGCCACTAAGTCTGGGGATGGAGGTTTGGTCTTGCAGTTTTTTCTGTGATGTTTTTACCCCATATCCTGTTCCTCTGATTTGGACTTTGACACGAGCACTGTGTACTCGACAGTAGCCTGTCTCTTCTGTCTGGAGCATCTTGGGACGGTTTCTGCCTCTTCTTCTGGCAGAAAAGGTATTGAGATTGCATCCATCTTGGATTCTGAAGTCTCCTTGACACTAAAACAGAGGCTGGGAGGACTCTCAGTTTCTGAGAGAGCAGCCAGATGACCTGAGGAACTAGGTATATTTTGTTCCTGTACTGTTTGCAAAGTAACGGCTTTCATGTGATCCACATTTGTTCAAGACTGCCTCACCTGCCCGAACTTTGTACCCATACAGGGCCATTTCCATGTGTCCAGCACCAAACTTTGTCCCCGAATTAAATTGTCTCTTTCTCTTGCTTCAGAGGAGGCATGTGGCCGGCAATGACAGTCCTGCTGCTGTTTCACGCCAACCCCCCATCCCAGGTCTGGAAATATCAGGTTTAACCTGGTGCTGAGTCTTCTCCCCATCAGCAACTCTGCTGGAGCTATCCCTGTTGTTGTGTGAGGGGTGGTCCTATCATCGAACAGGAACCGAGACAGTTTAGTATTGAGTGACACCGTAGGCTGCTTCTTTAAGGCTGCCTTCAATGTTTAGGCCACTCTTTCCACTTGACCATTGGATGAAGGATGGTATGGAGCTGTCCTTAAGTACTGAATACCATTTGACTTAAGGAAATATTCAAATTCCTTGTTGGTAAATGACATCCCATTGTCCATGACCAATACTTCCAGGAGACCGTGTATTGCAAATGATGCTCACAGCCTCACAATTGTCATTCCCCAAGTTTACCGATCAGACTTTATGCATGTCCAACCACTTTGAATAGGTGTACGCCAGGACTAGCAACATTGAGCCCACGAGGGGATCAGCATAGTTGACATGTGAATGAGTCCAGGATTGACCAATCCATTCCCATGAATGTTGGGGGGTGGGGGTGTGCTGGTGGCCATGTTTGTACTTGTTGGCACCCTGGGTACTGCCCCACCCACACAGGTATGTCAGCATCCAACCCTGACTACCAGACATAACTTCTTGCCAGCATCGTCATCTTGGAAACCCCTGGATGACCCTGGTGGAGTTCAGCCAGTATCTGGCAGTGACCTTTACTCCAGGACAATCACTCTTGCTCCCAAAGTAATATGCCGTCCTCTACAGTGAGCTGGGTCTCGCTGGATTCCGAAAGGTTTCAGTTCTCTGAACTGAGGTGATTCTGAATTACCTGTTTTATATTGGTCAGTCAGGGCTTCCTGATTGAGGATGTTAACCCACGTCAAACAACAATCCCCAAGGTCCACCTGGTTGACCTGCTGCTAGCAATGGCTGCTGATTCTTCCTTTGTCTTTCTCTGTCTGACCCCAAAGTGCTTTTAATCAGACGGTCTGACAGTCTGTAAGTTCACCCATGGTGAAGCCAGATACTCTGTTCTTTGTTTTTCGTGTGTTAAACTTTGTACCTGCATGTCAATGATAAATGATCTAGGATTCTGCATTTCTGCAGCAACCAGGCCAGCTTGATTTATTACCAGGAAGAAGTAGCAGGACATTGCAAGTCACTCACTATTAGATCATTTTGCCTTGATTTTAAAGAGACAGTTCAAAACATAATCATTTTATAAAACCATAGATTTGCAACAACTTGTAGGTGTTTGTAATTAACTCTGAGGCCAATATTCTCTCCTTAAATTTGTTGATTTAATAGAAAAAAGTTTGGATCTCTACTTTCCCCTCTATCGTATCAGGCTTTCTTACTGCTGAACATTTGACAACAGGCACAGATCAAATCCCCAATAAGAAAAACAGAAAGTGCTGGAGAAACTCTGTAAATCTGGCAGCATATGTACAGAGAGAGACAAAATTAATTTTTCAACTCTGATATGACTCTTCGTCCGAATTCAGTAGCAGTTTCTGCTGTATTTTGTTTGTATTTCCTCCATCTTCATCTTAGTTATCTTCCTCTTGTCTGTTTCTCTTTCTTGCTAATTTTCTTCCATTTATCTATGTGGTTTAACTTTAACCGCAATAACTCAATTTTAACTTTCCTTCAGTCTGCTGCCGTCTTTTAATTTTGACTCCTTTCTGCTGGCTACTTTTATCTTTTTACATTTATTGAGTATTATTCAATGTGTCTTATTTCATGTGTCCAACTCTTTTTGTTTCCAAATTCATTCAGGGGTGCCTGCCTTACTGATTCGCCCAGCAGTGTGGCAATTGTCTCTTTGGGTAGGTCGATGTTTATGGATGTAACTAGTCCTGTTACATCAAAGGATGTCATTATTACCTCCGCTACAGACCACAACAAGCCGAGACAACATGGCCAGACATACTAGTCACTCTACTGTACAGAGATATTTCAGAGATGACCACAGACCCCTAGGCTTCAGGGTAACCCACAAAACTAACAAAAACCCTGCGATGAACATAAAGGATCCCATACCCACAACCAATAAAACTAACGTAATATACAAGATACCATGCAGGGACTGAGAGAAACATTTCATAGGCCAAAGTGGAAGAAAGCTGACAATAAGGATACTTGAATACCAACTAGCCACTAAATGACACGACCAGTTCTCACTGGTCTTAGTACACACGGACAAAGAAGTACACAAATTTGACTGGGACAGCACATGTATAATAGCACAAGCTAAACAGAGACATGCCAGGGAATTCCTGGAGGTCTGGCATTCCAGCCGGAACTCCATCAACAAACACATGAACTGAATCCGATATACAAACCACTGTACAACAGAACCAGAAGTGATGCCAACCACCCCAGCATACTGAGGCATATAAATAACAAGTGGAACAGAACACCGACACTTTATCGGAGGCGCACTGACGATGTTACTGAGCAGGGTGATGAAACGTCTGCAATCAAACACACTGGCTCGGAGAGCAAGTCTACAACTTCATCCACGCCCTGAGCTACAAATTGTTTCAAAAACTTTGATCTATAATGTATCCTCTGTAGAGTTACACTATCCTTCTAATAGTGTGGATCTCAAGACTACGAACATGCTTTAAATGCGATTAAATTTGGTAGACCAAATTTTTTTTGATGCAAGGACTGAGCTTTGGTTTTGGAAATGTCAAAAACACTGAACTTTCAATTTGTTAGCAGGACCCAAAGAGTACAGACTCACCTCCAACTTAACCTGAGTAAACAATCTATGAAAGTGAGTTTGAAAATCCAGATTAGTACAGAATTAGCTAATAATTTTGGAAGTATAAGGACACTAAAACTAAGCATTTAGAGAAAACTAGATAGAAATTTTTGTGTCTAAGAATGTTGAGACAAAATGAGTGCTCTGAAGAAGAAACTCTTAGAATTACCTAACAGGCACAATTTACATAAAATATCCATAGGGAATGCCGACAGGTGCCTGCACACTGAAATTATAGATGTACCAGTCAACTTTTGATAGCACTGCACAAGGGGGATTGAGAAAATACAATATAGTTTTTAAACTATTTGGGTTTAAAGTGGATGATTTGTGAAGTAGAAAGGAAACAGAAGATTGGTCACAGAAGTGAAGTTGACATAAAGAAACAAAAGCCCAGAAAAGAAAAGAAAGAAGGAGGAGAAAGTGCAAGTGTATGGAATTTGAGAAAAACCTGGGGAAGGAGACCGCAAAGGTAAAGGAAAAGAACATGATGAGGAGGAAAAGAGAGAAAGGGTATAGGAACAGAGGAGGAGAAGTGAAAGAAGAGGAAAGTCGATGTAAATGGGAATGATACAATAGGGGCGAGATAAATAAATTTAAGAGGGAAGAAGGAGTGAGAATAAGGAGAAAGAAGTGAAGAGATGGATGGGAATAGTGGAAGGATTAACCAGTAGAAGTATAGCAAGCTCATAAGAACATAATGATTGCAGATGGCAGATTGGAAAATCCCACAGATTGGAAAACAGCCAATGTGATGCCACTGTTTAAAAAAGGAAGTAGACAAAAAGCAGGTAACTATAGGCCAGTTAGCTTAACTTCAGTGGTGGGGAAAATGCTTGAATCTATCATTAAGGAAGAAATAGCAAGACATCTGAATATAAATTGTCCCATTGGGAACAACCAGCATGGGTCCATGAAGGGTAGGTCATGTTTAACTAATTTGGTGGAATTCTTTGAGGACATTACTTGCATGGTGGACAATGGCAAACCTGTGGATATGGTGTATCAGAGATACACATCTGCCAATGTGGTATACTGCATCCGCTGTACCCGTTGTGGCTTCCTCTACATCGGGGAAACCAAGCGGAGGCTTGGGGACCGCTTTGCAGAACACCTGCGCTCAGTTCGCAACAAACAACTGCACCTCCCAGTCGCGAACCATTTCAACTCCCCCTCCCATTCCTCAGATGACATGTCCATCCTTGGCCTCCTGCAATGCCACAGTGATGCCACCCGAAGGCTGCAGGAACAGCAAATCATATTCATATTGGCTCCATCCCCACCTCCTCGACTTGTCTGCCTCCTCTCCACCTATCCTCTCCTCTATCCATCCTCTATCCGCCTCCCCCTCTCTCCCTATTTATTTCAGAACCCTCTTCCCCTCCCCCATTTCTGATGAAGGGTTTGGGCCCGAAACGTCAAGTTTTCCTGCTCCTATGATGCTGCTTGACCTGCTGTGTTCATCCAGCCCCATGCTTGTTATTGTGGATATGGTGTATCTGGATTTCCAGAAGGCATTTGACATGGTGCCACACCAAAGGCTGCTACATAAGATAAAGTTGCATGGTATTACAGGTAATGTATTGGCATGGATAGAGGATTGGCTGACCAGTAGAAAGCAAAGAGTAGGCGTAAATGGGTGTTTTTCTGGTTGGCAGTCGGTGGCTAGTGGTGTGCCTCAGGGATCAGTGTTGGGACCGCAATTGTTTACAACTTACATGGATGATTTGGAGTTGGGGACTAAGTGTGGTGTGTCAAAATTTGCAGATGACACTAAGATGAGTGGTAGAGCAAAGTGTGCAGAAGACACTGAAAGTCTGCAGAGGGATATAGATAGTCTAAGTGAATGGGCAAAGGTCAGGCAGATGGAGTACGATGTTGATCGGTGTGAGGTCATCCATTTTGGTAGGAATAACAGCAAAATGGACTATGTTTTAAATGGTAAAAAATTGCAGCACGCTGCTGTGCAGAGGGGCTTGGGTGTCCTTGTGCATGAATCGCTGAAGGTGGGATTGCAGGTGCAGCAGGTGATTAAAAAGGCAAATGGAATTTTGTCTGCCATTGCTCGGGGGATGGAGTTTAAAAACAGGGAGGCTATGCTGCAGCTGTATAGGGTCCTGGTGAGGCCACAGCTGGAGTACTGTGTGCAGGTTTGGTCTCCTTACTTGAGAAGAGATATACTAGCACTGGAGGGGGTGCAGAGGAGATTCACTCGGTTGATTCCAGAGTTGAGAGGGTTGGATTATGAGGAGAGACTGAGTGGACTGGGATTATACTCATTGGAATTCAGAAGAATGAGGGGAGATCTTATAGAAACATAAAGGATTATGAAGGGAATAGATAAGGTGGAGGCAGGGAGGTTGTTTCCACTAGCAGGTGAAACTAGGACTAGAGGGCGTCGCCTCAAAATAAGGGGAAGCAGATGTCAGACTGAGGTCAGGAGGAACTTCTTCATCCAAAGGGTTGTGAATCTGTGGAATAACCTCCCCAGTGAAGCGGTTGAAGCTACCTCACTGAATGTTTTTAAGACAAGGCTAGATAAATTTTTGAGGAGTAAAGGAATTAAGGGTTATGGTGAGTGGGCAGGTAAGTGGAGCTGAGTCTCAAAAAGATCAGCCATGATCTTATTAAATGGCGGGGCAGGTTCGAGGGGCCAGATGGCCTACTCCTGCTCCTGGTTCTTATGTTCTGATGTTCTAACAAGTCCACAGCGACCCACAGAGCATCCCACCTAGACCCATCCCCCCATTATCCACCTAACCTACACATCTCTCAGCACTACGGGCAATTTAGCATGGCCAGTTGACCTAGCCTGCATATCTTTGGACTGTGGGAAGAAACCGGACCACCTGGAGGAAACCCACGCAGACACGGGGAGAATGTGCAAACACCATACAAACTGTTGTCTGAGGCTAGAATCAAACCTGGGTCCCTGGCGCTGTGAGACAGCAGTGCTAACCACTGAGCCCCTGTGCTGCCCAAAATATTATTAAATCAAGTTTCATCATCTGCCATGGAGCGATTTGGCCACATGTCCCCAGAACATTTGCCTTGGCTTACTATGCCAGTGACTACGGCCCTACTATCTCACTATTTCACTTAATGTGCAAAAAAACCTCCTAATTTTCATCCTCTTTTTTGCAATATATCCTCAATTAAAAAGAGCGAGACTTTAACAAAGAATTTACAAACACAAACAGGTCTTTCAGATCAACAGGTCTATGGCCATTTATATAATCCATAGGAGTACGCTTTCACTTTTATTTCATTTCATCATGACAACATATTTTACATTCCTTGTTTCTTCTGGTACTTACCCAGCTTTCTATTAATTCACCTATGCTTGACACTACATCCATTTCATTTGGTAGCCTGTTCCACTTTCTCACCATGTTGAATGAACAAGTTTCTCCTGAATTCCTTGGTGAATGTATTACCGACTATCCATATATTTATGGTCCCTTGTTTATGTCTCTCCGGAAATAAAATAACAAAAGGTTCCATTTATATAGCAACTTTTGTGAAATATCCCAAAGTTCTTTACTACTAATAAAATACCTTTTAAGTATAAACATTGATGTAATGTAGAAACCACGACAGCTAATTTGAAAACAGCAAGTTTCCACACACAGTGCTGTAATAATGGACAGGTAATGTTAGGTTAATTGAGGGGTAAGTATCAATCAACATAACTCTCGTGCACTTTTTCAAAGTAGCGCCGTGAGACATTTTAAATTAGATGGGATCTTGGTTTTATGTCCCATCTGAACTAAAAGAGCAGATGGGATCTTGGTTTTATGTCCCATCTGAAAGATGGAATCTCACAGTGTGCAACACTCCCCAACTCTGTGGTGTTATCCTGGAGTTGTGTGCTCAGCTCTCTGGTGTGACTCTTAAACGAACCTTTTGATTCACATGTGAGGTTGCTATCGACTAAACCGGTTGTGTTTTAAACAAGTAAAAACATCTACATCTATGTAGCAAGCCTGGTTTTATAATTTTAAACTCTATTAAATCGTTTGTCTTTGCTTTTATGGAGAAAAGAGTGTCTATTAAGAGATTTGCCTTTTAAGCAAAGGTTTTTCTTGCATTAGATCACTTTGGAGTGTCTTATCAAATTGAATGGAAGTTACAAGTGCCAGTAGGATGAGTGTACAAAGAGTTGGTATCATCATCATGAGGCTCAGGAATCTCCAAGAAGATCAAGCATCAACAGAAAATGTTATTATGTTAGCAGAGAATATGCAAATAGTTCAAATGCCAACTGATTTCACAGTTGTCAAAATGCGAGAGTGAACACCAAATGAAAGGAGAGATCAGGAGGAAAAATATTACCTGGCACAAAAAGGAAAATCACAATTTTTATTTTTGCAAGGAAGAGAAGTGATGGTATGAAAATAAACGTACAGTGCTAACTGAGCAACATTTAAAGTGACAGTCCAAAAAAAAATGTTAAAACTGGTTGCATTTATATTCAAAACTTACCTGATGGTTGTGCTGCAGAACTTGATGCTCCTCTAGCCAAGTTCTTCGAGTACACTTACAACATTTTCAGATAGATGCCAACCTGAAAAATTGCCCAGGTATGTCCTATACACAAAAAGCAAAACAAATCCAACCCGGTCCGTTACCTCTCCATCAGTCTAGTCTTGGCCATCAGTAAAGTGATGGAAGGTGTTATCAATGGTGCTGTTAACCAGCACCTGCTCATCAACAACCTGTTCAGTAATCCCCAGTTTGGGTTCCACCAGGGCCACTCAGCTCCTGACCTCATTACAATCTTGGTTCAAACATGGACAAAAGAGCTGACTTCCAGAGATGACGTGAGAGTGACAGCCCTTGATACCAAGGCTGCATTCAACCGAGTGTGGCATCAAGAAGCCTTAGCAAAACTGAATAATCGGTATTGGGAGCAAACTCTCTGCAGGTTGGAGTCACACTTGACACTTAGGAAGATGGTAGTGGTTGTTGGAGGTCAGTCATCTCAGCTCCAGGACATCTCTGCAGGAGTTCCTCAGGGTAGTGCCCAAGGCCCAGTCATCTTCAGCTGCTTCATCAATGACCTTCCCTCCATCATAAGGTCAGAAGTAGGAATGTTTACCAATGTTTGTGCAATGTTTAGCACCATTCATGACTCCTCAGGTATTAAAGTGGTCCATGTTCATATGCAACAAGATCTGTATAATATCCAGGTGTTGGCTGAGAAGTGGCAAGGACCATATGCACCACACAAATACCAGGCAATGACTATTCCCAAAAGGTGCAATGTAATCATCACCCCTTGATATTCAATGGTTTTACCATCACTGAATTCCCCCATTATCAACAACCTGGGGGTTACCATTGATCAGAAAATTAACTGGACTCACTATATAAACACAATGGCTACAAGAGAAAGTCAGGGGCTAGCAATACTGTGATGAGTAACTTACCTCCTGACTCCTCAAAGTCTGTTCACCTTCTATGAGGTGCAAGTGAGGAGTCTGATGGAATACTCCCCACTTGTGTGGATGGCTGCAGCTCCAACAGCATTCAAGGAGTTTCAGTCAGAGTTAAAAGACATATCCTCAGGGCCCTACAGCTGTGTCCTCTCCCCAAGCTGGATGCACATCATCATCCCCACAGGAATGCTGCTGCTCCTGGACTTGCCATCAGCCCTGATTTTAACTTTTTTAGGAAGGTAGCTGCAGTGACCAACACGGCACCAGCAGCTGGGCGCAATGCTCTTAGTGTAATTGACCTACATTGGGAACTTAAAGAATGATAGAGGTTCTTAGATCTCAGGTGGGTCATCATTGGCATACTTTGCAGCTGATGGATGCACACAGACAGTAATGCGTGCAGCACCCTGTTTATGAGGACCATGGCTCTATGATTCATTGTTTCAGCCGGAACATGTGTACCAACTTGGTGAAGATGCCACGTCAATAGACCCATGTCAATCATGCAACTTTTCCCTGTATTCAATATGGGCCATCAGTAAATTCATGTGCCAGATGATGGACCAATGATCTCGGCATCCTGGGAATTTGCACAATTAGTGATTCATCTTGGATCAGCATTTGTCTCTTTTTAAGACATTGCCACTAATTTCAGTATCATTGAGATGTTCAACGTGCAAGGACCAATAGCCTGGTGCAAATCACCTTTCACTGGCTTAAAGACATTCATTCAGCTTAGCAAATGGACAGTGAGCTGGCTGCACATGAAATGTAGTTGGAGTTTACAAATGCCTGCTTCTGTATTTACCCCATCAACAGCCCATGCTGTTGCCTACTGCAGTGACATTGCCTCTGTTCACCATTGACATTGTCCAAGCCTTTTTCCAGTTGTGTTTCCAAATTAGAGAATAGCAAGTGATGACAGGGAACACAGCTGTCAGTGGGTGTTATCAACATCAGACTCTGCCTCATCACCCAGTACCCTCTTCCCTCAAAGCCTCCATATCCCCTTTTTATTTGCTCTACCCTGACAACTCATTCTTACCCACACCTCCATGTGGAGACCCACCATTTTAAACTTCACTTCCAACTGTTCCCCACCCCCATGCCCTTTAGGCCCAGCATTGTATCTTATTGATATTCAGCTGGTCCTCTATGCTTCTCCTGTGGAAGCTACAGTGGGTAGTCACTGGCAATAACTGCCTCTCCTGTAGCATGCTGTGCCATTGAGTATTTCTAGCTTTCTCTATCTGTTCTGGTGGCTGAGAAGCAAGAAGATGCTAAACGGGTGCGAGATCACCAGTAAAGGGAAAGTATAATTCCAGTAAAACAAATTTCCATAGGCAGCTTTCATTATAAGTATAAGCGTAAGAAAATTGGACAGAAAACTGTGACCAAAATGTGACAACTGGAAACTCTGGAATTTATGGTATTGAGGGAATATACATATTGACATAGATTTCTCACCTATCACTGTCAGGGAAGTAAACATATAAAACTGAATGTGGACTCGAGAATGCAATTAATATTGTTGTACCTATGGAGAGGAAGAATGAAGTCTGTTTGGAATAAATATTTCTGGCTCCCAGGACTTCCAATTGTATGGTAATCTGTATTATATGAGCATTTAGGCCAGGGCATCACCTTCTGACAAACAGGACGGACAGCTCAACACAGACAAGAGGCCCTGAAATGACAATCTGGACCATTGTTCTTGCATCAAACACGTAGAGGAAGACCACACTCACTTTGCCAGACAACAAACAGAAGGATAGAGATGCTGTATGTCTCCATTGCTTGACAAAATTCTGTCTTCTTTTGTCTTTATATTGACATTCTTTTAACTTAATTTTGCACATTCTTCCTCCTTCCCAACCCCTTTGGAAAAACTGAAAAAGAAAAGACAAATCTTTGCAAAGGAATTATGTTTGCCCTCACAACCAGCCAAATTTGAAATTTCCATTAATTGTGCACATTCTTTAAAGTTAGATCTTCTGGTCAAATGTTATATAACCACTGCCCTATGCCCAATCTCAACCCCTGTGCTGATTATTCAAAAGAGATCAGAGGCAAAATTGTAGAAGAACTTATATTGGATGGCCTGAAACAGCAGCAGTTTCCCCCCAACAATTTAAATGTTGCCCAATTCATGGGATTATAGAATCATACAGTGCAGAATAAGCCATTCAGCCCATTGTGTCTGTGCCATCAAAAATACACTTCCACTTAAACTCATCCTACTTTCCCACACTAGGCGCATAGCCTTGAAAGTTACGACAATTCAATTGTTCATTCAAGTACTTTTTAAAGGTTGCAAGGCTTCCTAACTTAACTACTCCTCCCATGTCTCCACTACCCTCTGGGTGAAAAACATTTTCCTCGAATGCCCTCTTGCCTTTCACTTCAAAATTATGTCTACTTGTTATTGAACCTTCGCTGCTTTCTGTCAACCCTGTCCATGCCCCTCATATTGTTATACATCTCAATCATGTCCTCCATCAATTTTTTCTGCTCCAAGGAAAACAACCTGAACCTATCCAGCCTGTCTTCATAGCTCCATTCCAGGCAACATCCTGGTGAATCTCCATTGCACTCCTTCCAGTACAATCACATCCTCGGGATTATGGTGTAAGATTATTAAGATCATATGAGTGTAATTGCTCATGCAATGTAAATTTTTGTTGGATAAACTTAAAAAAAGTTGGAACTGGGTCAGGCAGCATGTGTGGAGAGAAAAACAGAGTTAACATTTCAGGTCTCCATAGTTCTGACAAAAGGTCACTAATCTGTAACATTAGCCATTTTTTCTTCTCTCCACAGTTGCTGCCTGACCTGCTATATTTCCAACATTTTCTGTTCATGTTTCAGATTTACAACATACACAAGCTTTTACTGTTTGTTTTGAGACTATCGGTGACCTGTTGATGGACAATAACATGATATGTGATGGAAATTGGGATAATGTCACAGTGCCTTATATTTTGCCCTGAAGACTCAGTATAGCAGCAATGTCCCAAAGTTGTTTTATGTGCTTTAACCAGGTTCTTATTCAGTCCCATGTTCTTATCTTAGCTTTTAATTTAATGAGAAGTATTTAATTTGGAATGTTGTCAAAATATTTCTTGAAGTCCAAATAAACACCGTTGCAGGGAATTCCACTGCCTACTTCATTTCTAATGACCTCAAATAAGGCAAATGGTTGTTACGGCTCTGAAGTAAAGGTTCTTTCAAGCTCTCTGGCAAAGTCTTTGTTCTTCTTTGTGTGACCCTTGCATTACATCAGCAATCTTACAGTTTGCAGTATTTTCTGCTGGTGACATACAGTACTTATTCCAGCAACAGCCTAATCAACATTTAACTATCTGTGGATTACATTTAATGATGCAAATCTGAGATGGGCAATTTTGAAATGAGTGCGGTTTGGCAGTTTGTGAGCCCACATGTTTATTGCACAAAGGATTCAATTGTAAAGCAGGACGTTTTCTTATCAATCACTCACGTCATATGAAAGAGTTGAAAAACATCTTCTTACATACTTAAAAAAGTGCTGATAGCTAACTTTTATTTTATTCATTTTACTTCTCTGAATTATTTCCAGGTTATCCAGTGAATAAAGATTATCCATGCTGTGCCAGATGTCACTCTGTTTGCACAGTGTTCACTGTTTACACAGTGGATACTGATAGATCACGTATGACCCTGGTTCTCAGTCTTAAACCAGATGAATACTAACAGCTGGGAGTTTCTGTGTTGTAATTCCTGAAGCAGTATAGGATGAAGCATAAAGGGAAATTGAACAGGGTATCCACTTCTGGGGCGTTCTGAGGAAGGGTCATCGGACCCGAAACATTAACTCTGTTTTTTTCTTCACAGATGCTGCCTGACCTGCTGAGCTTTTCCAGCAACTTTGTTTTTGTTCCTGATTTACAGCTTCCGCAGTTCTTTCAGTTTTTATTTAGGGAGACCAATTGTTGCATCAAGCTGCACAATCAATGTTCATCTTCCAACATTTGCAGGAAAATCCATCCAATTTCCCCACCTTCTGAAATACTGCCACGACCTCAGGAACTGCTTTGTAGATGTGGTGGTAAGCCCTCCAGCAGCAGAGAAAACCTGCTGAATTCAAATTTGATAGTGAAGGCCCAGCAATGGGTACCCGGTCCACTCCTCTGTTCCTAAAACTAACATTTCCGGTTCAATCTGAGATCTAGAATTTTATCACACTGTGGATTTTTGAGGCATGTCTGCTTTTTAAACTTGGCTTGATTTCTTTGGCTGCTGCAACACTTGTCTAGAATATAATTAGATCCAGCATTATCGCATCTTTATCTCTCAACCATGTCTGGGTATCTTTAGCTGGTGGGGCATGCCTTAGGTAAGTAGTGCTGACCCAGGTAATGGATTGTTGCCCTGATGGAGTCAGTATGGTGGATCAGGAATCTAGCCATCCTCCCTCTGACAGGTGAACTCATACTGCAGAAATATCCAGGCCCCAGTGTGCGCTCATACTGCAACTGCAGTGGAATTATGAAATTCCATTTTGGAGTAATGCTATTGTTTGAAGAGAAGTCTTGATCCTAGAGAAAACAGGAAACATTCTAACTCCATTTGAATATGTCACAACTTGAAATATAATTCCATTGCAAAGTTAAAATGAGTAAAATTATATTACATGACACCCAACAATGACAGTGGGTTCTGATACATTGTGTCATACACCCAAATATAAATTGTCTTGGATTCACTAAGTTTTGGCTGGCAATATGGTTATGAACTTAATTGCACAGTGTGAAATCTATAAAACAGGTATAAAAAAATCTATAAATGAGCGTAAAATTAATGTAATGTTTAGACAATGTAGATATTGCCAACAGTTCCCTTTCATCATGTGAATTTTAACTCCAGGGCAAAGAGTTTTGCGAGCTTATGCGTGCAGTAATGTCTCCTGGGCAGGAGAATTCCAATTCCGGGCAGATGGAATAAACAAAGTACTGAACAACCAGTGATGGTTGGGCTGTCAATCTTAGGCTGGTTGCTGCGGATTGATATGCTACTACAATCTTTAGATTAGCGAATATTATTTACGAGGTTACTGATATACAAGATTTAATCCTTATACAAAATAAATTTTCAGACCAACTGTGATAATTTTTTTTATTGTAACAGATGAGTGAGAGTATAGAAAGTTCTAGATATCTTGCTGCCAATTGTGTGGCTGCATTACTAGTTGCCTTGTATTGTTTGGTTTTCCTTTTTACTGTCATTAAGATGGAATGGTCTACACCATGATGCTGTATTTTCCACCAACACCCTGGCTGTCAGAACAAACAACATTACACTACTTACCAGATGAGAACAGGGTACCTGACGTTGGGACAATATTAAAACCAGAACTAGCAGTATCTAACTTGCTGCATTTGTCCTAATCTCTCATACACACCTTTTAACAAGAGCATGTTGGTCAACCAGTAGGACCCACATACCAAGCAAGTGAGGTCCTTGTTTTTTATTCTTAGCACCCTCACCATCTGTTCCACTCACTCCTCCTCCCTCCCTCATCAACAGCATAAAAAAATCATTGTCTCCCACCCCCTTCAGTTCCAAAAAAAAATCTCTCGAAGTGTTAATTCTGTTTCTCTCTCAAAGCGTGCTACTGGACTTGTTGAATTCCTCCATCATGCTCTTTGTTCGTTTCTGCAGCAATATATAATCTATTCACTATTGAACTGAAGGGTTGGGGGCTATATTTTATTAGTGGCTGACAAAGTCATAAACACATTTGAATGACTTGCCATAGGCTCCTACTAGGCTATCACAGAAAACATCACTTCTCCTAGCCTGGAGTGCATCAAACATCACCAATGCCTACCTTGCCTGCATAAACCACCACATTGGCATTCCAATAGTCACCAACAGTCAAATGAAATTATTTTAGGATTTGCAGGATCACTTTGTTTGATATTGTCACATATACTTATTTTACATTTGGGGAGTGGTGTGGAAGTGATTATCAGGCTGATTTTCAAAGTTTCTTTGGCACATAATGAGGTTTGAATCATCGATCAGGCTGAAGTGAGACTTGAACTTAGAGCTCTGGCTCAGAATTGGGGAACCTGTCTACTGAGCCAAAAGACCTCCTGGTTCCATTTTACACAGGACACAATAGACTGCACTTTGGTAAATATCAGGGCACTAGAAGAGTAGCCAGCAGTGTGTATAAACAAAACAGGTCTTTCCCACCATGGCTGGGGTATGGTCACCGCAAAAAGCTAATGTAAGTTTGTGCCAGTTTCTTGGACAGCATCCAATGATGCCTTCATTCTGTCATACATGAAGGTGGGAAAATCTGACTTTTCCATCTATCCAGATACATAGCATGATGGTCACTAAATGTGGAGCAAAGGGATAATCATATCTTTACTCTAGGAATAGCTACTGAGAATGTGCAGAAGGAGCTAAGTCATAGTGATATTAAATCACATGATAGTCAAGCCTGAATCTCTTGGGTTCCAGAGGATGTTCTCTTTTACTATAACCTTTGTACATAGTTATGTTCAAATAAAGCCGGTTAATGTTCACTTGAAAGAACTTAAACCCAAATTTACAACATTAGAGAACAAAAATACCCCTCTATAGTTATTTGATGACATTCCTTTGCAAACTCACTATGTTGGAACAACACAGATACAATGAGACCATGGCACCATCAAAAACATCGTTGACCTTCTAGTTAGCATTCTGAAACAATAATCCAGGCACCGAAATAATTCTGCTGACTCCCAAAAGTATGGCCCAGCCGAATGGTACTACATTGTTGTAGTTTGCTGGATAGAATGGTACCAGTGGGTGTTGCAAAGGGAGCTTGGAAAAGAAAGTGTATATATTTAATGAGAGTGAGAAATATTAAAATATGGCCTAATGCTGTGGAATGATTAAGGGAGGAAGAGAAGTTTTGAGTGTAGTGAGGAAGATGTTAAGGACTTATTACCATAAAGTTAAGGGTGTACTTACCTTTATTACTTTGAGAGTCATTGAGAGACTTCCTGTCCTGGTCACAGATTCTGAGATGTTATTACTGAAGGTGATACTCTGTGTAATGTCTCTTCATGATGTTTAAGAAGCCTCATGCCAGTGCATGATCCTCACCCTGAATTCCTTCAATGTGATCTTAAGTAGGCTTCAGGGAACCAGACACAACTTTCCCTTGCCATCTCTGAATTTCTCCTTCATTGTTAAACAAAGTTTCCTCAAAAAGTAGAGGGCAATGCAATCTCACTTTAATAGACATACAGCATTTTATTTTTAAAGTTATTGCTGGCTGATCTGATTATTGATCAGAGGTGATGGTTTTATCTGTCAAGTTAGGATATCAGATGGGAAACTTGCCTATGAGATTCTAATGAGGCTTGAGCTGTTAGGACAATGGGTGCATTTTGAAATGATTGCACTAGCAATCTGCCCTAAAACATCCCTGAATTAAAATCCAAGTCTCCATTCCATATTTCCCATGTAGAAAAAAATATTTTTGATTTCAGGTCTTGTTAAAAGTTTGCTAATTTCATTTTAGTTTTGTTTTCATCGTCCTTATTACTCTAAGTAATCTGCTGTGATTCACAATGATCATTTCTCCTAATATTTTTAATATATTAAAAATGTGAAAAACATGATCTTCCTTGTTGAAAATAAAAAATAGGTGCATCTCCCTTCACAGCTTAGTGGCCTGAATCAGTCATCCGTATCACACATGAATAATTTTTTCTCACAAAGTTGATACTTTGAAACTATCCTCACCAAAAAGATCCTTATGAGATTAGAATCACCTAGGTTTGTTAAGCTGCACAGTAAATTATGAACTTTGATGATAATAGTTCATATTATTTGGATACTGCCTGTGACCATTTTGCATAACACACAGATCCTTTTATTATTGAGTGGTTCTTCAACGTATACACTTGCCTCACAATGTAATTCCTGTAATTTTACATTTTCCCTGCTTAAAATCCATCTACATTCACCCAGGCAAGTAACTGTTCCAATTCCCTTGAAATGCCATTAATCTTACTTATACTTGTCACTTAGTCACATAGCTTGTGATCATTACCAATGCTACATTACATGAAATGCCCTTGCCACATATTTTATAAACAAAATTGAGAGCAGTGGCTCAAGCCAAAACCCCTGAACCATTTTCTGAAGAAGGGTCTAAGCCTGAAACATCAGCTTGCCTACTCCTCTGATGCTGCTTGGCCTGCTGTGTTCATCCACCACTACACCCCTGAATCAAGCTGGGTTCCAATGATCATCATTTTATATTTTTACACAGCTAAGCCAGTTTTTAAGGCAACTTGTTAGATTGCTGTTAATTCCATGAACCTTTGTTTTTCAGAAACCAGACAAAGACAATGGATGAGTCTGCAGCACTGCTTTGCTGGATACATAACTTGTGAATATTTGGTTTACTTGTCCAATGGGTACATCTAGTACAGAAGTTACTGAGCTAGTTACACATAAAAGTCCCTCATATCCTTCAAGAGATAAAGGTTGTAAAGGTGCTATATGTACATGAAGGTGGAGTGACCTTGCATTACATACACTAATTTAATATAAGTCCCGAGAATTCCCTTGGGAGTACACTATTTTTAAGGTAGTATGCAGACCTAATGTTAATACTGTTTTTCAGTTGAACAAAAAATGCTTATTTCATACTAATGTAATTTTTTTCCAAATTAACTTAATTACTTACATTTCAATATAGAGTCATGGAGTTGTACAACATGGAAAGAGGCCCTTCAGCCCATCGTGTTCATGCTATTCATCAAGCACCTACCCACTTTAGCCCCATGTTTCAGTTCTTGGCCAAGAATGTATGCTGTGGTGCTGCAAGTGTTCATCTGAATACTTCTTAAATGCTGTGATGGTTCCCTCCTCTACCACCCTTTCAGGTAATGAGTTCCAGATATCCTCAAGCTTGTGCTTTTATATCTACTCGATCTGTGCATATCATCATTTTGTGGACCTCAATCAGGTCCTCCACCAGCCTTCTCCACTCTCATGAAAGCAACTGTGGCCTCTCATGTAATAACACGTGTAAATGCATTTCTGAAAAAGGGTCCCGACCCAAAACATCAGCTTTCCTGCTCCTCTGATTCTGCCTGGCCTGCTGTGTTCCTGCAGCTCCACACTGTTATCTCTGACTCCAGCATCTGCAGTTCTTGCTATCTCTGTGGCCTCTCATGTCTCTCTTTGTGGTCAAAACACTCACAGCAAGCAACATCCTGGTGAACCAAAACAGAAACAGAGAGAGCTGGAGAAACACAACAGGTCTGGCAGCATCTGCAGAGAGAACACCGAATTAACATTTCGAGTCCAGAGATCGTTCATCATCCTGGTGAGTCTTCACTGCACCCTGTCTAGTGCAATCACATCCTTTCTATAGTGTGGCAAGCAGAACAGCACACAGTATTCCAGTTATGGCCGAACTAACATTATATACAGCTCCATACAGGAGAAGGCAATTGTCTAGTGGTATTATCACTGGACTGTTAACCCAGAGACCCAGATAAAATTCTTGGGACCCAGGTTTGAATCCTGCCACGGCAGATGGTGGAATTTGAATTCAGTAAATTATCTGGAATTGAGAATCTAATGATGGCCATGAACCCATCGTTGATTGTTGGGAAAAATCCATCTGGTTCACTAATGCCCTTTAGGGAAGAAAATCTGCCATCTTTACCTGGTCTGGCCTACTTGTGACTCCAGATCCGCAGCAATGTGGTTGACTCTCAACTGCCCTCTGGGCAATTAGGGATGGGCAATAAATGCTGCCTGGTCAGTGACGCCCTCATCCCGTTAGTGAATAAGCAAAAAAAAAATGAGATCATAATCTCCCTGCTGTTGAATTAAGCAGGCAATTATAAGTGATCAGCAGAAATACACATAATTTATAACTATTAGCAATAGTTCCCTTTTAGGTGTGGTGGGTGCTCCATGATATTGCAATGCTGGACATCTTTCTGAAATTATGCATGCAGCAGGCACAAATTTCTCTGCGTGAGGTTCCACAAACAGAATAGACATACTTTCAGGAAATCCGTGCAATTCAAGGAATTGAGGAAGTACAGAGTGTGTGAAACTAGCATAAAGCAATGCGAAAAGAGACTACAAACAGGGAAGACACAGAGTAAAAATTTCTCTGCTTTTTGACAAATCTTCTAGCATGCAAACAAAATTCCATTTGACAATTTCATAGTGCAGTATCACTTGTTAGAAATCAGCACACAATGGGCTGCATTTTGTCAAGTTCATCCAGACGCCAGTTTCTAGCTCAATCCAGACTCCTTGGACAACGTGACCTCTACCACCTGGAAGGACAAGGACGGCAGCTGAATGGACGAGCAACCACCTGCAAGTTTGCCTCCAGAACTCTCACCATCCTGACTGAGACCTTGTATCTCTGTTTCTTCACTGGCACTGTGCCAAAACCCTGAAATTCCCTTTCTAACAGTGTCTATTGTTGTCCCAATACTCCAAGGACTGCAGTGTTCAAGAAGACAGCTCACCACAACCAATCTCCAGGGCAATTAGGGATGGGCAATAAATACTGGTCTAGCCAGCAATTCTTTGAACAACTTTAAAAAAAGAGAATCTGCCTCATGGACCTCCCTCTAATTAAGGATGATGGGCAGACTGAGAAACTGTTAGGCCCAATAAGCACACATGAAATAGCGAAAACAGAAAGTGCTGGCAAAACTCAGCAGGTTTTGCAGCATCTGTAGAGAGAAAGACAGAGTTAATGTTTCAAGTCCAGTGACCCTTCGTCAGTTCTTGGGCATTACTTTCTTGTGGCTTTGCAGCTTCCGGCTGCTTTGCATTTTGGCGAACAGAAAATGAAGAAAGACTCAAGGATTAGCATTCCATGTGAAGGATAAACAGGAACAGATGTGTTCTGGCATCTGTGGCAACCGCTGCTAAGTAGCTTGACGAGATGTTGAGTGCTGCATCTGAGAAGTGGGTGGCCTATGAATTTTCTGCGTAGCTCCCATTTCCTATTTGCACTCTGGCTGCCTGCACCTTAAGTGCCCAATCCCTTTGAGAAGTGTCACTTGCTGTTACAAATTATTGTGTAGTCCAATATTGAAGCCCCCAATTACAGGCTGTCAGTCAGCAACTGCGCCGACACTGACAACCCAAATATTTCACGATAAATGTGCTCTAGTCAATTATGTCTGCTTAGCTCATTGACATATTAGCTACGTGCTGCTGGCGCAATGGTGATTCTAGGTCTGATAACCTACCTATATGCAGACCTGCAGTCAAGCAGTGTCATAAAGCTGGCATTGTGAACGATAGCAACACTCTGTTTGTGAAAGAAACAAGAACAAAAGGACATTGATTTACAGTGATGTGCAACATAGACAAAGGCAATGTGTGAAAAAAAAACTTTTTGCACAGTGAGTTGTTATGGAGTATACTGCCTGGGCACTGGTTTAAGTGAGGCTTTCAAAAGGTTATTGGATGGTCTTTTGGATAATAATAGTGCACAAGGTAATGGGGAAAAGGCAGGAGACAGGCACTAAATAATAGAGCTAGACTAGTTAATAAAGATAATACAGACATGATAGAAGGAATGGCCTTGTCCTAAAAATCCTGTGATTTGGTGAGTCAGTTGTCTTTGTTCGCTCTCTCTAATACACTGACTCATTAAGGATATGGAGGTTACAATTAGAAGAGGCACTTGTTAAAATGGCCTGTTTTTGTAAGAATGGAGGAGAACGACCCGAAAGAAGTCTGGAAGATTAAGATGCATTGTAACAATATAAATGTTGATCAGTTGTTTCCACTTGTAATAAAACAGTAAAATACCAGCAGAGTTGATTGGGATTTTTTGCCACAGAGTGAGTTCATAAATTATTTTATAATGGAATTGGGCACTTGATTAAGAAAATAATATTAAAAGCATCCAGATTTAATGTTAATAATGAAATAGACCTTCCCACTTGATTGACTATCCCCTCTACCTCACCAGCAGTCTTGCCTGCCTAATTTGTACTCAGAGTGAAAGTGGGGTTTATGCTGGTAAAGCAATGTCTTTTCTCATCAAAATGCAGATGAGCAAATACAAGTAATGTAGACTGATATATCTAAGGTAATGAGAAAAATGAGTAGCCGCCGGGGCCATGGAAATATCATGTGGAATGCAACCAGCTTGGTTGAATAATGGAGGCTGTAATATTAAATTGATATCCTGCAATTTTACTATAATCCTTTTGAGAATCAGGGAACTTTCACATTACCTTCAAAGTCTTACCTGTAGCTAATAAACTCCCTTAGGTACATCTGGTTATCCTGAAAATATAGTTTTCATTTTGAGGGTCAGTTTAAACTTGTGGTAACCTCAGATGAAGTTCAAGTGCTTGAATGGGTGATTCTAATAGCTACTCAAAGACGATTTGTCTGTTTTGGAGAAATTAGTTTGATTTAGGATGAACCAAATTATAGGTTGTTTAAAAAAGAAAGAATATTAACATACTAATTCCATGACCCATGAAAACCAATGGCAGATTACTTACAATTTTGGTGATAGCATAAAACAGATGTTCTTGGATTAATCACCTTTTATACCCTGCTCCATCAGAACAGCCTGTCTCCTCATTTCAATCAGACTAGATGCATAATGTGCTGACCCCCTTTAATCCCTCCCACATCCAACAGGCTAAGCCCTGGGTCCTTCCTCAATCCAAGATCAGAGTTTTTATACCATCATGCAAAATTAGAATAATTCCTGTCAGAGTTTTAATTTTTGTTATGTATGTGAATAAGTGGACGAAGAAATGAAATAACAAATCTTTGCTACTTTGCTCTCCAAGGTCTTAAAGCTTTTATTTTCCTTAATTGCTGTAGAGAAATTGTTTGATCTAAAAAAAATGACACTTTCAAACTAAAGCGATGTGTTTGGGATTGTTAGCTGATTCACTGTTTGCCAAAACATATTCCCATTGCAGTTCGATGAAAATTTGTCTCACATATCTCCATATAACGCTGGAGAATATAGGAAGTAGTTTGATCCTGCCCTGTCAATGCATGGAACTGAATGAGTGAGGAGTTACATTTTCTGTGGAATTCACCTGATGACCTCCCACACTAAATCTCCAGGCATCAGTTTTAGCTTGCTCCTCTGTGCAGGCAAGAGGACCATGTGCTGGAAGCTCAGAGGATCCACCCCTAAGTATGTATGATGGGGCACAAATGCTTTTTTAAACTTCGGGTCTGAGGATTGATGTGATTGCCCGGCAGCTCCACCTAGTTAGAAAAGGGAGTTAGTGATGGGTGACATTTAGTTGGCCAGGTGCAAACCTCACCACCTTCCCAGTTCCACCCTGATTAAGCTGGTGGCAGGCAGATTTATGGACAGCCTTCCTAACCTATTGCCAGTTGAGGCATTTAATTGGCTGCTATTAATTCCAACTTAAGGGCTTCATTTTGCTGAGGCTAGTAATAATTCAATGGCTGGCCACTGGGGCTTGTCATTGGAGACAGCAGAACAGGTAAACCTTGCTCTATTTGATTGTGAGCTGCTGATGGTAGACCCTCATTCAAAATGCCGAACCGAGCATCAGGAAATGGGGCATGAGCTTGCTTAAAGCCACTTGTGCTGACCCCCTTTAACCCCTCCCACATCCAACAGGCTAAGACCTGGGTCCTTCCTCAATCCAAGGCTGCAAATGGGTGTAGTGCCATCTGCAACCACTTCTGCCCTGATAACACTGCTGAGCACTGAAGAGATGTCGACCTCTGATTAGCTGTCAGCAGTCAGTTGGCAGGAGTTCCACCCAGGGTCCTTGACCCCAAGGGAAGGCCCACTGTGAATCTGAGCGGCAAAAGATCTAGCTCAAAAACCAGCTGCATGGAGGCCTCACCAGCTTTCTAGCCAATGGCTGAGACTGATGTCACCTCCATAAGATTCCATTCAATGTCTTTTTATATTTTGTCACTTATTTTGTGAGGGTAGCAGGAGATCTCCTCCAGGACCAAAGTTTAGGCTTCTTTGACATTGGACAACCTATGCGAGTGTTCGAGTTTATTCTTCTAGTTTCCAGTGCCAGCCTCTTGCCATGTAACAGAGAGCAGCTGGGTCTCACTATATGGGAAACTACAGCTGCAGTGCTTCCAATCTGCTGTAACCACAGGGAGACAATGTACTGTAGATGATTTTGCAGGCAACACTAAATTAGGAGGGAAAGTAAACTGCAATGAAAAATTAAAACAATTATAAGTGGAAATGGGTAGGTTAGATGAAGGGGTCAAAATTTGGCAGATGGAGTTTAATGTGTATAAATGTGAGATTCACCATTTTGGTTAAAAGAATGAAAAAACCCATTGGTAAAGGGAGTGAATAGTTAATGTGGTGTAGAAATGCTGATCAAAACCTCAAATGTGTTGACCTTCTTGAGTGCTATTAGAGTTCCGCCCTTTGAGGCAAATGGAGAATATTTGAATACATTCTGACTTGTGCCTTCTGGGTGGTGGAAAGTGGGAGTCATTTACTCACCTTAGAATTCCCGACCGCAGGGCTGCTTGTATAAACAGTTTTAATGCGGGATTGTTAACAATGTTGTCACGTCAGGTACTGTTCACGCTGCACTTCCAATCTGCTGGTACCACAGAGACAGAATGTTCTATGGACAAATTTGCAGACGACACTAAAATAGGTGGAAAAGTAAATTGCAATGAAGATGGGATGTCATGTTACGGCTACACAAGACATTTGTGAGGCCACTTTTGGAATACTGCATCCAGTTCTGATCACCCTGCTACAGAAAGGATGTTGTTAAATTAGAAAAAAGTTACAAGGATGTTGTCAGGATTGGAGTGTTTGAATTATAAGGAGACGCTGAATAGGCTGGGACCTTTTTCCCCTGGTCCGTCGGAGGCTGAGGGGTGACCTTGTAGAGGTTTATAAAATTATGAGGGGCATAGATATGGTGAATTGCCAAGGTCTTTTTTCAAGGGCAGGGAGTTCAAAACTAGAAGGCATAAATTTAAGGTGAGAGGGGAAAGATTTAAAAAGGACCTGGCGGCAAATTTTTCACACAGAGGGTGGTGCATGTATGGGATGAGCTGCCAGAGGAAGCGGTAGATGGTGGTACAATTACAACATTTAAAAGATATTTGGACAAGTTCATGGATAGGATGGGATTAGAGGGATATAGACCAAATGCAGGCAAACGGGACTAGTTAAGATTGGGATAGCTGGTTGGCATGGATGACTTGGACCGAAGGATTTGTTTCTGTGCTGAATGGCTCTGTGACTCGATAAGTTTGGTGAATGAGTGAAAATTTGGCAGATGGATTTTAATGTTGATAAATGCGAGGTTATCCATTTTAATTGGAAGAATAAAAAGGCAATTTCTAAATGGAGATAAACTCCAAAATTCTTCAGTGCAGAGACATCTGGGTGTCCTCGTCCATTAATTGCAGAAAGCTAGTATGCAAGTTCAGAAAGTAGTAGGAGAGTAAATGAAATTTTGGCATTTATTGCTAAAGAAATGGAGGGCGAAATAGGGATGTGTTGTTGCAACTGTACAAGGCTTTGGTACGACTGCATCTAGAGTACTGCATTCAGTTTTAATCCCCTTACTTGAGGAAGGAAGGAATTACACTGGAGGAAGTTCAGAGAAGGTTCATTAGATTAATTCCAGAGATGAAAGGCTTGCCTTATGAGGAGATATTAAGTGTTTTAGACTTGTACTCGCCAGAGTTTAGAAGAATAAGAGAAGACCTAATTGAGGTATAAAAGACGCTCAAGGGGATAACAAAGTAGACATCGAGTTGATGTTCCCCCTTGTGGGGTAAACTAGACTAAGAGTTCAAAGTTTTAGGATAAGTGGTGGCAAATTTAATACAGAGACAAGGAGCAATTATTTCTCACAAAGGGTCATGAATCTGTAGAATTTACTATCCCATTGTGCAATGGATGCTGGGACACTGAATAAATTTGAGGAGATAGATTTTTAATTGGCAACGTGTTAAAGGGAGAGCAGACAGGAAAGTGGAGTTGAGGCCAAGTTGAGATCAGTCATATCGTATTAAATGGCCGAGCAGGCTCGAGGGGCTGAATTATCTATTCCTGCTCCTAGTTCTATTTGTTCTTCTTTTCTTCTGTATCATACCATTCCTCAAAAACCCTTGACCTGTTTGTCCTCACAAACTACAGCTCTGTCTCCAAACTCCCTTTCCTTTCTCAAGCTTTTAAATAAGCTGACACCTCTCAAATCCATGTCCATCTTATCCACAACTCCATGTCCATCTTATCTACAAATCCATGTCCATCTTATCCACAACTCCATGTCCATCTTATCCACAAATCCATGTCCATCTTATCCACAAGTCCATGTCCATCTTATCTACAGCTCCATGTTTGTGTGAGATGTTAAACCAAGGCCCCATCTCCCCCTCAATGTAAAAGATCCCAAGCCACTGTTTTCAGGACGAGTCCTGGTTCCCCGGTCAATATTTTTTCCTCAAAAGGCAGCACAAAAATATATTTTCTGGCCACTATCATATTGCTCTTTATGGGAGCTCACTATTGAGTACAAATTAGAAATTGCTCATATTACATTAGAATAGTGA
The DNA here is from genome assembly GCA_024137785.1 of Ginglymostoma cirratum. NCBI lineage: Eukaryota > Metazoa > Chordata > Chondrichthyes > Orectolobiformes > Ginglymostomatidae > Ginglymostoma > Ginglymostoma cirratum. Next base: position 33,171,125 of record JAHRHZ010000058.1, on the reverse strand, counting down.
CTGTGCTTCAAAGCTACATTCTTGTCCGCAAAGCACCTGTAATTGTGAGAAATAACAATGAAACATCACAATTTTATTTCTTTCTTCCTTAACTTGTCATGGACACAGTTGGTTACAATAAGTCCCTCGACCACCTCTACTCTTTTTTCTAGCAAAGACTGCACTCACCCAGTTCAATTCTTCTTGGACAGTCATAGCTAGAAAATCACCTGTAATGGTTTCTATTCCTGCTCTTGTGTTATTACCTCTGGTAGCAGCCCAGTATCTAATCTCCCTCCCACCCTCCTATTTCTCATCCACATCCTGGCCCATATTGGTATCATCCAAAAATGCAGCAATAATTTTTCTCTGTTCACCAATGACGTCCAGCTTTACCTCACGGCTACCTCCCTCAGTACCTCCACTGTCCTTAAATTGTAGAAATGGTTGATAAATGTCTTTTGAATGAGTACAAATTTTCTCCAAATAAACATCAGGAAGGTTGCATTAAGTTGAATCCTCACAGGCTCAGAGGGTTTAATGGTGTCACTGGGCCTGTTGGCCTCGTGTTAATGGGCTGGTTATGATCTTCCCATTGAGGTCAGTGCCCTTGCTGATGCCAGAAACCATCATCTAACTAGAGGAGGCCTCCTGCCCACAGGGTGTCTGACAGGGAAAGGTGGGAGAGAGTATTGGACCACCAAAGCTACCTCTCATTGACCCCAGCAGCTGCAAACCATCCTCTGGAGGGACTTCCCATCTGAACTAATTCATGTGACAATACATAAATGTTATTTTTTTTAATGCTGCAGACAACACCTGGGTTTGAAGACACCTTCACAGTCTCCTGCTTGTTCCAGTGGTGCCCATCTCTCCAGGACCTCCTATTCGGCCCCCTATTTCCACGGTTTGCCCACTGCCCTGAATTGAATGGGGCTTCTGGAGACGTCAACTTAATTGTCTGCCTCCAAGAAGCTTTTGATCAACTCCGTGCTATGGCCAATTACAGGTTCTTGACTCAGAATTGAGGTTGATGTCTGGATCACAATCAGAAAAATTCTGCCCATTCATTGACTTTGAATCCCTCTGTTCAGTTGTCACTGACTCTATCCCTCTCCTTGCGAAATATCTGAGGTGGTACAGACATTTTTAATGGAAACAAGCTTTAATCAGGGTGTAATTTGTTAACATTCAATTTACATCATTTAGTTACCTATTTAACCCTGAGATCACTTATGCATGCTATCACAAAGGACACCTATTTCCACTTCTGCCACATTATCCTTGCGTCAGCTCACAGGTTGGTGAAACCCATATCCTTGTCTTTGTTATCTCTGCCCTTGAGTAGTCTGATGCATTACTGTCTGACTTCCCAAGATCGACAATCCATAAACTTGAGGTCATCCAAAACCCTGCTGCCTAAATTACATGCATCACCTACAGTGCATCCAGCTAAAGCAACGTCTCAATTTTAAAATTCTCATTCTTGTTTTCCAATTCCTCCTTGGACTTTCCCTTGCATGCCTTTGTAACTTCCTCCAGCTCTATAACTCAGCTGCCTGTACCCTTCCAATTCTGACCTCTTAAGCATCCCAGGGCACTGACCTCAATTGGTTTTAATTGTTCCACCACTAGCTGATGTGCCTTCCTCTCCTGTAGCCTTAAACTCTGCAACTTTTCCCCCAATTCATTTTGCTTCCTTCTTGTCTTTCCTTCTTTCATATGCTCCTTCCAACTGTGTTTCTGTGCAACACTGGGATGTTTTATTACATTAAAGACACAATATAAATGTAGATTATTGTTTTTGAATCACATTTACTAACACGTGGAATAAAACCAAAATCACTTTTACTCTGGAGCGCTCTGTTCAGATTTAACAAATTGGTTCCAGCAAACAGCAGTTTTTAATAGAACCAAGCTTTAATCGGGATGTAATTCCTTAACATTCAATTGAGGGAGAAGTCAAACATCTTTCAAGGACGAAAGCATCTTGCTTAGATTATATGCCAAGAAAGAAAAGTTTAAGTTAAAAAGTTAATTTCTCAGACAACATTATGCATATCACACACTTCCCAGACTTAAGTTTTGTCTCCTGATATATATCTTAACCAAAAGAATTTTGATGAAGTTTCATTTGCTTTTTTTTTTGTTTTCTGTCATCGATCAGCTAGATCTTTGAGAAGCATTCATGCCTCAGCATTGTTGCATCATGGTTAATAGCCTTGTAATCTAGTCCAATTCATAATATGTGTAGAACACCATTCCCAAACAGACTCCATTGATAATAGATACCAAACAGCCACCTTCTTGGTTCACAATATTTATTCTCATTTAAGTTAAATCACAAAAGAGTATTTTATTGAAGTTCTTTTTATCACTTTTAACTGTGAAGCTAATTACATTTGTAAAGTTTTCTTTAGCTGCACCATTTTTTTGGAAGACAGGTGAGCAGTGAAATCACTAGCACTATTTCTCGATGTATTGCTGCTCTGTTTACTGCAACCAGCTCCAGCACAGAACTCCAATGTGCCAAATCACTTCAATTTATTCAATGCCTGATCAGACTACAATATTTAATCGAAAATCAAGAGTTCCTGAATTACTTATTATTGAATGTTCGATATGCTTGAGATGGTGCCTCATTTTCACTCAAGTCCCTTGATCCATTGAAGTGAACGACAAATCACTGTTGTCTGTGACACTGCCTGCTGATGCTGAATGTAGCAGCAAATCTCCTGACTGCAGTGTTTTATTGCTCTGGAGTTGGAAAATTTGCCTGAAGTGAGAGCTAGCAAAAATCAGAAGAGAATAAGCAAGGCCATTTGGCTTACCCTACTTCCTTTATCCAAAAAGACCAATGGTTCCCTATCGCAGTGCCAAAGGAGTTTTGGTTGCCCATCATGGCACCAAACTGTAAAATGATTTTGCTGTTTGCCTGCACTGTCCTTTCCAGAAATCAATTCTACATGAATTGGCATGAAGACCTAGCTATGTGCAAAATTTGCCATTTGCAGTTTAAACTTGACACGTCCTTTAATGTGGAATTACTTGAACTTGGTGATCTGTGATTCTACCAGATAATTTTTAGTCAATTCAACCGTAATCTGTTGAAACCTAATCTTCTTCATCTTCTACTTGGTATTCTGCTGTATTGCTGAATCAATTGTAAATTGGTTGTGAAGAGTTTGCAAAACAGTCTTTTATGAGTTTCTAAGAATCAATTCAAGATGAACGTTTCTTGGCAAAATATTGATCTTATGGTTGGCTGTAAAATCGAATGGCCTTGATAGGCCAATCGCATTCACCTGTGGTTCCTAATGCTTTTTGGGAAGCAAATATCACCCACTTCAAACAGCAAATGCTCTTATTTATTGATATTCACAATATCCCAATACACAAGAGGTCTTATACTGAAATTAATATTCTTGGAATGTTATGAGATTGCATGACTAAAAATACCAATACCATCTTGACTTGTCTTGTGTATAGGAATAACTATTAAACATATTTCTTTTGATGTAAGATACCTTATGTGGTATGAGTCGAAGAATTGGAGTACATTTATCCAAATGTAAGATTTTGTATACAATGAGCTAAGTCTTACATCATTTTGGCTAAATGTCAGTTTTGTCAAGTTTCATGGACAGTTTCCCTGCATGAGGCTGAGTGAGATCTCTCAGCAGATCTTGCCAACCTCACTTCATTAACGACCTACCCTGCCCTTATGGTCCCCTCTTTCATCCGATTCTATCCTCATCCTACCACCCACTGTTCCTGGAAGATCTCCTTACTCATCAGATGTCCACCAAACAGCCAGCATCCCTAGAACCCTGCTCCCTGAAGAAGGAGCGAGACTCCGAAAGCTCGTTTTTTTCAAATAAACCTGTTGGAATATAACCTGGTGTTGTGTGATTTCTGACCTTGAAGAGTGTTGCACATCCGGATGAGCAGTGGCATTTGGAAGTTGTCCTGCATGTTGAAGTGTGGTCATTCTGAGAAGGAGATAATGGTGCCATGGTTTGTGGAGGTCCTGATGGTGTGGTCCAAGAGGAGGACCACCCTCTTCCTAGAGGACTTGCAGAGGAGGCCAGGCCACCCGATCCTGGCAGTCTAGTTCGAAGCAACTACCTGGGCCAGTGCTGTGTCAACAGTGCAGAGGAATGCCCAACAGTGCCACAAGAAAGCCATTTAACACTTTGGTGTGCCAGTCTAAGTGCCACACTCTTTTCTTAGCTACCTCACACTCATTATCTCTGCTACTGCACCCAGCTCTCACCAAGCCTTGTGCACTGTTACTCTTACTGTTGAATGCAGCATCTTCTCTCACTTGGTCTCGTCCCTCGCCAACCTCCCCATGTCACTAACTGTCCATGGTCTCTGTGGTACCTGCTCAGTCACCTGGGCCACCTCAACACCTTTCACCGACCTGCACCAGCAGAAAAAGCTGTGACATCCACTTTTACCTCATTTATTCCCTCCTTCTCTCCCATTACAGGAGAAAACAGCCCATAATAGGATGGAAAGAACCAAGATGGGTGCAGGGGTGCTCAAAATTCTGCTCCTTACCTACTCTGAGGAGAATACTCAGTCCCTTTCAGGACAAGACTAGGACTGCCCCTACGGAGATGCTGAGTCATCCATATCCCGCCAACTGAGGTGAGTATCATCCTTCATTCCATTGCAACTCTCACAATAGCCTTGCTGTCAGTGTTATCCATTGACCACCTCTACTCATTATTGGCAGTGACGCCTTCTCTCCCTCATGTCGAGCCAGTGTCAGTGGAATGGTCCCAGCAGAAAAGGAGAAATGGGCTGATCGCCTGGAAGGTACCGCTTGGAACTCTCAGGAATAAAATTGCAATGCCTCAGAGCAAACATTGCAAGGCTATGAGGCATCTCCTGCACCTGTCCACCAGGCCAGATACAGAAACCTCGGAGGGAGCATCGTGCTTAGACAGTTTGGAAGCACGTCATTATGACAGCTCTGATAAGGAAGAAACATTTCAGGCCACTGGTCACTAAGAGGCCTGCCAGAGTGCAGTCCCTGCTCAGCCATTAGTGAGTTCACCCACATGCACAATGCGGAACAGGAGCTGCAGATAGACATGAGGGACACATCATAGCCCGGAGGCTGCCTCAATGATTTGTCATCTGGCTACCTCCACGAACAGATTGGCAGCTGCCATTGATACCCAGGTCCAATACTCTCAGGGTCTGCTGGATATGTGGCCAGACCTGCACTCCATCACCCTCACCATTCTCCTCGTAATTGAAGAGATGGTAACAGGATACGGGGAATCTGGTGCTCACTCCAGATGACCCTTTCTCACAAGGAGACAGTACTGCGCTAGAAGACACCCATCCAGAGTGGAAACCATGCATGGAACCCTTAGAAGTCCCTTCTCAGGAGATCCAGTGGTGTCCAGGCCCTCCACTTCTTGCCTTTCCTCTTCCAACTCTTGAAAATTCAAACCAAGAAGGGTCAACTTACCTGTGGCAGGAACCCTCAGCATTTTGGGCCATCTAAACATTAAGACCCCCCTACTGCATGACCAAATCTCTCAGGCCAACACTGTTGAGCAGGCTCCCTCTAGCCCAGCTGAGACATGGTGGGAGGGAAAGAAATAAACTTCTTCTCAGGCCACATTGGTGGCATGGATGACATTGCACAGTATGAAGTCTCATGTCCCATAAGTGGTAATGGTTTTGTAATTAGCCTGGTTGTTGACTGTCTATCTAGCTTGGAAAGTAACTGTACCACCATGATGCCTAAACTCATGTCCACACAGAATGTACCAATGGATCAATGCCTGTGTTAAAGCTAGCTGCAGCATGTAGAAACAAGATAAAAAATATGCAGATAAAATGCTGACTCCATTGCTCCTTGTGGTCAAAGATTTCTAAGTTTCCTTGGCTCGTGTGTGTGGAAGTGTTGGTGTTGAATGAAATGATCAGCAATGTAAATAAGGGGAGGCAATGGCCCAGTGGTATTATCGCTGGACATCTAATCCAGAGACCCAGATAATGTTCTGGGGACCCGGGTTTGAATCCTGCCATGGCAGATGGTGGAATTTGAATTCAATAAAATAGCTGGAATTAAGAATCTAATGATGACCGTGAATCCATTATTGATTGTTGGAAAAACCCATGTGGTTCACTAATGTCCTTTAGGGAAGGAAACTGCCATCCTTACTGGGTCTATCCTACATGTGATTCCAGAACAACAGCAATCTGGTTAATTCTGATCTGCCCTCTGGGCAATTAGGGACGGGCAATAAATGCTGCCTGTCCAGCGACGCCCACAGCCCGTGAATGAATAAAGAATAAAGGCAATGTGTGGAGGAGGGGATATACAGCACACAGGGAGTCAATGCATTAGGGTCAACAGGGGTTGGAGACTGTGTTGTGAACTGTATGTAATGTTTTTATCCTCTGAAGGGGCTCACATCAGTGGGGCCTACAGACCCCTCCCTCACAGGGCAACTTGTTTATCCCACTCACTCCAGGTGTGGTTCCAGCCATTTTCTTCCCCCATGTGTTCTTTTGATTCACAGACTCTTTGACCAGTAGCTTCCAGCTGCAGCATCTATTTGTCAATGAGATCCCAGGTACCTCCTTCCTGGTAGCCTTTCTGAAAGGTTTCACACCTGCCAGGTCCTTACCCAACCTGTAGACATGAGTCTGCCCAACTTTCTCCCACCAGCTCCTGGCATTTGAGGTCACTCATGCCGGTATGGTCATGCACTGTCTACCCTTGAAGGCCCAGATTACTTACCTTTGCCCTGGGTTCTCCTTGAGTCTGGGGGTCCTTTTCATCCAGCAGTCAAGGCTTTTTCCTGATAACTGCTGAGCACAGAGCTACGAGCCTCTGATTTGCCGGCAGCTCTTGCTGGGCAGGGCATGTCCCCACGGGGTCTCGATTCTAGTGGAAGGCCTGCCCATCTCCTCACAACTGCTGGATGTGTGATTCAGCAGGTACTACTTGGAAGAATTGGAACTGGTCTTTCACCAGCTAATCAACTGGCTGACAATGCCTCAACAAGATTCTGCCCTTATTCACCGAACAAATTTGTAAAGTGTGCAGAGTGATACATTAGGCTGGAAATTGACATGACTATGAAAGCATCAATAATGTTGGATGATGTGTATTATTGAATACCTATTGAGGGTACCTATTTAAGGCAGAATAGAACAGGCCATTTTCTCTACTGCAGAATCTCCGGGTCATTCAAATCTCTGGAATGATTCTCAGATAATACCAAGCAACTCAACACAGAAAGAGGAAGAGACAAGAACTGTCACTAAGCTACAGTTCTAGGCAGCTGACTCACAGAATGTAAGAATGGAGGCCTATGCACACATTGTTTTCCTGTGTGCACCTATGGTCTTGCCACAGTAATCTGGTGGTTCAGGTACTCAGATAGAATAATAAGGAAATATGAATAAATCATATTGCATAATCCATTTAGGTGAAAACAAGTTTTTGTTCATTTTATTTTTCCCCTCTCTTCTTGGGACAAATTACTCAGGTGTTGCTTGGCACCTCCAACCAAGGGCATGATGATAACCACAGACCAACGTTTGGAAAGTACCAGGGAAAATTTGTGACCTACCTCTCATTTGGAATGCCAATCTACTGCATCATCTCAATACTTGTAATAAATCACGTTAATAATTACACAACCGTATAATCCATTTCTTGAACCCTGTGAAAGACACAAAATTGACATGTGCATTTAATTACAAAACATATTCAGCTGAGAGCATCTAATCATAAATAATTCATGACTCTGGTACTTTTATTTTCATTGATGGCTTCATCTCTGCTGAAACTGGGACAGATAAAAGGAATGATGAAATCAAAGCATATTCAGGTTGGTGATATACAGGTGGTTCCATCAGAGCTGCCTCTGAACTCTCCAAAAGTGAGTCGCATTTTCATGGAACTAATATCTGCCATAAAGACCTATTGTGAGTTTATACTTTCAAATTATATTCAAAGAGCTTTCATTTCTTTGGGACTCACTTTAATTTTCCAAGATACTCTATTTTCTTACTTTTTCAGGAAATCTGTAAGTATTTATGAAATTGATGAGATCTCCTGGGAGAGGCAGATTAAAGAGAAACGTGGTGAATTGGGTGAAACAATGTGGAATATTCCTTTTCAACCATCTTAATACAAAACTAGTCTAGAAGACCATGTTGATCATGATTTATATTATTCAGCATTGCTTCTACCTTTTGTGGTCTGTGATTTCCACCCCAGCTAGTAACTGTGCGCATTCACTTTTGAAGGTATGCAGTGAATCAGCACTGACTGCATGAGGAGGCATCCCATTCCACAGGTCTACTAACCCTTGGGGAAAAGAGAACCTCCTGCCACAAAGCTATTTCTGCTTTTATGTAACTTATACATGACCCTTGGCCCTCTCCAATCTATCTAATTGAAGTAATCTGTCAATGTAAACACAGTCTAGCCCCTTCATTTGTTTCAAGACAGCTTTGAAGTTGTTCTGGGGGGCTAATTAAATCAATCCTGTCATTTCAGCTTTTTTGGAGTAAATAAGGTATTTTTAAGTTGCATATATTTGTGTGTCATCCTTCTGAGCCTTTTTGCATAGTCACTAGATAACCCAATATTGGAGGAAACCAAACTAGACACATTGGGATAGGAATTGTGCCTGTTTCAGAGGTATAAAATGGATGTAATAAAAGGCAATTTGTGTGGCCACGGTCTTATAATTCAGAGATGTGCGGGTGAGGTGGATTACCCATGTAAAATTGCCCCATAGTGGCCAGGGTGGATTAGGTGGATTGATTATGATGGATGCAGGGTTATGGAGATAGGAGAGTGGATCTGGGTGGTATGCTCTTCAGAGGGTTGGTGCAGACTCAATGGGCTGAATGGCCTGCTTCTGCACTGGAGAGATTCAATGATTCTGTGCCCAATCTGATTTTAAGACCACTGAAGGAAATTTGACTGCCTTGACAGAAGCAGACATTGATCATCCAGATTCCAAGTTTCAAAATATGCCTAAAAGAATATCTAGAAATGTTTAGTGCCCTGAGTGTGGTGTAAGTGAATGTTGAATTACTGTTAAACAGCATACAATAATCTATGCTAGTTAACAAGCATGGGGCTGGATGAACACAGCAGGTCAAGCAGCATCATAGGAGCAGGATTGTTTTGTGCATTTTATCATATTTTCTGATTATTTGAATGCTCAATATCTAGATTTAGCTATTGCTGATTGTAGTTTTAACTTAAGATACAACTGTCTGTGGCAAGAAACGGTTAATAAGCATTTAGCAATTTGAATGCGTTATAGTTGATAGTTGACAATGCAAATGACAATCAAATCCAACTAGGATGATGTAAAACTGTTCAACAAGCCATCGTTTATTTCTAGATATTTTTAGTTAACCTCTTCAGATATATGGTGACACACCTTTAAACTTGAACTCACACTCTGGTGGAAATAGGGACACTACCATTGTACCACAACAGTCCACCATTTACGCCTAAGCATAGGTAAACCCAAAAGCAGGTTTTTGTCAAGGAGTTAAGTTGAAAGAGTGAAGGATCAGTTCAGTTCTTTGTTGGCACTCTTATCCCAGGGTTCTCAGATCTTCAATCAACAAAATTAAGTGAAATATAGAGGTTTCACCAAAATAATTCATTTGTGAAAATAATTGAGGAATTCACAGGAAATTCACTAAAGGTTAGAACTTTGCTGGGTAAAATTTATTAAAGATTGGGGAAAATAACTTGTGATGATACTAAGGCTTTAAGAGATGTATTCTGTCTTCGGTTTTTTTTAATGACGCGAGTTGAGACAGAGGTGTGAATAAAGTGAACAGCTCGTGAAGCCTTGGGTTCTGCTTTAAAGTTGCAACAATAGGAGCAGCATGAATGGATGGAGTCAGGCTCCCACACAACCAGGCTTTTAGTTTATCTTTCAGCACATTTTGGTGTTTTTTAAGTTGGCTGTGCAAGCTGTCTCTCTCTCTCTGTCTCTCTCTCTACTAGAATTTTCTCTCTATGCTGACAGAATTACATATGAGACAATCTATTTTACTGAATTTGCTTTTGCCAAGGATATGGTTACAGGATGTTACTATATTGGAACAGTTACTGTTTAGCGGTTAAATAATTGATTATTCTGTTTAGATTTCTGTTAGAGTTAAAGTTGTACCAATTCTTCCTTCCTTGTTTGTGTTTTAACTGCACTGTGGGAATAATGTGTGTTTTACTTAAAACTGAGAAGTGTAACCAATTGAATTACGTCCTGTCATAGAGTCATAGAGTTGTACATCACAGAAACAGACCCTTCAATCCAACTTGTCCATGCTGACCAGATAGCCTAAATTAATCTAGTCCCATTTGCCAGCATTTGTTTCATATCCCTCTAAATCCTTCCTATTCATATACCTATCCAGATGCCTTTTAAATGTTGTTATTCTACCAGCCTTCACCACTTCCTCTGGCAGCTCGTTCCATGCATACACCACCCTCTGCGTGAAAAAGTTGCCCTGTAGGTACCCTTTAAATCTTTCCCCTCTCACTTTAAACCGATGCTTTTTAGTTTTGGACTCCCCAAACCCAGGGAAAAGCCCTCATCTAATTACCCCATCCATACGCCTCATGATATTATAAACTTCAATGAGGTCATGCCTCAGCCTCCGACGCTCCAGGGAAAATAGTCCCAGCCTATTCAGCCTCTCCCTATGGCACAAATCCTCCAACCCTGGCAACATCCTTGTAAATCTGTCTTGAATCCTTTCAAGTTTCACAACATCCTTCCTATAGCAGGGAGACAGAATTGTACTCAATATACAAAAAGTGGCCTAACCAATGTCCTGTACAGCTGCAACATGACCTCTCAACTCCTATAGTCAATGCATTGATCAATATAGGCAAATATGCCAAACACCGCATTCACTATCCTACCTACCTGCACCTCCACTTTCAAGGAACTATGAACTTGCACTCCAAATCTCTTTGTTCGGCAACACTCCCCAGGACCTTACCATTAAGTGTATATATCCTGCCCTGATTTGCCTTTCCAAAATGCAGTACCTCACATTTATATAAATTAAACTCCACCTGCCACTCCTCGGCCCAGTGGCTCATCTGATCAAGGTCCCATTGTACTTTGAGGTAACCTTCATCGCTGTCCACAACACCTCCAATTTTAGTGTCATCTGCTCTGAAACACAGCACCTTATACTTGCCTTTAAATTAGATAAAAGTTAGGGTCTGAGTTATCTACCTTAATATATTTGCAGGGGATTGGCCTGGTCCACAACGAATTGAAACAAAAGTCAATTACAGTTTTAGCGAGAAAAATTCAGTCTGGATCAGACATTTACTGGGAGAATTAATTAAAGATTGGGCCCTTTGTTTGGATTGATTAAGTGAATAAATATCAGTGCTTCAGTGGAGAAAATTAATTAATGATTGAGATTTCTCTGGGATTTTTTTAAAGTACATATGGGTTTAAAAGTTAAAGTTAATGATCAGTTTTTCTCTGTGGATAAAGTAATTAAATACAAGGCAGTTGAAGAAGCAGCACAGATAACCTTTGTTTACCATAGGGATCTCCAGGTCAGTGGCAATGAGACACGAAGCTGAAACAATGCAAGATACAGAAGGTTGTGAGTGATGAAGCAACGACAGCTTAGCAGCTAGAAAATTGGCTGAGTGGCTCTTTGGCAAATACAAATGATGTGAGAAAGAGATGCACCATAGAAATGTCAACTCTCCAATTTAACAGGAAGTCCTGGTAACAGGAATGAGCCTAAGTACCAAACTCAACACAATGGTTTTGTTTGAACTCACTTCAGCAAAATCTGGCCTTTCACATTGATATACACTGTCACAGTGTAAGTCTGTGTGGGATGTAAAGCAACGCAGTCAGAGATTACATAAAGGACATCAACAAAATTACAGGCATCGAGGTCCACAGTACAGAAAAAAGCCCTTCAGCCCATCGAGTCTGCGCCAATCAAAACAACCATCGAACTATTCTAATCCCATTTTCTAGCATGTGGGCTATAGCCTTCTATGCCTTGGCATCACAAGTATACATCTAAATCTAACTTAAATGTTATATGTGTTTCAGCCTCCACCACCCTTATATAAGTTCCACCTTTTTGGGTAGAACTTAGGAGTGTTAAGGGGGAGCTACTTTACTGGGAGTATACTATAGGCCCCCAAAGAGTCAGCAGGAAATAAAGGAGCAAATAGTCAGTTATCAGAAGTGTGTAAGAGTAATAATCGGGTAATTATACGAGGGGTTTCAACTTTCTCCAACTTAAATTGGGATTGTCATAGTGTTAAGGATCTAGAGGGGGTGGGTTTCTTGAAATGTATCCAAGGAGTTTTTTTATATCAATAAGCTGAAGGCCCAATAAGGGACGGTGCAGTGCTGGATCTGATTCTGGGGAAAGAATCTGGACAAATCTTCCATGTGGCAGTAGGGGGTCATTTCGACGATAGCGACCACAACACAGTACAAATACAGTTTCTGAAGAAGAGTCCCTACCCGAAACATCAACTTTCCCGCTCCTCTGATGCTGCCTGGCCTGCTGCGTTCCTCCAGCTCCACACTGTGTTGTCTCTGACTCCCAGCGTCAACAGTTCTTACTATCTCATGGTACGGCTCAAATTTGATTTGGGCAAGGAAAAATATGGCCTTCAAGAGACAGCTTTGGATTGGGGAAAGGCAGATTTTATTAAAATAAAGTAGGATCTGGCCACAGTAGGCTGGGAACAGCTCCTTGTGGTTAAGTCTACAATGGAACAATGGGTGGGGGGCATTCAAAAAGGAGCTGGGGAGAGCACAGGTCCAACATGTACCCTTTAGAGGGAGATGCAGGAGCAATAAGTTCAGAGAACCCTGGATGTCTAGGACAATTCAGGGCTTGGTAAAGAAGAAGATTAGGGCTTTTAGTGAGATCTAAGGGAACAATTCAGCTGCGGCTCTACAGGAAAGCAGGAAGTGCAGGAAGGCTTTAAAGAAAGCAGTTAGAAGAGCAAAAAGGGGGCATGAAAAAGAACTTGTGAACAGGATTAGGGAGAATCCTAAGGTATTTTATAAATACGTTAAAGGGAAGACATTGACTAGAGAAAGAGTGGGGCCAATGAAGGACCAAGGACTGTGTGAAGCCGCAGGATATTGTAAGTGTGTTAAACGAATAAATAAATGAATTTTATACATGGATTTAAGTAAGGCGTTTGATAAGGTTCCCCATGGTAGGCTCATGCCGAAGGTAAGTAGGCATGGGATAGGGGAAATGTGGCAGAGTGGATTCAGAATTGGCTGACCCTTAGAAGACAAAGTGGGGTAGTGGACGGAAAACATTCAACATGGTGCTCAGTTATGTGTGGTGTACCACAAGGATCTGTTCTGGGTCCTCTTCTATTTGTGATTTTTGTAAATGATTTGCATGAAAGAGTGGAAGGGTGGATTAGCAAGTTCGCGGACGATAAGAAGGTGGGTCACATTGTGGACAGTGTGGAGGGCTATTCTAGGTTACAAAGGGACATTGATAGAATGCGGAGCTAGGCTGAGAAGTGGCAGATGGAGTTTAACTCTGAAAAGTGTGAGGTGATTCATTTTGGAAGGACAAACTTGAAAGCAGAATATAGGGTTGAAGGAAAGATTCTTGGCAGTGTGGAAGAGCAGAGGGATCTTGGGGTTCATGCTCACAGTTCCCTGAAAGCTGCCACCCAGGTGGATAGAGTTGTTAAGAAGGCGTGTGGTGTACTGGCTTTCATTAATACAGGGATTGAGTTCAAGAGCCGTGAAGTTATGCTCCAGCTATACATAAGCCTGGTTCGGCCACACCTGGAGTATTGTGTCCAGTTCTGGTCACCTCATTACAGGAAAGATGTTGGAAAAGGTGCAGAGGAGATTTACCAGGATGTTTCCTGGAATGGAGGGAAGGTCTTATGAGGAAAGGTTGAGAGAACTAGGGCTTTTCTCTTTAGAATGAAGAAGGATGAGAGGTGACTTGATAGAGGCGTACAAAATGATCAGAGGTATAGATAGAGTGGACAGCCAGAGACTTTTTCCTAGGGTGGAGGTAGCTTTTACGAGGTGAAATAGTCGTAAAGTGAAAGAAGGTAGAAATCAGAGAGACGTCAGAGGTAGGTTCTTTAATCAAGGTGTGGTAGGAGCGTGGAATGCATTGCTAGAGAGGGTAGTGGAGTTGGCCTCATTAGGGGCATTTAAGCGGCTATTAGATAGGCATATGGATGATAGTATAAGGTAGCGGTGGAGGTTAGATCGACCTTAGGTTTCGGATAAAAGTTCAGCACAACATCGTGGGCTGAAGGGCCTGTACTGTGCTGTACTGTTCTATGTTCTATGTTCTAAGTTCTATGAATACTTCTCTTTGGTCTTCACTGTGGAACAGGATGATGTAGGTGCAGTATTCAGGAAAAGTGACTGTGAGGAACTTGCACAGTTTAATGTAGGAAATGGGAAGGCATTGGAGGCGCTACTGGACTTAAAAACCAACACATCCCCTGGCCCATTTGAACTGCCTCCCAGGCTGCTGTGGGAGGTGAGGCAGGAAATTGCAGACGCTCTGTCACAAATTTTTCATTCCTCTCTCACCAAGGGGGAAGTGCCAGAGGACTGAAAGATGCTCATGTGGTTCCACTTTTTAAAAAAGGTGGTAGAGATGAACTAAGAAATTGCAGAATGGTGAGTCCCACACCTGTTGTAGGGAAGCTATTGGAGAAAATTCTGAAGGAGTGAATTAATACCCATATGGAAAGGCATGGGTTAATTAGGGAAAGTCAGCATGTCTCTGTCAGAGGGAGGTCATGCCTAACAAATTTGTTCGATTGTTTTTGAAGACGGGATGAAGTGTATGGATGAGGGAAGTTCAGGTGATATAGTTGATATGGACTTTAGTAAAGCTTTTGACAAGGTCACATATGGGAGACTGATTGAAAAGGTTAAAGCACATGGAATTGAGGGAAATTTGGTGAGATGGATCAGAAACCAGCTTAGTAACAGGATACAAAGGGTAGTTGCGGAAGATTGTTTGAGTGACTGGAAGCCAGTGTCCAGCGGTGTACCACAAGGATCAGTACTGGGACTCTTATTCTTTGTTACATACGTAAATGATATAGATGAAAATGTGAGGGGAATGTTGAACACATTTGCAGATGTCACCAAGATTGGCAGAGTGGTTAACAGTGAAGAAGAATGTTGTAGTTTACAGGAAGATATGGATGGGTCGGTCGGATGGGCAGATCGGTGTGAGGTGATGCACTTTGGAAGAAGAAGTAAGATGAGGGAGTATTTATTGACTGGCAGGACACTGGGTGGATTAGAGGAATGGAGGGATCTTGGGGTAATTATTCACATATTCCTGAAGTTGGCAGGCACACAAATAAGAAGTTAAGAAGGAATATATGGGACACTTGCAGTCATCAGTCATGGCATTGTGTATAAGAGCCAGGAAGTAATGTTGGAGCTGTACAGGGCATTGGTCAGGCCACACCTGGAGTACTGTGTGCAATTCTTGTCACCTCACTGCAGGAAGGATGTTAAAGCACTACAGGAGATAGAGAAAAGGTTCACCGGGATGTTGCCTGGGATGGAGAAATTGAGCTATAAGGAGAGACTAGACAGACTTGGATTGTTTTCTTTAAAGCAGAGAAGACTGAGGGGGGCATGATTGAGCTATATAAAGTTATGACGGGTATGAACAGGATGAATAGAGAGCAGCTGTTCACATTATTTGAGGAGTCAATCACGAGAGGGCATGGTTTTAGAGTAAGGGTCAGGAGATTCAGAGGGGATTTGGGAACAAAGAACGTTATCACTCAGCTGGCGGTAGGAATCTGGAATGGGAAGGTAGTGGAGGCTGGAAACTTTACAACCTTTAAAAAATATTTGGATGAGTACTTCAAATATCATATTGTTTAAAGATATGGAACAAGTGCAGGAAATTGGGATTAGTGCACTTTTAGTGATAGTCAGTGCAGACTTGATGGGCCAAAGGGCCTTTTTCAGTGCTGTATGAATCTGAATAGTCTTTCCATTTGTTTTACCTGCAATCCAGAGGTTTTAAAATGGTTGTTCTCATGCTGTGGAAGTCTAGACCCTCCAAAACACTTGCTAGTGTTGTAATTTTTTGTGTATTCCTGGAGGGAGAACAGGAATGTTTGAAAGAGATGACTTTCTGCTGAGAGGGGTGAATCAACCAGCAACCCCCTTGATATTTCTTCTTATGTCTCTCCCTCTTTGAAGGTTCCTAAGACTTTACAAGTTCAACATTTCCTGGACTTCATATAGGGGTTTGCCAGACAGACACTGAATTTACATCCAGTTATTTTTCTTTGCGGCAGCACATTATTTATATTTTAAGAAACCACAGTTTGGAAGTAAAAATAAAAACAAATTGTCTATAAATATTTTGAGGATCACATCTGTTGTCACAAAAATACTCAGCATCTCTGTGTTGCTTTGATTTGCCTTTTAGTGCATTGCTGCTTCATTCAGAACTTGTCTTGCGTTGACTTTTACACAGACAGAAAGCCATGCAGCTTGTCATTTTTGTCAACAATGACAAGAGAAGGGAGGCAGACATGTTGCTGTATAGCACTGTGTTACATAAAAGTTATACAGAGAGCGTGTGCCAGCATTTTAAGTAGCAAGCACACTGCATGTGTTTCAACCAAACGGTCATGTTGGAAAGTCTAAAGAGAATAGTCCTTCTTCCAGTCAAAGAGGATAGTTGTCAGTCAAGGAGTGCTACCACAGTTCGTCAAGGCCATTATCCAACGTCAGTCCAGGAGAATAGCTAAGGTCAGTTGGCTACTTGGTGCATTCACGGTCCAGGGTTCTGCATTCTTACAGACTGGGGCTTAGACCATGGTCAGTCCTGGGGTTCAGAGCCGAGTAGTCTAGGGAATATTAGTAGGTCAGTCGGAGAGCTGCACAAATATTAGTCATGGGTCTGATCCATCATCAGTCAGGGCTGTATTCCCAATTTGGTCTATGGTATGGGCTACAGTTGGTCCTGGGGGTTTGTGCACTAAAAGCCAAGAAGGGTTATCAGAGAAAAAGCTCTGTGTTGGGGAAGTCAAATGTGGGGATTGGATGCAGCTGGGATACAGAAGAGAAAAGCACTGAGAAAGGGGCAACTCTTCGGTTAAAGGTTGGAAACATTGTCGCATGGGAGGGCATGGGGTGCTTTGGGAGATAGGAGGACATTGATTGTCACCACAACCCTGCCTTCAACAGAAAAACAGTGCATAAATATGGTGGGCATTACTAAGTGGTAATAAGTGGTACCCCTGGAGCTTGGGGGCAAATTGCAGAGTTGAATAGCTAAAAACAATTTTGAGGTCATGCGAAGGTTCAAAACTGGCCTTGTTGACAGAAACTGCAATGCAGAAAGGAACATGAAGGTTGGGAGTCGGGTGGGGAGATGGAATGTGGGGCAACTAGGATAATAGGTGGTGTGTGTAACTTACTCTCTGAAGCCTTTCATCTGCACAATGGGAGAGAAAAATAGTTTTGATTGTTTGCAGGAGGAGGCTCCACTTGTGTTTAATATGAGGCCATTCAAAGGGCAATTGCATTTCTTTTTGTATTCATTCACAGGATGTGGGCAACACTGGCTAGGGTAGCATTTATTGCCCATTCCTAATTGCCCAGAGGGCAGTTATGAGTCACATACATTGCTGGGAGGCTGGATTCTCATGTAGGCCAGAACAGGTAAGGATAGCAATTTCCTTCTCTAATGGACATTTTGTGAACCAGGTGTTTTTTTTCTTGACAGTACTTATGCACTTAAGGTCCTAGGGAGTGCTGCTGAACAATGAGACCTTGGGGTGCAGATTTAGAGCTCCTTGAAAGTGGAGTCGCAAGTAGACAGGTTGGTGAAGAAGGCATTTGATACACTTGCCCTAACTGGTCAGTGCATTGAGTATAGGGGTTGAGAGGTCATGTTGTGGCTGTACAGGGCACTGGTTAGGCCACTTTTGGAATATTGCGTTCAATTTTGGCCCCCTGCTATAGGAAGGATGTTGTTAAATGTGAAAGGGTTCAGAAAAGATTTACAAGAATGTTAGATAACAAGTTGTAGAGCTGGATGAACACAGCAGGCCAAGCAGCATCAGAGGAGCAGGAAAGCTGACGTTTTGGGTCTGGACCCTTCTTCAGAATTCTACAAGAATGTTGCTAGGATTGGAGAGTGTGGGCTATTGGGAGATGCTGAATAGGCTGGGGCTATTTTCCCTGGAGCGTCAGAGGCTGAGGGATGACCTTTTAGAAGTTAATAAAATCATGAGGGACATGGATAGGGTGAATGGCCAGGGTCTTTTCCCCAGGGTGGAGAATCCAAAACTAGAGGGCATAGGTTTAGGGTGAGAGGGGAAAGCTTTAAAAGGGACCTAAGAAACAAAGTTTCCACGCAGACGGTGGTGTGTATATGGAATGAGCTGCCGGAGGTGGGTACAATAACAACAAGTAGAAGGTTTCTGGATGGGTATATGAATGTAAGGGTTTAGGGGGATACGGGCCAAATGCTGGCAAATGGAACTAGATTTAATTAGGATATCTGTTCGGCATGGACAAGTTGGCTGAAGGGTCTGTTTCCGAGCTGTAGGATCGCTATGACTCTATGACAATTGGCAATGGATCCTTTGTCTTTGTTATTATTGATTAGATTATTATTGAATTCAAATTCCACTATCTGTCATGGCAGGATTCAAACCCAGGTCCCTAGAACATAACCTGGGTCTCTGGATTAATTATTTAGCGAGAATACCACTGGGCCAGCATTAATCAGGCATTCACGGAATCCAGATTAAATACATCTGCAATCGTAAAGTTCAGTATCTGCACTTCATGTATTGACCAACCGTGTTGATTACAAATATGACCACAAGCAATTCTGACATGCTATGGATCATTATAAATTAATTCTAGTAATTGCTGTGAAGCAGAAAAGATCTCTAGTAACCTAAAATCACCTGTGGTCGACAATTCCCTAACACAGTGCAAGATTTTAAAGACTGCACAAGGTTGCAGAACCACACCCCTCTCACATTGGACTGTAAGCATTTCCTTAAATACAATGCTGCCTTTCTTACTTGAGATTGGAGGTGGAGGTAGGGGGACAATGTTTCAGTGACCGCACTGACAATCTCTTACTGTATTAGCATGACATGGCTTACTCTGCATGTCTCTGAAGACACCCCCTGTAGGGGTGGCCCTCCTTGCTAGTGGACTCCATGATCCACTGTGTATCGAGGACTATGCTAAGTTGTCATTGGTGTATGATGCAATTGTTGACTGCTTACATTAATGAGGACCTGTTTTGTTCCTAATATCCTGCACACAGGTTCATTGGAACTGTTACCATTGGATTCAGCTACAGCAAATGTTATTGTGGTTTCTGTACAACAAAGGTGCAGTTATTGAGGAGCAACAAAGGTTTCAGCAAGACAAGGACCAGCAGCAATCTCCAGCAGCTGCCAAACAGCCTCTATATGAAGGGGTCACAGCAGAAGACCCCCTCAGGACACATAGGAAGGCCCACAGTCTCTCATCCTCAATGCCATTTCTTCCAGATGACTGAGAAACAGTGATGCCTGAAAGTGTGGATGGCCATCCTAACCTGGTAGTGATTAATTTTTATTTAACAGGCTGCTCCAAGGACCCACCAGGCACCTGTTGGGCCTCTTCCAATCCTTACCTCACAAATGTACCAATGTTGTTGTCAATACAATTTGTAGAAGAGCACACTGCTTAATCTCATTTCCTCAGTGCTACAGTCCTAGCAGTAGACATTGTAAACATTGCTGGCTTCCCCCAGCTGGCATACCACAAAATGCTACTGATTGTGCACTTGTTGCGTTGAGGGTGCCGTTATAATAATATCATCATGATTTAGTCAACAGGAAGGGTGCCACCCTGTCAATGTACAAGTCATTCTGATCATGTCTTCTACATCTTCTACCCTGGAAGGAGCCATGATGCCTACATTCTTTATAACTCTCAGGTTCCTACTTCATTTCAAGAGCCAATGGCTGCTGGGAGACAAGAGCTACCCTCTCCAACTAAGGCTGATAATTCCATTATGCAACTCCCAGACTGAAGCCAAACATAGACACGTTGCAGTCTATTCTTTCATCAGCACCAATATGGAGCAGATGATTGGCCTCTTTAGGATGGGGTTCTGATGTTTGGATTGGTCTGGGGTGAGGGAACAGTTGGGGTGGGGGTGTGGCTTTTGCAGTAGTGTGCCACATATTCCATGTCTGCAGTGCTCTGCGCAACTAGAACAGGTAAAAAAGGGGATGTGATGGATGCTGAAGAGCTGGGAGAGCAGCTTCCAAGGATGAAGATGGAGGAGGCGATGGCCTAGTGGAATTATCGCTGGACTATTAATACAGAGACCCAGATAACATTCTGGGGTTTGAATCCCACCAGGGCAGATGGTGGAATTTGAATTTAATAAAATATTTGGAATTAAGAATCTAGCAATGACCACGAACCCATTATCGATTGTCGGAAAAACCCATCTGGTTCACGAATGTCCTTTGGGGAAGGAAACTGCCATCCTTACCTCATCTGGCCTACTTGTGATTCTAGACCCACAGCAATGTGGTTAACTCTGAACTGCCCTCTGGGCAATTAGGGATGGACACTAAATGCTGCCTGGTCAGCAACTGTCTCATCCTGTGAATGATAAAGGAACAAAAATACATTGAATGGAAGGAACATCATCTTTATCATGATAGAGTAGCGCAGTACATCACACCAGACAGGACTTAATGGATACCTACCTCCAAAAGATGTGAGTTGGATAATGTCGTCATTTGTTGGCTGTAACATTGTTGTTTCCCAAAAGGCAAGCAACCCCTGTTTAGTCTCAAAAGCAAATACAGCCTTTTTTTTATTTTTCTTCATTTCTCCTGTTTCATAAAAGTTAATGTTAACAACTGTTTGAAGACTTCACAACATCTAATGCTCCCATATTCAACAATGACAACATGTGAGTCTGCACTGTGTTTAAGGGAAAGAGTAACACTTCTTCACATAAGGTTCTACCATTATATTGTGTGAAGGAAGGCTAGCCTCTGTAGCTTTCTTATTGTACCTGCAACTAAAATGACAGTTGATCAGAGAGGTGCCAATATAATTGCAAATGTGATATTCTATTTACGATGAAGTGTCACCTATGCCACTTTTGTGTCTTTGGAGGATTTTCATTTCCTTGCCCTCCCATCACATCAAGGTTCAGTCCTGGTGTGAAGTACAGATTTGTGTATATTTCCAGTAAGGGCTAAGAATTCTGCTGGCCCTGCCTCTCCTTGGCATCTGCCAAAATTGTTCGTAGGCAGCTTGATGCGTGCATGCCAGAGCCAGCATGGCACGGATAGCATGGCTAGACTCAACCAACCTTTAATCCAGTTCATCGAATGTCAAGAATTCTGCCAATTATGCCTGTTTGTGCATTTGTATGAAGTTACTAATGGTTGACATCATGGACTCCTCTCCTGCTGAGAGGGTGCTTAGTTTCAGGCTGTCCTCTAAACGCCAGAGAAATGGAAATTTCTTCATTAACCAGCTGCAGAGATGTGGCAGTGACAGGGTCACCAGACTATGCTCCTGAGTCTAATTTGGTAACATAGCCATTGAGGTGTCACTATTGAGCTGGTAGAAGGTGCAGGAGAAAGCCTTGCTGATGTTTCCTGGAAGGGTTCTGTGTCTTCTTCCTCAGAGGTGGAATTAGTTCTAACGTTGGGAGGGGCTGGTTTTTTTATAGGGAAAGGTTCTGTCAATACTGCTGTTACCTGCAGGAAGTGCAAAAGGGAATAAGTTACACACTGGGGCTGGAAGCTTGAACATGTTAAGAATATAGTCATATAGATGATAATGGGACAGCAGCATAGCAGGTGACAACAAATCTTACTTGGTTGCCAGAACATGTAGTTCTTGGTATCTCCTCATGAGTGATCTGCTCCTCTCCCCTGAGCTGAAGGATTCTCCAATGTGTGAGGAGCTGAATGTTGGCCATCCTGCCACAGTCTTGGGCCTTTCATCCCAACTGTGAGCTGTTTTCTTCTTGCAATGTGTTAAAGGGAGGGACTGAGTGAGGTCAAAATGGCTGGTATGGCTGTTTGTGTAGATGTAGGAGGAGGAAGGTGCTGAGATGTTCTGAGTGAGTGAAAAGGAAGAGCAGAGGGCATACGGGGTTAGAAGTTTCTGGGTTGGCCCAATTGAGAACCACTGGGGGAAGAGCAATAGTGAAAGTGGCAGACCATGAGTCTTATTGGGAGGAGGATATAAGAGCAACATTAGAGTGAGGAAGAGGATAGAAGATGGTGATGCTTTCCCATGTGAAACAGAAAAAATCATTCATGTTCTTGTGGCATTTCTGAGCATTCCTGCAGCCTGTGGACTAGATGCAAGGATGATGTTTTCCCTCCCTGCAGAGTCTAGAACCAGGGGACACAGTTTGGATATGGGATAGATTATTTAAGCCTGAGATGAGGAAAACTTTTTTCACTCAAATCATAGTGAATCCGTGGAATTCTGTACCACACAAGGCTGTGGAGACCAAGTCACTGAATATATTAAAGAAAGAAACAGATAAAATTTCTATGTTTTAAAGTCTTCATGAGGCTTGGGAAGAAAGTGAGAATATGGCATTGAAATTGCGGATCAGTCATTATCCTGTTGAATGAAGAACAGGTCCAAAGGATTGAATGGCCTCCTGCTATCAGTTTCTATGTTTCTATGGCTATCTGTGACCTGGGCGGCTACTTTGAATGGGGCTGGCAGGTTCTGGTACCATAGTCTCCTTTGCTGGTTGTGGGGAAAGAGGATGGTCCTCCTCTCCACCATCTCACCCACCAGGACCTCCCATTCCTTTCAGCATGCCTCTTAGACATTGTAATGAATAGAAACACAAAGACAATGCCTAACTGGATGTGTTTGAAATGTGCCTCTGAGATTTAAATTTGGTGTCTGTGATATTACACCAGAAGGTCCTGGCACTGGCAAATGGACCTTCCGCTGCTGAGTGCAAGGTTATATGAAAGCAATGCCATAGAGATGAAGTACAGACTTAATGAGATGAGCAGTGGAGAATTGTGTGAGAAAAGTCAACAGGGTTCGTGGAGGGAAACCCTGTGTGAAACTCCACAGAAGTGACACACATGGAAAATTCAGCCTGTGACAGGTGTATTCCCTTCAATCTCTTTGAGCTCTTATCTTGTGCAACCCAAGACATAGCAAAGTTATCCCACAACTGATCAATCGAAGCTCTGCAGTCATGTCACATTCGGTTGTGAATGGGTGTGGACAATCAAGCAACTAACAGGATGAGAAGGTTCCATGAATACCTCACATCCTCAATGATGGTGAAGCTCAGCATGTGATCAAAGTCAAAGGGGAAGTGTTCGCAATGTCTTGCAACCTGTGCATGAGCTACCATCCATATTCTTGCCCAATGAACATAGCTGCTCCCTGCCTTCAGGATCCAGGAAGACCTGAAACACTATATTCAGTAATATTCTACATATGTTGAACAAAGGCAAGGCCTATACAATTAAAAGTAGGGCCTTAGGTAGTGTTGTAGAATGGAGAGACCTAGGGGTTCAAGTTCACAATTCTTGGAAGTTTGCACCACAGGTAGATAGGACAGTTAAGAAAGCCTTTAACATGCTTGCCTTCATTGCTCAGACCTTTGAGTATAGGATTTGGGACATCATATTGAGATTGTACAGGATGTTGGTGAGGCCTCTTCCAAGGTACTGTGTCTGGTTCTGGTCTCCCTGTTATAGAAAGGATATTATGAAGCTAGAGAGAGTTCAGAAGAGATTTACCAGAATGTTGCTAGGAACAGAGGGTTTGACTTTTAAGGAAAGGTTGGAGTTTTGTTTTTCACTGGAACATAGGAGGTTGAGGTTTATAGACCTTATAGAGGTTTATAAAATCATGAATATAAATAAGTTGAACGGCAGGTGTCTTTTCCCTGGGTGGGAGATTTGAAGACTAGGGGGCATATTTTTAAAGCGAGAGGAGAAAGATTTAAAAAAGGCATGACGGGCAAATTATTTTACACAGAGAATGTTCATGTGTGGAATGAACTTCCAGAGGAAGCGGTGGATGTGGGTTCAGTTACAATGTTTAAAAGACATTTAGATAAGTATATAAATAAGAAACGTTTGAAGGGAATATTGGCCACACATAGGCAGCTGGAACTAGTTTAGTTTGGAATTGTGGTTGACATGGACTGTTTGGACCGAAGGGTCTGTTTCCGTGCTGTATGATTCTAAGACTCTATGACTCTAAGTCTGTAAACCCTGACCTTTACATGGGCTTACTCCGCATCCTTCCCAAGGCAACATGAATCACATGGCATTGTATCTAGCTTGAAATACTAATTAATTATCCTTGAGCTCCCAACTCTTTATCATCTTGAACTTAATGTGCATTTTAACAAACAAACATTTACAACTCAACATTCTCAGCAACTTTTTGGGACTTCAGAGACTGATAATTTCCAATGTTACGCATAGGTATTTGCCATTGTCTCCAAGCGTGCAAACCTTTCATCTTCTTCCCAGTAAGACAATCTAAGCCTTCCTTTAAGTTTGTAATAATCAAACCACCTAGACTTACTTCCAAGCAATCTTCAGGAAAAAGTCAAATGATTCTTTTCCTTTTACCCCAAATGTAATGACACATTACCAAAACGCAACATTTTTGTAAACCTTATAACCGTAACAACTATATTAACAGCATCAGTAATCTTAAGGTAAAGTGTCTGGTAGTAAATTGTGTCAAAATGACCAAAAATAATAAGCATAGAAGACAAAGAGAATGTTAACAAGTAAAGATGTAGGCTAGCAAAGAAAAGCAGAACAACAGTAAATTTTCATATAATATGTTGTTATTTAGAAATCATATTATCCGTTTTGTCAAGTACCTCAGTAGTAAAGCTACTCCTAATGTCATAACAGTAGCAATAGGGAAATATTATATTGAGTGACTTCAGATTGCTTCAAAATTACTAAAGACTAGATAAATGCAAAACAATGTTATGATTGGCATTTTGTGGCAATGAATTGTCAGGTATACAATTTTTACTTTTTTCTTTCTATTCTATTTTATAAGGATAGTTTTTATAAAAATTTAAAATTCCTGCGCCCATGTGTGTGCGACTGAGTAACAATCTATCCTTTCACTCCTGCTATTTGCATTCAGATCGAACCCAGGCTAATTGCATTAAGCTCTCCTTTGTCTCAGACTTCAAAGGGCCCTAACTGCAGCTTCAATCAACTCATCATTGGCCTTAGTTTACAACATGAAACTGGTCATATCTAGCACTTATCGACCCTCAACTGGCAAGTTCACTCACGGTGAGCAGCATGATGACAGTAATAGAAACTGTGCGAAACTATTTTAACATGTTTGGCCAAAATCATAAAGGGTATTAACTTCACTAATCTGCTTGTGATTTTTATGTTTGGTGCAAAGCGTGGAAAATCTCCACACTATAAGGCTATCAACACAAAATGCAAATTAATAAATAAAATAACATTTCCCCAACAAATCCATTTCTAGAATTTTCAATGTGAGTAAGTGAATGCTTTGAAAGTTTTCACAAAGTGCAACATATTATTTATATGTGGGCAGTCTGTGGCAGTGAGATGTCAGATAGCATACAGTCTAATATCCACAGATAAATGTGATCTCTAGGAATTCTGAGATAGTTTCCCTGAATGATTTTAACATTTGCCTAGACTTTCAGTGAAAGGGCAGAACCTGAACAGAGGATGTGACCTAACTGAATAAAGCCTTCTTTTCCCAGACAAACTCCATGTGCTCCAAATACTAAATCATCCTGAAAAATCCCTTCTTATTTGGATCTAGTCAATAGAGCAAGTGTGGAATAAATTATAATTATGTAATTTATGGCACAGCGGTAAAATGTTTAACCTTTCATTTGGCTTTGGTGCACAAAAATGATTAAAGCCAAAAAGTTGAATCACGCACAGACCACTCTGCAGTCTGGAATGTATTAGGGTAATCCTGGCACATTTGACAGCAGTTACAATTGAAATATATGTGTTAAAACAGACCAACTGTACAGTTCCATTGCAGAATGGAACCTTTCTTTTTTGAAATTTGAAAACTACAGAAACCCAATTAGCTACTGAAAGTTACATAACTGGTGTCTCTATTGACAAGCATACAGATCACAATGTAGCTTAGAATTAATAAAATTACTAGAAGTAATCACCATGGATGAGGTAAAAGCTCCCAGCATAAAAAGAATCCACTGGACAATAAATCTTCCAAGATCTCTAATCTTTCCTAAATAAGTATATTCAAGAATTATTGGCCATATGTTTTGCTTCTTTCATTGCCACACACCATTTTAACTTAACTTTACCTCCATTTTAAGTTCTCTATCCTAATCTTTATTTACCCGATATCTCAGTTTGTTCTTCAGGAAAGACAATAAGCATATGGCATCCTCCTCAGTCTTTGATAACTTTCACTCTGATCCTTACAGGGTGACCACTTCTCAAGATTGTCTTTTACACAGTAGAGAGCCTCTTGATCCACATTTATTACTCTCCCAATGACATATTTCCACTTGAAAACTCCCAATGGGCAATATTTGCACTGTTTTGACCTTTTTGGAACTCAATTGGGTAAATTGTTTTTATTCTGCAGCCAGTGGTGGAAATAAAGAATTGTAACACAGAAAGAATTAGCAATAAGACTTTTGTCAATAGCATAACAAGGTGTAACTGAGTTCATCTGGCAATAGGAAAATTTGCATAAGAACTGAAATATTCACTCTTTAATTTAAATGAGGGCATTAAGTGCAACAATGTTCTCAATGAGTCAACGGAAAGAAAGTATAATCCTTGATGTCTTTTAATCGTGTATCATGTTATGATTCAAGTTGGCACCTTTTATTGATGTGATCCCAGACAAGATCACCAAATTACGTTATTATTTTGTCAGGGAGCAATTGTTTTATTTTTTGAGTAGACAAAAGGTAAGATCCAGGGTAGTAAAAGGGGAATAAGACCATAAGATTCCACCAAACTGAACAAACGACAAGACTTTACTAAACAAGTTAGAACAGTAATATAGTGCACGCTGCTGGTATGACTTTTAGCAACCAGAGCTAGCATGTAGTAAACAAGGCTAATCTACTGTAATCAAACATCCCACATTTGGCACACCAAATACCAAATGTGATCAAACAGCAACAGGGTTCTCAGCAATTTCCCCCAGACATTAAAGACATGGGAGGTCATCGAATCTCATTAAACTTCACCAGGGGTTATAATTCTTCACTTTCATTGCCCCAGCCTTGAAACTCTCTCTCTCCAGAGCTATTTTGTATGGACTGCCTCACTGACTGCTGCTGTTCTGGTCAATTACCCTCTTGTCCTGGGATCAGCTTCTGTTGACTCTGAAACAGCACTCCAGTACTTATTCACTGGCATAACTCCAGTTTTTAACCACAGAGCCGGACATTTCCCTTGGATTTCCCAAAGTTTGAAGCTTGCTTAGTTGTATGAAGCAAACACTGCTTTTGGGTTTTTAAAGCCCCCTCAGCAGCACGGAATTATCAATCCTCACAGGTATTTTCTGAACCCTCCATTGTTTTTGCCAACATAAAGCCAGTGACTCTTCTCCCCAGGACTTCTGAGTCCTGACTAAGTCAGAGGTCATACGACACCAGGTTACAGTCCAACAGGTTTATTTGTTGGACTATAACCTGGTGTCATGTGACTTCTGACTTTGTCCACCCCAAGCCCAACATCGGCACCTCCACATCCTGGCTACCATCAAGTCCTAACTACATGGAGTTAATTAATTGCTCTTGACCTCTTTCCAGCAGGGTAGCTAAAAATCAGGACTCCAAACATGGAAACTCCTGTTTCTGTTCAACTAGACTGTATCACAACTGCTTTTCAGTGATAAAAACGAAAAGAACTGTGGACGCTGTAAAGCAGGAACAAAAACAGAAGTTGCTGGAAAAGCTCAGCAAGTCCAGCGTATGCTGTGAAGAAAAAATCAGGGTTAACATTTCAAGTCTAAGAAAAAATCAGGGT
>JAHRHZ010000058.1:33011453-33142998 GCA_024137785.1 Ginglymostoma cirratum | reverse complement strand
AAGAAAAAATCAGGGTTAACATTTCAAGTCTAAGAAAAAATCAGGGTTAACATTTCAGGTCCAGTGACCCTTCCGCGGAACAGTTCTGAGGACCCAAAAAACATTAACTCTGATTTTTTTCTTCACTGATGCTGTTAGACCTAATGAGCTTTTCTAACAACTTCTGTTTTTGCTTTTCAGTGATGCCTGAACTGTTGTGAGTGGTTTATCAAAAAATCTGCAATAAGCTCCTCTCCTATCTCAGAGCAGATTGTATGCTGCTATCTAACCTTTTGTGTAAGAGCACATTGCTGCAGATGCTGGAATCTGAACTGAAAACAAAAAACTTGAGATCACAGCGGGTCAGGCAGCATCCAAGGAGAGGCAGCCAATTAATGTTTCGAGTTTAGATGACTCTTCATCAGAGCTGAAGTAAAGTGTGTGGGGGGGGGCAGCATTCATTCAATAGTTTGGGGGTGTGGTTGGAGTGCTGAGGGACGAAGGCTGTTGATGATTCAGATTAAGTGATCAGAATATGAGAATGGCAGAATAATGGTGTGACTAACTGCCAGACTGCAAAGAACAGATGGTCTCACTGGAGTGAGGGAAGGGGAGAGAGGGTGACAGAAAATGTAATAAGCAAAGCTAAAAGAAAGGGAAGGAATGGATTCACAATTTGAAGGTGTTGAGCTCGATATTGAGCCCAGAAGGTTGAAAACTGCCTAAGTTTGTAGATGAGATGTTGTTCCTCCAGGTTGTACCGTGATTCGCAGGACCACTGCAGCAGGCTGAGGACAGGCAAGTGGACATGTGAGCAGGACACTGTGTTAAAATGACTGGCTGTGGGGAGGTCGGGGTCATGTGAGTGCACAGACCGGAGGTGTTCTGCAAAGCAGTCACCCAGTCTGCATTTAGTTTCTCCAATGTAGAGTAGGTCACATTGGGTGCAGTGAATATAATGCAGAAGATTGGAGGATGTACAGGTGAAATGCTGCTTCATCTGGAAAGACTGTTTAAGGCCTTGGATGGTGAGCAGGGAAGAGGTGAAGGGGCAGGTGTTGCACCTTTTGTGGTTACATGGGAAGGGGCCGTGTTCGAGGAATGGACTAGTGTGTCTCAGAGGGAATGATCCCTGCAAAATGCAGAGGGGGGGGGTGAGGGGAGGATGTGTTTGGTGGTTGCATTCTATTGGAGTTGTCTGAAATGGCAGTGGATGATCCTTTGAATGTGGAGGCTGGTGGGGTGAAAAGTGAGGACAAGGGGGACCCGATCAAGCTGTTGTGAGTGATGGGAAGGAGCAATGGCAGAAGCATGGGTGATAGGTTGATGTGGTTGAAGGCCCTTTTAACCACAGTGGGCGGGAAACCATGGGTATGGAAGAAACAAGGCATGTCAGCAGCGCTGGTTTGGAAGGTGGTGTCATCTGAACAGACATGATGTAGGCGAAGGAACTGGAAGAATGGGTTGGAATCCTTGCAGGACGTAAGGTGTGAAGAGATATAGTGAAGGTAGCAATGGGAGTCAGTGGCTTTGTAGTGGACGGCAGTGGACAGTTTATTCCCAGAAATGGAGACTGAGAGACCAAGGAAAAGAAGGAAAGTGTCGGAAACGAATGATGTGAAAGTGGAAGAGTGGAAATTGGAGGCAAAATGAACAAAGTTTTCAACGTCCGAGTAGGAGCATGAAGCAGCACCGAAACAGTCATCAATGTATCGAGAAACCAATTGTGGCAGGGGGCCAATATAGGATTGTTCTATATACCCTATAAATAAGCAGCCATAACTGGGATTCATGCATGTGTCCGTAGCCACTGCTTTGACTTAGCAGAAGTGAGATGAATTAAAGAAGTTGTTCAGTGGGAGAACAAGTTTAGCCAAGCAGAGGAGAGTGGTGGTGGATGGGACTGTTCAAGTCTCAGTTTGAGGAAGAAACTGAGACCTCTCAGACCATCCTGGTGAGGAATGGAGATATAGAGGGATCGGAGATCCAATTCACCACTTGTGAAACTTAATGTTCCATGATACTTCATCCTTAAAGAGTACTGGAAATGGATTTCATCACAATCAATATTAAGTGCAATCAGAATTCTAAGATGAGAAAGGAAGTGGGGAAGTGATGGTCCAGTGGTATTATCGTTGGACTGCAAATCCAGACGCCCAGGTGATGCTTTGGGCACCTAGGTTTGAATCCCACCATGGAAAATGGTGGAATTTGATTTCAATTAAAAAAATCTGGAATTAAGAGTCATTGATGACCATGAAGCTATTGTTGATTGTTGGAAAAACTCATCTTTTAGGGAAGGAATCTGCTGTCCTTACCTGGTCTGGCCTACATGTGACTCCAGCCCCACTGCAATGTGGTTGACTCTTAACTGCCCTCTGGACACGTAGGGATGGGCAATAAATGCTGGTTTAGCCAGCAACACCCACATCCCATGAATGAATAAAAAAAGAGGAGATTTGTGACAGAATTAATGTTTTTAAACTATAATTTGTGCATGTATATCAGTGTACGACTATTGTGGAAATTTAGCAGTAATCACGAGGAACAACATTAATAATCAGGATAGCAAGAACTGCAGATGCTGGAGTCAGAGATAACACAGTGTGGAGCTGGAGGAACACAGCAGGCCAGGCAGCATCAGAGGAGCAGAAAAGTTAACATTTTGTATTGGGACACTTCTTCAGAAATGGGGAGAGGGAAGGGAGCTGAGAAATAGAGAGATGAGGGGTCGGGCTGGGGAAAGGTAGGTGGGATGGCGATAAGTAAGTGCAGGTAGGGAGTGGTGGGGATTGGTCAGTGGGAAGGGTGGGGCGGGAAGGTGGGGAAGGAAATGGACAGGTTGTGTCAGGTCAAGGAGGTGGCGATGAGAGGGATGTTTGGACATGGGATGACACCGGGGATGGGAAGATTTTGAAAATGGTAAAATCCATGTTTAGACCATCAGGCTGTAGGCTCCCAAGGCAGAATATGAGGTGCTGCTCCTCCAGTTTGCGTGTGGTATCATTGTGACATTGGAGGAGGCCCAGGATGGACATGTCATCAAGGGAGTGGGAAGGGGAGTTAAAATGGTTTGCAACCAAAAGGTGTTGTCATTTGTCGCAAACAGAGTGCAGGTGCTCCATGAAATGCTCCCCGAGTCTGCGCTTGGTCTCACCAATGTCGACAAAGCCACATTGGGAGCAGCGGATACAG
This sequence comes from Ginglymostoma cirratum, assembly GCA_024137785.1. Classification (NCBI taxonomy): domain Eukaryota; kingdom Metazoa; phylum Chordata; class Chondrichthyes; order Orectolobiformes; family Ginglymostomatidae; genus Ginglymostoma; species Ginglymostoma cirratum. Next base: position 33,139,824 of record JAHRHZ010000058.1, on the reverse strand, counting down.
TAGACCACATTGACAGATGTGCAGGAGAACCCCTGTCTGATGTGAAAGGTTTGTTTTGGGCCTTGGATGGAGGTGAGAGGGGAGGTGTAGGTGCAGGTGTAGCACCTTCTGCGGTTACAGTGAGAGGCACCAGGTGAGGTGGGGTTAGTGGCGAGTGTGGAGCAGACGAGGGAGTCATGGAGAGAGCGGTCCCCCTGAAAGGCAGATAAGGGTGGGGAGGGAAATATCTCTTTGGTTGTAGGGACGGATTTTAGGTGGAGGAAGTGGCAGAGAATGATACGCTGGATGCGGAGGTTGGTGGGTTGGTATAACATACCTCCTGTATATCGGTGAGACAATCCTCAGGCTTCACATTCTAAAACTATGAAAACCTGAGCGCTTTTGGGAGCTTTTACTATTCATTACTTTAAAGTTAGCATCACTCTAGATTAAGCTTATGGCAGCTGAAAACTGGCTTCAGTCCAGAGGAATATTATGGCACCTAAACATGAACACTACTCCAGATTAAAGTCATGGCAGATATATGTTGGCATTGGTCCAGTTTAAGGTTCTGGTCATCAAATGTTGGCATCACTTCATATTTAGATCATAATATTTGAATATGGCATCACTCCAAAATAAGATCATGACCACTAAATATTGACATCACTGCAGATTAACATCAATGTCCAATGTTGGCATTGTTTCAATTTAAGATTATAGTTACTGAGGTTTCAAAATGGCAGCCAAGATTCTTTGAGAAAAATATGTGATTTTATGATATGTGATCCACTTTAGTTGGGTGAAAGTCTCCTCTATCTGCTGGAAGTAAGGATTTTTGCATGAAATAAGTTTTATATAGCTCCATTTCACTTCCTGAAGGTTACAAGCCAGTAGTTCACTCATAATTTATAAGACATTTGCTCCAACTCAAAGAAACCACAAAAATGGAAAGTGGAAATCATTTTCCTTGCAGAATCATAGGAATTTTACTGAGGCCTGGGTTAAGCCATGTTATTGGGCAGAACAGAGGTAGGCTTGCTCCCCATCTGTTCTCCCACACCTGGGAGCATTTGATGCTGGTATTGTGTGACTAAATGGAAAAATGATTCTTTTCCCCAGTCCTAACATTCATCACCTTGATGAGAAAAATCTTTAGATAAACTCTTTATTAAAATAGACTTGCCTGCCTACTGTGCTTTGGTCTGTCCAATATTTTTCTGTCTCACTTCCAAAAAATAATGCAAATAGAAACTTACAAGTTCACAGTGACTACCTCATTGCAGTCAACAGCTGTGTCAGTGAAAATAAAAACGTACATTATTAACGTACAGTCACCATATGATCTCTGGCACAATTTTGTTTGCTTTCTCTGTAGGAAAATTCCTGCGAGAAAGTTTAACTGCTTGCCGTTTTAGAAAAAACCTTAGATTTCCCCAACTGAGATTAAGTTTATAAAAATCTCTTCTATGGCCCAACAATAAATTTCAGATGAGTATGCATTGAGCCTGCTATTACACGTCTTTTTGCTTGCAGCAAGTTATCTAGATCTGGTTTGTTATACCCAAATAGGTTCAACAGACTTGGATGTTTCAAAGGTGGTGCAGTATTGCACATGCATGTAGATTCTATTTCTTTCATCAAACCTCCATGACAGCGTAGCATCCATATCCAGAATATACTGGAAGTAGAGTTGTTTAAGAAGGAAAAAAATTGTTTAACCCGTAATGTCTATCACTACACTGTATGGAGTGGCTCTAACTCATGCAAAAACCAAAAAGAAAGCTCTAAAGAAGTCTGTTTACATCCAAGGCATCTGAATGGAGCACTGAAATGATGCCCACATAAAATTCTCATACTTGAAAAACTAAATCCCACATTTTCTAAAGCCCAAACCTTTCTCCAAACCTGATACTAAGAGGGAATACGTTTGGAAAAGGTATCTGAGGAGCTAATCAACTTTCACAGTCCAATCAGGAGATAATATTCCCAATGATTATCACGTGAACTTTCGTAAGCCAGATTCTTTTCCAACAACATATGGACTATATCACATATGAAATGTCAGGATGCATCTGCATAGCAGATGACGTCGTTTTTGGCCAAAAAAAAATAGGAACATGGTCAAATTTTGCACCTCATAATGGCAGCAGCATATTGAGAGGGACTTTGTTCAAAAGCCAAAAATGGAAAATTAATGTACAACAGATCAACTTTTATGTTCTAATATATGCAGACACTGGTATCTGGCCTTAGAATACTGGAGGACATTAGTAAAATGTCCAACATATGAGATGATCTTCAACATTGCTTAACTTTATTGAATTTTCTTTCACTATATGCATTTAATTTTGCATTGAAAGAAGACTCTTATCTTTGAGCATGTCTGGCAGGAGGATCATCTACACAAATTTGATGAGCTCAATAAATCATTGTCCAAACGACCATCAAAATGTCAATGCTGTCATCCAGCAGACTTATTGGACCTTGGAGCATGGCTCCTGTGAAAAGGGAAAGCTATCCTGTAAAAAGGGGAGCCTATCCCCTTTTCTCCCAAGAGCCTATCAATAGCACAAAACAACTTTGAATATTGAACAGGAAAAACTGCCTCCAAAGAAGTGCTATTGGACTTGCAATGTTAACTCTGTTTCCCTCACCACAAATGTTGCCAGACCTGCTGAGTTTCTGCAGAACTTTCTACTTTTATTTCACATTTCTGGATTCTACAAAAGATTGCAGTTAATACCCTTTTGTGTTTGGAATCAAACATATTTCACATGTACCTATCTGGAAAAAAATGATCATGAAGTGACCACAAACCCACCTAAGATGAGTTTACTAGCCTACATTAGTGCCTTCTCATCAAATTTAAGGCTGTGACAAATCTTACAAGCCAAGTAGTTTATTGGTCATGTCTGGTAATTTAAATCATTTCCACAATCTTTGCAAAACTGCAGATATTCCCTCAGTTTTGTAAGTAGATTTTAATAATGTGGAAGTTGAATATATCTTACATATTGACTTCACAGGGCAGTACAAATGCCAACAAATGTGACAAAAAAACTTCTAATAATCCCATATGGCAATAGTTATGAAAGACCATGATTTCAGGACTTCTCAGAGGTTCTGAAGCTCTTATTGCCTAATGATGAGTATAAAATATCCCAAGGTGTTATATTCAAAGGGAAGCAAGTTCTTACTACAAAATCTCTCAGATCTTATTATCCTACAGCAATTGTATCAAGTGCACACGGACGTTGATCATGCAAAGAAACTGGCTAGAGAAGAAGAAATGCTGGCCATGGATGAACCAAGACACCAAAACATCTATAAGGGAATGTGAGACATGTCAAGCCTACATGGCCAGACACCACAAAGAACAGACACTACCTCACAAAGTACTCATATGTCCATGGTCCAGAATTACAACTGATTCCTTCAGCATCCATGCAGATATTCTTTGCTGGCTTTTTTCTTGAAAATTCCCATTATTTGTCAGTTACATGGCACAGCTAATGTAGCCATTTTAGGTACATTAGCCTGATTTTCAGCATGACACATTGCATCTCTGCCATGCTGAAAATGCCAGAACAAGCTGGGAGTCCCAATAAGCCTGCCCAAAACCTGACATTTCTTGTTTTTACAAGGCAGGATAAGGGGCAGGCTGTGGTCCATGCATGCATTGTTCCTGTTAGCAACTGACTCTTCAATGATCACCAGCCTCAACTGAAACTGGGTCTTGGAGTGACCTATGTCTGAAACCCAGAGTGTGGACATTCATACAGTCATAGAGTTATATAACATGGAAACAAACCCTTCAGTCCATATAGTCCACGACAACCAAGTTTTCCAAACAAAACTGGTCCCATTTGCCTGTGTTTGGCCCATATCCCTCTAACCCTTTCCTATTCATATACCTGTCCAAATGTCTTTTAAATGTTGTAACTGTACCTACCACTTCCTTTGGCAGTTCCTTTCGCATATGAACTAGCCTCTGCATGAAAGAATTCCCCCTCAGGTCCCTTTTAAATCTTTCTCTTCTCACCTTAAAAACATGTCCCCTAGTTTTGAATTTCCCCACCCTAGGAAAAGACCTTTGCTTTTCATCTTATCTATGCCCTTCATGATTTTATAAGTCTCTATAAGATTACCCCTCAACCTCTTACACTCCAGCCTATCCAGCCTATCATGATAGCTCAAACCCTCCATTCCCAGCAACATCCTGCTAAATCTTTTCTGAACCTTCTCCAATTTAATAATATCCTTCCTATAGCAGGGTGATCAGAACTGTCCACTGTACTCTAAGGGAATGTGAGACATTGCCTTACCAATGTCATGTGTTACATTAATATGATATCCTAACTCCTATACTCAATGGTCTGAGCAATGAAAGCAAGTGTGATAAACACCTTCTTAACCACCCTGTCTACCTGTGACACAACTTTCAATATATCATAACCCCTACGTCTCTCTGTTTGACAACACTACTGAGGGCCCTAGAATTAACTGTAGAAGTTCTGGTTTCGTTTGTTTTACCAAAATGCAATACCTCATATCAATCCAAATTAAATTCCATCTGCTCGTGCCCAGCCCACTGGCCCATTTGATCAAAATCCCTTTGTATTCTTAGATAACCTCCTTCACTGTCGAATATGCCTCCAATTTTGGTGTCATCCACAGACTTATTAACCATGCCTCCTAAATTCTCATCCAAGTTATTTATATAAATGACAAACAAAAGTGGACCCTGTGGAATACTGTTGGTCACAGGCCTCCAGTCCGAAGAAACAACCCTCCACCGCAACCCTCTTTCTCCTACTGTCAAGCCAATTTTGTATCCAATCTGCAAGCTCTCCAGAATCCCATGTGATCTAACTTTACTAGTTATTCTACCATGCAAAACCTTGTCAAAGGCTTTATGAAAGTCCATGTAGACAACGTCTACCATTCTGCCCTCATCAATCTTCTTGAACATGTCCTCAAAAAATTCATTCAAGTTTGTGAGACACAATTTCCCATGCACAAAGCTATGCTGACTATCCTTAATCAGTCCTTGCCTCTCCAAATGTATGTAGATCCTATTTCTCAGAATCCCCTCCAACAACTTACCCCCAACTGATGTCAGACTCACAGGTCTATCATTCCCAGGATTCTCCTTACAACCTTTCTTAAATAAAGGCACAACATTAGCCACCCTCCATTCCTCCAGCACTTCACCAGTGGCTGTAGGTGATACAAATATTTCTGCTATGGGCCCCACAATTTCTTCCCTAGCTTCCCACAACATCCTGGGATACATTTGATCAGGTCCTGGAGATTTATCTACCTTTATGCTTTTTAAGATCTCCAGCACTTCTTCTGTAATGTTTTCAAGACACCAATATTTATTTCCCCAAGTTCTTTAGCCTTCATTTCCTTCTCCACAATAAAAAACTGATGCAAAATATTAGTTTAACATCAATCCCATTTATTGTAGTTCCACACATGGACAATTTTGTTGATCTTTAAGTGATCCTATTTTCTCTCTAGTTGCACTTTTGCTCTTGATGTACTTGTAGAATCTCTTTGGATTATCCTTAACTTTATCTGCCAAGGGTATCTCCTATCCCGTCTTTGCCTTCCTGATTTCCATCTTTAGAATACCCCTACACCCCTTGTACTCTTCAAGAGATTCACTTAATCTCAATTGTTTGTACCTGATATATGACTCCTTCTTATTCTTGACCAGAGCATCAACATCATTATTCATCCGTTGTTCCCTACTCCTACAGACTTACCCTCCACGCTAACAGGAACATAATGCCTTTGGACTCTCATTATCACACTTTTGAAAGCATCCTACTTGTCAGTAATCCCTTTACCTGCAAACAGTCTACTCCAATCAACTTTTGAAAGTTTCAGTCTCATTCCATCAAAATTTGCCCTACTCCAATTAAGAACTTTAATTTTTATAAAAGTCCTATCCTTTTCCATAACTATTTAAAAACTAATAGAATTGTGATCCGTAGTCTCAAAGTGCTCCCCCACTAACACTTCAGTCACTTGCCTTGCCATATTCCCAAAGAAAAGGTCAAGTTTTGCTTCGTCTCTAGTAGATGCATCTACATATTGATAAAGGAAATTTTCCTCAACACATTTAACAAACTCCTCACCATCCAAGCCCTTATCACTATGGCAGTCCCAGTCAAGCTTGGAAAATTAAAATCCCCTACTATTACAACCCTATTATTCTCACAATTTTGCTCCTCAACTTCCCTCTGACTATTGTGGGGTCTGGAGGACACTACCATCAAGGTGATCATCCCCTTCTATTTTTTTGAGATCCACCCATGAAGTTTTACTGGACAATCCCTTAGTAATATCATCTCTAAGTGCACTAGTAATATTTTCCTTAATCAAAAATCTCAATCCTCTTGCCTCCCTTTTTATCCATCTAAACCCCAGAATATTGAGCTGCCAGTCCTGTTCCTCCCTCATCCTTGTTTCTGTAATAGCTATTATGTCTCAGTCTCATGTTCCATTAAAAATGCTGAGTTCATCTGCCATACCTGTCAGACCTCTTGCATTGAAATAAATGCAGTTTAATTCTTCAGAGTTACCTTGTTCTCTGACTTGCTGTTGCCTGCCTTTTCTAACTAACTTGCTCTTTTTTAAATTCAGAACCATCCTCATCTGTTTTTCTATTTTCACCACTTTGGTTCTCCCAAACCCCACTGCCACCCCCATCCCCACCTGTCTCTCTCTCTACTAGTCTAAAGGCTCCCGAGTAGCACTAGCAAATCTAACAGGGTAGTGGTCCCCTTCCAGTTCAGATGAAACCCATCTTTTTGAATAGGTTTTTATTCTGTCCAAGAAGAGAACTCAATGATCCAAAAGGAATCCTTGCCCACTGCACCATCTCCTCAGCCACTGTTTTATCTGCCCTATCTTCTTACTCCTACTCTCAGAAAATAGCAGATCTGTCCTCATTGCATTTCATTTGAAAAGTCAGAATACCCCTTTAAGTAACTCAGGCACTCCAGTGGATATTTTCTCAGGACAACGTGGAGGCATGGATCAGGAATCCTTTGGGTATTCATAGACCCTTTGGAAGGGTCAAGTGCCGTTTGTAACTGTTAACTGCAGAGAAGTTTGTGCGTAAATCTCTTGAAATTAACTTGTCAATACATGCCTATACTTGTCAAGAAGTGTCTAGAAACGTCAACAAATGTTGACCTATCCAGAAGTGTTAACAATTAATGATCTTTCAAGACACATCAATCTGCCAAGAATGTTAACAAGTGTCAAGATCCGGCAAGGGTGTCAAGAAGTGAAAAGTTTTCTTTTGTGAAAGGCACTGCTTTCCTCAAAGATATGTGGCCTGCAATATTGAAATTTAAACTATAGACCTGTATTTCTTTTCTCCTATGAGCATAGGTACTTGGGTTGATGTGCCATTTGATGGTGGAAACAGTGGTGGGCGAAAGTAACATTAACTTAACATAGTAGTATGAGGGGATGTGGGGGATGGGTGGAGGTAATTACTTCACACAGGTTAGCAATTGTGAGGTATACGGAATATAATTGGTAGGTATGAGAGCTGAGGCCTTTTATATTTTATGTTTTTATGTTTTATATTTCCCTCCTTTTAGAGAGATATGGCACCCAGTTGGATTTGGTCCAGAAGGACTTTTGCTAGATGTTGTGCACATTTTGCGAGAGATAAGGCATCTTTCATTGAAAATAAAACCCCCTTTGAGATTGTGAAAAGACACACTTACCCATAAGACTGTATAAACCCATTGGGAACTGCGGAAACTGTTAAGAAACATAATGTATGGGATTAAATAAAAATAGGACTAGCCATGTCAGAGAGCCTATTTACATAAAATCATCATAGGATTGTGCTATATGACTAAGTTACCAAACTATCATTTCAATAATGGATTGCCTTTTGATGGACAGCTTCAACTACTTATTGAATGGAAATATTTGATGGCACAAAAGATTAAGCACTTAAAGATTAAGCAGTTAAATTTGACTTCGTAAGGGATTATTTCCATGAATTTCAATGTAGACATTTTTCATTATCAATGAGGATGTTTTATTTTCCAATTGTAACATAGTCAATAGACATTATCATCAAGCCCCTTGAGGTTTGGCCATGATGGATACTAGGTGAGTTGAAATCAAGAAGGAAGGGTATAAAGTTTGGTATGTAGGGGGTATAAATTGGTATGATTTGAGATAAGTTGAATTAGGGGCTATAATAGGCCATGGGTGATAATTGACTAGGTTGGCACTAAGGTTATGATGAGCTATTGAGGTTTGGGGCATAGGTATTGGGTTACAAAAGTGACTTGGGGTTAGGTAGATGGCTTAGGGTAGCACAAAGAGGGCAGAGAGGGTCATGAGTAATACATTTTAGGGCATGGTCACTTCTTGGATTAAGAAAGTGCAGGCAGTGTGGAGTTGGAGTCTACCAGACAAAAGAAGGGGACCAGGCAGGTAGTGAGGTAAAATCCCAAGTACATCTCACTTGGAAACTTTGTCATCTATGGAAAATGGTGAGACTGATGATTCCTCTGTGGAAACTAGCCAGATCCAAAAGTGGTCCAGCTCTATGATCAAGATATTTGTAGATGACATGAAAATTGTCAGGGTGATACATAGCGAGGAAGGTAGATGTAAACTGCAGGAAGATATCAACGACCTGGTCAGAGAAGTGACAAATGGAATTGAACCAAGAAACATGTGAGGTAATGCACTTGGGAGGGCTAACAAGGAATAGGGTTACACTATGAATGGCATAAAGAACTAAAAACATAAAGCCTAAAAATTACTGAAGTTCAGAGGGATCTTGCTGTTGATAGCCACAGATCCCTGAAGGTATCCAGGCAGGCACAGCTGAATCATAGAATACAAGAGTAGGGAGGTTACACTGAAACCATTTCAGATACTGGTTCGGCAGACAGTACTAGTCACCACATTATAGAACGTATGTGATTGCATTGGGTTGAATGCAGAGGAAATTTGCCAGGATGTTGCCTGGGTGGTCTGAGCTATGAGGAAAGATTGAATAGGGAGGGAATGTTTTCCTTGGAGCAATGGAGGTTTATATGGGACACAATAAAGGTGTATAAAATTTTGAGGGGCAAAGAAAGGGTGGCTGGGATGATATTTTTTCAGTTAGTAGAGGGGTCAATAACCAGGGAGCATAGATTTAAGGTAAGAGATAGAAGTCTAAGAGGGGATTCAAGGGGAATTATTTTCACCCAGTGAATGTTGGGAGTCCTGAATTCACTGCCTGAAAGAATGGTTTAGTCAGAAACCTCTGCAACATTTAGGCATTATTTAGATTTTCAATTACATTGTCATAGCCTCCAGTGGTATGGGTCAAGAGCTGGAGTCTTACACTACTGTATTTACTATAGTCAGATATTTATTGACCTGTGTGGACATGATGTATTGAATGCCTCCTTCTGTGCTCTAAAAGTTTATGAGTCTATAAGTCTGACAGGGATCACTGTTTAACATTGACATTTTCCTGTAGTATAGAGGAAGAAATATCCCTTCTTAATACGTGGTTTCCTCTTTCTAGTTTCTCATTGGAATTAGCATGATGGAAACTGACTTTCCATCTTTTCTTCTATTGGTTTTTCACGGTCTACGATATGACTTGAAGGTTTCTTTCTTCTCCCTGCCTCCAACCTAGCTGAATGTACTAACAACCCTTTGTTAAAAGCATGCACATATAGCATTCACCTTTCATTCTTATAATAACATTGGTCTGGATATTGCTTTTTGTTACCACACCCCCAGCATGATTGACTGACTTCATCCAAGCTGGAATTGTTAGAACCTGTGGCTTGTAATTCACTAGCATGCCTGGCAGCAGTCTGGATTTGAAGTGTTATTTTGTGGCTGTAGTAGACGTGAGTCTGCCTTCTACCAATCATTTCCTCTGTAGCAACGTTTCTCTCAAACTGCAGACAAAGCAATCTCTTATTGCACCGTCAAGAAATACACCAGAATCACATGTTCTGGATAGTTTTCACAGTTCTGCTATCAACAGAGAAACATTTCCACCATTCTTTTACCTCCTCTGGTTAATCTTAAACTATTCTGTAAAATCAAGTGGCTTCGACTCAGCTGAGCTTTGACCATTTGGATCAATTCTTGACATGCTTTGTTTGTAGCAGAACAGAAGTTATCAGATCCTCAATTGATGCAGGTCTGTACATAGGAAACAAAACATAGTTACATCCATATAGCACTTTTCACAACCGTTAGATGAATCCAAACATTTTACAGCTAATGAAGTACTTTTTTAAGTGTAGCCATTGTTGTAAAGTAGGAATTAAATGGCTTCCATGTCAAGTAGCAAAGTGGTAATGGCCAGATAGTCTGTTTTTGTGCTGCTAATTGAGGGACAAAAATTGCCCTCCTCTAAAATAGTGCCTTAGATGGTGTCGCAGTGTAAAGTCTCATCCAACAGGTTGTATCTCTGAGAGTGCAATACTTCCTCTGTGCTACCCTGAAATGGGACTTGAATCTAGAACATTTTGATACTCACTCAGCCACAGGCAGCACTCTATAAAGTTTTGGCCACACTGAAAGCTCGTTTTCCTCAAAATAAACATGAAATACTCTCACAAATTTGCAGAATTTTTTTTCTGACTGTTGTGTCTCTCATTGACATGATTTTAAACATTAAGCAACAAATCAAAGCACAACATTCAATCTATTTAACAATGCATTGTCCCGTATTGTTGTCGCCAGCGTTATGTATAAATAAATAATTGTCCACATAACTAAAGTTTAACTTTGTGACCTGACAAAAAAGAAATTCCACCGAAGAATAATGAAGCCATTATAAGACAAATCTTACTGCAATGTGCTTACTCCCATTATTAGGCTATCTAATGTAACAACATGTTAGTATATTACATGCCAAGGTAATCATTCTTTCTGTTTTGAATCAGAAGGTTTTGGCTATAAGGCCTAATCCAAGACCTGGGCATGCAGTCTAGGCTGATAGTTCAATGCAGTACTAAGGCAGAGCAACTTTTTTGGAAATAGTGCGCCAATTTCTAGAGAAGAGCATCTCACAGGGTATGGTGTTAGACTTAGAATTAAATCATTAGGTTTTAAAATCCTTTGGGCACAAATTTGCTGGAATTGCAAAGAGATAACATACCTTGAAGGCAGTTAAATCATTATGAAGCCTTCTGCAACTGTGGTGTGCAATGGGAAAAAAATAGTGTATCTCCTTAACCAATTAGATTTAAACAATTGAGAATTAAACAGGAGATGTGGAAGAAAGATGAATTAGAGTGAGTGAATTTGGAACAGGTACAGAGAATGGAATCAACAGGGAAAGAGGGATTGGATGAAAAGAAAGTAAATAAAAGGAGAAACATCATCTCGCTTACCAAACTAGGACTGTCTGCTTTTGTATTATTGTGTCTAAATTGGTTCATAGTCTTTGCTTTCACATAATCAGTGAGTTTCTACAATCACGTGAAGTTTCTGTTCAGACTAAATTAGAAAGACATCATCAAATTATTTATTTGAAAAGTATTGGTTCACCACAAGTATTTTTGTAATTATTTCTGAAACTGTTTAAATTTTTGATGTGCAGTCAAGCATTACATCCTCAGCTATTAATCACCAGTGGCTGCTCTCCCTTTATCGACTGCTATTTTATGTGACTGAACTAAGTCTAACTGTTGCCAGGGGAATTAAAATATAGGCGAATGAATGACCCACGACAAGTGCTTCTAATCATGGAAAAGCAGAAATTCTTCACTTTTAGTCCATTTTAGAACTATAAACATTCATAAAGTACAAATGAGATACTGGTTTTGTTTAAACAGTAAAAAGAAAGGCATTGAAAATGACCAGGAGACACTGTTTGGAACTATGCCAAAAGACATTAGAAAAATATTTAGAAAAGCTTTAGAATATTTGTTACACATAATCATTTAAATCAGATCTGTGAGTTTCACATTTACCAGTAAAGTCTTACTCCCAATTTTCAGTTAATCTTTAACAACACTGATGTTTAGTTTCAAGTCCCATATTTCATCTTCGAGATAGATTCCACAGACTATAATTACAGTAAAACATAGATTTCCATAGAAGTGACAAACATACCTTATGGAAAATTTTGCCCTTTGCCTCAGTCGTTAGCTTAGAGACTTATGGTAATTTTATGTTTTTGCAAACTGAAAATGTGTAGTGTAGTTTGTGGATAACTCAGAACCATAAAGACCCTGCTAAAGGACTTGCTGGGAAAAAATCCGAATACTGTCCCAGCTTGAGGCAATCTTCTCTTGTTTGAAGATAGGACTGGTTTGTTGGGCCTTTGTGTTAATATTTTCATTTTAAAAGAATGCTACAGGCCAATGATCCATACTGTGTGAGTTTGAGAATCTTGCTAGAACTGTGTTATAAAATGCCAACTTATGGAGAAAAGTAAATAGTTTCTAAGAAACATCTGTGAGGTAACTTCTTCGAAGAGTTAAATACATAACTTGTTATACGTTTTACTTTCGTAAATTTCTTTACTTAACTAATATAAATCATAGTCTTCATCAATCCCTTTAGGTAAAGACTTAATGGATAGATATATATGTGGGGAATGTATCAAAAGTAATTTCAAGCATTTTGTGCTTGGCATGAACTAAAGAAATCTTGAAAGTTGGGGCATTTACACTTTTATTTTGACACAATGAGTACGTTATTTCCACTATGTTTGAAATGCAGAGTCAAAGGTGAAGTCCCAATTCAACTGAAAAGTATGAATAATCTCTTCATGTTTCTCAGAAATCTCTCTGCTAATCTTACATAAGAAATAGGGGCAGGATTTGACCACTCGGCCCCAGGAGTCTGTTCTGCATTCAATCTGACCTTGGCTGATCTTCTGTCTCAGCAAAGCTCTCGTGCCCGCTCCCCATGTCCCTTGATTCCCCAATAATAAAATACTTACCGATCTCCGTATAGAATCTAATCAATGTTCGAGCATGAATAACCCACTGCGGCAGATGATCCATAACCCTCACAAAGAAAACATTTCTGCTCATCCAGCCCTCAATACTCGACCTCATACCTTGAAAGTGTGTTCCCTGGTTCTGGATTCCCCAGCCAAGAAAATAATATGTCAGGCTGGATCCTTAAGATTACCTCTTGCTTCCCTAAAATTCAGAGAGAATAAGCCAAATTTATTCTCCCTCTCATCATAGGACACTCACATCTCAAGGACCAAGGTAATAAATGTTTGCAGTACTGTCTCCAAAGCATTCATAACATTGCTTAGAAAAAGAGACAAAAACTTCTTATAGAAACCTCCAATGTGGTATCACCTAGGCGATGGACATTGTAGCTAGACATTTTTATTCCTATACTTCAGTCCCTGTGAAATATTTAATTGCTTCCTAATTGCTTGCTGTATCTGCATACTAAAATTCTGTGCTCCTTGTACAAGAAGGAGCATTTAGCATTTAAAAGATCTAAAGTTTTTAAAAAATTGTTATTTGATTTTCACTGTTGGAGTGAATAACCTCAAACAGCCTTATTCTACAGCATCTACTTATTATACTGCACCCACTACCTTGTTGTCCACTCACTTAACCTGCTTATAGCTCCTTGTAGCTTCTTTGCCTCCTCCTCACAGGCTACATTCCCACCTAGCTTAGTATTGTTAGCAAACTTGGATACATTGCCCTCGATCTCCTTGCCTGAGTCATTGATATAGATTGTAGATAGTCAGATCACAGCACGGATTCTTTGGGCATTCCACTAGTTATCTGAAAGGTCCTGATTCTGCTTTCTCACTGTTTCCTATCCATTAGCCAACCCCTTGCCCAAATCCATGAGTTCTCATCTTGCATATTAACTACTTGTCTCACACCTTATTGAATGATCCTTGGGAATTCAAATAAACTGCATTTGCTGCTTCTCTTCTATCTAAACTGTTTGTTAGTTCCTAGGAAATTGTTGACTCTTTATCCCCTGAAGTTTTTCTCTGATGATACTATTTGACTTCAATATTTCGCTCTTATTAGGCTCTTGTGGTGCCCAACATTTCGAGTATGTAATTTCTGCCTCCAACTGTAAAGACAGACACAAAGGGTGCATTTTCTCATTTTTGGCACAGTGTTTTTTTGGGTGAGATTCATAATAAGCTGAGCATCATGGTCTACATTGACTTTTCTCACACAATCTTTTCTCTCTTCAGCTCATTAAATATGCATCTGGCCACTACGGCTCATGGAATTATAGAACTTTCATGTCAGTGATACCACATTTAAACACCAGCTCCACAGTACTTCAGGAGTTGCAAACCACAAACTGCCCTTCACGATCTGCTACATGCCTCTCAAGACTGAGGACATGGCTGAGAAGGGCAAGTTAATGCTTCATTCATCGGAATTTCCCAAATATTCAGGATTGTCAGGCTACTGACAGCAAACATTGGTGTTCTACGCGCCAAGTATTTTTATATCAACACCAGGTCATTTGAGATACTCTACGCATGCAAGTTCCAGGCATTCTATAAGCTGCAGTGATGCTTTTTATTATAGTTGCCCATTGTCCCAGTAAGGTTAAATGGTGGCTGGGTGAAAGGGGTTATTTGTTATCCTCATTTCGTACAATACCACTTCATTGGGCCAAGAGGACTCAGAGTACGGCTAAAATGAAGTACAGTACTCATAAAGACAAGGATAAGAATTAAACAAATCAATGTGGTGATTAAAAGAGATAATAGGTATTGCAGATGCTGGAGAATCCGAGATAACAAGGTGTGGAGCTGGATGAACACAGCAGGCCAAGCAGCATCATAGGAGCAGGAAGACGTTTTGGGCCTAGACCCTTCATCAGAAATGGGGGAGCGGAAGAGGGTTCTGAAATAAATAGGGAGAGGGGGGAGGCGGATAGAAGATGGATAGAGGAGAGGATAGGTGGAGAGGAGGCAGACAAGTCAAAGAAAGAAGGCTTTGGTGTCTGGATAAGTCTCAGTGCGTCTTGCAATATTTGATGAGAAATATGCATAAAGTAATATCTATCAGAAGCCCTGTCCAAGAAAGATCAGCCACCTCTCATCAAATTCTCTATGATCTAGGTAAAATCTCCATTCCTAGTAGTTGACCATTACTTCATAATCCCAAACTTTACATCAGCGCATTATTTGTTTCCCATTGTCTAACAAGAAAACCAAATGTCAAGCAATCTCAAGCAATCGTTCCACTGACTTAATGTAACAAAATAGAGAGAATGAGAATGTCTACTCCCATAATTCACACTTAGCCTAGGATATTTGCAGTGCAGTGGTAATGTCCTATCTCTGAGTCAGGGGACATGGTTCAAGTTCCAACTGCTCCAGAAGTGTACTAAATAAAAACCAAAAGAACTGCAGATGCTGTAAATCAGGAACAGAAATTGCTGGGAAAACTCAACAGGTCTGGCAGCATCTATGAAGAGAAATCAGAGTTAACGTTTCAGGTTTGGTTCTGGGGAAGAGTCTCTCGACCCAAAACATTAACTCTGATTTTTCTCCACAGGTTCTGCCAGACCTGCTAAGATTTTCCTGCAAAATTTCTGTTTTTCCTCCAGAAGTGTGTCTGAACAGGCTGTTTAAAAATAATAGCAAACATTCCCCCACCAAATTTGTGCATTATCTCTATGTGCCACCAGAGGGCCCAATATATGAGATGCAAGTATCTACTACAAAGTTTTATGAACATCTTGGGATGGAGCTGATCTATCAATAAGAACCCTAAGTCCTGGGATGACTATTGAACAGATGGATAGAGATATTTACAGGCTAGTCCTCTCCAAGCAGTTGCTAATGGAGAAGCAGCTTCTTCAGCATGGGCAGCAATTATTGCACTTGTACTCTGCACAGAATTCTAGTCAACGGTGTTCAGTGGGATAATGGACTCCACAGAACCAAAAGATTCCTAAATTTCAAAGGAAGACAAAATTGCAATGCTGATTTATCCTTCTCAGTCCAACTGACACTATTGCAACCTCAATGTCATGGGCAGTCAATCTCGACTCATCTCTGAAATTCAGCTTTTGTCCATGTTTGAACCAAGGCTGTAATGACATCAGGAGCTGAGTGGCCCTGGCAGAACCCAAACTGGGCATCAGTGAGCAGGTTATTGTTGAGCAGGTGCTGCTTATTAGCACATTTGATGACACTTTCCATCATTTTACTGATGATGGAGAGTAGACTAATGGAGCATTAATTGGCTGGGTTGAATTTGTCCAGCTTTTTTGTACTGGACATACCCAGGCAATTTTCCATATGTCTGGGTAGTTTCCAGAATTGTATCTGTACTGCAACTGCCTGACTAATTCAGCAATTTGTGGATCACATATCCATGGCCAGAATGAAATCAAGAACAACAGCCTTTGCAATATTCAGTGCCATCGAGTGTTTCTTGATATGTAGATTGAATTGAATTGGCTGAGGACAGACATCTGTGATGCTTGGGACCTCTGGAGAGGGCTGAGATGGATCATTCACTGAGGAGGAGATATTTGTGGAGTCTCCTTCTCCAATGCTTTGTTTAATTGTCCATCACGATTCACAACTGGACTGCAGAGTTTAGATTTGATCCATTGGATGTAGGATCACTTAGCTCTATCAATCACTTGCTGCTTATGCTGTCTTGCATTCAAGTAGGCACTGTTTAGTCATAATGTGTAGCTACACCAGGTTGATGCCTTGTTTTTAGTTATGCCTGATGCCTCTCCTGACGTACCCTCCTACACTCTTCAATGAACCAGGGTTGATTCCTGGTTTGATGGTAATGGTAGAGAGGGGTCATAAGGTTGCAGAGAGTGTTGGAGTATGATTCTGCTGCATTTGATGTCCTACAACACCTCATGATGCTCAGTCTTGAGTGGTTGGACCTGTTTGAAGTTTATTCATTTAGCACAATGATGGTGTCACACATGGTGGACGGTATTCTCAATGTGAAGAGGAGATTTCATCTCCACAAGATGAATTTATTGTGGTCACTGTTACCGATACTATCATGGACAGTTCCTTAGTGAAACGAAGATTTGGAAGATTTGTGAGGATGAAGTCAAGTACAGTTTACCTGTTGTTAGTTCCATCACCACCTGCTGCAGACTCAGTCTAGCAGCTATGCCCTTTAGGACTTGACCAACTCAGTCAGTAGTAGTGCTGCTGGGGTGGTCTAGGTGAAGAAAAATGAAGGCCCTCATCCACCGTAATTCTGCTCCCTTGGAACCCTCAGTGCTTCCTCTAAGTGCTGTTCAATATGGAAGAGTACTGATTCATCAGATGAGGAATGTGACTATCAGCAGGAAGTTTCCTTGCTTCTGTTTGACCTGATGCCATGAGATTCATTGGGTTCAGAATCAAAATTGACAACTTCCAGGACCACTCCCTCATGACTGTATACCACTGTGATGCCATAGGACATACCCAGGAATGGTAATGACGTTGTGTGGGACATTGTTTGTAAGATATGGTTCCTTGCGTATGATTATATCAGGCCGTTGCTTAACTAGCCTGTGAAATAGCTCTCCCAATTGTTACGAAGTTGGATTTAGTACTTGCAGATTGGAAGGCAGGACATGAGAATTTGTCCTGCAGAAGAGTGCATGGTTCCTTTAAAAGATAATGTATTTTTCAAAAAAAGGTCTGCAGACACCAGCAGATGCACAGAGAGTTCTTGCAATTGAAACATTGTATCAAAAGGCATATGGTTAACAGGCAAAATAATATTTTTACCAAGACAACAGGTTTTTGAATTTAGCCAATTAATTTAAACTGACCCTAGATACCTAAGCCTAATTAAATTTACATCTGATGGTTTTGACAACCTCGGACCTATCCTATTGTAAGAAATTAATAGGTCATCAAGGGGAGAAAAGAAAATTGGTGTAAGAGTCAACTGTAATCTGCCAAGAGAACAGCTCTCAGCTGTAAAAGAAAGAATAACTGGCTCTCACAGAAATCTCTAAGCTTTCAGAATTAGCACCATCTAAATAAAGGTGCTGTAGCACTCTTAGCTAGTATTCGTCACATGAATTTGATGGAGGAGGGCATTCCTGACTGAAGGACAGCAGAGAAGACAAAGAACATTCCAAAAGACTTATCCTGGTTGTAATTTTGAGAGGTTAAGTTTTAATATTTTTTATTACTTCGGTTTATATAAGTGGGTCTTATATCTATTGGGACAGCATGCCAATTAGAATTTTATTTTATTTGGGAATAGTTAGTAGTTAAGGGTGAATTGTTTGGTTTGTCAGTAGCTCTGTTAATTTGTCAACTGTTATAATAAATAGCTACTTGTTGGTTGTAGAGTGACTGTCAGGAATTAATTTTATTTCATGTCTCCTTCACAACAGATTGGGAGGTGAGAGGCAAGTTATACAACTTTTCACATTTCCTGTAACAGATTACGAGGGAAGGTGAGCTTCTCTAGGGGTTTTGGTTTTAGTAATTAGAGGCATCCAACCTTTCTTTCATAACACAAATTTGGTACAAGCCCCCACATGTTACTCAGGAGGACTTTATAGAGTCAACAGGGCAGTGCTTGTATTGTTGTTACTGGTCCTTTAGTCAATGTTTGCTGGTCTGTCCATTTTCATTCCTGTCTTGAGACTTCCTAGTGATTGACGCAGCTGAGTGGCTTTCTAGGCCATCTCAGAGGGCAGTTAAGATTCGACTACATTGCTATGGGCCTGGAGTCACATGGAGGCCAACGCAGGTAAGGACAGCTGTTGCTCTCCCTGAGGAATGGTAGTGAGAGAGATGGGTTTTTATGGCAAGCAACAATGGCTTCATAATCATCATTAGACTATTAATTTGACTATTAATTTTTTTATTATTGATTTCAAGTTCCACCAACTGGTAAAGTAGGATTTGATTCCAGGTCCCCAGAAAGTGACCAGCATCTCTGGATTAGTTGCCCAGCAACAATACAACTAGGCCATCACTTCCTCCTCTTTTAAGAAAAAGATTTCCTTCTACATAGTGACTCTTGACTTGCTGCTTCTTTCTCTGCAGACTGCGAAGGTTCATTTACAGGTGTAGAATCGCAAGAGGAGCTGCTGGGCTGATCCCTGTCATGGCCTTTTCATTTTCAGGTGCTCTGTGAGAACAATAGGTGAAAGCTTACAGTCAGAGTAAAGAGGCAGCCTTCCCCACAAATCTCCATGATTTATCCCCACAGAAGTTAGTTTTGCAGCTAGGCTCCAAGGAGCATGTGCTCCATATGGTTCTGCATTGCTTTTTGCCAATATAAACACAGGAGCTTGGAGACATTTACTACAGCAGGACTATCTTCTAGCCTGACCAAACCCCTTCCTATGCACCGTAGACAGCCTGACCTCCTGAGTGGTGGACCAAGATAATGTCAATTTTGAGGATGCCTCCCACTACAACTCCCACCCTCACCCCCACAACCCAAATGCATGACCCCTCCCCTTCGTCCTTTGTCTTTTGCATAAGGAGATGGCGCATATAATGTAACAGCTTACAGTCCTAGAGACTGTGTGCCTTGGTGAATGTGTGAGGTGAGGTTTTGCTATGGAGGTTCTCCCAACCTCCATTGACACTTATTGATACAAGGGAGATCACAAAATGCCAACTGGGTCTCAAATGTACTTTCAGTTAGTACTTCATGTGTTCAGGTCAGAATTGGATGTTGTGAGGTAGCATTTTGGAAAACGGTTCTCCCAGGCATCGAGATAACAAGATGTAAAGCTGAATGAACACAGCAGGCCAAGCAGCATCAATGTTGCTTGGCCTGCTGTGTTCTCCGGATTCTCCAGCATCTGCAATTCCTACTATCTCCCAGGCATTGGTTCAGTTAAGATCAGCACAGCCCAGCAATGGAACCCAACCTGCTCCCCAGCGTACAATGTACAAGTGCTTTGAGAGATCAGGTTACAATTGGGCTGTGAACTACTCTTTTAATTCAGTTGAAAAATTAGTTGAATGAATTTAATTGACAATCCTTAAAGAGACTTTGTAACTAAAGAAAAATCAGAAGTCAAAGTTACAAATTCAAATTAAAATGTGGTTTTTGGTCCACCAACCACAGAACATCTCAAACGTACCAGGGACACCGCATACTGCCTCTCCAGTTATGTACATAACCACCATAGAGGAACAGGAAGTCAACCTTTATGGCCCGTTCAATTGTCCATTGACTGGACCTGTTTGTGGTCACCTTGGCCATTCCCAAGAGCAGGCTCACAGGGAGATATCCATTCTGCTCATCTCCCTACCTCACTCAATGGCCAAATATCAGGAAAAAGGGTCTGAAGTGCAAATAAAATTTGAGGAGCATCCCCCTCATGAGGTGAAAAAGAGTTTGCAGTTTATTGCATGCCACGTATACGTGGAATATGAACTCTTCTGGGCAGCAAAAGCTACAGTCTGCCTGGCAAACCATTACCCAATTTAACCTTATATTGCATGGGACTGCTGCATGCAACATCATTAGTGCTATACCTTTGATGGAAGAAAGAAGGACTCCTATGTGGAGATTAGTTGGGGAAGGGTGGCTATGGAAGCTGCTACCTCAAATGGTAGAATGGAATGTCACACTGTGTCCAGACAGTTGATGGAAGAGGAAGTGAAGAGGGTGCAGTAGCAGCCCACATAGGAATCCCTTCTGTTCCAAGAAAAACAACAAGGAGGAAATTCCTATGAGCAGGTTCAAATTGCAAGGCATGGGTTCCTATGGGAGTTTACAGAACCCAGAGCCAATATGAAACTCTGCCCATATGGTGGTCAGTTCAGGTGGGAGTCCCCACTACATTCTTGAGCCACATTGATGCCAGGACTGCCTTCAGGGCTGAGTGCCACAGTTTTGAGGTGATAGTTGGCATCGGCGGCAAGTTGAATAACGAATACTGTGAGGCATGTTGAATTGCTGATTAGGTATGATTTGAAGGCAGATAGATAGCACTGTATAATTACTGTACTTCTGATTGTGAAAATAGCCCTTTACATGACCTAATTTTTCAGTCATGAACTCAACCTTCTTTCAAAAAGAGTGCAACTCATTCCTCCCACTCTGGGTACTGCATTGGGGATGTTGAAGGTTTATTTTGTAGTCGAGTTTTGGATTAATGTGGTCCACCATAGAGTTTGCATTTCCTATAGCTCTGCCTGTGACCTATGATATCGCCCCATTCTGCACCTTCTGTATTGAATTGCAATCCTATTTCCCTGATGAACCTTCATTCTCTTTCTGTTTTACCCCTGAAGTCCTTGATGCTAAGATCCTGATGCCCTGGCTGGCTTTGCATCCTCCTCATATCCAGGCAACAGTGACTATGACTTGCTATGAACCTCCCCCACTACTTTGAGAGCATAGCGTTGCCGCCCCTATCCTACGAGATGCTGTCCTACTTTGTTTATGTGGCCTTTATGACTGCGAACATTCTCTCAGCTGGTGTGTAAAACCAGGCAGTCCCCAAGCTTAAGGTGCCCACAGTCTCGATGGAAACCTGCAAAAAGCTGAGGAGTCCACCAGTTTTTGTACGAAACCACTCCCAATTCCCTGAACTGAATTTATAAGACACTGACTCCCCAAACAGGAATGATTTTTATTGACTTCCAGGAATAGCTGTTTCCAATCCCTGGACTGAAAAGACTCTAATACCTGGATTTGTTTTAAACTAGCCATCTGACTGACCATGGCCAACTCCCTAGACTAGAAATAGCTCAATCCCTGGACTGACTGTCGTGGCTCTTTCTCACTGTTTGGAGGCCACCCACGAACCATTCACACTTCCATGGTCATGTTCTTCATACAAATGCAGTGTATTTGTTTTGCACATCGCTGGCACATACATCATCTCTGACATTGATTCAGCACCATGTATATACACCCCTTTCCCATTGATGCCTCTCATTTCCATAAAACAACATGCTACTGTCTTGCCTTCTGTGTTAAAGTATTGGTCAAAGCCTCAAGTTGCATCCTGGATAACTACTCTGACTGCCACTGTGAGACAGAAACTACTGGCTGATCCTTCATACTAAGCTGACCCTGTGAATCACAAGCTAATGCATTGCCATTCTCCAGTCAGGTGCAATGATGGGTCAGAGACTTATGCTGCTTTTGATCTGTTGGACATGCCTACAATTGTAGAGTTAACTGCAAAAATAAGGTAACAAGCAATGAGAAGATTTTGCTCGTCACAGTAAAAGCTATTTATTCAACAGTGACAGAAGACTAAATGCTTGGTTAATGCAGTCTACTTTCAGAAGTGTTGAGTATCTCCATTGGGCAGAAGCTAATTGGGAAGAGGACATTAATTATGGTGAGGGTAAATACGAGACTCTGCAGAAATTAATTCTAATGCAGTTAATGAGCTACAAATGTATGTTTATAAGGTTCCTGTTAGCCGAATGTTGAGAAAGCTACAATTGTAGCTGCAGGGCCTTGGTGAGACCATATCTCTGGAGTATTGTGTGCAGTTTTGGTCTCCTTGTCCTGGAAAAGATGTTTTGTCTATGGAGTGAGTGTAACAAAGGTTTGCTAGACTGATTACTGACGTACAAAGAGAGACTGGATCGGTTAAGACTATATTCACTAGAGTTTAGAAGAATGATCACAGATCTCACAGACACCTATAAAATTTAACAGGACCAGACAGAATAAATACAGAATGGATGTTTCTAATGATTGAGGTAACCAGAACCAAAGGTCACAGTCTATGGTAAGGGACAAGCCATTTAGGACTTAGATGAGGAGAAATTTCTTCACCCAGAGAGTGGTGAGTCTGTGGAACTCTCTGCCACAGGAATGTTAAGGCCAAAATATTGAATACTTGGAGGAATGAATTGGATGTTGTTCTTATGGCTAAAGGGATCAAAGGATATGGGGAGAAAGTGGGGAACGGGTACTGAGTTGGATGATCAGCTATGATCATATTGAATAGCGGAGCAGGTTTGAAGGGCCGAATGGCCTATTCCTGCTCCTAATTTCTATATTTTTGTGTAAAGATAACTTGTTATCTAAGTAGTGAAAATGTATCTTGATAGTGACCATCTGATTCTTGGACTCTTGCCCAAGTAAAGCATCTCACCTGCCATTATTCGTGCTACTTCAAGGAGTGCGAAATTGTGCCCGTAGTTACATTCGCCTCCAATATTTAGTTATCTCCCAATGCACAACTAGAAAGGAACTGGTTACCATGTTCCTCAAATGATGATGATGGTATATTATAGGGCTTTAAAAAAAACAAGTTGAGTGTGTTGAGAGAGAGAGACAGTCAATAAAAGTGGACATCAGGATTTTTCCTATATCTAGTAGGTTTGACATTTATTTTAGAAGTTGTATTAGTATCTGATTATTCAATCCCTGTGTATAATAACGAATGTAAAAGCTGAAATATTTTACATCATTATTCTCCGTATTCTTAATTTTTGTGAATAATTTAGCTATAAATTCTTCCAAAGTAATTATATAGTTTCCCATGACACAGTTGTCTGTGTTTATGGTGCAGATTCCACAGACTCAACGAACCCTGTGTGACTGGTGGTGCAAAAGGACTATTTATTTTTGTATTGAAGACCTAGAGAAAACAAGTGTCAGTGTTAATGTGCCTTCAGCTCTGCTTAAGTATTATTTTGTCAGGAAATATTTCCCTTCATCTCGTTTGGATTTGAACTTCGTGGATGTCAGCCCTTCAGCAAACGATTATTGTTTATGCACAACTCTTGTAGTGAGTTTTGTAAGACTATTTGACTTGTGCGACCATCAAACTTGAACCCAATCCTGTTGCCATTCGGTATCCAATGGGAGTGACTGGATTACAATTAAAATTGTGGAAGCTTTTCTTCATCTTCTTCCCTATTATAAGCCTCTCAGTCTAATTGCATCACATTTATGACCACTTTGGCTACGATCAGCTGTGATCCACATGGACCAGTATAGGCTAGAACTGCAATCTAAAATCTTAAGCATATGCCTTAATTGCATCCCATGCAGCATGCTCATTGACTATAACGTCAGGGAAGATCTTGAAAAATATTTTTAATAGATGTATATAGGTACAGCAAGAGACATTATGACCAGGTGTCATGTATGCTCTTGGTGTCAGGAATGCCAATCAGGAATTTCTGATTGAAAAGTTACAAGCAAAAGTGTAGAATTTCCTGATGTGCATTATCATCATGTGCCCGCAGCACTGATAATGAAATGCTGTCCAAGCTTATTACCAATTGTACTGTTTCTTGCCTGTGGTGGGTGTTGCTTGGCAGTTTCATAGTTTCCATTTCAAAGTTTGAAGATGGATGAAGGCAGAGCAGTAGACGTTGCCTATGTGGAATTGAGCAAAGCGTTCAACAAGGTTCCGCATGGTAGACTAATTAGTAAAGTTAGATCTCATTGGATCCAGGAAGAGCTAGCCAATTGGCTACAAAACTGGCTTGAACATTGGAGCCATAGGGTAAAAGGTTGCTTTTCAGACTGGAGGTCTGTGACCAGCGATGAGCTGCAAGGATGGGTGCTGGTTCCAATGCTTTGCATCATTCATATAAATGGTTTGGATGTGAACATAGGAGGTATGGTTAGTAAGTTTGCAGATGACACCAAAATAGGTGGTGTAGTGAACAGTGAAGAAGATTATCTCAGAGTACAACGGAACATTGTTCAGATGGGCCATGGGTTGATGAGTGACAGATGGAGTCTAATTTAGACAAATGTGAGGTATTGCATTTTGGTAAATCAAACCAGGGCAGGACTTATACAGTTAGTGTTAGGGTCCTGGGGAGTTTTTGCCAAAATGAAGAGAATAAGGGTGCAGGTTCTTAGCTCCTTGAAAATAGGGTCATGGGTAGACAGGGAGGTGAAGAAGGTGTTTGGTACATTTGCCTTTATTGGTCATAACATTGAGTGTAGGAGTTGGGACGTCATTCGTGGCTGTACAGGACATTGGTGAGGTCACTTTTAGAATACGGCATACAATTCTGGTCGCCATTCTACAGGAAGGATGTTGTTAAACTTGAGAGGGTGGAGAAAAGATTTACAAGGATGTTGCTGGGATTGGAGGGTTTGAGTTATAGTGAGTAGCTGAATAGGCTGGGGCTTTTTTCCCTGGAGCATAGGAGGCTGAGGGGTTGACCTTATAGAAGTTTACAAAATCATGAACGTAATGAATAGGGTGAATAGCAAAGATCTTTTTTCTGAGAGTAGGAGAGTCCAGACTAGACAGCATTAGTTTAAGGAGAGAAGGGAAGGATTTAAAAAGGATCTGATGGGTAACTTTTTCACGCAGAGGGTGGTCTGTATATGGAACGAGCTGCCAGAGGAAGTGATGGGGGCGGGTACGATTACAACATTTAAAAGACATCTGCATGGGTATGTGAATAGGAAGGGTTTAGAGGGATATGGGCCAAATGCTGGCAAATGGGATTAGGTCAGATTAGGATGTTTGATTGGCGAGGACAAGTTGGACTGAAGAGTCTGTTTCCATGCTGTAAGACTCTATGATCCTATAAGAGGTGTTTTGTGCAACTAGTTAAAAAATGAAATTTAAGTGTTAACTTTTTGCATTTAACTTACTGTAAAATAAATCACAAGTTAGTCACAATTCAATAGATGCAGTCTGTCAGTGGTAGTTAACAGTTGACAGTAAATCAGCTATTGTTGCCTATGTGAGTACAATTTCCTCCTATCATCCTGAAATGGAAAACTTTGATTACAATTTTTAACTTTCTCTCACCTTCACACAATTCATCTCTGGCTTTCACCTTCCCTTTTCAACTTTGCTTTCTCCATTTCTGGGAATGGGCTATCAACAATTATTTATCAGAAGCCCACTCACTCTCATAACTACATCAACTACGTTACTTCACACCTTGCTTTCTGCAAGGACATCAGTCTGTTTTTTCATTTTCTCTAAGCATATAGGAACAGCTGTAAACTATTCAACCCATTGACCCTGCCCCACCAAACAATATGATCACAACGAATCAAACACTTTAATGACTTTTACTCACCCTATCCCCATAACCGTGTACACCAATAGCAATCAGGAATCTATCAATCTCTACCTTAAACACACTCAAAGACTGAACTGCCAAAAGTTAACAATCTCTGAGTGAAATATTTTCTGCTCAACGCAGACCTAAATGTCATTCCCCTTATTTGTAAATTGTGCCCCTGGTTCTTGACTCTCCAACTATAACTTACTGCATCTACCCTGTCGATATTTTTCAGTATTTTGTAAGTTTGTAAGTAACATCATTTGTGATTGTGCAACCTCTAACCCAGCATTTCCCGTATGTCTTCCTTTCTCCTCTACATACCCCCACCATGACTGATTGAATCCACTTCTGTTCTGGCCAATTTCCCACACTTCTGCTTTCATCCCTACCCCTCCCTCCCAGAATCACAGCAGGGTTCTCCTTGTCCTTCCTTTTCACCCACCAGCTTCAGCATTCCATGGTTCACCCTCCACTATTTCCACCACCTTCAACCCAAAGCAACCACCAAATACATTTTCGCCTCCGTCCCATCTCAGCATTCTTAAAGAACTGTTTTCTTCTCAACACCTTGGCCCACTCATCAATCAACCCCAACTCAACATTCTTCTTTCATGGCACCTTTCTGTACAAATAGAGGAAATACAACACCTACACTTAAACCATTTCTCACCTCATCACTCAAGATGGCAAGCACTCCTTTCAGGTAAAGCAGCAATTCACATGTAACTCTCTCTATTTAGCATTTTCAATTCAATACTTCATGATAAGGAGAGCCAACATTGGGTCAGCTGAGCGTGCTAAACTTTCTACAAACTATTGTAATTAGTGTTTGGCAGCAAAGACCACTTCAAGTCAACAAAGATTCCAATGCATTAAGCAATTGCTGTCACCACATTAAAGAGAACTGGACAGTATTGTCCTTCCTTAAGCATTCAGGCAAAACCTGTGCAAAATTATCTTTAATGGACTAAATAAATGCCCAAGAAGCATCTCTTCCCATCAGATCCTGTTTTTCTCAGTTTCCAAATGATGAATGTCCAGGGAATCACAAAGAAAATGCTTCAAGGACACTTCTGAAACTCTCCATGAAGCATAGCAGCATTGATGGTAATTACTAGGAGCAGCCTGCCACCACTTGTTTAAATGTCAACAACTTTTCCATCAAGCTGCATCATGCTTTGAACCACATTTTGATGATGTGGCAGAGTGGCAGCAGAAGGAAAGAAAAGGAAACAATTCCTTTGATCCAGATCCCACTGCCTTGTGGGGCATCCAACCCAAGCGCTCATAGATCTATGGGTTGAGAATTGGCCTGTTGTGTCTCATGAAGACCCATGGCAAAAACTTGCAACCCCAAGTATACGTCATCCTTAGACTTAGGGACAGTTAACAATGATGGTCTCCTGCCTAAGGACGAATATATACTTACCTTAGAGACCTTGTAATGAAGGTCCACTGGATTGATTATTGGGATGACAGAGTTGATGTCTTAAGAGAATTTGAGCGAGCTGATCCTGTACTTTCTGGAGATTAGAAAGAAATGACAGATGGTCTTTTGAAAATATGCAAAATTCTGAGAGTGTTCGGCAGGATAGATATTGCGAAGTTATTCTCTGTTGCTGGAGATTCTAGAACTAAGGAGCATATTCTCAGGAAAAGACATCAGCCGTTTAAGAGTGAAACAAGGGGAAGTTTCTTTATTCAGAGTGTTGTGAATTTATGGAATTTGTTTCCCTCGTGGGCTGTGGATCGGTAGATTTATGAACTTGAAGGGAGTCTTGGGGTTTGGGTGGAACATTGGAGTGAGGTCAACGATCATCCATGCTCATATTAAATCACAAATCTAGCCCAAGGGACTGGAAGGCTAGATTACTTATGCTCTTATTTCCATTCATGTTACCGTGTTCCAGTTTGATGCTTTCAAAAGCAATTGACTCCATGTGTACATTCGATAAATGTTAAATAATTTCACAGCGTAGATTTGCAAACCTGTATCTGAAGGGAAATGCATCCTCTGATATTTTTGTGTAATGAAATTATAGAGTCATTCTCGTTAAATGGTCTAATGTTAAAAGACAACATACAAAGGCAATCATTCCTTGTCAATCCTCTTGAAGAAGTTGTTCAGTTGTTTCTTTCTGAAATGAGATTTGACAGATGTTCTATCACTTTGTACTTCATTATTATCTAATTAAAAAAGTGACATAATTTCAAATCAATATTAGTCAAGATTGGCATCCTAGAATAACTTTAGGTACAAGTCTCAACAAAGCTCAAATTATATATAAATTATGAAGAATTCTTAAATAGCTGAACCGTTAATTTGATGTTATTGACTACAAGCTATCCATTTATAGATTTATTTTTGCAACATATTTTGTTGTTTCCTTTTCCTGTTGAATGGACAGAATGTGCACCTAAAAAAGCTCAGCAGGTCTGGCAGGATCTGTGAAGAAAAAAAGTCAAAGTTAATGTTAACTCTGATTCTTTTCTTCACAGATGCTGCTAGATCTGCTGAGCTTTACCAGCAACTTCTGTTTTTGTTCCTGATTTACAGCATCGGCAGTTCTTTCAGTTTTTATAATGTGCACCTCAGTGGGAAGGATCTTTTTACATGTTCCCACAGTTCATAGTGTGCTACAGTGAAGTACGTCCGATAATCATGGAATGATGGAGTTTTAACAGAACGGAAAATGCCCTTCAGTCCATCATGCCTGTGCTGGTCAATCAGCATCTATCTATTTTGATCCCATTTTCTACCAGATTGCCAGTGTCCTTGTATGCCACGGTGTTTCAAACTCATCTACACACTTTTGAAATGTTTTGAGGGTTCCTACCTCTTCCACCCTTTCAGGCAGTGAATTTTAGATGCTCACCACCCTTGAGGTGAAAACATCTTTCCTCAGATCCCCTGTAAACTTCCTGCTCCCTACCCTAAAACTGTGATCCCTGGTTATTTACCCCTCTACTAAGCGGAAAAGTTTCTCCCTATATACCCTTACAGCACCCCTCAATCGGGATACCTCTCAGCCTCTCTGCCCGAAGGAAAGCAACCATATCCTATCTGTCTCTCTTCCTAGCTGAATCAGTCCAGCCCACACAATATCCTGTTGAATCTCCTCTGCACTCTCTCAATTGCAATCACATCCTTCCTTTAGTGTAGTGTCCAGAATGGCACACAGATTCCGCTACAGCCTAATTAACTTTATATACAGCTCCATCATAACCTCACTGATCATAGCGTCCTACAGTACAGAAACAGACCCTTCAGTCCAACCAGTGCATGCCAAACATAATCCCAAACTAAACTAGTCCCACTTGCCTGCTTCTGGTCCATATCTCTCCAAACCTTTCCTATTCATGTACATATCCAAATGTCTTTTAAACGTTGTAACTTTACCCATATCCACTGCTTCCTCAGGAAGTTCATTCCACATGCAAACCACCCTCTGTGTAAAAAATTTGCCCCGATGTCTTTTTAAATCTCTCTCCTCTCACTTTAAGAATGTATCCCCTACTGTTGAAATTCTCCATCCTAGGGAAAAGACAACTACCACTAACTCTATCCATAAGCCTCATTATTATATAAACTTCTATAAGGTCACCTCTCAACATGCTCTGCTCCAATGAAAAAGGTCCCCGCCTATCCAGCCTTTCTTTATAACTCAAATCTCCATACCCAGCAACATCCTGGTAAGTCTCTTTTGAACGATTTCCAGTTTAATAATAGAACTAAGAACATAGAACAATACAACACAGTACGGGCCATTCAGCCCACAATGTTGTGCCGACCTATTATCCTCCTAAGATCAACCTACCCAACATTAGACGATCCTCCATGTGCCTATCCAAGAGTCGCTTAAAGGTCTCTAAAGTTTCTGACTCTACTACCACTGAAGGCAGCGCATTCCACATGGCCACCACTCTCTGTGTGAAGAGCCTACCTCTGACATCTCCCCTATACCTTCCTCCAGTCACCTTAAAATTATGCTCCCGTGTAATAGTCATTTCGGTCCTAGGAGAAAGTCTCTGACTATCCACTCTATCTATGCCTCTCATCATCTTGTAAACCTCTATCAAGTCATCTCTCATCCTTCTTTGCTTCAATGAAAAAAGCTCTAGCTCCCCCAACCTTTCCTTATAAGACCTGCCCTCCAATCCAGGCAGCATCCTGGTAAATCTCCTCTGCACCCTTATATTTAATGCCTTGACTAATACTCAAAAATATCAACA
The DNA here is from genome assembly GCA_024137785.1 of Ginglymostoma cirratum. Lineage (NCBI taxonomy): Eukaryota > Metazoa > Chordata > Chondrichthyes > Orectolobiformes > Ginglymostomatidae > Ginglymostoma > Ginglymostoma cirratum. Next base: position 33,109,628 of record JAHRHZ010000058.1, on the reverse strand, counting down.
TGCCTTCATAATCACCATATCTACCTAGGGCAGTATGGTGGCTCAGTTGTTAGCACTGCTGCCACATAGCGGTAGGGGCCTAGGTTCAATTCCACCCTCGGGTAACTGTCTGTGTGGGATTTACATGTTTTCCCTGTGTCTACATGGGTTTATGCCAGGTGCTCTGGTTTCCTCTCACAGTCCAGAGTTGAGCAGGCTAGGCGGATTGAACATGCTAAATTGCCCATAGTGTCCAGGGGTGTGTAAATTAGGTGGAATAGACATGGGGAAAAGCAGAGCTACAGGGAAAGGATAGGGAGATGGGTCTGGGTGGGATGCTCTTAGGAGGGGCAGTGTGGACTTGTTGGTCTGAATGGCCTGTTTCCACACTGTAAGGATTCGATGGTTCTATCCTGTTATCTTCAAGAATCTACGGACATGAACATAAAGGTCTCTCTGATCCTTTGTACTTTCTAGGGTTCTACCTTACAACATGCATTCCCTTATCTTGTTACTGCTCCCAAAATACTTCACTTCACCCTTTCCAGAATTAAATTCAGCTCATCTGACTCACACATCTGTATTTTCTTGTATTCTAAAGATAGCCTCCTCTATATTTAATGCGCTACCAAATTTTTGTATCATTATGGAACTTACTGATCACACTGCCTTGGATATTTCAATCTGTTCTGATTGCAAGTCAGACTGTACAGTAGTGAGGGACCTCATAGGTTTTATCCTGTAAGTAGGTGAATTTTCAACCTAAACTACTCTAGCTTTCTCACCTCTTCAAGACATATCTTAAAAATTGTATCTTTATCTAACTTATGGTTACCTGTCCTAATATCTCTTCATTTGAGTTACAGGAATTTTTTGTGGAAATAAGTTTTGCTGAATGGACTATATAAATGCAAGTTGATGTCAGCAGTTTGTCCCTGGGAAGCATTACAGCTCAGCTTTGTTGTGTCCCAACTTGACATGTAAGCATGTGCATTTCCCAGAACAAGGAGATCCTGTTTCTTGATCAACAATTAATACTGGACAGTAATACAGACAAAACTAAACTAAAACAGAAAACACATTGCAAAGAAGAAACAGAATCAGAAGATTATAGATAAAAAGAAGTTCCTAACAAAACTTGGATTTCACTTAAAAAGCCAAAATTATTTAACACCAAAAGGAGACATATGTTCCCTAATCTGCTACAATGGCAAAAAGAAAGATCCCTGGAGAGTTTCATAGGTCAGCTTTTAACATTGCTGTTTGTTATTTTAGCATAGCTGTAGTTTAGATTTCACAATTATACAGTAATAAAAAAAGGCATTCCATAGTTTAGATTTTCACTTTGATAAAACAGAGGGATTGATGTCTTTGAATTACCGTGCACATGTGATTTTTCCAGAAGCTGGACTTTGTCTCTAAGTAATGTCATGTTGATAATGGTACCAGCTCCCAACAGTTTAAAACCAAACCTTTTGCTTTCCTTATTTAGTAAACAAAGCCTTTAAAAGAAACAGACTGAAGGTGTTATTATTTCATGTTAAAGAAGATCATGATAAAGATCCTGCGCCCCTATTTTTCTTAAAAGCACATATCCTTGTTGACAATGATCTATGGCTGACACAACTTATTTATTCTTTATTTAAGCTAAAACAGCACAATATGTGCAGTCGCCATACTAAATATAACAGAAAGTACAGGTGATAATTTCCTCACTATTACATCTTGCTCGAGAAAAAATAAAATATGCTTCTCTAGTGACAACTAACAATATTATGTTATCTGCATGTGTAAATACATATAAACAGATTAAATGTTATTTATTTACAAAGCGTTCTGGGAAATGAAACACTGTTTTTCAGTATATTAATGTCAGGTATACTTATGTGGATTTGTAGTGGTTGCCTTCGGTATTAACAAAATTTAACATCCAACGCTACCTTGCAAGGCTGGGTGGAACTGTGAGATAGATAAGTAAAAGGTGACACATTTGGTCAGAGGAATAAGAAGCTATATATCAGTTGGAAAATGATGGTGGGATTTGCATTGGGGCGTCAGGAATCCAACACACAGATAAATTCCACGTCACCACTCCACATAGAACTACATTGTTCTTGTAACATGGTTTTTAAATATATAAAGGCGAATTGGCCAGAAGGCAGGTTTGGCACCCAATTCGTGGTAACAAGCACCTCTGGGAAATCTGATACCACAACAAAGGTAGGCATCAGTCATGCTGGCAGTTGCCACTACCTTTCTGACCAGAGCAGGCAGCTCCTGAGAAGGTCCTGGAGGTCAAATGAGGTGGGCACTGACCCTACATAATAAATGATGGGCCAGCATTCAGGCCAATGACACCTGGTCCCAAAAATTTTTTTCAATAACAATCGCAGAGAAATTTATTTGGACCCTGTGGTAAACCCAATAACCATAAGCTAACATGATTGATTGGAAGACAAAATGCCTCTTATCAAACTTCTCAAAACTTTCTTTGTGACATTGAAATCCAGAGAATACCAGTGGGACTGAGCTTTCCAAGGGCTACCCTCACCCAGTCCATTTGAAAATTCTTTCGTCAATGTCTAAGTGCATAGAGGAGCAGAATGATCTGGATGCTGATACACAAGTCACTAGAATTAGTGAACAAAAACACAGTTGCTGGAAAAGCTCAGCAGGCCTTGCTCAGACTTGTTGAGCTTTTCCAGCAACTTTGTTTTTGCTCCTGATTTACAGCATCCTCAGATTTTTTCATTTTTGTTTACTAGAATTAGTATTTCAGGTTAATAAGATCAGATGAAGAAAAGCAAACAAAATACAGGGCCTCATTTTCAGACGGGTAGAATTAAAAATAAAATGGTTATTTTAAACTTGTTTCAAACCTTAGTTAAGCTCGGAGTACAACAAACAATTGAAGTCTCCATATTATAAAAATGGTGTAGAGACACCCAGCTGAACAATTTTTGGACAGCAGCCATGCTTTCTGTTCACTTAACTATCTCTGTTCACACTCCAGCAACTCCCAATTGAAATATGTGTCCAACTTGAGGCGTACCAGAACCAAGCAACGTTTAATTTAAAAAATAGTCACAGCTTTAGCAGTTAGGTCAGTGGGCATGGAGGAAGCTGTTGAAAGTCTCCCTGGGGCAATATCCCCTTGGTCATTGGAACATAGAAACAGGAGTAGGCCATTCAGCCCCTTGAGCCTGTTCCATGCTGAAGCTTGGCCTGCTCCTAGGTGCTGACTCTGATCATTGATTTTGTAATCACCTTGAGGAGCTTACACGCTGTTTGTGGGTGAGTAATTGTTTCGTTCTCAGCCTGCCTGCGAACTGATGTGCTGCCAACTGGCCCTCAACTACGTCCAGTTTGCCTCAATTCTGCTGATCTATCAGGGGCAAAGATGGAGAGGTGTTTGTAAAGGAGGTGATGGTGTAGCGGAACTATCACTGGACTGTTATTCCAGTGACTCAGTTGATGTTCTGGAGACCCAGGTTCAAATCCTGCCATTGCAGATGGTGGAATCTGAATTCAATAAAAATTGGAATTAGGAATCTAATGTTTACAAAATCATGATCAAAATTAGCACTTGGGGGCAGACCAGGCTTGAGAAGCTGAATGGCCTATTTTTGTTCCTATGACCAAGGGGATATTATTCCAGGGAGACTTTGACCATCTGCCCGGTGACTTACCTTCTAAAGCTAAATACTTGAATATTGTTTGGTGTTGGTATGCATCAAGTTGGACACACCAAACGACGATGGCAAATCCATTGTCAATTTTTGGGAAACCCCATCTGGTTCACTAATGTCCTTTCGGGAAGTAAAGTGCCATCCTTGCCTGGTATGGACTGCATGTCACAGTAAACTCACAGCAATGTGGTTGACTCTTAACTGCCCTCTAGGTAATTAGGAATGAACAATAAATGCTGACCCAGCCAGTGATGCCCACATCCCATGAAAGAATGTAAAAAAAGGAGAACTTTGCAAGCAATGTGCAAGAGAACAAAGGAGGAGTGATGGAGTGGGTGGAATAGGAATATGTGTGGACCGCAGTATATAACTAATGAACAGGAGGCTGCTCAACTGCGGGGAACCCTCTGCTCATGTTGTAGGATATATTGAGATTAATGTGATGATGTGGCTATAGACCAGTGCATGACCAGCTATCCAGTTGCACAACATCCCTTTTGAACAGCACAGAGCCACATTTTTGTCTCTGTATCTAATGTGAAGAATGTAGTTTAGCTAGTATTTTTCTTGTTAATCAACTAGGAGTAGAGGAAGTAGACATGAAGGGTGATGTTGCTATGTGGGGGAGTAGGAGCAGCTCAAGCTGAAAAGATTGGAAATCATTCACATTGACAGCAACTTGTCCCAAACATGGCCCCATGGTCATAGCTTTTAATTGGACACCAAGGCATTCATAGATCAATTACATTTCTTGGAGAATGTTTTAGGCCCCTTAGAAGGAAAGCTAATTGGGAATCCCAGATCCTGTACTATTTATCATATTGTCTGTCCTCTTCAGCCTAAGATACTCATAAGATGCTGGTACTGTGAATGTTGGCTCAGCTCGTCAAATGAAGATGAAATCTCCTTGAATCCACCAATCTCTGATTTGGTCCAAAAGCTCCTGTATTTCCAGCCTTTAGTCATTAGAATGTCCTGATGTGCTTCACCTTAGTAGGTCTTCCTTCTGGGTTTGGCCATTACATAGATTAGGAACAGAATTACACATTCAGCTACATAACCAATCCAGAAAATGTTAATACCTGCAGCTCTTAAAAGAGAAATCAGTAGATCACAGCCCTAAAAGACTTCTGTCAGGTGTTGTGAGGAAAGAAACTTACCTTCTAATGGATTCCAACCAGTGGCAACATCATGGTGCTGATGCAAAGCAAAATATAAGACTTGGCTGGCTTCTGTTCCAGGAGATAGTGCCTGGAATTTTAGAATTTTATTCCAGAAGGTGAGATTTCTGGATGTCTCTGAATTTTAAAAAAAAGAATTAAATATGGAACAGCTCTCACAGCCACACATAATCCTCATGCCCCATCATGCCAATTCACACTAGCTTATGCCAGGTATCCACCCTCCATGGTCCCTCATATCCAATATGGTACCTTAGCTTTCCAAAAGAATACCCCAACTCAACAAAGGCGTTTACAAAATTTAGACCTGTTCCTACTAGGAATAATCCACACACGCTGTGTTTGCCGCTCCTAGCTAATGAAAATCAAGCTTGACTGGAGGAAGACAGATACCTCTGTGAACCGTGAATGTGCAATTAGTAACTCCCCCAGCAAGCTGGCCATCCTGCCTGTGAAAATCCTGAGGGGCACGATTGGATATGGGACTATTGGATTTTAGTCTCGGTTGCCGTTTTCTCCACAAGATGCCTGAATGTTTGATTCCTCTAGAGAAATGTCCATGAGGTTCCTAACAAGATAGTTCTTGATGAGAATGGAAAAGTGCCATTAAAACTTCTCACTTCTTTTGTGTATTGTTGTTGCAAGGCTTGCATCTATTGCAAGTGTAAACGATGCACATTCACTTCCTGAACAAAGTGAAAACAGTCAATAAAGACACCAACTGCATGATCCTGATTGACTCCTGGAAACAAAGGAGGGGAATGTCTCTTTCATTCCTTTTGCTCTTGAATTTCTTCCTTGGTAATACACTTCAAACCTGCAGTTTTCTACTAGATATCAAAGAGGTTGACAATTATAGATTCTTTCTGAAGAAGGGTCTAGGCCCAAAACGTCACCTTTCCCACTCCTCTGATGCTGCTTGGCCTGCTATGTTCATCCAGCTCCACACCTTGTTATCTCTGCTGTGAAAAGAGGGTGTGGTTTGCCTTCCTCTGACAGAACTGCCAGAATGGAAGTACCAATCAGCATTTCTGTGGATGACTTGTGCAGAATCTCCTCTCAGAAAAGTTCAATTCCTTTCATAGAAAATAAGGGCCAGTGTGGCAATCTGCATGGGATGGTAACACCCTGGAAAATTTGGTCTATAGTTTCTTGCATGTGTTATGATTGCAGTGAAAATGGACTATCAATGTTCAACTTTCATCATTTGACTTTAATTGCAGAGAATTTCATGGACTAAAATAGTTTTTGAAAGAACAGTACTGGTCTAAAATATCTGCTGTGATCACCTGACAAGCCCTACTAACCAGTTTGGACTATACGAAATTGACTACATTGGAATTATCATTTTAATCAAGAGTTATCGAAACTCAGTGAGATGTTAAAAGATTTGCTTCATCTGGTTTACTCACACTGGCCTGATAATTTCACACAATGGAGATAAACAGAGTACTCGGGTTAAAAAAGACAATGCAGTTGTAATATTCAGATGAACTATGTTTCCGTATCTTACTTTGACAATAAAGCAGAGAGAAGACAACGTGTACCCATAACAAAAAGAATACTGAAAACTTTTCTTTCCCTCTCTCAATCTTAAAAAGTAGTGCTGGTGGACTGCTCACTAAGAATTGAAAGATATTGGTAAGCCTTGCTACACTCAAGGAAACAGAACAACAGTTGCACATCCCTGAACACTCTGGGCAATTTATCTTGGCTAATCCACCTCACCTGTACATCATTGGACTGTGGGAAGAAACTGGAGCACCTGGAGGAATCCCATGCAGACACAGGGAGAATGTGCAAACTCCATGCAGACAGTTGCCTGAGGGTAGTATTGAACCCAGGTCCCTGATGTTGTGAGCCACTGTGCTGCCCCTTTTCTTATTCTTTTTTGGAAACAATTATACACTTATACATAGTTAAGTTCAGGTTTCTCTCACAACTGAATGATGCTTAAAAATTTTAAACAGTAATTACCTTTACTTCCCTGTTGTACTTTACAACTGTGCTCCCCATCCTTCTTTTTAAGCTTCTGATCTATGTTGCATGAATACGTTAGATGAGATACTTTCTCGTTTTTCTCGGGTTTAATAAGTTTTAAAAAAAACTCACTCCCTTACACTCAAGAAAGCTGGCTCTTCATTTTTGTTGTTGTTGATTAAATTTAATTAAAATGTGAGAGCTACATGCGAAGGAAAAATAAAATTGTTACAACCTACCAAGAGGGGTTTTCAGAAACCAAAAAAAGTCTCTCCTGGTCATAACACCTGTTAGCAACTATTTACAGATTACATTGATATGATAGATATTTTCACAGAGAGTTTGAGCAGGACCAGTTATCAGATCTCACTCCTTCAAAATATTCTGTCCACAAGCCCATTTAACATCATCCTAGTGGGCGGTTCTTATGCTACTCATCAGTAATAACTCTTTCAGACCCTTTCACACCCATATACAACAGAAACAAATGTGTGGAATGTAGATGGCAGATCATTCTGCATCGTAAAGAACTGTGACTGAGTTCCAGACATCCTCTTGACAAATTTTCCGTCTATTTAACTTGTACTAAACTGATAAACTATTTGCATTAACAAAATCTTTGAGAAAGTGGACATGTCAGGCTGTTTCTTAATCCTCAAAAACAGGTGGATTGGGGTCGTCAGAGGTTAAGATGCAAAAATCTGGAACAGCATTTGAACTCAACTTGAACCTATCTACTCCTGGTTTTAATGGACGTAGAATAAGGAGAACGCTATTGTACTGCACACAGAAAAGCTGGTTGGTCATTTAAATGTTGTAACGAGGCTGTAGGACCTAATTTTAATAGCCATCCGATTTTAACCACAGCAGCATTGTTTCTTGGGAAACATGACAGCTTAAGGGAGGCAAGAATCTATAAGGTCAGTACCTTTACAGCACAGACAGAAATGCCCATTCCAGGTGTATCAAGCTACCCAGAATACAGAGTACAAAAAAACGAAGTTGCTGGGAAAGCTCAGCAGGTCTGGCAGCATCTGTGAAGAAAAAAATCAGTTAACATTTTGGGTCCGGTGACCCTTCCTCAGAACTCAGAATACAGTATAACCAGGCTTCCTGTGAGCAGGAACTTCACTCCACTTAATGGAGCTTTGCAGTTGAACTCTACAGGATATTTGCGAGACCTGTTCTTCCGTCCACTGGAGTCCCCATGTCATCCCCAACCTGCCCAATACCTGTCTCCAGGTTGTGGTCTCATTGGCATGGGTGAAAATTTGTGGCGAGATCTCATAATCTAAATCTGTAGATCGGATATCTTGTTCATTTTTACTTGAAGGAGCGAATGTAAATTCCTTCATCTATATGTACTAGCAAATCAGCGAATTGGCGGAGTGAGCCGCTTAACGTGGAAGTCTTACAAAGCAAACCTCTCTTTTTATATCCGTCTTGTTACAGCTTATTTCTAAAAACAAACAAAAAGAGATCACAAATTCTGGCAGTGTGGTAATTCCAGCATGTTAGCCACATGCATCATATTTTGATTGGAAATTGGAGGAAACTTCAAAGCTGTGTTTGAGATAACCACAGCAATGAGTGCTATGATTTAATGCTTACTGAATTTGTTTAAGCAAAGTCCTTCAATTGACCCACCTCATTATTTGCTTTAATAAATGTTTTATCTCCTTCCCACTCCCTCCTACAGGAGAAATTCTATAAAGATAGTTAATATAAAAAAACTAATTCAAATGTTGAATTATTTCTGACAAATATTAGGTCGGGGACAATTTGGATAACAATGCTACCTTTTCTATCAACACCCCTGGCCTTCCCCACACCACCCTTCTCCCCACACTCCTACTGACCCCAGCAGCATGAGGCTTGGAGACATTAGCTCTCAGGCTTGATATGATTTTTATTTTCCCTCTGCAACCCCGGTCAGCTTCTCACTTGAAATGGTTGATGGGATAGAGCAAAAAACCTGGCAAATGGCACTAAAGAAATGGCCAACAGCACACAAAGAAGTCAGGAAGCAAATTTCAAGAGGTAAATTGAGGAAGCCTGTGGTGGAAAATTTCTAAACTTGTGGGACCTGGCTGATTTGACTGCCCATCCTGTTTTCACCAGGCAAGTTAATCGCTTCTTAGGTAGTTTCTCCAAACCCTTGGCCTTATAAATACTTCCAGATTTTAAAACAAAATTGTTGAATCACGACTGTTGAAGGACTGTACCTCAGGAGTTTTATTTTAAAATTATGCTTTCATGCACTTCCTGCACCTAGAATAAATGGCCTGAAAATTCCTGGCTCTCTTTCTTGGCAGTGAACACCTGGCAGGGCAGGGGTTAGTCCTGTCAAAAATACTGGCAACAGCAAAGACAAATACTCCCATCAGCAAGGGGCTAGGTATACCAAAAATCTCAAACGGAAGGTCGCCACAGTCCCTCCCATGTTGCAGGACAGTGCTGGAAGCAAAAACCTTGTCAGGCATCAAGTAGCGTTCTAAACTGAACACCTGAAAGCTTTCCCCTGTTACATGAGAGATCAGCCAAATCATTGCAGAAGCAATAAGTGAAAGACTACAAGCTTCACAGAAAGAGATAACAAGGTGTAGAGCTGGATGAACACAGCAGGCCAAGCAGCATCAGAGGAGCAGGAAAGCTTGACGTTTGGGCCTAGACCCTTCATCAGAAATGGGGGAGGGGAAGGGGGTTCTGAAATAAATAGGGAGAGAGGGGGAGGCGGATAGAAGATGGATAGAGGAGAAGATAGGTGGAGAGGAGACAGACAGGTCAAAGAGGCGGGGGTGGAGCCAGTAGAGGTGAGTGTAGGTGGGGAGGTAGGGAGGAGATAGGTCAGTCCAGGGAGGACGGACAGGTCAAGGGGGCAGGATAAGATTAGTAGGTAGGAAATGGGGGTGGGGCTTGAGGTGGGAGGAGGGGATAGGTGGGAGCAAGAACAGGTTAGGGAGGTGGGGACGATCTGGGCTAGTTTTGGGATGTGGTAGGGGGAGGGAAGATTTTGAAGCTTGTGAAGTCCACATTGATACCATTGGACTGCAGCGTTCCCAAGCGGAATATGAGTTGCTGTTCCTGCAACCTTCGGGTAGCATCTTTGTGGCACTGCAGGAGGCTCAGGATGGACATGTTTTCTGCGGAATGGGAGGGGGTGTTGAAATGGTTCAAGACTAGGAGGTGCAGTTGTTTAGTGCGAACCAAGCGTAGGTGTTCTGCAAAGCAGTCCCCAAGCCTCCACATGGTTTCCCTGATGTAGAGGAGGCCACAACGGGTACAGCGTATGCAGTATACCACATTATCAAATATGCAGGTGAACATCTGCTTGATGTGGAAAGTCTTCTTGGGGCCTGGGCTGCGGCATTCCACTCCCGTACATCTCAGATGTCCTCGTTTTTCAAGGACCGCAACTTCCCCCCCTCAGTGGTCAAGAACGCCCTCGACCGTGTCTCCTGCATGTCCTGCAACTCATCCCTCACACACCTCCCCGCAATAACAACCAAAACAGAATCCCCCTCATCCTCATGTGCCACTCCACCAACCTCCGGATCAAACGCATCATTCTCCGACACTTCTGCCTTCTGCAATTTCTGATCACATTCATAGCTCCCTCAGATATGGTTAAGGATTTGTTTTCTCCAAATTTAATCTGTAAAACATTGATTAACTCATCAAGAAATGTCAGCTCTTTGGTCCTGTTATCTTTCTGGACATTTGGATAGTTAGACTAATCCAACAGTGACTTTCTCATCGTTTTTACAAATTCAAAAAAATTCAAAAAAAATTCAAAAACAACCAAAGACATAGCAGGGAGTGCTACACCTGCCCCTACACCTCCCCCCTCACCCCCATCCCAGGCCCCAAGAAGACTTTCTACATCAAGCAGATGTTCACCTGCACATCTGATAATGTGGTATACTGCATCCGCTGTTCCCGTTGTGGCCTCCTCTACATCGGGGAAACCAAGCGGAGGCTTGGGGAACGCTTTGCAGAACATTTACGCTTTGTTCGCACTAAACAACTGCACCTCCCAATCATGAACCATTTCAACTCCCACTCCCATTCCGCAGACAACATGTCCATCCTGGGCCTCCTGCAGTGCCACAACGACGCTACCCGAAGGTTGCAGGAACAGCAACTCATATTCTGCTTGGGAACCCTGCAGCCCAATGGTATCAATGTGGACTTCACAAGCTTCAAAATCTTCCCTCCCCCTACTAGCCAAAACTAGCCCAGCTCATCCCCACATCCCTAACCTGTCCCTCCTCCCACCTCAAGCCCACCCCAATCTCCTACCTACTAATCTCATCCCGTCCCCTTGACCTGTCCGTCCTCCCTGGACTGACCTATCTCCTCCCTACCTCCCCAAATACACTCACCTCTACTGGCTCCATCCCCGCCTCTTTGACCTGTCTGTCTCCTCTCCACCTATCTTCTCCTCTATCCATCTTCTATCCGCCTCCCCCTCTCTCCCTATTTATTTCAGAACCCCCTTCCCCTCCCCCATTTCTGAAGAAGGGTCTAGGCCCGAAATGTCAGCCTTCCTGCTCCTCTGATGCTGCTTGGCTTGCTGTGTTCATCCAGCTCTACACCTTGTTATCTCAGATTCTCCAGCATCTGCTGTTCCTACTATCTCTGAAAGTTTCACAGGAAGATGGTTAGTGCCAGATTGTTAAACATCTCCAAGTTATTAAATTATCACTTTGTCAGCGACTAAAGTAGCTTTCTGATTCGATTAAGCCTACTCTGTCACTGATCACCGGTAGTAAGGATCATGTTCTCAGCATTACTGGAGGAGCAAAAGGTAAGCTTAAGTGTTGGTTTCTCCTCTTTAGAGATGAACACTTCATCAGTTCCCCACAAAAACTTTCATATTTGCATGACCAGACTGCTGAGGAGCCCATCATAAAGAGTCAGCCTGTACCATGTCCTTCTCAGGACTTATGGACTCTGACAGAAGAGTTATCCCCATCCTCAGAGGCTCAGCACATTCCAGCAGCAATTTTTCTTTGTTATTGTGTGGGTTGTTTTGGAGGAGATTAGATGTACCACATTATTAAGTAAGGTTGCTGGAGTCTAAGGTCTTTACAAGGTAACTATTTAACGTGTTATAATTAGATTCTCTTAGACTTAGGATGAGGACACATTGATTCTGCTGCCTTCATAGACTATCATCATGTGATTTCTTACGTTACCACTGACATGGTTTATTGTTTATGTATTTAAGTTGTTAACCTTGTCTATATCCCACCTTAGGTAATCATCTTTATATAATATTTATATCCTCCTACATATCTACAAAAGTTTCATTTTACAAGGTTAACTGTGATTCATTTTGCCAGTATTTCTGATCTCATTCATAGCTCCCTCAGATGTGGTTAAGGATTTGTTTTCTCCAAATTTAATCTGTAAAACATTGATTAAGTCATCAAGAAATGTCAGCTCTTTGGTCCTGTTATCTTTCTGGACATTTGGATAGCTAGACTAATCCAACAGTGATTTTCTCATCGTTTTTCCAAATTCAAAAAATGAGAAAAGACTAATTTACCGTGCATCCAGATCATTAATAAAGTCAGAACAAAGGTCTGCTGTGATTGAAAAAGAAGCATAAGCCGATAAATGGGCATGAGAAGTTCCTTTTTAGCAAAAATGGCCTAGGCATACAATTTACAATGGAAGCACGTAATAAGCATCAGTAACATGGTTGAATACTAAAGAGATCGCAAAAATATCATTGACGAGGCAGGATTCTGATTAAGACTATGTTAAGATAATGTTCTGGGAAAGTATTAAACTACTGAAAATAGATTGTCAAGAATACTAATCACACAAGGTTCCTTGCTGCTAGCAAGTTATAAATGCTCACCTTGGCCAGACAATACCATGACTGGTAATGTGGGGATGGCCAATTGACCCAATAGGCTTCATTGTCCTGCACTGCTCTACCCTCCTATTACCATAACTCACTCAGAATCTGCACAAGCTTTTATCCCTTTTTCAAGACTAATTCCCTCTCTTCTCTTATTCACACTGGCACCAGCCAGTGGAGTTCCACAAAGAGGCCAGAGCTGGAGACCCTTAGTACCACACCCACCTCTGAGGAGGAAAATACTCAAATCTTCAGAGGACGTACCACAAAGCTTTCACCTGCACCCTCCATCAGTTTAAGAGACTTTCATTCCTGGGGAAAATATTTCTAGATTAGACTCAGGAGGACAATCAAGTGAGCATATCACTGACCCTTCTCAAAAGCCAGTAAAAGAAATGTTGCTGATTCCTGACACTCCAATGACTGTCAGAATCCAGTGAATACCGTCATTGTATCCCTCACTATCAACATCCTAGGAACTACCATTGACCAGAAACTGAACTGGGCTCACCACATATATACAGCAGTTACAAGAGCAGGTCAGAGACTAGGAATACTGCAGCGAGTAGCTCATCTCTTGGTTGATTTACTTATTGTCATGTGTATCGAATACAGTGAAAAGCTTTGTTTGCGAATGGTACAGGCAGATCATAGTAAGCAAAGGATGTACAGATCAAAAAGACTTAGTCGGAGGCATACAGGTTACATTGCACAGCGTGTGCGCTAGGCGAGATCAATGTTAGCAATATCAGCATTATTTGAAGCTAGACAGTCCATTCATCACTACCCAAAGCCAATGCATCTTTCACAAGACACAAATCAGGAGTGTAATGAGAGTACTCCCCATTTGCGATGAGTGGAACTCCAACAACACTCAATAACCCTGACTCTATCTAGTACAAAGCAGCCCTTTTGATTGACGCTACGTCCACAAACTATCATTCACACCATGACAGACCCTCAGTAGCAACAATGCGTACTGCCTACAAGATGCACTACTGAAATTCACCAAAGATCCTTATATAACACCTTCTGAAACCACAAAACACTACCATCGAGAAGGACAAGGACAGCAGATACATGGAACACCACCACCTGCAAATTTCTCTTCAGGCCACTCACCTTCCTGACTTGGAAATATGTCACTGTTCCTTCAGTGTCGCTGGGTCAGAATCCTGGAATTCTCTCCCTAACAGCATTGTGGGTCAATCTACAGCATATGGATGCAACAATTCAAGAAGGCAGGTCATCACCACCTTTTCAGAGCAACAAAGGATGGATAATAAATGCTGACCCAGCCGGTGATGCCCATTTCCCATGAATGAAAAAAAAATCTGCTCATCTGTAGCCAGAGGGCAATCTTATGTTTATGGTTGGTAATGTGTTTGTTAAAATGCACAGTCATTGAGACAGCAGGAAGATTTGTCAGAAGGACTCAATTTGTTAGATTGGAGGATGAAGAAGTCCACCAATGTTATCAGCATCATCCTGGCTTTGACATGCATGCATCTGACTGTCAAGACACAATGAAGGTCTGGGTTCCGCATTCTTTGTGTCTTCCAGATAGGTGCATGGACCTGCACTCCATTACTCTAGCTATAGGTGCTCAGCATCAGTGACAAGAAAACTGAGAGATTGAGGATTCTTAATCTCACTCCAGGTGCCCTTTCTTCACCAGAAGGCAGGGTAGTGCCAGGAGGGACACATAAGGAGGAAGATCTAGGCATACGTCACCCAGTAGCATCTTTTCAAGATATTTCAGAGGTTCTTGGCCCATCATCTCCCTTCTTTCTGTGATCCCAAAGCCTGCAGCAATATGATGAATCTGCGTCTAAACAGGACACTCTCAGCAGGCCTGGGCCCTATAGGCACAGAACCGCCAGGTTTGACTGCAGGAGTCTTTGAAACTGACAGGGCAGCCCACTGAGCTGGTTGCCTCCACTCTAGCTGTGAAAGCTGCAACTATGCTCAGTCATAGTGGGAAGCAGAGGAAGGCGAAAATATACTGAGGGCACACAGATGAAACATCAGTCACAGCCAGAGACTAGGTAAGGTTCCCAAAATTATTACAGTTCCAGAGGTGATAACCAAATTGTCAAACACCTGGGTAAGTGAGATGAACAGGCTCCCCTTCTCTATCTACCTGTCCTTCAGTTAGTCACAGTAAGACTATTTTAAAGAAGATCCCTTTCCTTGTGGTAGCCTTTATCACAGACCAAATGAATTTGTAAAACAATCAAAAACAGAAATTGTTGGAGAACTCCAACAGGTCTGGCAGCATCTGTGGAGAGAAAACAGAGTTAACGTTTCGGATCCAGTGAAGGGTCACTGAATTTGAAAGGTTAATTCTGTTTTCTCTCCACAGATGCTGCCAGACCTGCTGAGCTTCTCTGGTCATTGCTGTTTCTGTTTCAGATCTTCAGTATCTGCAGTTCTTTGTTTTATATTATCCAAATGAATTTATGCTTAAAAGGAATCAATTTTACCAGGCTTTCTTGAATTAATGAAAATGTGAGTTTATTGGTTACTAAATATGAGAAAAATAAGAATGCAACAAACATTCATGTGGATTAGAAATAAGAAGTGAGCTAACAATAGATACATGGAGCAGCCTCTGAGATTCATGAAGAATAAATAACAGGACAATACAACCATTATGATGGATAAGACAAATGTTGGCAGTGAGTATTTGATTTTGAGTTGCTTGGCTTTACAGATCAACTGAAAGGCTTTTATCCTGTTTCATTCTGAATGCTGTTCAGTTGCTTTTTGCAGAGAGAGAGATTTATTTTCCTTTTGACCTGGAATGAACTGCGGTATTCTCAGTAATCAGCCCTAGAACACACACCTTTACCCATAGCACACAAGGATCAGGGTTGAAGCTAGCTTTTTACATTTGCTTTTTTGTACAAAGGGGAAAATAAAACCACGTTTTTCGACTTATGTCGCTGAATGGGAATACAAGCCACAGATGTTTTTCTTGTTGCAAGGAAATAATTGGATTGTTTAGGCCAGTTGGCTTAACATCTGCTGTTTGAAAAAAAAATTAGAGTCTATTTTCAAAGATCCAACCGCATAGAACTTAGAAATAGACAGTATGATTGTTCAGAGGCAGCATGGCTTCACAAAAGGAAAATCATACTTGACAAATTTATTACAGTTCTTTGAGCAGGTGACAAGCAGAATAGATAAAAGGTATGCAGTTGATGTAATATATTTTTATTTTTAGAAGACATTTGATAAGGTACTGCACATTAGGCTACTCAATAAGATAGAAGCAAATGGTTTTAGGCATGGAAAGTGGATTGACTAACTATTAGAAGACAATGAGTTTGCATAATTTTTAGGATGGCAACCTGTAACTAGTGGTGAACCAGAGGATACAGTTCTGGGACTACAATTATTTACCATTTACATTAAAGACTTGGATGAAGAATGAATGAGAGCCAAGTTTGCAGTTGATGCAATAGTAAGTGGGAACACAAGTGCTAAGGATGACACAAAGAGACTTCAAAGGGATATAAATGGGTGGGCAAAAACTTGGCACATGGAATAATGTCATAAAATGTGAGGTTATGCACTTTGGTAGGAAGAACAGAAGAGCTGGATATAAATTAAAATGAAAAAAGACTGCAGAAAACTACAACACAGAAAGATTTGTGAGTCCTTGAACCTAAGTCACAAAAGTGCAAACATCAAGTTCAGTGGGTAATAGGGAAGGCAATGGGGAGGCGATGGCCTAGTGGTATTATCATTCGACTGTTAATCCAGAAACCCACTTAACGTTCTGGAGACAAGGGTTCAAATTCCGTCATGGCAGATGGTAGAATTTGAATTCAATTAAGAATCTAGTGATGACCATGAGTTGATTGTTGGGGAAAAAAAAAATCTGGTTCACTAATGCCCTTTAGGGAAGGAAACCGCCATCCTTACCTGGTCTGGCCTACATGTGACTCCAGACTCGCAGCAATGTGGTTGACTCTGAATTGCCCTCTGGGCAATTAGGGATGGGCAATAAATGTTGCCTGGTCAGTGACACCCTCATCCCGTTAATTACTGAAGGAAAAAAAAAATGTTAACCTTTATTTCAAAGGGAACAGGGCATAAAAGTGAACAGACCTTGCTAAAAGTACACGAAGCACTAGTCAGACTATAGCTGGAATATTGCAAATGACTTTGGTTCTTCCATCTAAGGAAAGATAGGCTGTCAGGAGAAGGTTCACTGGGCTGGTCCTCAGTATGGAGGGACTGTCTCAAGAGGAGAAGTTGAGTGGGTTGAGTCTGTTGTTATCATTGGAATTTAGAAGAATGAGAGGTGACTTTATTGAAACATACAAGATTCTTACTGGACTTTACAAGGTAGATGCTGAGAGATTGTTTTCCCTTGTGGGTGAGGCTAGGACCATACCATAATCTCAGAGTAAGGTTCATCCATTTAAGACAGAGGTGAGCAGGAATTTCTTCTCTCAGAGTGTGATAAATCTGTGAAATGCTTTACCACGGAAGGCTGTCGAGGTTGGGTCATTAAAGTATTCAAGACTGACATTGACAAATTTTTAACCAGGAAGGGAATCAAGGTTGCGGGGTAAAGGCAGGAAAGTGGAGTTGAGGGTTATCAGATCTTGTTGAATTACAAGAGAATGGGATGGATTAAATGGACTACTTCTGTTCCTATGTCTTATGGTCTCCTTGTCTTATGCATGCATTTCACTTTACAGTTTCGTTCTTTGAAGATTCGTTATTGTCTACAAGGTGTACCATTCCAGGGGTTCACAAAGGCAATCGCTTGGCAGTTAGTGAATTCTATGCTTAAAGGTTACATTATCAGCCAAGCTTAGTTTCCAGTCTTTGTTTGAAAATCACACCTTGTTCAAATTTTCAATATTTTGGGTTCTGATCTGTCATCATCACACATCATTGTAAATAAGCTTTCACTTTGGAAATATATATTCACTTGCAATGTTAAAATGCCCGGTTTAGTGTAATTTTTGATGCTGTTTTTGGCTAAGCCAACCCCATCTAGGAAATGATTTACCTGCTCAGGTATCCCATTGGTGAAAGATGTTATAATGACCAAGCATGACTCATTTCTCACAAGCAACTGATTGCTTCACTGAGAGGACACAAATCTTAATTTATTCCTAGGCATTTAAACTGGGCAGGTGGACGAAATGCCATTTTGGAGACAGTGCAGTTAGCATATCATAATTATGAAAAGAGGCAAAGAACAGAACAATCTGATAAAAGTGGACCAGATACAGATACTTAAAGGAAATTCAGTGGTAAACCATTGGGAGGCATCTAAAGGCGAGCTTGTAGAAGCACAGTGTAGACGTATCCCTACAAAGATAGGGGATGGTACTGTCAAATCTGGAGACTCCTGGCTATCCAGAAGCATGCAGAGTGAGACAAGGCAGAAAAATTGAACTTATGACAACCTCAAAAAGTTAATGCTTTTGGAAGCTTAAGGGAGTATAAAAGGTGCAAGAATGAAGTGAAAAGAAAAATAGTAAAGCAAGGAAAGGATATGATAAAAATTGGCTGGGAAGATTAAGCAAATTCCCAAGATGTTTCATCAAAATATTAAGAGCAGAAGAGTGGCTAAGGAAAGGATCTATAAGAAAGGAATGTGGTAACATATGTGCAGATGCAAAAGACGTAGACAGGATAATAAAGAAGCATTTTATCTGTCTTCAAAAAGAAGATGGATTTTGCAGACATTCTAGTTAAATAGGAGGATTGTGAAATATTAAGTAAAACACAAATAATGAAAAGGGAAGTATTTGAGGGACTGACCTCCTTGAAGACAGATAAATCACCTGGCTGGATGAATTGTATCCTATGCTTTTAGAGAAAGCCAGTGAGAAAATAATGAATTCTCTGAGAATCATTTTCTAATCCTCACTGGATAGAGTTGAGGTACCATAGGATTAGTAGTCTGTAAAAGTTGTAGCATTACTTAAAATGTGTGTGAGTGATAGGCCAAATATAAGTGGCATTGATGGTGAGCTGATTACTTGAAGCATCATTAACAGACAGGATTAACAGTTACTTGGAAATGCAGGAAGAGTCATTATGGTTTTGTAAAGAGAGGGTCATGTCTTATAAAATTAATTAAATATATTGAGGAAGTAATAAAGAGGATTGATGAGGGTAATGTTCTGGATGTTGTCTACATAGATGTTAATAAAACATTTGACAAGATCCCACAGCACACTGCTAAGAAAACTTAAAACCATAGGATACAAAGGAATGTGATGAGTTGGATCTAAACTTGGCTCAGTGTCATGAAACAAAATGTAATGGTTGACAGATGTGTTTGTGAATGGAAAGCAGTTTCTAGTGGTGCTCCACAAGTCTCAGTTTAGGGTTTGCTTGCTGCTTATGATATATAATGATTTATACTTAAATGTGGAAGCCATTACTAGGAAATTTGTACAGACACAACAATTGTCTGTGGAGTTGACAATGAGGAAGAAGGCTGGTAATTGCTGGATGGTATGCTTAAATGGGTGGAAAAGTGGCAAATGGAATTCAATCCAGAGAAAAGAAGTGTGAGGTTATGGAGGACCAATAAAAGCAAGGAATACAAAATAAAAAGGAGGACATTGAGAGAGGTAGAGGAAGTGAGAGACCTTGGAGTGCATGTCCACAACTTGCTGAAGGTAGCAGGACAGGTGGATAAAATATTAAGGAAGGCACATGGGATAATTACCTTCACAGGAGTTTGTGCACAGCTGTGGTCACCAAATTACAGAAGAACATAATTGCACTAGAGAATATGAAGGATCTCAACAAGAATGTTGCCAGGGTTTAAAAATTACAGCCATGTGGAAAAACTGGATAAGGTAATGTTGTTTTCCTTAGAACAGAGGAAGCTGAAGAGTGACTTAATTAAGATATTCAAAATAATGAGTGGCTTAGATTGATTAGACAGGGAAGACCTGTTTTCCCTAGTGGAGAGGTCGATTTCAAGGGACACAGATTTAAGGTCATTGTTAGAAGAATTAGGGAGATCATAAGGAAAAACATTTTCACCAAGATGGTAGTGCTTATCTGGAATTTACTGGTGGTTTTATGCTTGAGGTGCAAAGCCTGAACTTTTTTAAAAGGAGCCTGGATCTGCACCTGAAATGTTGTAAGATGCCAGATTCTGGGATAAGAATGGGCAGTAAGTTTATTGACCTCGTACAGAATCAGCAGGCTGTATAATCTCCAATTCCCCATTCACTGCCACCATTCCCTCAATCATACAGCTCAATGAAATCATCCCCAGACTTGAGTTGCCCACTTTCCCAGAAGTTCTTAGGCAGTCCCTTGACAAGCTCCTGAACAATTTCAATCAAAAACCCCCCAGGACTGATTGTGACCAATGGTCCCACCTAAAGCTGTGAGGCCACCACTTGGAGGTTCCACAAGGCAGAAAAGTAACTTTAAAGGAATGTTGACCATGACTCTTCCAGACTAACTTGTCAGTATAGCACTGACTAAACATGGCCCAGACCCCAGCCTGATTTGTCCACAGCACCCTGACTGACCTACCTGTAATCCCTAGACAAGTTGTATTTGACCTTTCAGGACATACCAAGGCTGAATCCTCAGACTGCAAGGACTCAGACACGTGGACTCTGGTAGAACCAAGTACCTAATTTACTGTGGTCAACCCTTGGCCTGGAATCATAGCTATGACATCAGCCCCTGGCTGACCGAAATCCCCCTTCCCCCTGCTGCTCTCCCTTGACTTTCATACGTGAACAGTTTCTTGAAGCATGTGAAGTATATTTACTGTGTAAACTGCTGGCCCATGTTGGAGATGTGACATTAATGAAGCTTGGTGCAACTCAGACATGTTGACCCACCTTAACTATATGGTGTTCCCCATGAAGATTTACCTCTCCCTCTGTGCAAAAAAAACAAGTCAAGCAGGAGAAGCTGACAGCATGGAACTAAGCACTGATGAATGAAGGCCTTGTCTGCTAGGAAAACAGTGTGAGCCACACAGAGGCTGACAGCTCATACATCACTGCTTAGCTCAGTGACATGAAGAAAGCAGTGTGAAGATGACAGAAGTTGGCAGTTTCCAATTAAGTGCAAAGTGAGGGAGTGCTAAGAAAGTGAGCTAAGTGCCATAACGTGCATCTTGTACAGATGCATGAAATACATTTGTGTCCAAAAGTGCAAAGCAACCTGGCACAAGCATGCAAGTTAAAGGCATCACCAAAGTCCAACATAAAGTGTTGAAGGGCCGAGGTAATGTGAGAGTCGATTTGAGAGCAGGCATAATGACATGGTGAGACTGGTAGCTTTGCTGAGTGGTATGGACAATGGGGCAAGCATGATGCTGTCTATGGAGCTCAAAGGGACATTGCTGTGCATAAACAGTTGGATGATGGCAGGGACTAGCATTCCGTAAGATGCAGCCACCAGGTACCCACTCTGATTTACATCAGGGATTTGTAATGTCCAGCTTCTTTGGAAGCAGAGAATTAGAAGTAGCATAAAAATACGGTGAGTTGGAGCTTTAATGATATTCAAATGCGTGGAAGTAAGGGAGTTACTGCACAATGATTGGAGTTTGAAGTCGGCATTTAAGGCTTGAGGGGAAAATTGAAAAACATCTTCTTGACTTTGATATTCTGACTTTTTCATTTTGTCTGCATTTTCCCACATTTTTCATGTCATACCAAGGAAGGAAAAATCCCACCTTTTGCTTATTTATGCCAGATCATCATCATTGACCCCCACAGTGTGGAAACAGGCCATTCAGCCCAACTGTTGTACATAGCAATTTCATACTGACAGTCCAAAGAGCATCTCCCCCAGACCCATCCCGCTAAACCTGTATTCCCCATGGCTAATGCGCCTAACCTACACATCCCTGAACATGATGGGTAATTTAGGATGGTCAATTCATCTAACTTAGGACTGTGGGAGGAAACCAGAGCACCAGGTGAAAATTCATGCAGATACGGGGAGAACATGGAAACTCCAAACAGACAGTTGACCGAGACTGGAATCAAACCCAGGTCCCTAGCACAGTGAGGCAGCAGTGCTAACCGTGGAGCCACTGGGCCACCCAGCTGTGGTAAAAATTTGTCCACTTAGCTGATCATTCCTTGAAATCCACGATATATCTGGATAGTGGGAATTCCTCGATAGTCATTGTTGGTTTGGGTTCCCTGTAATGCATTTTGCTTGAACCAAATGCCCCAAGATCTGGACAGTAAGCTGTGAGAACTCACGTTTTTTGTTAAAAGTTAAGCCTGCCTCTCTCAAGGTTTTCAGTGCTGCTCTTAGCCTTCAGTCATGTTCAGTTCTGACTGAACCATGAATTAGAGTGTCATCTCACACAGCAAATAACATCTTCACGTCCTTCTAAGATTTTCGTCATGTTACAATGAGAGTGGGAGGAATGCACTGTCTTCTCAAGTCCTGCTACTCCATTGGTCTCAACATAAAAGTAATTGTTTTACCCAGGTCCCAACATGTACATCATATGCTTTCTTCACATTAGAATAAAGACATGCATCAACCCAGTTTTTTAATAAACGTGTGATTATTGATTTATTATAAAATAAAATTATTTCCATGAAGATGCTGAATTGGTAAATATACACAGATTTTAATATGAATATATAAATGTTCGCTCCTTTAAATAGCACCAAACCCCCACACACACAGACACTCACAGAGAGGCAAAGACATACAAATACACATACATACATGTGCACACTGACACGGGCACACACACACACACACACACACACATACACATACACATACACACACACACTAGGCAAAGAAGAAAAAAGTAGGCTTCTCTCTTCAGCGATTAACTTTCAGAGAAACATTTTCACTAATAAGTCACAGGGTGAAATCTTATTCGGACCTGAGTGATATGTGCTCCTGCAAAATATGTGAGAATGGCGAGCAAAGACCAGCGAGGCCTATCTCAACATCAGCAGCTTTTCATTCCAGTTTTTATTCTTTTGACAAGTGTGTAACGAGTTTCTCACTGGGTATGGCAAGCTGCCAGTTAAGGTGGATATTGCACTACAGGGCACAATACACAGGCTCCAGCCGCAAGCACACCTTGTCCACGGCATCAGGTATTGGCCAACCCCTCACAATCACTATGACACCTCTTTAATACACCGGCAGCCTGCTTCGGAAACACAGACTCACATCGTAGGGCACACCAACAACTAACATTGGAAGACAGCAGCAGGGACATTTTGTCTGTGTGGGCAGGCACCCCACTAGTCTTCGTCTTAGGCCTGCTCACTTAGTCTCTTTGCCTTCACTTACATTGTATTCACTTGCATACTTATAGCATCCATGCCTTACGTTGTTGCTGTCTATGTCTGCTGATGCTAGCTCTTCAGCCAAAACCAAAGGCTAGCAGTTCTGCTGTATTGACAAGCTCTTTAGCGTAGACACACAGACAGGTTGCTGGTCAGTACGGATCTGTGAGGAGAGTGGGACATCTCAATGTAAGATACACCAAGACATCAATCTAACACCTGCAGATTGTGCCAGCTGCCTGCGCAGCAAACCCACTGCACATTCATTCAATCAAATGACCAAGTTTGGAAACTGCTGGCGAATGATCCTTAGCTATCAGTCATGTGGATCACAGTCACTGTTTGTCAGGAGTTCAGTATTGTCAGCCATTAGCAAAACCCAAACTCAGTCCAGGACCTTGGAGAGGCAATGGCCTGGTGGTATTATCACTGAATTGTTAATCCAGAGACCCAGATAATGTTCTGGGGACCTGGGTTCGAATCCTGCCATGGCAGATAGTGGAATTTGAATTCAATAAATATCTGGAATGAAGAGTCTAATGATGACGATGACCATGAATCCACTGCGGATTGTCGGGAAAAACCCGTCTGGTTCACTAATGTCCTTTAGGGGAGGAAACCCATGTGACTCCAGACCCAAGCAATGTGGTTGACCTTAACTGCCCTCTGGGCAATTAGAAATGTGCAATAAATGCTGCCGAGCCAGTGATGCCCTCATCCCATGAATGAATAAAGAAAAAAGAACTTTGGCCAATGTCAGTTGTTCATTTGGACAGCTTACAGCCAAGGGATCTGTCCCATTACAGTCTGGGGAGTGGTCAGTGATCAGTCCTGTGGAACCAGCAGCAGCAGAAGTGAGGGAAACTGTGTCTTGTCAGTTGGAGAGCTGCAAACACTTTGCCAGATGTCTAGTCAATCATTTCTAGGGGCTGTTTGTCAAAGTCGGTCAGAAGTCTGCAGTGCTGAGGGCCACTGGCCAATCATTCAGGAGTCTGGCAGTAGGAGCATCATTACCAAAGGTGTGGGGCATTCAAGGCTGGTGGCAGAAGGCAGAGACAAGAACAGACAAATAATTTGTATTTTCTCGATTGGAATCGGGCTAGTATCTCACTTAATTAATAGTCATTGCCACTGACCTTGCTTTCTCTTGCAGACTAATGCTAAAGTTAGAATACTGCGGTGAGCATCCAACATTTTGTCCAATACTTAAAATCCTCACTCACACGAAATAAGTCAGAAGTCGCATAACTCCAGGTTATAGTCCAACAAGTTTATTTGAAATCACAAGCTTTTGGAGCCCAGCTCCTTTGTCAGGTGAAGGACCTTAGGTTTAGGTTAGAAGTTCGACACAACATTGTGGGCCGAAGGGCCTATACTGTGCTGTACTGTTCTATGTTCTATGTTCTAAGCAGCGCTTTGAAAACTTGAGATTTCAAATAAACCTGTTGGACTATGACCTGGTGTTGTGTGACTTCTGACTTTGTCTACCCCAGTCCAACACTGGCACCTCCACATCACAACAAATTGGTTCACTCTCTCGCATTTGTTCTCCCTATTCATACCAACACAGGAACGTGTCTGGCCTTAGTTTGACACTTATCCTCACTGGGACAGCTCATTCGGAAACTGTAGCATGAAACTACCTTCTATTGTTTTCTGGTGACATAAAGTTTAATGTTTTTGGACACTGTGCAGCTTTATCTCCCTGGATCCTCTGAAATACTGTATCATTCTTGAACTTCATGATGAGTGAGAATTCAAGAAATAAACCTTAAAATGTCTGTGTGAGTGAAAATACAGGCTGCGGTCTGTGGCTTTTTTCGAGTTTTCCTCAAATTAAATTTGACTGGTCCCTTTTTAGTCCTGTTTCTGCATTTATGTGTTGACTTAACATGAGCTGAAGTGTAATCATTAACTCAACGTTCCCCAACATTAACCATATGTTAATTTTGCACCTTTATACTGTCAAGCTCAGTAACCTTTCCTGAGAGTTAGCTATTGTTTTTAATGATGTCATCAACACTCACCGTTCAAACAAACATATTCTTCACTTTCACATTTGAGTTACCTTATCCCACCATGCTAATGGGGGCCAGAGCTTCCCTTGTGGGGTAACCAATGTGTTAGAATAACATAGGAAATCTACCTGGCTGTCCCTTGCATGTGTACACCAACTCTTTTTTTCACTAGTTTTGACAATACTTCCCAATCACATAAAACTTTACAAGTGAAATATGAAACCAAACAGAGAACAAGGGTCTTGGGTTAATATTTTCTGTGCTAAATTGAAGACTAGCTATGGTGAGAAAGTACCTGACACTGAAATTGTCACTTGCTAAGAATACAGAGGTGTTTGGGAAACCAAAGACCACTTTGGTGCAGATGGTTTGAATTATTTGAGATCTTGCACAGGAATTCAGTCTCCCACCTCAACAAATTCTGTATCTACTTACAAATTAAATCGTCATTTCTTTTTTGACCTGAGGTCATCCACTAGCTTCACCACCCCTATCCCTTATTCTCCAGTATGCCAATCATTTTAACTTTAATTTCCCTTGGTGCATGTGTAAATGTGATCTTCGAGACATGAAAACATAGATCCAATTTGCCTCTGTGTGCTAAGACTACATCTTCATGTCAATTACTTAGAGGTGGCAAATTAATTTTAAGTAACCGTGAATGATATGCAAGCATGCCAGAAGCAAGCTCGTAAGCAGAGCCACTGATATGAATTATAAACTTTGTCACATGGAACCAGTTTTTTATTCTTACCAATCATTTATGTATTCTTTGGATTTTTATTTATACACAGGAACAGCAGGTGTGTAGTTCTGCTGCTGCAAATATGCCCCAATTCTGACCAGGATTTCACACGTGTATTGTGTAGTATTTTCCTAGGTGACACCTGTGGGTACCTTATGCCATTTGCCATCTCCACCAATAAATGTTACAGGGTAAAGATTATTTGAGATCAATCAAATGCCAACAATGACAACAAACAAAGTTTTCTGATGAAGGGTTTAGGCCCGAAACGTCGAGTTTACCTGCTCCTATGATGCTGCTTGACCTGCTGTGTTCATCCAGCCCCATGCTTGTTATCCCAACAATTGTCCTGTGTCTTTGCTTTGTCTTGGGTCTGTCAATTATTGGTAGAGCGTACACTGCCATAGAATATCTACACAACAAGCGTGATTGTTAGTTCACAGGAAAGTGTATTGTATGATAGCAATAAGTAAAAGTACATTTGGTCATGATCACTAGGAGCTGGTACAGATACATCTGTCCTTCCAAAAGCTAGAGCAGAACTCCTCGTCTCCCGCATCCACCGACTGTGTGGTCTATCAGTAGAATAGATAGAGCCAATGTAACCTTCAGTACCATCAACTTATATAAAAGATAAAAATACTAATTTTGTAGCATTTAGCCATGCTAGATAGCACCGTGCTGGTTTATTCATTAAATCCAATGATTGGTTGTGTATTGTCCTATCAGACTAGGAGAATTTTAGTTTTAATCATGGATCTGTAAGGAAATAATTAATCTCAACAACAGTGGCAGGAGGATTGCTTTAGTTGATCCAAAACCTTTGTGTTAGGGAATGAAAAACACACAAGAACTGCTCTGGTCTGTAATAAATTGTCGCTGCTAGAACTTTAAGGTAAATAGATATCAGTGAGGATGCAATGGTTCCTTCATTGATTTGCCCAGCATTTGAATATCTGCCATCATTGAAGTTAGTGTTCCATCTGATTTTGAGTATTTACTGGGCTCAGAGCACGAAGTGAGGATCTGTTGCACCCACTGTTAGTCCACCATATTTTTTCTTAATGTTTTTGCTTGTTGGAGAATTATTTCTGAGCTAATATTGTACTTCATTTTCTGTCATTGAAATACTCAGGCCATTATGACGGTTGCTTGTATGAAGCTGCCTTTATAAAGAAAGAGACTTTGAAGAGACTGGATTATGCACTTACAGGCATTTGTAAGATCCTTTACATTTAATCTTTGTGTCTTTCTTTTACAGTTGACAGCAACTTCGCAACTAGTTTCCATCCAATAAGTTGAGACGTTGCCTTTCTTCCCCCTTTCTACTTCAGACGTAGCACAATGGTACGTCACTTGTGAATTTCCCTACATCTACCTCACAAATAAAGAGGAACAGCAGAGGGGATGGATGTTGATCAGGTGGAACCACAGGGTTGTGGCATCCAGGCAATATAGGCAGAGATGCCTTCATTTTTTTGCAATTAATTGCAACTCCCATTCACTTACTGACTTCTAACATGCTGAGCTGCTGCTTCTTACGTCTGTTTGTACATCCATCCAAATCAAAATAACCTATGGTTGGCAACTAAATCTTACTGAGAGTGAGAAAGGCAAAAAATAGCAGGATGAAGCAATCATTGTCTAGTAAGTAGCAAAGGCGGGAATTGGAGTCAATTGGCCACAATCTAACTTAGTGAAGGAGAAGTCTGTGAAGCACATTGGCCAAAACCCTGTTCCTTACACGCTTAGGACTTAGAAGCTGGAAAACACCATGCAAGCAACCGTCTGATCCAGCACCTACCTAGTGAATATAATTTCAGCGTTTTTTTTAATGTCAAATTAGACACTCAGCAGAACTTCAATGATTAAATCTTAAAATTGTGTCCTTTTTTTATTACTAGTCCATTGGATGTTGGCTAATCCAGTATTTATTGACCATCCCAAATTGTACTGGAGAAGGTGCTGATGCGCTTCTCTTACATTGCTACAGTTGTTGGCGTGCAGGGGTACAGACAATACTGTTAGGAATGGAGTTTCAGAATTTGGACCCAGTAACAGTGAAGGAATGGCAATATGTCAAATGGATGGATGATGTGTGGCTTGGGGGGAAACTTGCAGTAAGTGGGGTCCCCTTGCATTTGCTGCCCTTGAACTTCTAGATGGCAGGGTCATGGGTTTAGAGGGTGTTTTCATGGACGAGCCTTGGTGAGTTGCTGCAGTGCATCTTGTAGTTGGTGCATACTGCTACCATTGTGCTTTGGTGGTGAAGGGTGAAGGTGGTAGATGAGCTGCCAATCAAGTGAACTGCTTTGTCTTGGATGGTGTCAATCATCTTGAGCACTGTTGAAGCTGCATTCATCCAGGCAAGTTAGAAATATTCCATCGCATTCCTGACTTGTGTCTTGTAGACGGTGAAAATGAAGGAGGCAAGTTGCACGCGCAGAATTTGTAACCTGTGATCTGCCGAGGTAGCCATAGCATTTAGGCGGCTGGTCCAGTTTCCTTTCAATGATAACCACAAGATATTGTTAGGGGGGGTTCCGTGCAGTTAATGCCATTGAACATTGGGGTGATCCCAGCTGATGTTATGGTGATGTTAAGTCAGATCCCTGACTGTATTCTGGTTTGATAGATCATAATTTGTTTTGTTTTGATTTTAATGAAATGGTTTCTCACTGAAACATAAGCACACAATTTTGCAGATGTTGTTTTAACAACAAAATAAGTTTAACAACAAAATAAATGGACAAAAATAGAATAAACCAAAAACATCTAGTTAAAAAATACATTCAAAGATTTTTAAACATGCATTGAAAGTATAAACACATTAATCCTCGAATATTCCTGTGTTTGTGAAAGAAAACAGCTTTTGTGTAGTCCACAAATATTGGTTGGTGTTGAGAGAACTCTGATTCTCTCTCCACACATGCTGCCGGACCAATTGAGTTTCTCCAAAATGTTCTGTGTTTGAACCACAAGCATCTTCCTTTAGGCCAGGTATGACTCCAGCCAATAGTGAGTCCCCTCCTCCCCCAAAATCCCATTGACTTTAGTTTTGCAAGAGTTTCTTGATGCGATGCTCAGTCAAATATTGCCTTGATGTCAAGAGAAGTTGATCTCATCTCACTTCTAGAGTTCATCTCTTTGTAATGAGGTCAGAAGCTGAGTGGCCCTGGTAGTATACCCAAACTGAGCATCAGTGTGCAGATGCAATTGCCATTTGATAGCACTGTCATTAGCTCCATCCATCACTTTGCTAATGATCGAGAAGACTAATTATTGTGAGGACCTGGACTGCCTCTCCTAAATAAAACATCATAGTGGGGTTAAAATGGTGGCCAGTGAAAATACAAGCAGAAACAGAATCGAAAGTGCTTTCCTTGTGAGGCTACCACAGTTCCTGTAGTTTCCTTCCTCTTCTGTTGGGCTTCAAAACTGAAAGGTATTTCGGCTCCCTCTTTTTTCAATTCTTCAGACGTTACAATTTCAACCTTGATATGATCTAAATGCAACTTTCTGAGATATATCATCGGGTCGTTTTTACTGCAAGGCTAGATTGGGGAAGCACTTACCGAAAAGCACCTGTGTGCTGTGGAGGTGTCCCTGAAGACAGGGATATCTCTACATAGTTCACCCCACAAGTAGGAAAGTAGTGACTGGGTTTCTCTGCAGGCAGATAAAGTGGAGCCTCCTGGAGTCCCATTTGAGGTGAATATTTGGACCTGCAATGGTGGGTAAGTACTCATTTAGCTGTATTTCCCGAAGCATTGGGAGATCATACATTCTAAATGGAGAAGTCTGTCAGTGTTGTGACTTCAATAAAATCCTGGGGGATGGGGAGGATCTACATGCTGGTGGTGAAGGATCTCAAGTAAAATCTCCTGTGCAGTGACAACACCTCCATAATTGTTGGTGTGGAGGAGCTATGGTCACTGAACCAGGTTACCTTGAGGATGGTGCATCAGTGGCTGGAGGGGACTGCAGCTGAGACGTTGAGATACCACCCGAATGACTCAGCCTTTAGAGGAAGAGGATGAAGGTTCAATGATTTTGCAGGGAATCTCATCAGCCTCTGATTTCCTGACCCCATAGCCAGATGCTGCATATGTTAGTCTTCACCCAGAGGATAGCTGCTGGTGCACACATGCAGGCAGGACAGTCTCAGGTCAGGCCCTGAGGTCTCACAGCACAGTCAGGCCAATCAGCATGACTCCCACAAACATATCCAGAGACATGAGCAATCAGCGTCTACATTCTTCACAGCTACAAGCAGAGCAGTACGTGGGAATGTCTGAGAGCAGAGGGCACCAAATCAGTTGGAGCAATGATGGAATCACCATGGTATTTAGATAATTCCATTCAATAAATAACTACAGATGTGTAAATAAAACAAACAAATGCTTTCAGTTATGGAAAATCATAACTACGTCTTCTCCAAAATCTTTATGCACTCAGCCAAACTAAAATGCCCATCCACATATGGTGTATCAATCCTCTATCAGGTTAGACTGCAGGACCCTTTCAAAGGCCTTCTCTTGATTGTGACCTTCTCCAATATCATTTGAAACACCATAATATGAGAAGGTCTCTGGTGACAATGGTATTCTTCATGGACTCCTCATAGTCAGTACATGGAAGACTCCTCCCTTGTCACTGGAGTGTTCCAATTGGCTTTCTACCTTACCGTCCTTAATGCATGCAAAATACCTCATCCTCCGACATTACCTTACTCATCTGAAGAAAGGCCCCAGTCCTCCTCAGCTGCTGGGTCCAGAACAAACTTTCTTCTCAGGGGCAGGTTGTGGAGTATGTAGCGGACCACAGTAAGATTTTGTGAAATCCAGACTGTAATGAAGCCCCTGAGCAGGCAGCTGAACTTCATTGTTAGAAAACTAATGGCCTGTACAATGAGGTGGCATTCAATGTACTTTCTCTGTGGTTATATCTGAGAATGACGCTGTTGTGGATGACCAAGCTAAGCATTAACCACAGGCATCTAGGCATGGTCTGAACATCGGTGAGGCCATTTTTAGAATTCTGCATTCAATTTTAGTTGTTCTGCTCTAGAAAGGAAGTCGGGGGATGTGCTCTTTATAAAGGAGACATTCCAAGTTTGCAATAAAAGGGCATAAAAGTGATGCAGGTTTAAGAATGCAGAGCAAAATCAGATTTCCTCCAAAAAAATCATTCGTATACTGAAGTACACCTCAGCACTGAAAGGAAAATTAAATCCCTTTGGTCTGTATAAACTTTCTGTCTCTAAAACCTTACTTTCTGTAACACATTTTAGTCATACTTTTCCATCATATTTTTACTGCGATAAATGTCTTTGAACACAATTATAATGCTGATAAAAACTTGTCATGACATGATTAAATCTCACCCTTCATAAGTAGTTGCACTTCAACATCTTAGTTTTGCAACTCCCAACTCCTCATTTTGTATGAGAGGAACTTCTAGTCAACTAATTCTAGTTTTCAGCATTCAAATTTCCCTGTGCATTAATATTTAAGTAAAAGCACATTTCACTGTGGCAGCATCTCTAATTTTGAACCAGAAACTCAGGGTTCTAGTCTGATGGACTTAACGACCAAGGAAGGTGCATTTATAACTTGAACAAATGCATTGAGTACGAATCTGCAAACCTTCAAACGAACACCGATGGCAGTCAAAAAGAGTAGTAGCTATCATCCATCTGGAGGAAAAAGAACTGGACTGTCTCCCATCATTATGCATATTTCTGGATGACAATATTATCCTAAAAGTGCTTGTTTGTAGAGAAATTCAAACTCCTTCAGAATTGGTTGGTTCAACTGGCTCGACTGCCAACGTGGATCACATTTAGGTTCTAGCTGATGACGATTGCAGTTCCTATGGTAGAGATCATGGTGCTGTGGACCAGACCTCCTTTGAGTAGAGAACTGAAAAAGAAATAATAGCTATTTAACAACAAATACTATAACATTTATATAATACTTCGATTTAATGTGAGGTCGCAAGCTCATAAGTTTAGCACAGCTGCTTTGTTTCTGTTGTTGCAACTTTGCTGGAAGTCTGTCAGGAAGCATGCTGTAATATACTGATGAGGTTTTGGGTGAAGCGATGGCAGTAAAATGGGAGCAACTCCAAGGAAATTTCCAACCACAGCTCATAACTTTAAACTGAGGATTGAATTCTGTCTGCATGCCAAGGTCTTGTTATTCCCTCGTCTGAATGCTTCACTTCATGTGTGCTTTTCAACTTGTCTCTCCTTAACCAACATCATGGGAAATCTATGAATGGACAAATAATGGATTTTTGCTACAAAAACAGAAACTGATGGAAAAACTCAGCAAGTCTGGCAGCCTCTGCGGAGAGCAAAACCAAGTCAATGTCTCAACTCTCCTTCAAAATGGAAGTTTACTGAGTATTTCCTGCACTTTGATTTTATTTCCGATTTACACCATCTGCAGTACTTGGGTTTTATTATGGAGTTTTTAGTGTTGTCTTACAAACACTGCAGTGAGATTTTCCTTCATGACAGATGCAGCCACTTAATTAAATCTCTCATCTGATGTTTTTGAGGATGTTTTCTGCAAAGAGAAGGCAATGAGGTGTTTGCTGAAACTAATGGTCTTTGGCTATTCCTAATTGTACATGATTCCTAAAGTTAAAATTCTCTCTTGAGCACAGGAGAGGCTTTCTCTTCAAATCACCCCTGACTAATAGCATCTTCTTGATATTTCTGCTTCCTTCCTGCCACTCTATTTTGTAGATTATTTTTGAAATGGAAACATCCTTTCCAGTCTTTTCTCCAGACAATCTGGAACTCCTGCAGCTTATCTCAGTCACAACAGGAACAGTTTAGCTGTTATTTCTCTACACTAATTGGTTTTGGAAGAAGAGCATGATTTTTTTTTGTTCACGTTCTGCATCGCGAAAATCTGCAAAGCCCATTTAAGCTGTAGGTGAATGTGAGTTATTTTAAGGATACCTGAATCTAAATCCCCTAAGTATAAGTGCAACCTTCTGTTCCTGGTACCACAAGGCAACGTCAAAACTTCGATTTAAGCCAAAGATGTTCAAACTAAACATTCTGCTCCTTCACCCATGGGGGAAAGCCCAGAATCTGGGAAGTAATGTAAAAGGGCAGGAACATGGTGCAAACTATTTCTTATGCTACGTGTGACTCAGATCCCAGACGAGCAGAAATTTGATAGTCATACACCACCCCCCAACCGTCCCGGATATCTTAAGATCCCATTGACAATGAATGAAAGGAGAAGCAGATTAAAGGAAAGCAAACGGTCAAAACAAGCAGAGATTAGTACTGAATGAGAGAAACAGGGAAGTAAATGAAAAGAAACAATGCTATGAAAACAGAATAAGATAAACAGCAATAAAAAGCAACAAGAGGCACCAAGAGTAAAGAAAGATTAGAATGAGTGGAAGTAACCGAACAGTTGGATGAACTGATTTTAAAGAGAATTGGAAGCGGATAAGAAAGCAAAGAAGAAAAGTATATAAAAAAGAAAAGCATAAAAATAGAAAAGTTGAAAGAAAGGATAACTGGTAGTGAAAAATGAGCAACAGAAATTGGGAAAGAATAGGAACCAGAGGAAAAGAGGAAGATCTCAGAAATCATGAAAAATGACAAAGTAACTACTCACTGTTAAATATACAACAATAGATTTAACAATATTCCCAATCCATTTGAGTAATATACGAAGATGGTAATCCTGTAATTGTATATTTTTGTGGTATGTCAACATGATTGTAAATGTCGAAAAAAGGATGGAAACAAAAGGGTAAAAATACAGGATAAATAGAGGTTTAAAGGAAAAGTCTCATTAGGTTACAAACACAGTGATATTAATACTGAGCTAAGCTACTAATATATAAGATCAACCTCTTATTAATAACATTGGCTGGTTTTCAGACAGAAGTTTAGGAAACCATGTCCCATTCAGAACACTCACTGTAGACAGTGATCCAAGATCAATGCACTCGTAATTTGAAATGAAAAGAAAGCCACGTTACTCAATCTGTGCGGTCAAAACTCAACATGAGATGGCTAAAGCCTCAGCTTGTGTTTTCAGAGTTTGTTTTCATAGTTTTATGTAAAACTAAAGACTTTCCGCACTCCGTGGAATTCAAGCCATTTCTTAACACACAACCCTTTTTTAAAAAATTAATGTATTTTAATAGTGAAGCAGGCGACCCTCCTGAAGGTTTGAGTTTTCAGTAGTTTTGGCACTGCTTTGTTGGCTGATTTCCCTTACGTTCCAACATGATCTTTCTACCAGTCTCTTTGTCCTGCTGTTGATTGATCCCTGTAATCTGATACATTTTCAACCAATCCTTTCTACTCCTAATAAAAATATGAATTGCTGATTGCTGGTTTCTGTTGGGTGTATTTTATTCAAAGCCTGAAGGGACATATTTCAAAATTATAGTGAGGTTGGGATTCTTTTACTTGTCTTTCCCAAAAAAACACTTTCTGTATAATTTGGAACTTTTTAAATTGAGTTCTTTGATTGCTGTTTGCCATCATGTTGAATCTGCTCCTGTCAAGCTAATTCAAGTACACAGAGATAGTTAGAAGGAGATTATTGAAATGAAAGGGGCTATATTGCCAAGTTTGCAACTTAACTGTACAGAAGAGGGAACGTCTTTGTTGGGTATCTAGGTTATAATTGAGTTAAATGAGTTAAATGGGGATCAGACAGGGAACTCCCAGATGAGGCCAGTCCTCCTTCCCTCACAATCTCTGTCATTTCCTTTGACCTTCTAATCCCCAAAGATCTCTGCACCCGTCTAACTTTGGTTACATAGGCATCTGGTTTTTGTGTGCTGTACCACTGACGGCCATACTTTCAGGCCCCAAGACCCTAAGCTCTGAAAGTTCCTCCCTGGGCCCTCCACATTCTAGTTCACTTTCTTCCTTTTTAACATTCCTGAAAACCCACTACTTTGACCAACCTGTTGAATGTCTGTCCCATTATCATTCTACGTAGTTCGCTGTTAAATTTGGCTGTGATCTGCTATTGAATTGAATTGAATTCAGTTCAATAATTCAATGAAGCCTGGAATTAAAATCTAACTTAATGATAGCCATGGAATTACTGTCAATTGTTGTCCTAACTCATCTGGTCAACTAATGTCCTTTAGGGAAGGAAGTTGGCCATCTTTACTTGCTTTGGCCTCCACGTGACTCCAGACCCACAGTAATGTGGCTCACACTTAATTGCTCTGTTAGAAGGTTTAACAAGCTCTTCAGTTATATCAAACCACTACAAATTTAAACAAACATCAAAACTGCATGCATCACCTGACATCAACTAAGACATCAGAAATAGCAATAGCAAGCACAGCTCTGTTGACTCTATGAAATGCTCCTAACTAACATCTGGGAGCTGATGCCAGGAACTCACCACAGACTAATCAAGTAACAGCTGACATAGTCATAATCGTGGAATCATGTCCCAGACATCACTATCACCATTCCCAGCTATACCATGTCTCACCAACCACACAGACCCAACAGAGGTGGAAACAAAGTGGTATCTAGCCAGTACAAAGTTGTTCTGGGAGGTCTGTACATTGATATGGGCTCCATAATGTCTCATGGCATCATGTCAAACATTGGTTATGAAACCTCTCATTGTTTATTACTTACTGCGACACCCCTCCCCACCGCCCCCCCCACCATCCCCACCATTCCCACCCCCCAACTCTTGGCTGATAATTCAGTAATTCTGTATGTTAAAAATCACTTGGAGAAGGAATAGAGGGTGGTGAGGACAGATAATGTACTATGGTCAAAAAAAAATCAAAGAACTGCAGATACTGGAAATAAAAATAAAAATTATTGGAAAATCTCAGCATGTCTAGCAGCATCAGTGGACAGAAAGCAGAGTTAACATTTCAGGTCCAGTGACCCTTCTTCAGAACTGATTGTAGTGAGGAAAAAGTCAGTAGATATGCTGAAGATGGGATGGGGCGGAGGGGGGAGGTGTAAACATTAGGTGGAGATGGAGCCCAGAGAAACCACATAGGAATTGGGCAGACAAAGGATTGGTTCATGGTCAACCTGGAAGAATCTAGAGTTGCTAATGGGACTATTAGTAGCTGAAAGTGGTTTGACAATGGGAGCAGCCCATTTGATGACAAGACCTGGTGTCTGGGGCAAAATGAGATGCAGCATCTGAGAGACTGAGCGCCTTCTCCCATGTCCTTACTCCAAACCCACACACTAAGCCATGTCATCACATGGGCTGCTATCACAACCAACCCATTGTCAGCTACTAATGATCCTCATTAGCAACAGCTCATCCTCTCACGCTGACCTTTACCCAATCTTTTGTCTGCCGAATTACTGTTTATTTCCTCTGGGCTCCATCTCTACTTATTGGTTACTCCTTTCAAGTATATGGGAATGAACAAGAGGAAAAATCTACTTGATGTCATCCTCACCAGTCTTGGGCAGATGCATTTGTCCATCCCAGTATCTGGAAGAGTGACCATCTCAAAGTCCTTGAAGAAACAATGTCAGTCTTTATATTCAGGATCCAGTTTACTATGTTGTTCAGCACTAACAACATGATAAATGGAACTGACTTGAACAAATCCAGCAACTCAATTAATCATCCATGAGGCTTTGTGGGCCATAAACAGCAGGAAACCTGAATTCCTCCACAATCTGTAACCATATGGCTCAGTATAATCCCCCAACCTCCCCACTTTGCCATTAGCATCAAGCCAGAACAACCCTGGTTCAAAGAAGAGTAAATTCTGATCCAGTCACATCCAGAAGAAGTTTGCTACACCAATCAATGGTGATTACATGGTCATCGTAGCTGGGCTTTCTAATGCAAGATTTTTCCTCAAGCAAAATTTCACTATCTGCCATGGTGGGACCTGTATCAAGTTCCTAGAGCATTCTGGGATTCTGGATTGCTAATCTAGATTCATTACAGCACATGGACTACAGCAGTTCAAGAAGGTAGTTTACCATCACCTTCTGTAAGGCAACTAGGGATAAGCAATAAATGTTGGCTGATCCAGCAATACCTAAGTCCTATGAGTGAATTTTTAAAAAGCCCCCTACTACATAATTTATACAGCTTCCTGTGTTTTGTGACTGATATCTCCGTAACAAAAAAAGTGAATTTGTTATAAAATAAATCATTGCGTTAAATGGCATTTCTGAGGTCAAATATTATTTTTGTCAGAATGTTGTGCCTATGACGGCAGATTATCATTCTTCACTTTGTCAGGCTCTTAACTTGTCCCTGTGGTGCGATGCTGATGTTTTTAAATTCAATCAAAGAAACAGTACATTATGATATGAAACAACGGCTCATCAGGAAATGAACTCCAGATTTTTTCTCACTGGGTCAAACTTGAAAGTGTGCTCATAAATGTGCCATTTGTAGGCTTAAGCTCATTCAGAGGACTGTATAAACACTAATTTATCCAGACTTTATGGAACACCACTGTAGGAATTCCTCAAGGCAACATCCTCGATGCTATCCTCTTCAGTTGTTTCATCAGAAACATTTATAGTAACATGAGGTGGAGTTGGTTAGTTTTACTTATTAATTTATGGGATGTAGGCATCACTGTCTGGGCCAGCATTTGTTACTCCTCACTCATTGCCCTGGGGAAATTGTTTATGAGTTAATATCTTGATCAGTTGCTATTGGGAGGAGAATTTCAGGATTCTGACCCAGCGACACAGAAGGAATGAGAATATAATACCAAGTTAGGATGATGTAAGAATTGGAGACAAAATTGCAGGTGATCCCATGAATCAGCTACCATTGTCCTTCCATTGATAGAGGTCACAGGTTGGAATGGTGCTATTGAAGGAGCCTTGGTGAGTCGCTACAGTGTATATTGTAGACTGTACACACTGCCACCAGAGTTCATTGATAGTGAAGGGATTGAATGTTGCAGGATGGAGTGCCAATTAAGTAGGCTGATTTCTCCTGGATGAATTCAAGCTTCTTGAGCATTTTTGAAGCTGCATTCTTCTCCTGACTGGTTGCTTATGGATGGTGAACAAACTTTGGAGAGTCAGGAGGTGAGTTAGCCATCTCAGAATTTCTAGCCTCTGAAATGCGTCAGCAGCCACAGTATTTATACAACTAGCCCAGCTCAAGAACAAAACCAGAAAAGCTCAGCAAGTCTGGCAGCATCTGTGAAGAAAAATCAGAATTAACATTTTGGGTCCAGTGACCCTTCCTCAGAAGTTCAGTTTCTGGTCAATGGTTGATTATCGGGGATTCGGTGATTGTAATATATTTGAATGTCAAGGAGAGATGGTTAGACTCATGTTGGAGATGATCAGTGGTGATACTCTTAGAATCATAGACCTTTACAGTACAGAAGGAGCCATTTGACCCATCATGTGTGTACCAGCTCCCAAAAGAGTTATCCAGCTAGTCCCATTCTCCAGTCCTTTCTCCGTATCTCTCTAAATCAATCACTTTCAATTATATATTCAGCTCTTTTGAAACATCCTTTGGAATCCACTTCCAACACCCTCCCAGGAAGTACATCCTAAATCCTAACAACTTCCTGAGTAATGAAGTCTCTCCTCATCTCACTCTTAGCTCTCTTGCTGACAATTTAGAAATTTTGACCCCTGATCACTGACCTACCTACTTGTGGAAACAGAATATCCTTCCTTATCCTGTCAAAATTGTCCATAATTTTGAATACCTCAATAAGGCCACCTCTTAATCTTCTCTGCTTCAAAGAGAATAAGTCCAATTGCTCTAATCTTTCCTTGTATCTAAAATCCTTCATTTCTGGTATCATTCTAGTAAATCTCCTTTGTACTCTCTCCAGGGCTTTAACATTTTTCCTTAAATAAGGTGCCCAGAACTGAACACAATACTGCAAATGTGGTCTGACCAATGATTTGTAGCGGTGTACCATCACTTCCTTGCTTTTGTATTCTGTGCCTCTATTTATAAACCCAAAGATCCTACAAGCCTTCTTAACAACTGTTTCAACTTGCCAGGCCACCTTAAGAGAATTAACGCCCTTGAAGCCCACTGGTCCCACTGTTCCTGCACTCCCCACAAAGTTGTACCATTGTGCCTGTAGTTCTCTTCATGTTTCTTCTACCAAAGTGCATTATCTCACATATCTCTGCATTGAAATCATCCCCCAGTGTCTGCCCATTTGACCAACTTGTCAATGTCTCTCTGTTTTCTCCTTCACAGATGCTGCCAGACCTGCTGAGCTTTTCCAGCAACTTTGTTTCTGTTCCTGATTTACAGCATCCGCAGTTCTTTTGGTTTTTATGTCCCTCTGAAGTCATCCTCAGAATATTCTCCCTAGCCATCTCCAAATTCATAGCAATATCCCATCCCATCCCTGTAACCTTGGATTTCTCACGGCCAATCCACCTGACTTGCACATCTTTGGACTGTGAGAGGAAACTAGAGCACCCAGAGGAAACCCACGCAGACATGGGAAAAATGTGCAAACTCCACACAGACAGTTGCCCGAGGGTGAAATTGAACCCGGGTCTCTGGCTCTGTGAGGCAGCAGTGCTAACCATTGTGCCACTCTGCCACCATTGTTTAGATAAATCAGAAAAAGCAAGTGTCCCAACCAATCCCTGGAGAACACTGCTCCCAACTCCAATCTGAGAAATACCCGTTTATACGCACCCTCTGTTTCCTATCATTTAGCCAATTTCAATCCATACTGTCATGGACCATCAATCCCAATCATTTCTCATTTGCAATAGCAAGGCATTAATGTTACTTCCTACTTATCAACTTAAGCCTAGATGTTATCTGGGGCCTGTTGTAAATGGACGCAGACTGCTTCAGAGTCAGAAATGGTGCTAAACACTGTGTAATTATCATTCAATATCCTCACTTCTAATATAAGGCTAGAAAGACGGTCATTGATAAAGCAGCTGACAATGATGTTACCTTGGACACTCCCTTGAGGAATTCCTGCAGTGAACACGCAGGACAGGGATAACTGATCTCCACCAACCACAACCAACTTTCTTTGTTCGAGGTATGACTACCACCAGCCAAGAGTTTTCCTCCTGATTTCTATTGACTCTAATTTTATTATTGATCTTTGATACCATACTCTTTTCAATGTGGCTTTGATGTCAGGGCAGTCACTTCCACTTCACCTTTGGAATTCAGCTCCTTTGTTGATGTTTGCTTGAATTTAGTCAGGAGCTGAGTGATTCTAGCAGAACCCAAACTGAACATCAGGGAGCCAGGTATTACTGAACAAGTGCCAGTCAGTAGTAATGTCCTCAAACTTTGTCAGTTCTTTGAAGATCAACATGAGATTGAAGGTAGTAATTGGTCCTGCTTTTTTGTGGACAGGACACACATGTGCAGTTTCTACATTGCGATTTGGCTGAGTGTTTGCATCTGTGATGCTGATGGAGGCTGAGATGTATCATCCTCTTGACGTTATGGCCTGGAGAAGGTTCCAACTGCTCAGTCTTATCTATTTCACTGCTGGTCACTGATTGTTGCACTGTCTTCAATGCCATTCATAACTTCTCAGATACGACAGAACAGGTTTCCACAGGCAACAAGGCCTAGGGCAAACAGTGATTTGCATTTATATGTTGTCTTTCAAGTTTACAGTTTGTTCCAAAATATTTTACACCCAGGAGACATACAGAGTACATAGCAGAGGTAGACCAAACAGACTCTCCAGCCTGCTCTGCCATTCTACACCATGGCTGATCATCTTTAATATATAGAAATCCATCAATCTCTGCCTTAAATGTACTCATTCCATAGTCCTCTGGAGTTGGGAATTCCAAAGAATCACTACTTTCTGAGTTAAGACTGATCGCCTCACCTCGGTCTTAAATGACTTGTCCCTTACTCCGAAGCTGTTGATCCTTAGTTCGACACAGTCAAGCCAGCGGAAGCAGCCTTTCTACATCACCTTTGTCTGGTCCTATAAGAATGTTGTAGTTTTAAAATTGATCACTTCTCATTTTTCTTATCTCCAGAGAAATCAGGCAGAATTTCTTTAATCTCTCCTCATCGGTGGCCACACCATCGCAAGAATTAATCTGACAAATCTCCATTGCACACTGCCTGTGGCAAGTACATCCAATCTTAGGTAAGGAGCACTCTATACTCCAGGGGATGTATCACCAAGATGCTATACAATTGAAGCAAGATATATTTACTCCTGTACTCAAATCATCTTGTGACAGGCCAATACATCATTTGCCTTCCAAATTGCTTGCTGCATGTGCCTACTAGCTTTCTGTGACTAATAGAAAAGGTTACCCAGCTCCCTTTGGGCAGCAACACTTTCTAATCTCTCATTATTTAAGAAATACCCTGTGCCTTCATTCCTTCCATATTCCTGCTCACTCATTCAACCTGTCTAAATCTCTCTGAAATAACACAGTGTGGAGCTGGAGGAACACAGCAGGCCAGGCAGCATCAGACAAGCAGGAACGCTGAAGTTTCAAATCAGGACCCTTCTTTTTTTTCTGAAGAAGGGTCCTGACCTGAAACGTCAGCTTTACTGCTCCTCTGATGCTGCCTGGCCTGCTGTGTTCCTCCAGCTCCATACTGTATTATGTTTGACTCCAGCATCAGCAGTTCTTACTGTCTGTAAATCTCCCTGAAGCCTCTTTACATCATCCTTACAGATGACATTCACACCTAGTTTTGTCAAACCCACAAACTTGAAAATATTACATTTGGTCCCCACAGTCAAATGGTATAGATTGTGAACAGTCAAGACCCAAGCATTGACTCTTGTGCCATCCTTAAGTCAGAGACTACCAACCTGAGAGTGACCATTTAATCCTACACTCTATTTTATTTCTGCTAACCAGGGCTCAATCCATGGCAATATATGTTACAATTTCAAGTTTTAGCATCATGTTTCCTTACCTTCTGTGTGGCACATTATTGACCAACTTGTTTGAAGTGTAGTCACTGTATAATGTCAGAAACACAGAAGCCAAATTGCACACAGCAAATTCTCACAGACAGTAAAATGATGAGGGACAGAATTAATCTCCACTTGGAAAGGAAAGGATTTAGAGGGAGTCAGCATAGTTTTCTCAGGGAAGATCTTCGTTTCGTTTTGAAGAATTGAGTCGGTTCAAGAATGAGGGTATTACAGAGGATGCAGTCCACAATGACTCAGTGAGGCTTTTGACAAGGACTCACATGGGAGACTGGTCAAAAAGCTAAGACTCCATGTGATTCAGGGCATTTTGGCGCATTGTATCTAAACTTTGTTTAGTGCCAAGAGGCAGAAGGTAATGGCTGAGGATTGTTTTTGTACTAGAATTCTGTGAGCAGTGGTGTCCTTTGGTCCTTTTCTGTTTGTAGTGTACATTAGTGACCTAATTATGAATGTTTGAAGTTTGATCAATAAGTTTGCAGGTGACATGAAATTTGGTGGTGAGGTAAATAGGGAGGAGGATGCCTTGGACTGCAGGATATGGCAGGCTTGTTCAGATGGAATGAGCAGTGGCAAATGGAATTTAATCCTGAAAAGTGTGGGGTGATGCACTTTGGGAGGACTAACAAGGCAAGGGAGCATGTAATGAATGGTAGGACGCTAGGAAACACCGAGAGTCAAAGGAATCTTGGTGGGTGTATCAACATATCCTTGAAGCCAGGAGCATATGGGTAATATGACTCACATTAATTGGCTCATGTTATCATTACAATAACAGGCAAATATGGAATATATCCTGCAGGAAATAGACCAGACTGAATAAAGCAAGCTTTTATGTGCTGGAAATCATTTTATCTCACAAACTATTGGAACAATATACATCCTTCCCTTGGTCAGCTACAAGGAAGATCCGTTCCAATTCAGAAATATGGGCCAATTTCAATTGCGAACAAATCTAGAACTTCCCATTTTTTTTCAATTTTATCATCAATTTATCAACCA
This sequence comes from Ginglymostoma cirratum, assembly GCA_024137785.1. NCBI lineage: Eukaryota > Metazoa > Chordata > Chondrichthyes > Orectolobiformes > Ginglymostomatidae > Ginglymostoma > Ginglymostoma cirratum. The sequence continues at coordinate 33,066,925 of JAHRHZ010000058.1, read as the reverse complement.
ATCTTCATGTCATTAAGTGGAATGTTATGTAGAATTTCTATTTTTTTTTTATACACCTTTAATTATTCATCATTTTTTACAAGTTTATTCTAGCAGCTTTAGTTGTGGATCCTTCCGCTTTGCTGGTTCAAAAGTAAACAAGGATCATTTGCATGAGCTACTTGTCCCTCCCCTCTTCCATATAAGTATTTTAGTAGCAGGTTTCTCAAGCCCACGAAGGTTCATTTGGACTTGGAAGAAAATGAAAATAAAAATTATGATGTAAATATTTGCTGTTTACACAGCACACACAGTAAATCATCACAGACCTGGGGCTGATGGAGCCGGTATGACATGGCATCAGATTGAGCCTGAACATTATGACACTGATTGCATTTTCACCAGGGACAGATGTGAAGGTGAATAGGGACTCGCAGTTTCTAAGCAGACTACTAAAAGCTGATTAAAATTATTGAGGAGGCTGCTGAAAGTGGCTTCACGAGCCATCAAAGTTTAGAGTGCAGTGCGTAGAAACGTGCTGGGCTGGAAATACAGCAGTGTTTAAAAGGTAGCCACAGGGAAGCAGTTGTTGCTGTCGCTGCAGAGGGGATGCGGGGGGTGGAGTCATTCACTGAGGCCTTTTCATTTAATTGGGAAGACGCAGAAAGGCCACGATTTGTTTTGTTTTGTGGCCTCCTTGAGCAGTTAGTCCTTCTGGTGGCAGCCGATTAGAGACGGACCTATAAGTGATGTTGGACTGAGAAGCACTTAAGCAGATTGCCCTCCTTATAGCATCAGAGACCAGGTGACAAAAGCATTGTGCATTCCTGAGAAGGTTCCATTAGTGAGAAGGAGGACCTGAGAGGGAGAGAGGAGAAGGCAAATGGAAGTGGACAGCAGCTGTCCAGTCGTCACTGTAGTGATTTAATGAGGTCAGCCAGCTGGGCATCATAGAATATGAGCTCCCTGATTGGGACTGTTAATCTGATCCAATCAGGCAGCCCTGGCTTAACAGATAACAAGGATGAATGTCAGAGATACAAACACTCTGGTAGCTGACTTTGAATAAGGAAGTTCTATAGTCAAGGACTATTCATGTGAAAATAAAGAGTAACTTGGTGACAAGATATTGGGCCTCTGAGGAGTTATTTCAGTCATCTGCAAAGGCAGATGATAGGAAAGTGACAGAAGGGTGTAAAAGGGATCTGGAGAGACACTGGCATGGAGACAAGAGGACCCAGTGACCAGGGAGTACAGGCAACAGAGGAGCTGCTGTCAGATGTCAAATTGGCAGTGTCATCGAACATTGTGCCTGTACTGAGAGGCTGTGCCCTTATGTGACACATGGATGCGGAGGATGTTTCCTCTGGCTGCATTGATTGGCATCTGATGCCAATGGCTGTAGTGATCACTGTGACCCTGAACTTCTATGCTTCAGGCTCATTCCAGCGACAAGTGCGGCATCTCCGAATCAGCCATACAACACTGCATCAGAGACAGGACAGATGTTCTCTTCCTGCACACAAACCAGTAGGATAACTTCAGCATGAACTGATGTAGACAGTCAGGCTGACAGAGCTGGAGGCCTGGGCATCATGGCTGAATTCTCCCAGGTGGACTTTCTCATTAGTGGCCATCCAGACTCCCTCAGTCCAGCAGATCTCTTCATTAAGTGGAAATAATTTCAATCGCTCAATATCCAAAACATCTGTGACCAACATCAATGGATTCTGCAGGCACCTGTTTGCTATTCAGCCAGGTCTCTCAGATAGTGCGGGCATGCTGCACTTTCTAAAACCTAAAGTTGCAGAGGGATGAGGCTTTGGTTATTGGAGACAGTGAAATGTGAGACATCCTAGATGGAAAGAAACAGCAACATCTTGATCAACATGAGCAGTGTTCAGAGGTCACTATCCAGAATTTAGTGCAATGGAGTCTTGGGGACCCCTTAGATTCACAAGAATTTTCTGACCATAACAACTTCAGCCACCCAATCAAAAAACTTCATGTTTTAAGCATGCAGAGACTACTCATCTCTGCCAGAAGCCCAGACTCACTGTTGGCACCTGTTGCTACTGCAATGTGCAAATGATGAACACAAACAACCACTGGCACCCCCAGCTAACACCTTGGTCAACTCATGAAACTGTTGCACTGCTGCTTAGTCACCCACATTTTATGGAAACCTTCATAAAGCATGTTAAACATTTAGTAGAATGATTGGTTCTCATTGGCAAAATAATCATAACAGCCATGATGCCCAAGTGCATCTAGAGTGATTTTTAAAACTTTTGTGCTATCCCCAGCTCACTGTAGGCTTTCCATCCCACAGGTCATCATCACTAAGTCTTCAAAGTTCTTCTGCTCACCCTGAATGTAGTGAGCCATGAATATTAAGGGGTTCCTGAGCAGCTGCAGGACTCTCCTCTGTCATTACAATATCTTGAGGCTTTGGTGTCAGTGGCAGTGTGCCAGAGGAGTCAGTGTTCACTTCATTGTCCAAGAGTCTCCTGAGGGAAGAGCCAGAAACAGGAGTTAACAGGCACCCCATCTGGTAAGGTATACTTATCATTTCCTGCTAATCTGAGAAGGATGTGGACATTGGGGGAAAGACCAAGTGTCTCACCCATCTCTTGCCTTGTGCTGCTCATTTGAGCTCATTAACAAGACAATGACAAGCAGGTCTCCATGCTTCTCTATAATCTACTATCTGTCTGGTTGGATGTGACTCTCCATGAGAGTTGCCAATGTCTCAGTGGAGGACCTCATCAGGACAGGTGAGGGGAAATGACAGCACCTAAAGTCTGGATGGACTTTTTTACTGTCCAAACCAGGCCTTGGGTACCCTTCTGGACCCTCTGTCAGATCGCCACACACTCTTTACCCACCATCTGCCACCTTACAGATGACTCCAGAGGTGCATCATCTGTCTGGGGCTCAACATTGTCCTAGCCTCGTGCACTCCTCTGAATGTCAGAGGTGTTCCGCCCAGGTTGTGACCCTGACTCCATTCTCAAACAGCTGTCATGGAGGTGACAGTATCTGAGTTGATGGAACACAGATGTAACTCTGTATCCTCTAAGATCTGGTCCTCCTTCTCCATACAGTCAACTGGAGTTTAAAACAGATTTCTATTAATTGGAGGAGACAAACATCCTTCAGGTTTACCTGCTGCTCCCCTATGTTCATTTCCAAGGCCTCCTCTGATTGAATTTCTGCCTCATTATAGACAATGCAATATTTGTCCTGGCATCCTGCCTTCTGCAGACTGTGTACCCGCATTACAAACAGGATTGCAGCTCGCGACAAGTATCCTGCCATCCACAGCTTGATTCAGGGATTGGGTTGGGAGGAACCTTTGAACATGTCCCCAGTATTTGCTGCTGTTTTTAAGAGATGATGCAGCCACCACCTCAAGTTCCACCTCTCAATATTGAATCATTGATGACCCCGTCTGGCAGCCATCAATGTGCAAAATGACGTGAGATTAATTTACAAATGGAAGTCACAATGGGAGGGCTTTTGTCAAAAACTTCCAATTCCATATCCTTGACCCTGCCAATTCAGGGAAGATTTCATCCACATACTTGGCAACGCAATATAAGCTACATCTCTCTGAGGTATTGGAGTAGATCTATATTCGCATTTCTCATTTTTCTTTCATATTTATTTATATTTCCTATTTCTCACTCAACTAAATTTGTCCTCAGCATTAGTGGTGTCAGCTGTGACACAGTTGCTAATATCTCTATCTCTGTGTAACAGGATTGCAGATTTACAGAATCGCAGAATTGTTACAGTCCAGATTAAGGCCATTCAGCCCATCTGTCTGCACCGGCTGTCTGCATAAGAAATTCATGTAGATTGACACCCCATTTACCACATTAAACATTCACTTCTTTAACCACCAGCTCATAATGGCAGCAGTGTGTGCCATCTACAAGGTGCACAATGACAACTTCCCAGCTCTCATTGAACAGCATCTTACAAACTCAGAAGCACTACCTCCTGGAAAGAGGATAGCACCAGACACCTGACAGTACCAGCACTCACAAGTTCCCTTCTATGCCATATGACAGAAGACAACTGGGAATACCATCACCTGCACATTCCCATACAAGGTACACATAACCTGGCTTGAAACTATCGCTTTCTATTCATGTTTACTAGGTCAAGAAATTGCTGTTTCCTCTTTTGGAAGGAAATAAAAAAGAACAGGCAACTATGGGACAATTAGTTTAACATCTGTTATTGTAAAAATGCTGGCGTCTGTTGTAATGAACATAAAGCAGAGCATTGAGAAATACATAAGATAATCAAACAGGGTCAGCTGGCTGCATGAAGAAGGAAATCATGCCACACATTTATTAGCATTTTCTGAGTAAATAACAAGCATGATAGGTAAAGGAGAACCAGTAGATACAATACTTTGCATTAGGCTGCATTAGGCTAAGACAAGAGCCCAGGGTGTTTGGACAGTAACATAATAACATGGACAGAAGATTAGCTAACTAATTGAAGACACAGAGTTGGATAAGGGGCATTTTCAGGACTTGTGGAGTTTCACAAGGGTCAGTGATGGGGGCACATTTATTTACAATGTATGTTGATGACCTGGATGAGGAAAGTGACTGTACTGTAGCCAAGTTTGTGGATGACACAAAAATAGGTGAGAAGGCAACTGGTGAGGATAACACTGAGTCTGCAGAGGGATATAGACAGGTTGAGCCAGTGGGCAAAAACTTGGCAGATGGAATATAATGTGGGACAATGTAAGGTTATACATTTTAGCAGCAATAACAGAGGAAGTGAATATTATTTAAATGGAGATATATTACAAAATGCTACAGCATTCAATTGTCAGGAAAAACCCATTTGGTTCACTAATGTCCTTCAGGGAAGGAAACTGCCATCCTTATCTGGCCTGGACTACATGTGATTCTAGACCCATAGAAATGTGGTTGACTCTGAACTGCTCTCTGTGCAATTAGGGATAGGCAATAAATATTGCCTAGCCAGCAATGGCCACATCCTGTGAATGATATATTTTTAATAAAGTACAGAGAGACTTGGGAGACCTCATGCATAAATCACAAAAAATCTAGCATACAAGTTCAGAAGGTAGCAGGGAAGGCAAATGAGATGTTGGCCTTTATCTCAAAGAGAACAAAGTATAAAAATTGGAAGTTTTGGTAAAATTATACAGAACAGTAGTCAGACTGCAGCTGGAATCCTGTGAGTAGCTTTGGTTCCCTTATCTAAGCAAAGACATTCTGGCATTGGAGGAAATGCAGAGAAGGTTCATTAGGTTGATCCTGGATATGGAGGCATTGTCTTATGAGTAGAGGTTGAGTAGTTTGGGCCTGTATTCACTGCAGTTTAGAAGAATGAGAGGAGACATTAATAAAACAGACAAGATTCTTAGGAGTGCTTACAAGATAGATGCAGAGAGATTGTCTCCCCTTGTAGGACAGTCTAGGACAAGAGGACATAATCTCAGAGAAAAGGGTTGCCCAGTTAGGACAAATAAGGAGGAATTTCATTTCTTAGAGGATAGCCAATCTATGAAATTCTTTACCACAGAAGGCTATCAAGGCTGTGTTGTTAAATCTATTCAAGGCTGAAATAGACAGATTTCTAATCAGTAAGAGAATCAAGTGTTATGGGGAAACAGCAGGAAAGTGAAGTTGAGGATTAGCAGATCAGAGATAGTAGGAACTGCAGATGCTGGAGAATCTGAAATAACAAGGTGTAGAGCTGGATGAACACAGCAGGCCAAGCAGCATCAGAGGAGCAGGAAGGCTGACGTTTCGGGCCTAGACCCATCTTCAGAAATTCAGCAGATCAGCCCTGATCTCATTAAATGGCAAAACAGATTTGATGGGTTGAATGGCCTACTTCTGTCCTACATCATATTGTCTTATGGTCCTAAATACCTCCAATACATTTACATCCTTTGGGAGTAAGTCAGGAATTAGTTAAGTGATAGATAGTCCCAAGGTTTGATTTTACTGATAACAGCCAGCACTGGTCCTGACTACCTGAGTGAAATGATGGTGAAAGGGGCTCTCATTTGAATATATAAAGGACCTAGCACCTGTTTCAGGAATGGATTTTGGAGACCTATTTTTTCCCTTCATCAGTGTGCTCAGTGCATTCACATTTTCAGCCAGAAATAGGCACATGTGCTTGCTTTCTTTCACACAGGGTCTCGGTAAGCAAGTCAGTGCCTAAGGAAGAGGTGCTGCAGGACCAAGTGAAACTTTTATTTAAAAAAAAGTGGAAAGATGTATTTTATAAATGTCCAAAAACCACAGGCATCTGCCGTTCTGTTACAGAGCTGTAAATAACAGAAAAATGACTTTTTTATTAAATCATTTTTCCAGCAAAGGGAAAAATATATCCTTTGTGAGAAAGCAGCTTGCCAACATGACTGGATTATGAATTTGTCATGTGAGAAATTAGAGTTACAAACCCATATTTACACTTGACTTTTTAGTTTGATTAATGTAAAGCTTTTCTTAGTGTGTGGAGGAAACTGCATTTTATGAAGTGTTTACTGAAATTGGGAACAATATAAATGTTACCAGCTGCTGGACACTGTAGTGCCATGCTGTTTTATGGTTTTGCTTTTGCATGATGCCAGGGAGCAATGAGGAATGGTTTTTTACCCAGAATCAGCACTTTGCAAATTCTTGATCTTATATCCTGGAGAGATGATGGGTGGAAACTATGGGAGAAAACCAGACAATAAGACATTAGCCAGCTGCACTCACTCATCACCTAGTGCTGGAGTATTTCACTGACTTCCTTCTCAGTCATTATTATATAATGTAAAGAACCTTTGATTCTGGAAAAGACCCAGTGCATTGGAAAGCTGCCATTGTAACACCCTTACTCAAAAAAGGAAGGCGACAAAAAACAGGTAACTAATGCTCAGTTATTGGGGAAAATGTTAAGAATTTATTGTAAAGAAGGTAATAACTTGGCTTAGTGGTTAGCACTGCTGCATCACAGTGCCAGGGACTTGGGTTTGATTCCACGTCAGGCCACTATGTGAAATTTGCACATTCTCCCTGTGTCTGCGTGGGTTTCCTCCGGATGCTTCAGTTTCCTCCTACAGTCCAAAGATGTGCAGACTAGGTGGATTGGCTGTGCTAAATTGCCCATAGTGTTCAGGGATGTGTAGGTTAGTTAGTAGGAATGTGTGTCTGGTTGGAGTGCTCTTCAGATCTTCAGAGGATTGGTGTAGACTTGATGGGCAAAATGGCCTGCTTCCACACTGAAGGGATTCTATGATCTAGAAATACACTGTGCAATCAAGAAAAGCTTGCTTTCATGCCGAGCAAATTTATTAAAATTCTTTGTGTTGGGAACACACAGGGTAGAAAAAGGAGCACCAGTGGATGTAATATAAATGAATTTTCAAAAGGGCATTTAACAAAATATCACCTTACATGTATGCTTCTCAATAAAGATAATAGCTCATGGTATCGGAGTTTGGGATATGCTACTATGGATAGAGGATTGGCTAACTAATAGAAGAAAGAGAGCTACGTAAGGGTGCATTTTGAGGACACTAGCCTTGCACATCTCCTTTAAACTTGCACTCTCTCACCTTTAACCTATGACACCTAGGATTTGACATTTGCACCCTGGGAAAGAGACCTCAACTATCCACCCTATCCATGAACTCATAATATTATACACTCCTATGCAGTCACCCCTCAGCCTGCAACACTCTAGCAAAATCAGTCCAAGTTTGTCCAAGCTAACTTTATAGCTAATTGACTTCAGTCCAGGCAAAATGTTGAGGACAGTTGACTGCCACAGGAATCGGTGCTGAGGCCACAGTTATTTTCAAGATCTAGTAATGATTTGGATGAGGAAAATGATATAGCCAAATTTGCATATGCCACAAAAGACAGATGGAAAGGTAGTGAGAATGACACAAAGAGTTTGCACAGGATTATAGACAGGTTGAGTGAGTGGACAGAAACTTGGCAGAGGGAATGCAATATGGAAAATGGTAAGGTTACGTACTTTAGCACAAAGAACAGAAGAGCTGAATATTATTTAAAAAGCAACGCAAAATGATTTGTGCATAAAACTAAAAAGCTAACATACACATTCAGCAGGCAGTTGGGAAGGCAAGTGGAATTTTTGCCTTTATTTCAACAGGAGTAGAGTTATAACATGGGTGTGGGGGGTCTTGCTTAAATTGTAAAAGGCACTGTCAGATCACACCTATTGTATTAGAACATTGAACATTGGACAGCACAGGAACTGGCCCTTTGGCTCACAATGTCAGTGCTGGCCATGATGCTATTCTAAACTAATCCCATCTGTCTGAACATTATCCATCTCGCTGTATTATAATGTGTGTCTGTCTAAATGCTTCTTGAACTTTGCTAAAGTCTCTGCTTCTATCACCTCCCCAGCCAGTTCCAGGCATCTACTACCCTGTGTGTAAAAAAACTTTCCTTACATATCTCTAAAGTTCCCTTCTCTCATCTTTAACCTATGCCTTCTAGTATTCGGCATTTCCACCTGGGACATAGACCCCGACTATTCACCCTGTCCAAGCCCCTCATAATTTTATCTACTTCTATTAAGTTACCCCTCAGCTTCCAATGCTCTAGCAAAAACAATCCAAGTTTGTCCAACCTTTTGTTATAGCTAATACACTCCAATCCAGGCAACATCTTGTTCGGTCTCTTCCGCACTCTCTCTAAAGCTTCCACATCCTTCCTATAGTGTGGTGATCAGAACTGCACACATTACTCCAAATGTGGCCTGAGCAAAGTCTTATACTGTTGCAACATGGTTTGCCAACTTTTGTACTCAATGCCCTGACTGATGAAGGCAAGCTTGCCATATGCCTTCTTTCCCAGCTTATCCACTTATGTTGCCACTCCCAGGGAGCTATGGGCTTACACTCCAAAATCACACTGCATAGCAACGCTCCTAAGGATCCTGCCATTTATAATATACTTTTCTCTGGCATTTGACCTCCCAAAATCCATCACCTTGTAAAAAGTCTGGATCAAACTCCATGCTATTTCTCTGCCCAACTTTCCGGCTGATCTATATCCTGCTGTATACTTTGATATCCTTCCTCACTGCTTACAACTCCACCAATTTTCAAGTTACCTGCAAACATACTAGTCAGTCCACTGCCCAAGTTCATTCAAATCATTTATGCATATGTTACAACCAACAAAGGTCCCAGCACAGATCCTTGCTCAATGCCACTGGTCACAACTTCCAGTCAGAAAAACACTGCTCCACAACTACCCTCCTTCTTTTACAGCCAAACCAATTTTGCATCCAGTTTCCCAACTTATAATGGATTCCATGCAATTTGATCTTCTGGACCAGCCAATCATGTGGGGAGTTGTCAAAAGTTGTGCTGAAGCCCATTTAGACAACATCCATTGCCTTATCCTCATCAATCATCTTTGTCATTTCCTCAAAAACTCAAGTTTGTGAGACAAGACCTCCCCTGCATAAAGCCATGCTGATTGAAGAATAATCAGCCCATTCTTCTTCAATTGCAAGTAAGTCCTGCCCCTAAGAAACTTCTCCAATAATTTCCCTACCAACAATGTATTGCCTGTAATTTCTTGGATTATCCCTGTTGCTATTCTTGAGCGACGGAACAACATTAGCTATTCTCCAGACTTCTGGAACCTTGTCTGTGGCTAAAAAAAGGATTCAAAGATCTCTATTAAGTTCTCAACAATCTCCTCCCTTGCCTCCCTCAGTATTCTTGGATAGATCCCATCAAGCCCTGGGGGCTTAACTTCCTTAAGTTTTTTCAGGACACCCAACAACTCCTCCTTTTTATATTGACATGCCTTAGAGTATCACCAAACCCCTCTCTAGAATTCCCACCATCCACGTCTTTCTCCATGATGAATACCAATGCAAAGTACTCATTAAGGACCTCACCAACTTCCTGTGGCTCCACACATAAATTCCCTCCTTTGTCCTTGAGTGGACCTACTCCTTCACGAGTCACTCTCTTGATCCTAATATATGTATAAAATTCCTTGCGATTCTCCATAATTCTACTTGCCATGCACATTTTATAGCCCTTCCTAGCCCTCATAATTTCTTTTCTATGTTCTTTTCTCCTTCCTTTATGCTCCTGAAGGTCTTTGTTTGATTTCTTTTCCTAAACCTTAGAAACGTTTCATTTTTATTTTTATTTAACTTTACAACATCTGTCATCATCTAAGGTTCCCGAATCTTACCATCCTTATCTTTTATCCTCACAGGAACATGCTGGTCCTGAATTCTGGTCAACTGGCTTTTAAAAGATTCTCACGCGTCAGTTGTGAATTTACCTTTAAACAGCTGCCCCCAAGTTCAATTTTTCCAGTTCTTGCTTATGAGTTGTAATTAGCCTTCCCCCAGTTTAGTACTTTCACACAAGGACCAGTGTTATCCTTATCCATAACTACCGTAAGACTGATAGAATTATGATCACTGTTCACAAAATGCTCCCCCATTGAAACTTCAATCACCTGGCCAGACGTATTCCTCAACACAAGGTCTAGTACAGCCCCTTTGTAGTTGAACTGTTTACATATTACTTCAAGAATCCCTCCTGATGATTTTACATCATTTGATGACCTGCCTATATATCCTTCTTCTAATTCTCGTGGCCTTTGGGAGGTTTATAGTATAACCTTGTCATAGTGATTGCACCTTTCATATTCCTAAATTCTACCCATGCTGCTTTGCTGGATGAGCCCTCCGAGATGTTCTCTCTTAGTCCAACCGTGGCATTCTCCTTAACCAGTAATGCAACTGCCCCTCCCCCCTTTCTATATCCGTCTCTATCACACTTGAAACGTTTAAATCCTGGAACATTGAGCTGCCAGTCCTACCCTTCTCTCAACCAGGTTTCTGTAATGGCTACAATATCATAGTCCCATGTACTAATCCAATCTCAAAACTCATCTGCCTTATCTGTTGTTATCCTTGAATTAAAGTAACTAGACTTCAGACGGAGACAGCAAGAGCTGCAGATGATGGAGTCAGATTAACAAAATGTGGAGCTGGAGGAACACAGCAGGCCAGGCAGCATCAGAGGAACAGGAAAGTTGACATTTTGGGTCAGGTCCTTCTTCAGAATTGGGGAGGGGGAAGGGAGCTGGGAAATAAATAGATTGTGGCACTGAGAGATACGGTTGAGTGCATTTTTGATCACCGGACTAGGGATGTTGCGCTCCTTGAAATAGGATGACATCTGGAATGTCCGGGAGTGGAACATCCCAAACTCAAATTCACCTGGACCATCTCCCAATCATCCCTCCCCTTCCTGGACCTCTCCATCTCCATCTCTGGTAACCACCTCCCCACTGCCATCCATTTTCAAACCCACTGACTCCCATAGGTACCTGGTTACACCTCCTCTCACCCAACCTCCTGCAAGAATGTGAATCCCTCCACCTCTGCCAGGTCTGCTCCCAAGATGGAACATTCCAAAAGTGATTGAAAATGTCCTCAACCGCATCTCTTGTGTTTCGGGCACTTCTGCCCTCAAACCCCCTCTACTCAACAAAAATAAAGACAGGTTCCCCTTGGACCTCACATATCACCCCACCAACCTCCACATCCAGTGCATCATTCTCTGCCACTTCTGCCACCTACGATCCGACCCCCACTACCAAGGATATATTTCCCTCCCCACCCCTATCTGACTTCCATAGGGACCATGCTCTCCTCGACTCCCTTGTCCGCTCCGCACTTCCCACTATCCCCACTAAGCCCTCAACCCAGCACCTTTCCCTGCAACCACAGGAAGTGCTGCACCTGCCCCTACACCTCCCCCCTCACCTCCATTCAAGGCTCAAAGCAAACTTTTTGCATCCGACAGGGGTTCACCTGCACATCTGCCAACTTGGTCTACTGTGTCCATTACTCCCGATGTGGATTGTTCTTCATCAGTGAGACCAAGCGTAGACTAGGAAACCATTTTGTAGAGTATCTGCGCTCTGTACATGATAATCGACAACACCTGTGTGTTGCCAGCCATTTTAACTCCCCCTCCATCTCCCTGGGTGACATGTCCATCCTGGGCCTTCTCCAGTGCCACAATGACTCCACATGCAAACTGGAGGAGCAACTCCTTATATCCTACTTCAGGAGCCTACAGCTCGATGGCCTTAACATAGAATTCACCAGCTTCAAAATCTCCCCACACCCAGCTTCATCCCATGTCCACCCCTCCCTCTTATCCACCCCTCCTTAACCTGATACAACCTGTCCATTTTCTTCCCCACCTATCTGCTGTACCCTTCCCATCAAATATTCCCCACTACGCCTACCTACATCCACCCATCACAACCCCACTTACCTTCCCCACCCCACTCATCCTCCCTCACACCTCTTTGATACTGATACAACCTGTCCATCTTCTCTCCCACCTATCTGCCCCACCCATCCCACCAACCAATCCCAACTGCTCCCTACCTGCATCCAGCTATTACCACCCCACCTACTTTCCCCCGGCCCCAACCTTCCTCCCTCTCGGCTTCAGACTGCCAGTTGAGTTGTGTTCATTACTTTGTGAACAGTTTTGGTCCCGTATCTAAGGAAAGGTATTCTGGCATTGAAGGCAGTCCAGAAAGTGTTTACTCAGCAAAGGTTGCCCAGTTAGAACAGAGCTGGGGGAGAATTTATTCTCCTAGAGGATAGTCAAACTGTGATTTTTTTTTTAAACTACAGAGGGCTTTAGAGGTTGAGTAGTTAACTATATTCAAGGCTGAAATAGACACTCAGGAGGGGGACAGGGTTCAGAAGTTGGGACCTTCACGGTGAATTCAGCAGTACAGTAATTGAACCTGAACTTTTGACATCACTCTGCATTACAAACCAGCAGTCCAGCCAATTAGGTTAACCTACTCCCAATCAGAACAACCATGAGCTCAGTCAATGGCAGAGCAAACTTAATGGGTTGAATGGTCTGCTTCTGCTCCTACATTTTATGATCTTAAATCTGAAGTAAGTAAAGAACATTACTTGAAAATTAGGTCGCTACTAGCATTGCAATGTGGTGAATATAGAACATGGAAATGGCCACTCAACCTAACTAATTTGTTCTGGCATTTGTGTTCTATTTGCATAAACAAGTAGCTCTAATCTTATTTCCCACTCTGTTCCTGTATTGATTCAATTCCTCCCCCTCTATGCGTCTAATTATGAATATTGACCTAACTTTTGACAATTTCACTCGCATCAAAAGTGAATTCTACCACCTTGTCATTCTCTATATAATGATATTTCTTCCGTCTTCTGTTTTACATCCCATTTAATCTAATAACTAAGCCCCTGAACTGTACTATCTGGAGAAGGCAATATGTGTTAAGTATTGAAAGAAGAATATTCCTTTTGTTATGATCTCAGCTGATGTTACTACTGGACAAGTCTGATCCAAGATTAAAATCTAGATTGATAGAACATATTCTGTATTTCTTTTATATAGTGTAGTGGCCTTCAACAGAAACATAACTGCACAATTTTGCAAATTTGGTTTTTTACAATAAAATGGAAGTTTATTACATTAAAGAATTAAAGATAAAATAGAACAATCCAAGTTGTAAGAAAGAAGCAGGTAAATAAAATTCCATCTATTCCCAACAGCATCACTTTACAATATGCAAATATTGGAGAGTTCCTTTTTTTCTATTGGATCTATCAATTTGACCTAGTTGTTTCTTTCAATTGTGAATTTTGAGAGTTTGATTGTCTTTTCCTTAATTACTCATATATCTGATCTTAAAGTTTCTCGGCTTCAAATACCACTTTTATATTTCTAACTAAGAAATCCTGAGCTGGAATTTTCAAGCTAAAATGTTTACACTGTTCGGAAACATACTTAATTAAGTAACTACCTCGGGAGGCTGTTTGCAGGTAACGGGATGGATCGAAAGTGGGAAGCCTTCAAAAATGAGATAACAAAAATTCAGCGACAGTATATTCCTAGTGTGAAGGGCAAGGCTGGTTAGTGTAGGGAATGCTGGATGACTGGATAAATTGTGGCTCTGGTCAAGAAGAGGAAGGGGGCATATATCGTGTATAGATAGCTGGGATCGAATGAATCCCTAGGGAGTATAAAGGCAGTAGGAATATACTTAAGAAGGAAACCAGGAGGGCAAAAAGGGGACATGAGATGGCTTTGGCAAATAAGGTTAAGGAGAACCCAATGTGATTCTAAAATACATTAAAGGCAAAATAGTAACTAAGGAGAAAATAGGGTCCTTTAAAGATCAATGAGGCCATCTATGGATGGAACCACAGGATATGGGTGAGCTATAAATAAATATTTTGCATCAGTATTCACTGTGGAGAAGGACATGGAAGTTAGGGAATTTGGGGAAATAAATAGTAATGCTTTGAAAAGTGTCCATATTGCAGAAGAGGAGGTACTGGAGGCCTTAAAACAAACAAAGTTAGATAAATCCCCATGACCTGATCAGGCATATCCCAGAACTTTATAGGAAGCTAGGGAAGTTGGGCCTCTTGTTGAGATATTTGTATGATTGACAGCCATGGGTGAGGCACCAGAAGACTGGGGGATGGCTAATGTGGTACCATTATTTAAGAGAGGTGGTAAGGAAGAGCCAGGGAACTATAGCCCAGTGATCTGGACTTCAATGGTGGGTAAGTTTTTGGAAGGGATTCTGAGGGACAGGCTTCACATGTGTTTGGAAAGGCAAGGACTGATTAGAAATTGTCAGCACGGCTTTGTGCGTGAGAAAACATGTCTCACGAACTTGATTGATTTTTTGAAGAAGTGACAAAGAAGATTGATGAGGGCAGAGTGGTAGACGTTAAATGGATTTCAGCAAGGCGTTCAACAAGATTCCGCATGGTAGACTGGTTAGCAAGTTTAGATCACATGGAATCCTGGGGGAGCGAGCCAATTGGATAGAAAATTGGCTTGATGATAGGAGACAGAGGGTGGTGGTAGAAAGTTGTGTTTTGGACTGGAGGCCTGTGACCAGTGATGTGCCACAAGGATCAGTACAAGCTCCACTGCTTTTCATCATTTACATAAGGGATTTGAACATGAATATGGAAAGTATGGTTAGTAAGTTTACAGGTGACACCAAAATAGATGGTGTAGTAGACAGCAAAGAAGGTTATCTCAGAGTATAGCAGGACCTTGATCAGATGGGCCAATGGGCCGGGGAGTGGCAGATAGAGTTTAATTTAGATAAATGTGAGATGTTGCATTTTGGTAAGGCAAACCAGGGCAGGACTTATATAACCTTGAACCTGCTGGGTGGACACTGGAGTCTAACTGACCGTGTCTCCATGAGGAGTAGACCTACTCAGCCTGTGAGGCTGGGAAGCATTATTTAAATGGACAATTAAGTCTTTAATTGTCTGGCAACCATGCTGCAAGGGTGTCTCACTGCTGGCAGTATGCTATGATGATGGGATGACATCAGCTTTCCTTCCCAATGCTTTCCAACCCCATAATGCCAGACCTCACATCTTCAATTCCTTCTCCAATTGGTCGAAAGGTCAGCCCTATGATTCTATGAATATACAATTTGACGGGCATAATTTATCTTCTTTCAATGAAATTTTACTCATATTACTATCCTTAAAATATCTAACGATTGTATTTTATACAGCGAATTGAAGGTGTAATGAAGGCATTGAAGATGAGTTTTGAAAGCCTCAAATTTGTGAAAGAGTGAGAAAAGAAAATGTCTTCAGTTTAATCATCCTGAGTGCATGTTACACTTGGAGACTATCGTAATTAGTACTCGTATTCAACACCATGAAGACTGCGAGTATGAAAACAAATTTGTGTATTTACAGGAACTTTCCCAGTGTTATTAAACAAAGGCTAAGGGTGTTGGTTAGCTCAGTTAGATGGATCGCTGGTTTGCAATGCAGAGTACTGCCAAAAGGATGAGTTTGGTTTCTACATCATCCAAAGTTACTGTGAAGGGTTCTCCTTCGCAACCTCTTTTCCCCTTGCCTGATATATGGTGACCTCTCAGGTTAAACCACCATGAATCATCTATAATGAGAGATCAGCCCTATGATCTGTTAAGACTATAGCAACTTTACCTTTACCTTACATAGATTTCCAAACCTACTGCATGCAATCTTACACATAAATTTAGAGCTCAGGCAGTAATAGGTACTGGGGCAACATGAATACAAAATTAGTTGGCAGACCAGAAACAGGATAAGTGGTAAATGGATTTTTTTGATTTTTGGCAGTGAAGTTCTGTAACCAATCAGTGCTGGAACCTTTTCTTTACCAAATAAGAAACTTGGAAGCCTTTGTAAACTGTGAGGGGCATATGTTGATGTCTACATAATAGCGATAAGTGTAGGTAGATTTTTGCAGTGAGTAGATAGGTGACACATGCCGTTCAACACAAAGAAGTGAGATAAGTACACGAGTGAAAAATGTTTGGTAGGATATGGGCCAAGTGCAGGCAGGTGAGACTAGTTTAGCTTGGGGATTATGATTGGCATGAATGAGTTGTACCGAAGGGTCTATTTCCGTGCTGAATGCCTCTATGATTCTAACAAAAAAAACTTCAAACACAATCTGATTTGTTAAATTTTGAAGCCGCACTGAAATAACTCCACAGTGTCCGTTATCCTAACACCATGTCACCCTTTATTTACATGTGGAGAGTCCCTGAGACTGATCCAACTTCCTTAGAACCAGCTGTCAGAGTGAGCAGAACCTCTGACACTCCTGTTTATATCTTTCAGTCAGGGCTCCCTGATTGGACCAGATTAACAGCTCCAATCAGGGAACTCATATTCTATGAGGTCCACCTGGCTGACCTCGTTACAATCGCTACAAGCATAACAAATAGATCAAGTGAAAGAACAGCAAAAAGGGACTTAAACCCTTGCAAAATGCTACAGTCTCATGAGATAGCTTTCATTATCCCATTGCCAGAGGATATCAGTTTTAAACCATTGTAAGAGTAATGAGATACCTGAACAAGCTTGCTGCATTATCACATTACAAGCTCATCAATCAATGCCTTACTGTTGATCACTATAAGCCATTAGACCTTTCAGCTTTTGACCTTTTAGCTTCTTGAAGTTATGAATATTTATTTCTATCTAATGTGCTACTGGCTTAACAAAGTTTCTGTAGAGTTGGCATTGTCATTAATCCTTGCAGCATTGCATTCATTAATTTCTTCTTATTTTATGTTTAAAACTTAAGAATGCCAAGGCAATCAAATGGGCATTAGCTCTACCACTTCCCCATCATTTTCTTGCCTTTATATTTTGTAATGCAGTATATTAAATGAGCAAATATCCTCCATCAGAATTAGTTCTACTGTATTTTGGCTTTTATTACAGAATAACAAATGCATTTGAAGTTTCAAATTAGCATAAACATTTCTGACAATACATCCCTTCCCTCACAACTTTGCCTTTGAACTACCCCATGGGATATCAGATTATGGGATTTGTGAATTGGCACACAAAATTACCAAATTATTTCTTTTGAACAGGTTTTAAATAGCAATATGCAATCAACTTAAAAATGCAACGGTGTGAATTTCCCTATTCTTGGTCTTCCATAAGAAGGACTACAAAATAACATAGTTACCGCAGCCATAACTATGGTTACTATGATTAGAAAATCCTTTTAGAGCAGATAGTCGACAAAGTGAAGAGTTTGCTTCATTCCCTAATATGTTCAAAGAAAGTTACCTTAATAAAAGTATAGAGACAAAAAAACCCTGCAGATTCTGGAATCCAAGGTAGACAAGCAGGAGGCTGGAAGAGCACAGCAGGCCAGGCAGCAACAGGAGGAAGGGAGCAGTCAACGTTTCGGGTATTACCCTTCTTCAGGGCTGGATGTGGGGGTAGGGGGAGCTGCAGATAAGGGAGGAGGGGACGGATGGAAGCAGAATGGTGGTGACAGGTGGACACAGGTGGTAGATACGACCTGGTTGGTCGATGGAGGGTGAATCAGGTTGGTGCCTGAAGAGAGAGTCAGTAGTTGGAATGGAAGGGGAGGTGGGGAATGGGTGGGAAGGTTATTTGAAATTGGAGAACTCAATGTTGAGTCCTCTGTACTGTAGGGTGCCCAGGCAGAAGATAAGGTGTTGTTCGTCAAATTTGCGTTCTATTGTCACTGTGACACTGGAGGAGGCCGAGGGTTGACATGTTGGAGGCGGAATAGGGTGGGGAGTTGAAATGGGCGGTGACCAGGAGGTTATGTTGGCCACTTCGGGCCAGGTGGAGATGCTCGGTGAAACAGTCTATGTTTGGTCTCACCAACATAGACAACGTCTGACCTGTGACGGCCAGCCTAACCTCCCAATTGCCACCCATTTCAAAACCCCGCCCCACTCCACCTCCGACATGTCCACCCTCAGCCTTCTCCAGTGTCACAGTGACTCTCAACGCAGATTTGCAGAACAACACCTTATCTTCTGCCAGGGCACCCTACAGCCTGGAGGACTCAACATTGAGTTCTCTAATTTCAAACAACCTTCCCACCCATCCCCCAGCTTTCTTTCCAGCCCCACCTCCTCCCTTCCATTCAACTTTCTGACCCTCTCTTCCAGCCACCAAATGGATTCATCCTTCCCACTGACCAATCAGGTCGTACCTATCACCAGTGTCCACCTATCATCACCATTCCGCCTCCACCCCTTGCCCCGCTCTTTATCTGCAGCTCCTCCTACTCCCACATCCAGTCCTGAAGAATGGTAATACTCGAAACGTTGACTGCTCCTTCCCTCCAAATGCTGCCTGGCCTGCTGTGCTCTTCCAGCCTCCTGTTTGTCCACTTTAATCAAAGTATGAATTTTTCCTGACAATTCAAAAGCCTTCTTTGCATTATCACTGTATGCAGAAAGTCTGTGCTTTTGTTCACAACAATACCTCTCATAACTGTATGACAGCTAGTGGAAACTTTCCCTTCCCACAAAAAAGGTCCACGTTCAGGGGCCAACATCTTCAAAAGTAATAAGTAATGTATTTTCCTAACCTGCGGTAAATATTTGAGCTATCACTCGCCTTTGCTCTTAATGAATTGATGCCGAATGATACTGTCACTCAGTTTGCACTGGCAAAGAGAATCAGTATTCAAACTTGCTTCAGTAATAGACAGAGGACCTGTTTCTAAATTAGTCCCAGTGTTACAGTGGGAATCAGTCTTCAGACATCTTTCAGTATTTGATAATATATAGCATAATAATAGAGTGGCTCATGCATATACAGTGAAGGAGCAAGAATAGTGTGCTCAACTGCTCTTGCAACGTTGTTATGTGTTCTGTCTTCTTCTCGTATCGACTTTTGGAAAAGTAAGCTGCATCTGAAAATGCAGAAGCAAAGACTGATCTATTGATTGATTTATTTAATGTTGCATGCACCTAAGTACAGTGAAGAACTTTGTTTGCAAGCAGTACAGGCAGATCACAGTAAGCAAGGACATATAGATCATGGGGCAAAAAAAATTAGACAGAGGCATACAACATACATCGCACATGGTGGGCACTAGGTAAGACGAACATTAGCAGGATCAGCATTATTTGAAGTTAGAGAATCTATTCATCAGTCTCATAATAGCAGGGAAGAAACTGTTCTCGAATCTGCTGGTGCACATGTTCAAGCTTCTGTATTTTCTCCCTATCGGAATCAGTCGTAGAAGAGCATTACCTGGGTGTGATAGGTCTTTGATGATGTTGCAGCCTTTCTGTGGCAGTGAAACATGTAAACGGAGTCCATGGATGGAAGGTTGGCTTCTGTGATGGCCTGGGCTATGCTCACCACCTCCTGTAGTTTCTTACAGTCCTGACAGATCAATTGCCATACCAGGCTGTTATGTACCCGGACAGTATGATTTCAACAGTGCATCTGTAAAAGTTGGTGAGGGACCTTAAGGGCATGCCAAATTTCCTGAGCTGCCTGAGGAAGAAGAGGCGTTGTTGTGCCTTCTTGATCGTCATATCTACATGGGAGGTCCAGGACAGGTTGTCGGTTATCGTCACTCCGAGGAACTTGACTTTGCCCACTCTCTCAACGTCAGCTCCATTGATGTAGATGGGGGCGTGTTCTCCTCCCTTCTTTCTGAAAGCAATGATCTGTTCTCTTGTTTTGCTGACACTGAGAGAGAGATTGTTCTCATTGCACCATGTCACCAAGCCCTCTATCTCCCTTCCGTATTCTGACTCATCTTTGTTTGATATCCATCCTACTACGGTGGTCTCTTAAGCGAACTTGTAGATGGCATTTATTCAGAATTTGGCAACACAGTCACTGGTGTGCAGGGAGTACAGTAGGGGGCTGAGGACACATCCTTCGGGGGTCTCCAGTGTTGAGTGTTATTGTGGGGGAGGTGCCATTACCTACCCTCACTGATTGCCGTTTGCGGGTCAGAAAGCTGCGGATCCAGTTGCAGAGAATGGAGCTGACACTTAGGTCTCAGTGTTTTGAGATCAGGCTGGAGGGGATAATAGTGTTGAAGGTGGAGCTGTATTCGATGACTAGGAGTCTGACATAGGAGGTAGGATTCCCTGTATTATAGGAGCCATTGAAAAAGAAACAATCTCTGGAAGTAGCATGCATGTTTTAACTACTTATTCAAGTATATGTGGAGTAAATGATCGACTGTATCTTTTATCCTAAAAGTAGCTTGTGAACATGTGCTTAAGGATCTATGCTGATGTTAGGTCACATGGAGTGCAGAAGTTTCCAGATATGTCCTTTCATATCCTGTCCTGTATATAATGTGTATACTTTACAGAATTTATTGATGCTCACTGACATGGATGTGGATTACTTACTATCAACAACCTGAAACATGACATTTCCACATGGAGGCAAGTGGCTATTAGTCTCAGAAAAACTGAGGCAAGGAGGAAGAAAAGGTCTAAACCTAAACCCAGTGACATGGAGTGTTATTGATGAAGACCTTTGTGGCCAGGCAGCAGTTGAAACACAAGCAGCGGGGATTGAGGAGTGAAATGTAGCAGTCAGTACAGTGCACTGGATGAAGAGGTTGAGGCCAGTCCAGAAATCACACCACAGTGAAAAAGAAACAGCAATTTGGGTGACCAGAACCTTAAGTTGGGTGAGCAATATTCTCCACCCTACCTCACCAAAAAGCTTTCAGGATTGTGAATGGCACCAGACAGACTAAGGGGATATTAAGGAAGTGAACATACCGCAGTACACAATGCACAAAGACTTTGCCACATCTCAAATATATTACCACATCTGATGAAGTTTTTCCCTGATTGGTCTTCACTGCTACTACTTTCAGGTCATTGGCAGTGTCACAGCTGAGGAACCAGCTTCATGACAGGCTGCCTGAGCACACTACCAATGTGTTTACCTTCTAAGGAAGTGCTAAGGGAGCATTTATGTTGCACATGTCCTTCAGGAAAGCTGAAAATACTGCTGGAGATTGATGCTTCAGGTCATGAGATTTTTGGGAAAGTGAACTTGTATCTTACCAATAGTAACTATCGACCTTACTGTAAAGAGCTGTCATGATAACATCAGATCACATGGAAGTGGGACCTGAATGATGAGGTAGATGTCCTCCCTGTATATTGAGTCATTGCTTAATAAAGGTTTGTAATGTTCACCGACATGGGTGTGGGCTGTTTCCATTCAACAACCCAGGTGTGACTCTACTGCTGTATTCAGTTACTCCACTGCATCACTGAAAGTTCCTGCATATTAATTGTGTGCTTTTTGTATATTTGCCCCTTCTCAAAATTTTCTCTCTAAATTCCTGTGTTGGCTCATGTGAAAAGTGCTGTGAATAATTTGCAGGTCCTATCTTCTTTATTGCCATCGATATTGCCAGCTAATTCTTGTGCCAGAAGACACAATTATGCTGCGTGTTGATTTGGAACAATCCATCAAATAGCATTTTTGCAGTGAGTGTCGTCGTGTTGTGCTTGTGGGAATCCCTGAGTGAATGAATGAGTTGGCAAGCTTGAGAATGAAATAAAAAGATCACAAATGTCCTGTGGGTTTGTCTTACATGTGACTCCAAATTATGACTGGATCGTACATCACACTTCCACCACACCTAACAGAAATATTTTGATCCACATGAGAATCTTTCTAATCATTCAGATAGTGTTGCTATTTAAGTTTCTGCAGACCTTTTCCAACTTTTCTATAGCAGGATGTCAGTTAGCTGTTCATTTGAAGTTTGAAAGAAAACATGACACAAGGAAATTCCACTTTGTTTGAACTACAGGATCTCAGGGAAAGGCTTGCTAATCTGTGAGGAGTCTCTACTATAATTTATTAGCTGATAACCTTTCAGAAAAGGTTTCCATTCATCTTGTTCCCATCTTGCTGACCAGCTTGTTGACCAGGATGACATTTTACCCATGAACATTAAAACCATACCACCTTACCAAGGAATTGAAAAGGAAGCAAAAAAGGAACAGACTTTTATTATATTACATATCTCGAGCATCATAGAACTTCTTTCACTGATGTTGAAAGCAGGATGTAATACTTAATAAGGCCATGTTGACAGTGGCTCCCAACTCCCACAGGGCAATGCTCAACCTTCCTTCAAAACATGATCTGTCTGACTTCAACAATTTAACTTCCCATGGAGTTCCTCAGACAGGCTTCAAATCACACACTCCGGTGCCCACCTTTGAAAAAACATTCTTTATACTCTCAAATTTCACACACAGATTTTCCCAGTGTCTTTCATAAAGCATTTTTGCAGATTTGTTAGATTAAAGTTAATGCAGCATGTGATTCACTTAATTAATTGTTATTTTGCATACAAAAATAAAAGACAATTCTTGTAAAGATGGATTTCCTTTCTCATTTTCTCCATGTGCCTTCACTCCCATGTTCAGGCAGATGGACCTGCAATCTGAAGAGTGTCTGTGATTGACGGGCAGGAAATGTGAATGAAAGAGGTTCTCTCAGTTTTTGTATTTCTCCTACTTCCAAAGTGCTGGAGCTGATGCGACGTCACACTCAAAATACTTGCGTATCTTTCTCTTTGCTGTGGATTTACAGTTTCATGTTTCATTTTACCTTAGGTAAATCTTTCTATGATTTGTCCAGATGAGAAACTAAACAAAATACAATCATGCCAAGTGAGCACGCTGCAGTAACTGGGAACTTTGGCCCTTAATCTATGGTTAGGAAATTATAAATTGTAGAATTCCAGAACTGTTGTGGTGCAGATGGAGGATATGTGGCCCATCAAGTCTGCACTGGCATTCCAAATGAGCATCATGACTTAATACTATTCTTCTGCCTTTCCCCATACTCTCGCACATTGTTTCTTTGTAAATAATTATTCAGTGCCCACTTGAACGCATTAGTCGACCATGTTTCCACCACAATTTCAGGCAGTACATTCTACACCCAAATCACTCATTGTGCATAAAAGATTTTCCTCACATCAAATTTGCTTCATTTGCAATTGCTTTAAATTTACGCTTTCTCATTTTCAAACCTTCTATGTTCAGGAATAGTTTCTCCCGACCAAGTTTATCTATACCTCTCATGATTTTGAAACCTTCTTTCAGATCTAATCCTAGTCTTCTTCTCTTCAAGGAGAACAGTCCCAACTTCTCCAATCAATCTGTATAACTCATCCGTATTTCTCATCCCTGAAACAGTTTTTATAAATTTCTTCTGCATTCTCTCCAATATGTTATATCCTTCCTATAGTGTAGCACCCAGCATTGAACACAATGTGTCAGCTGAGCTCTGACAAGTGTCTTATAAAAGTTCAGCATAACCTCCTTGCCCTTGAAATTTATGCCCCTATTAATAAAGCCTGGGGTACAGTGTGCAATTCTCTCCACCTGTCTTGCCACCTTTGGTGAGCTATTTGCATAAAGCCACATGGCCTTCTGCTTCTGTATCCCTTTAAGTATTGTAACACTATTTTTACATTGTTTCTCCATGCTCTTCCTACCAAAAGCATAACCTCACACTTGTCTTCATTGAAATTCATCTGACACCTATCCGCCCACTCCACCAACTTACCTATGTTCTTTTGGAGTTCTACACTGCGCTCCTCTCAGTTTACAATGCTTCCAAGTTTCAGTTCATCAGCAGACTTTGAAATTATTCCGTGCACATCAAAATCTAGATCATAACTATATATCAAGAAGAGCAGAAGTTCCAACACTGACCCTTGGGAAACTCCACTACAAACAGCCCATTGACCACATGTCTCTCTTTTCTAACACTCAGCCAATTTTGTATCCATGTTGCTACTGTCTCTTTATTGCCATGCAACTTTCATTACAAATCTGTTGTGTGGCTTTGTATTACACACCTTTTAAAAATCCATGTACACATCAACGACATGGCCATCAGTGACTCTCTCTGCTATCTCTTAAAAAATCTCTAGCAAGTTAGTTAAACACAATTTCCGCTTTAGAAATCCATGCTGGCTTTTCCTGAAAGCCCATCCTCTTTTCCACATGACTATAACTCTATCCTGAATAATTGCTTCTAGAAGCTTCCCAACCATTGGAGTTAGTGATCTGTAGTTTCTGGGCTTTTCCATACAGCCTTTCTAAACATGGGTCACTTTGTAGCCATTCCTTGCTGTCCGTAATCAGTGCTCACAAGCTAAAAATTAAAATCTGATGGATGTCATGCCACATTTACAGAGTAAGTCTGTGCCGTTTAAAGTGTGGTGTAATGAGATTCATGTAAATCATGATGATGATCACATGACTCTGACAGCTGTAAGAGAGAAGATACCACTCTAGAATGAGCATGTGGTCTTAGGTATTGCACTAGAGAGCTGTAGTTGATGGCCTACCACGAACTGATGTAAATCAAAGAGCATTATAGTACATAAGGTGTTGTAAAGCCTTACTTAGTGAGGCAGGCATTCTCAGGAGCAGTGTTTGTGCAGACAGATACCAACAGCCCAGAGATATTGGAGACAAGTATCTCAAGGTGCAAGTAGCAGTATTAGCTTAAAGCACAAGATAACGTGTAAAGTGCAGTTGAGTCCCCAGCCTTCCTGTTGTATAAAGCAATTAGCCAGTTCACACCTGAAAGAGGTAACTCCCCTAACAAGACATACTCCACTCATCAAAATGTAAAGGGCTGTTCCTGGGCAGACCTAACTCAGTTCAAATTGTTCTAGTGCTAAACTGCGTGGCTAAAAAGTAACATGTGCTTACTCTAAAGAATAGCCCAATATATCACAAGAGACTATCATTCAGTTCCGCTGGAAAGTAATTAAGTGTTATATACAACATGATAAAATGGCACTGTCTATCAAGATCCAGTCTCCCATCATCTGAAAACATCGTGTGGACTTCTTTCTCCCGATCAGCTGTCAGGAAGTGAGGCCAATACATTGAATCTAGCTGAGGCATGTGAGATGGTTCTGCTGCGCAACTGCAACATGTGCCATATTGACAGTGGCATGGATTTCAATTATACGCACTACTTCTTTCTATAATAGTAAACACCTCCAGAAATAGGAACTGGAATAGATCATTCGGCCCTTTGGGACTTTTTCGTCATTCAATAGGATTAATGCTGATCCGGCATCGCTCACATCCACTTTCCTGACCTTTCCCCTTAACCTTTGACTCCCTTACTGATCAAGAGCCTATCTATTCTGTCCTGGAATTGAGACCCCAGAGCCAGAAATCTCACTGACCAAGGGATTTCAAGCAATCAGAGGCTCTAATACTGAGCAGTGCTGCTGGTGAGGCCAGGCTCACTGTATAAAGGACAGGTATTGGAGCCCCAGGATTCTGGAGAAACCCAAACCACAGTAGAGGAGGAAGGAAGGGTAGGGAAAGAGGTTGCAAGATGGAGATTACAGGGAGAGAGGATGACAGGGCTAGACAAGGGCTAGGGCAGTGGTAATCAGCAGGAACCCTACTCCTCCATGTCAGGCACTGATGACCTTTGATCCAGTGATACCTTGTCTACACCAAGGGGACAATGGGCTGCACAACTTTAGCTGCTGTGTATGAGCATGACAACAGGCCTGCTTACTGCTGGGTTAACCCCTGTGACAGTAGGAAAAGGCATTTACCTGGTCATTAATTGACAACTTAAAGGCCTGAGTTACAGGTTAACCATGGATCTTGGAGTCATAGAGTCATAGAGGTCTACAGCATGGGAACGAAAGCTTTGACCCAGCCTGCCTATGATGCCCAGTTTTCACAATTTAAACTAGTCCCATTTGCCTGTGTTTGGTCCATATCCCAGCATACCTATCCCATCCATGTACCTGTCTAAATATTTCTTACATGGCAAAATTGTGTTTGCTTACACTGCTATCTCTGGCAGCCCATTCCCAAGACTCACCACCCCCTGTGTGAAAAAGTTGCCCCTCTGGACTCTAACATATCTCTCCCCTCTCATGTTTGGATCTTCCCCAAAATAACAAATCTGACAGAGAATCTGGCAGGGGTTTCGTGTACACCACCAGCCAATGTGCGGCTTAACTAAATGCTGTTTCCTGGCTCCAGGCTCACCTAGAGAGAGGAGATTACCCATAGGGTTGAGTAATATCGGAGGGGTCCATTTGCTACACATGAATAATTGTTTACCAATCATGAAGCTCTTGTTGAGCAACTCTCAAATGCAAAAGAAGGAGCAGAAAGATTCAGCTAGCAGAACAACCAAAACACAGTTGGTCAACAAGAACTTTGAGAAAAGGTTAACTCCCCAAATAAATTTTCTTTATTTCCTTTCCACGCTATTAGTCCATATTTGTCTATATTTAGCTATGTTTACCCTGTCATCAGTCACAAAATGAAACCAAATTTTGTTTAAGCTACATTTCCTAAAAGTGCTAATAGAAGCAATTGCTCCTTTCCACAACCTTTGTTACTGGCGAATTGATCATTCTAGTTCTAATTTCCTGCTTCTGTGTATTGCTTCCTGATTATGATGAGGAGTGATGATGAGACAATGTCTGACTAGTCTCAGAAACCTGAGACATTCCTCTTGTCCTGGTACCTGCTATCTCAGTGATACAAGCTTCCTGCAGCCTCACACTTTCAGCAGTAAGGGTGGCCTGCCTGATGTTTGAAGGTGTGCAGGCAGTGGAGGGCTTGTTGAGCAGCATCACTGAGCTGTCAAGGCAAATACAAACATTTTTATCCATGTTTTACAGTCAAGTGGAGCTTACCTTTGATTCACAGGCATTGTTGGTTGGTATCATCATGCAATGAATTGTTTCAATAAATTATGGAAAGTTTTCTTTTCAAGACATCAGTTGGAGCTCTGTTAACTGCCACTCTAGAACTGTGATAATAAGCCTCTTCCAGCCACTTTTGTGCTGCAGTCATTTCTGAGACTATCAGTCTCCAGAGTGCTCTGCAGCTGGTGGGAAACTTCTTGAGTGTATTCCAGGCAGAGACCCCTTTCCATCACGAGCCACATGTTTGGAAACCAAGTTTGATGATTCTGAATTGTAGCTCTTCGAAGACAGGTTTTTGAGACCTGAACCTCCAGGTTACTGAGCTCCAGGTGGCTATTTTTCTTCTTATTCATGCTCCATGATTCACTCAATGACAAGCTTTCTGACCAAGGAATTCCTTAATCGTAGCACCCTTTGTATTCTAGTTTGCCCAGGTAAAATGTTTCTGTCTGTTTGTAGGATGTAGATTTAACGGCAAGACCAGCATGTTTTGCCTATCTCAAACTGCATATGTAGAAGAGGGCTTGAGCTGCCTTCTTGAACCTGGGCAGCCTGTGTGGTGATAGGTGACCTACAACATCCTTAGCAAGTGA
Source organism: Ginglymostoma cirratum (assembly GCA_024137785.1). Taxonomy (NCBI): domain Eukaryota; kingdom Metazoa; phylum Chordata; class Chondrichthyes; order Orectolobiformes; family Ginglymostomatidae; genus Ginglymostoma; species Ginglymostoma cirratum. The sequence goes on along the minus strand of JAHRHZ010000058.1, from coordinate 33,039,178 downwards.
TCTCCAGGACTTTGACTGAGCACAGGAGCAACAACATAATTGCAAGTCAGAATGATGTATGATAGGGAGCATAAGTCGTGGTGTTCCCCTGCATTTGCTTCTAAACGGTAAAGATTGCAGGCTTAAAAGCTATTATCAAGGGAGCCTTGGTATATTGCTGCAGTTTATCTTGTGGATGGAACATACTCCTGTCACAGTGCATCAGTGGTAAGAGGAAGTGAATATTAAATGTGGTGAATGGGGTGCCAATCAAGTGGGTGCTTTGTTATGGATGGTGTTGATTTTCCTGCATGCCATCCTGCATGTACCTATCCAGGCAAGTTGAGAGTATTCTATCACATCCCCGACTTATACCTTGTAGATAGTTATCAGACTCTGGGAAGTCAGGAGCTGAATTGGAAGATTCTTGTAGCCACTGTAATTAAATGGCTTGCCTAGTTCAGTTTCTGGTGAATGGTATTCCTTGACTGTTGATAGTGGGGGATTCAGCAATGGAAAACCTGTTGACCGTCAAGGAAAAATAATTAGATTTTCTCTTGTTGAAGATGGTCATTGCCTGATCTCTGTGTGCTGCTAACGTCATTTGTCATTTAACAGCCCAAGTCTCAATGCCATCCAGGTTTTGTTGCATGCAGACTTAAATTGCTTCAAAGTCTGATGAATTACGAATAGTGCTAAAAACTATGCAATCATCATCAAATTTACCCACTTCTGACCTTTTACTGGAGCGAAGGTCATTGATACAGTGACTGGAGATAGTTGGGTCTAGGGCACTGGTATGAAGTACTCGTGCAGCAATATCCTGGGGCTGAGCTGAGTGGCTTTCAACAACTGCACCATCTTCCCTTGTGCTAAGTATTACTCCAATGTGGAGTTACTTTCCTGATTCCCAATATCATCAGTTTTACTATGATGCTTCAATTGGTCAAATGCTGCCTTGATTACAAGGGCAGCCACTCACACGTTACCTCTAGAATTTAGCTTTTTCATGTTGGTTTGGACGAAGGCTGGAATGAGGTCTGAAGCCAAATGACCCAAGTGGAACCTAAAGCTGAATGTTGATGAGCAGATTATTGTTGAGTAAGTGCCACTTGATAACTCTATCAATGGCTCCTTACACCATTTTGCTGGTGATTTAGAGTACACTGATGGGATGACAATTTGCCAGATTGGATTTGTCCTACTATTTGCGGACCACACATATCTGGGCAGTTGTCTATATTGTCTGTTAAACAACTTGGCCAGCTTTGAAACACAAACCTTTAGTTGGGCATGGTAAAGGCCAAAGTCTGTGTTGTGTCCAGTAATTTCAGCCATTTCTTGATATCATGTGAAATAAATTGAATTGCCCGAAGATCTGGAGAGAAGAATACAAGATGGATCATCCACTTGGCTGAAGTTAGTTGTAAATGCTTGTCTTTTGCACTGAATTGCGGGACTCTGCATCACTAAAGATTTGTCTATTGGTGAGGCCTGCACCTACAAACTGCCCTGTTTATAGCATGCGGCTTACCTTCTCTAAACTTCTATCAATATGTCATTTGTAGGTTTGCAGCTCTAGGCGCACCCTCAGGCAGTCCTCATTGAATCAGGGCTGATCCTGTTCCTTGGTCATAATGATCGATGGAGGGATATGCCGGCTCATATGTTTGCTCGTTACGGTTGAACACAGTTTTGTTATCATGCACGGAACACTACATCTAGTTTTGAGCAGATAGACCTTAACACTTAGTTGGCTGGTAGGGCCACACAACACAACGGAGGGGGTTTTGAATATGAAGAAATGATGTTGTCTCCACAAAGAATGTGTGACAGTCACTCCTACAATTATGGTAATGGAGAAATGCATTTCCGACAAGTAACTTGGTGAGGACAAGGACAAGTAACTTCTTGCACTTGATAGTTGTCTCATGAAGTGCGGCAGCTGATTCCCTGGAAATGCACTGGGACACATCTCAGTGCAGAGTCTCAACTTCCAAGGATTTGAAAGGGTTCAGAAAAGATTTACAAAGACGTTGCCAGGATTGGAGGGTTTGAGCTATAGGGAAAGACTGAATAGGCCGGGGCTATTTTCCTTGGAGCATCAGAAGCTGAAGGGCTAACCTTATAGAGGTTTATGAAATCATGAGGGGCAGAGATAGGGTGAATGGCCAAGGTCTTTATCATCTTGATAACGTGTTATGATCTCTCTGCCTTAATTAGTTTGTACAGCTTTGGATTACTTGTTACTTTGGTTAGACCCTCAGCATGCAACTCTTATACATGGCATGTTATTCCAGCCATTTTGTTTGTCACTTGCACCATCTTATTTTCAATTTTGTATAATTATCTCTCTACCTCAATTAGTTACATTATAGGTTATCCCTTCACTTGTTATTCAGCTGTTGACTCTTTGGTCATACCATCCGACACTTTCGATTACGTGCTAAGACTCATTATTCAACCTGTCGACACTCCACTTACACCATTTATGTGATCTTTTGATCTCTCTGCTTTAAATTATGTGCCTATGTGTCTCTCTGCACTTCACCTGACGAAGGAGCAGCGCTTTGAAAGCTTGTGATTTCAAATAAACCTGTTGGACTGTAACCTGAGATAACAAGGTAGAGAGCTGGATGAACACAGCAGGCCAAGCAACATCATAGGAGCAGGAAAGCTGACGTTTTGGGCCTAGACCCTTCTTCAGAAATGGGGGAGGGGAAGGGGGTTCTGAAATAAATAGGGAGAGATGGGGAGGCGGATAGAAGATGGATAAAGGAGAAGATAGGTGGAGAGGAGACACATCGGTCAAAGAGGCGAGGATGGAGCCAGTAAAGGTGAGTGTATTTGGGGAGGTAGGGAGGAAAGGGTCAGTCCAGGGAGGACGGACAGGTCAAGGGGACAGGATGAGATTAGTAGGTAGGAGATCGGGGTGGGCTTGAGGTGGGAGATGGGGATAGGTGGGAGGAAGGAGAGGTTAGGGATGTGGGGATGAGCTGGGCTGGGTTTGGGATGTGGTAGGGGGAGGGAAGATTTTGAAGCTTGTGAAGTCCACATTGATACCATTGGGCTGCAGGGTTCCCAAGCTGACTATGAGTTGCTGTTCCTGCAGCCATCGGGTGGCATCATTGTGGCACTGCAGGAGGCCCAGGACGAACAAGTTGTCTGAGGAATGGGAGGTGGAGTTGAAATGGTTCGCGACTGGGAGGTGCAGTTGTTCGTTGCGAACTGAGCGCAGGTGTTCTGCAAAGCTGTCCCCAAGCCTCCGCTTGGTTTCCCTGAAGTAGAGGAAGCCACAGCAGACGCAGGATACCACATTGGCAGATGTGCAGGTTAGCATCTGCTTGATGTGGAAAGTCTTCTTGGGGCCTGGGATGGGGGTGAGGGGGGAGGTGTCGGGGCAGGTGTAGCACTTCCTGCGGTTGCAGGGAAAAGTGCCGGGTGTGGTGGGGCTGGAGGGGAGTGTGGAGCAGACAAGGGAGTCACGGAGAGAGTGGTCCCTCCGGAAGGCATACAAGGGTGGGGAGGGAAAAATGCCTTTGGTGGTGGGGTCAGATTGCAGATGGCGGAAGTGTCGGAGGATGATGCGTTGGATCCGGAGGTTGGCGGGGTGGTACGTGAGGACGAGGGGGATTCTGTTTTGGTTTTTATTGCGGGGAGGGGCTGTGAGGGATGAGTTGCGGGAAATGCGGGAGACACAGTCGAGGGCGTTCTCGACCACTGAGTGGGGGGGATGTTGCGGTCCTTGAAAAACAAGGACATCTGAGATGTACAGGAGTGGAATGCCTCATCCTGGGAGCAGATGAGGCGGAGGCAAAGGAATTGAGAATAGGGGATGGCATTTTTGCAGAAAGGTGGGTGGGAGGAGGTGTATTCTAGGTAGCTGTGGGAGTCAGTGGGCTTGAAATGGATATCGGTTTCTAGGTGGTTGCCAGAGATGGAGACAGAGAGGTCCAGGAAGGAGAGAGAGGTATTTGAGATGGTCCAGGTGAACTTAAGGTTGGGGTGGAAGGTGTTGGTGAAGTGGATGAATTGTTCGAGCTCCTCGTGGGAGCACGAGGCGGCGCCGATACAGTCACCAATGTAACGGAGGAAGAGGTGGCGTTTAGGGCCAGTGTAGTTACAGAAGAAGGATTGTTCCATGTAACCTACAAAGAGGCAGGCATAGCTTGGGACTGTAACCTGATGTTATTCATCCCCAGTCCAACACCAGTACCTCTACATCATAATGTCTTGACTGCCTGAAAATGTGCACTTTACACCCCAGGCATGGCAACAATAAAAGGTGCTGGCATGACCTTATTGGACGCCTTTAATCCAGCCAAAGGCCACAGAACATTCTGGAAGGTCAGGAATGAGGCAAGTACAAGAACAAGCATATGCATGCCAGCCCCTCAGTGAAGACTCAGTGAAGACTCAGCAAACACTCACAGGGTAGTTTCACAGCAGGACTCATGGCAAAAAGACCGTGTGACAATCCAAGAAGACCCAGGATAAGATCCATTCTGACTTACAAGAACCATCTTCATGGAAGAGAGCCAGTCCTATGTCAGAGAGGAAGGAGATTCCAATGGCCCTGCTTAAACAAGTGGATCATTGAAGGTAACTTCATTCATTGAATGGACACAGCTGGATAAAGTGTATAGATTGTGGGAATTTGGGAAATATTCACATAGTGATTTTAATAAGACATATTATAATAAAATGAGGTTGAACCACAAACTGAATTGTGTCCCTTTGTCTGCCTCACAGCACTCGAGTAAAGTGCTTTTAATACATAAACTGGTTGAAGTGTCAAAAGCACAGACAACACACGTAACCCTGAAGAACTCATTGCAGCTAGCAGCTATTTCACATTGGCAGGTGTTGCACGTCCCAGAATCTGGATTATTGACTCTGAATCCAGACATTACAGGTACAATGAAAACTTTCACTCTCTTAAAACTGCAACGAGGTGCTAAATGGAACAAATATGATAAATATCAACCAAGTACTCAGCTGGCAGTGAGTGTTTGGCATAAAAACACCTTATAATTGTTACTTTCTCAACAACCTTGTCCAGAAAGAATTGTGAATGTGGAAAATAGGGAAAGGCATCGTAATGCATGAATATTTTTTTGTAGAAGAGTTCTGCATTCCACATGGTTCCTGCTGTATTTGAGGTAATGGCTCTCAAAGTCCTAGACTTCCATTCTGTCATCTGTATTCTTACCAAATGGGGAAAGAAAAGAAGCCAGTGATTGAATTTTACATCAAGCATCCTAAAGTGACTTCTGGAAAATAGAAGTTAAAGTAATCTCGAGCGCAAAGTATGAATTAAAGATTTACTGAAATTTGTTTTTAAACAGTCTCTGCTCTATGTTTTTGGCAAGAAGAAGTTACATCTTGTTCTTTGGATTCTGAAACATATGTCGATTTCAGTATGAATATAATGCCATTTCAGTTCAAATGCCAACAAAATTAAATACTTCTGCCAAGATCTGGCACAAAAATTGCGGGGCTGTTTGTGAAACAGGACAACTTTTTATAACTATGAGCAGGCATCAGATCAAAACCAGCAGGCTCTGTGTGTTTAGATAAGGTAGAAGTTTAAGTGCTGTACTGAATGGGAGTATACAAATTATGCAGCTCATTTCCCATGTTTATTTTGCAAAAAAAAACCCATCGTCCAGAGCTATTCAGAAGAATATGATGATATGATGCAGCATTTCCACTTTTCAGCTTATTTCTTGCTAAACAATGATGGCTCGAAGGTAATTTCAAAGGTATTTTCCCTCATTAAATAGCGTCATTGTATGAGGAAAAGGTTTAAAATGACTACCTGTATTAAGTTATCACTGAATGGAAATGTTGATACTCGAGAATATCGTTGGCATCAGTGGTAAACTATCCTAAATTTAGGGGTTGGGGTATAATGTGGGTAATGGAAGTTGTCATATTTCTTCTGCTGAGCTAAGTGCAATAATATATTCCTTTTACTATTCGAGCATTTCCAAAATTCACAAACTGAGAAATGAACACTGTAACTTTTAAAACATTCAATATGTGAAAATACTGAACAGTAATACATTGATGTCAACTGGTAAATTATTTGGCCCACAAAAAAAACTAATTTGTGATATTTAACTGAGAACATTCTTCAGTTTAAATGTTCAATGGAGGTTTCGTGGCTGACTAAGATGCTACAGGAACCACTCATTTTATTCCCTCATATAATGTGAGTTAGACCATTATGTTTGACATTTTAAAGCACACAGGCACTTGACTATGGACTTCAGATTTGACTGCTACTATTGTAGCCAGTTGGTCTCATACTTATGGATATTTGGTGATAATTTAAATTTAACAGGGGAGGCACTGACAATAATCATATGAAGAGAAGCAGAAAGGTCACTGATAATATTGTTGGAAATGACCTCCAAAACTCAATGATGTTATTACTAATATCTCTCATACTTTTAATTAAGTGGGCTTTTTTTTTAGAATATGGACTGGACATAACTGAAGTGCTCAGTAGACACACATGCAGCACTTCCAACCCTTGCCTGCCTGTGACTGCTGACCAAACCATGAAGTACATAATTACATTTTGTTGCAAATCTAATTTAAGGATGACACCCCAGAGGGACATTTACTCTTCAGCAGGGCACTGAATTGGCTAGGAAACTTAACATTAAACCTGTGATGACTGATTTGTTCCTAAAACCTTACAGCAATAAAGACCAATTAAAGGCAGTAACTTAGGTTGATGCATGTAGCAACCTTTCTACCAAGTACTTCCTTCCGTGGACGGGGAGGCCTTGACTGGCAATAGGCAAACTTTGGCCATCTGGAATACTTTTTTCTGCCTCTTACCCATCAGTGGTAGCTGTATGGCACAGAACACTAACCGGATAGTCACTAGTTGTGGAAACCCTAACAGTTTTGCTCCTTACAGATGGTTAGGCCAGTTACTAGCCTGTTCCCCCACTTGTTGATATTCTCCAAAGAACCGATTCAAAGAGGTGTTATCACACATCTCTGGAGCAGCTGGGACTTGAATCCAGGCCTCCTATTCCAGAGGTAAGGACAGTACCATGCACCACAAGAGTTCCCATCCTCCATTTATATCCTAGTAAAATCATCTAATTCAGCATGAAATAAATCCAGCCCCACACGACTGTATTTGTTTTAGACGCATTACATTTTGGTGATAGTGCTTGGCGCAATCTTTATTAATAAAGGTATTTCTTTGTCAGAATACATTTCATGCACATGTTTTGATTATTAAAAAGTTCTATAAGATAGAATTTCCCTCCAGAAAAGCCATTGATTGGCTGATATTTATTGGCTAATGGAAGAAGTAGGCTGAAGATTTTGCAACATCAGCAAAGTATATTTATATACCACTGAATTTAAATAAGATATTCCAAAACACATTTCAGGAGATAATCAAACAAAATTTGATACCAGTGCATATAGGTGGTTACTTGGATAGGTGCCCAAGATCTTTTTTGAAATGTCAAGTTTTCAGGAATATCTTAAAGGTGAAAAGAAGGCAGGGACACAGGTGATTTATGGAGGGAAGTGAAGAGCTTAGGGCCTAGGTAGCTGAATGCATGGCCACCAATAACCAAGTGAAAAAAATGAGGAAATTTGGATGAGTACCGAGATCTTGCTGAATTCATTTTTCATCTTCTTAGGTAACCCGTTTGTGTTAAGGATAACCTTCTTCCATGGTTTGAGAGGTTTTTCAAGAACAGAAGATGCTTATGTGTAATTTTTGTTAAAGTGGACTGCTTGTTGCATGGTCCACAATGATCCAATGTCAAGGGATTTCCTACATGATTGGAGGCAGGCTCTGCTCATAAAACATTAGTACTGTCTGTGCCAGGTCCTACACAGGCAAGTATCCCTCTCAATGCAAAGACCAATGAATCGTCAGAGTTATGGAGAAGGTTAAAGGTGATTATTAGAGTTCACCCAAGGTCAGACTCAATGGACAGAAGGCTAGTCATCCATCTGTCGGCATTAAAGCTTTTCAAGAAGCAACAGATTCAATTATCCACATGGTGTACAATGGAAATTAAAAAAGATTTGTTTAAAACCTTAATTTTCTCAGTTCCATTAAGGAATGGAAGTTGTAACAAAGTTGAGAATTCCACATTTGCTTATGATTCTTTCCACATACTTGACTTTGTTATTATTATCTGTTTCTGTGTTTACTTCAAAAGAAGTTATTTCCTCATGCATTCTGAGGTTGATAATGATATCCAAATATTTCTGACAAGGCACAACTTTTTACACAAAAGTTTCACCATCAATAGAACAATGAACTCAGCAATAAATCAATGAATTGTATCGATTCTAAGTTCTGAAACCTTTTTGATCCTGACTTCTGAAGGCATAATACTCTTCCTGGATGTAGAAAATATGAAACTTTCCATGATTGTGAAATTTGCAAGTGAATATGGCAATTGCTCATGGAAGTACAGGAAATGTAGGATCAGAAAATAGCTTTCATACTTTAAAGCCTGAAGTCACATTGTCAAATTATTCACCTTTCATTTGAGATTGACTACATTAAAAACAAATCTTTATTCACAGCTTTCCAAAAGAAACAAGATACTTTTGCAAAAATACTTTTTTATTGTGTCATTGAAAGTATGTTACTTTTCTTCGCTGAAAAGGAAACTCAATACTCAACGGATTATCAATTTATCAAAATATAGCTATGCAAGAAAAAAATAGGAATTACATGAATGATTATAAATGTTCTGCATGGTCCATAAGCAAAACTATATTTCTGTGAATTTGCTTTTATCTCTGCCAGTAAAGAATCTTGCATAAATAACATTGAATCATTGTGTCCAAAGAGAACAATAACTAAGTTGTTATTTGTAACATCAATGAAACATTTATATGCTGCCTTGCTTTTCAAATAGCTTCCTCTGACAATAGTATGAAAAGAAGTATAAATATTCCAGGTGAAATTCAGAGACAATTAATAGGGGCGTAGGATATAGTTTCTTCTGAAGACTTTAGGCAATATTATTGAGTGAATTACCTGAGCTGATTCTCCAATATTTCTGTTTCTAATCTGCCTTTCAGAACTTGTGAACACTACACCTTTTGTTCAGCATTTTCTAAGAAATTCAACCCTCTTCTGATACTTCCTGTCAGATCTATGTGCTTCTGACTTTGTTGAGCTATTGCTTCTGGGGGGTGTATGGCTGACTGTGCCTGTTGGTCTAATGCATCGCCTCCGGTAACAACTTTGTGTCAAACCCTTAAATTGTTCCAACCATAACCACAGGCCCCAACGGAAGTTCTTAGTATCAGGAAGACAATTAATTATAATTAATTGAATGCAATCTTCTTTATTTAACTGCTCCGGGCAAATTGCAATTTACTTTTCCATTCTCAAAATCATTAAATAGTTTGACTCATTAAGCTTTTGTTAAGAGTCTTATTCTCTGTAATCTAGTCTCCTAACATCGACTCAGTAATTGTTACCAATAAATGCCCCAATCATTTTCTCTGGAGCATATATGCAACCAATACATATTTGTGAAGCTAATATTTCTAAACACCCCTGTGCAAGCAGGCTTCCTGATACTGTTATTTGCTCAGGTCCTGGTTATGATATGTTGGTGCACCAATTGAACCTTGAACTGGCAAATTTAATCCAAAGTTGAAAGTGAGAGGTTGAATAAAGTTTCTGTCACTTAAAGTGAATAGTCTGTTGGAAATTGGAAACATGCTGAGTTTGTAGACCAAGCAGCATCAGAGGAACAGGAAGGCTGACGTTTCGGGCCTAGACCCTTGAAGAAGGGTCTAGGCCCGAAACGTCAAGCTTTCCTGCTCCTCTGATGCTGCTTGGCCTGCTGTGTCCATCCAGCTCTACACCTTGTTATCTCAGATTCTCCAGCATCTGCAGTTCCTACTATCTCTGAGAAGTTTGTAGCTAGCTTGTAGTAGGTAAATTATTAATTGTGAGCTGTAAGTTTAATTTTCCTGGAAACTGTTTGAAGTTTTGCTTCTCTGGAAGCAACGTTAGTGTAGTGTTTAGTCTCAGGTGTTTGTAGCTGTACCTAGCCCATTACCAGACGAAGCCACAACAATATTGGGAGATCAACTGGGTAACTACATTTACACTTGCTCAACATCTATACCCAGAGTGAAGGTACAGATCACACTACCCTACATCTCCCTCAAAGTTCTTTTACATTATCCTTTTTTAAAAGTAATACATAAATATTAACATTTAACATTTTTATTCCAACCCTATCTCCCTCAACCAACAAAAGTACCCTGTTCATGAGGAGTTCACCTCTGACAGCATTCTCGGTTCCACCAGAAGAGGTGTTGGATGTATGTGTTCTCTCATTGCTCCTTCGAGTGCTAACACATTGGTGGACTGGAAAGACAGTTTCTGATGATGGCTGTCTTTGGGCCATGACCAACATAAAGACATAATTTCCTTTGCACAAACTCAGACGCTTTACCCAAAAAATTAATTGCCTGAATAGTGGCGTCAATTGGCAATGGGACAGGAAGACAGTCCATGGGGTTTTCTGCCAAAGATTTACATGAACTGGGTGCAGGAAGTTAGTGGAATCTGCACCTGCTAGTGCCCTTCTAAACTACATGCCCTCTCTGACTCTAAACATGCCACTGGGGAGAGCATAAAGTACTGCTCAAGCTTTCCGGAAGACTTAATCACACAAATCCCCAGTTCATGTTGTTCATGCCAGAATTGGTGTATGGCTTGGAGCTGCACTTTAAGTTCTGACGAGCTGTTCCAGATTTGGGATTAGCAACTACAAGGGTGGACAATTTAAATGGGATAGTGGTTCTCAGCACTAGTCTCTAGAAAAACAAATTAAATAATTGCAGATCATTGGGGATCACTCAGTAAATGGAGTAAAAGTACATTGGCAGAGATTTATAAGCACGCTAACAGTCCCAATGAATTATTATGACAATCAAAGTCTTGGATTATTTGGAAAATCTTCTCTGATTACTTAGAATATCCTGAACTGATTTGTTTGCAGTTCTGCCAGCTTTGCTGCTTTTTTCTTTCTTTTTGTTGTGGAATTTAAATGGTACTCAGTCTAGGTCTCCCATTCTGTTCCACCAATGTTATTTGCTGATTTGAAGAATAGCAGCATTGGAAACCTACTCATTATGGGGACACTTTAGCATTGTACACACCTAATTCCAACATGCAAAATGGCAAATATAAAAAGCAAACTCAAGTTTTAACAAGAGGAAGTACAATATCTATCTGATTTCCAAGCAAGTGCCCCGGGTGAACACAGCAGCTCGTTAAATCCTAGATCCAATTGTACAAGGTCAGTGGTGGGGAATCTGTGGGCCTCTGGAAGAGGTATCGGTGCAATAGCTCTTACATTGAACCTGTGCAAAGACCACTGGACGATTCTAAATTTTTTTTTGTAAATGTAGCTAAAGTTGCACACAGTACATTGTCCGTCACTTATTCCCACTGTGACAGATACCCCCACTGTTGCCCCTACCACTGCCCCTCACATAGCTGAGGCTGCCACAATAAGATGTCCATTTGGAGATAGTGAGGTTCTGTTGAGTCAAATATCTGCAAGTTTATTTAGAGCACTAACTATTTACAATGTTACCAAAGCACAGACTTATTGACCTGGCCTGCGTTCTGTACTGAATGATGTTTTTTTTACACTGTTAGAAGTCACACCAGATTATTGTACAACAGGTTTATTTGAAATCACAAGCTTTCAAAACACTGCTCCTTCATCAAGTGAAATGGAGGGAAATGCATAGGCACAGCATATCTAGGTGAAGAGATAATAGAAAGATAATTCCAGGTAATTAAGGGTGTCAACAGACAAGTACAAATGAACAGAAAGTATAACTGAATGACCTCACTGAATCTATTACAACGTAATAGTGACTGAAGGTACAGCTTTGTTATTGGAAAGTTACGTGTTGCAATGGCATGTATCTATCTTCGAGTACAGCACCTTTGTTGTCTGGAATCTGTGTCATAATACAACAGGACAGAGGCAACTGAGAGCACAGCCAACAGTGATGGGTGATGGGTCATGACTAGAGGTAACCTGAACAACAGCTTCAGCACCAGTTGAGTTGAGATAGTGATGAAGTTAGGAGATATTGCAGAGGTGCAAATAAGCCACCTTAGAGATGGTGGGTGAAATCTTCTGCTGGAAGACAGTGGCAACTTTGGAGGTAGAAGGAACATCTTTTCTGTCATGGTGATGTTCTACTTGGCTCTGGCTCTTCTGGGTGGGAGGATATATGACTACATTCACACCCCTTTGCCAATTGAGGCTCTTAAGTCTCCAAGTAAGGATCAGTCAATGGCCTCATGAAGAACCCAACTATTTTTGTAATAGAAAAACGCACCACCAAATTTACAAATCATCCCGTGAAGAAGTCAGCTCTTTATTTTTATTTGTTCCTGGGATGTGAGCTCTGCCGGCTGGGCAGCAATATATTTTTTCATTCATGGGATGTGTGTGTTACTGGCTGGCCAGCATTTATTGCCTTTTCCTAGGTGCCCTTGAGAAGGTGGTGGTGAGCTGCCTTCTTGAACCGCTCCAATCCCCCTGCTGTAGATTAACCCACAATTCCTTTTAGGAAGGGATTTCCAGGATATTGGTCAAGCAACAGTGAAGAAACAGTGATATATTTCCAAGTCAGGATGGTGAGTAGCTTGTAATGGAACTTGCAGATGGTGATGTTCCCATGTGTCCGCTACCCTTGTCCTTCTAGATGGAAGTGGCGTGGATTTGAAAGCTACTCTCTGAAGATGTTCGGTGAACTTCTGCAGTGCATCTTGTAGATGGTACACACTACTGTGACTGATCATCAGTGGTGGAGAGAGTGGATGTTTGTGGATGTTTGTGGATGTGGTACCGATCAAGTGGGCTGCTTTGTCCTGGATGGTGTCAAGCTTCTTCATTATTGTTGGAGCTGCACCCATTCAGGGCAGGTAGTATTCAATTATGTGATTGTAGAGTCACATGGATGCTAGACCTGGTAAGTATACCTTCGCTGAGCAACATTAGTGAATCAGATTTTATTTTAATGACCATGCTGTATGACTGCCATTTCCCATATTTTCAGTGGATTCAAGTTTCACCAACTGATGTGATGGGATGTGAACCCATGCCCTCAAGAATGTTAGCTTGGATTACCAGCTAAGACATTCGTACTACATCATGACCTCCTCGACAGAAGCCAGCTCTTTTATTTTGTTTTAGAAGACCCACAAACAAATTACCCGAGTAACTAATTAACACAGGCTACCCACTGGAGCAGTGGCACAATAGCGAATAAAGGTGGGAAACAAGAGAGGAACTCAATCAAAATAGTGTTGGAGAGGAAGATCATGCTATCTAGATCTCACCTGTCTCTATAGGAGAAGCCAGCTGTTTTTTTTTTAAGTTAAACATATGTCTTCTGGCCCAGAGGTAGGGACACTACTATTGCACTGCACGAGCACTTCAGGACTCAGCTCTACTTCTGTAAAGCCACTGGATATTCACCCGCTCACCCACCAGAGGAAATGCGTCAATATGCAACAAAATGCAACAAAAAAAAACAAAATTGTAGGAAGGGTAAGGGAACCGAAGGACCTAAATCCAAATTGTATTAGAAGAGGGTGATAATTCTCTCCAGCCCTGTGGAGCCAACCTCTCTCTACAAGAGCAGGCCACTGTCTTTTTTGGCTAGGACCAGGCCCTTGGGCCTGCCCACCCCCTTCCTCGACTCTCAGTATCCAAAGATTAGGAACATGGGTGAAGAACTCTTTTTAAATCAACTCGTTCAAATGTGTTAGGACAGATCTGGAGTAGCTGCATGTGGAATCTGGGTTATCTGACTAAGAGGCAAAGATGCTGCTACTACACCACAAGAGCTGATCCTGACAGACTAGACACTAGGGAGAGATGGGAGCTAATACCCTGCCCTTGCTTCTGGAGCCGCTGACACTGTATCCTCACAAATGCTGCCACACAATATCACAACTGCCTGCCCCCATTACTTATCTCAAGCCTCAGCCCTCCATGATTCAGGGACTCCCAATGTGCTGTTCCAGCATGCACACCCTCCACAGCCGCTGAGTACAAGAGTTGCTGGGCTCTGATTGACTGGCAGCTCTCACTAGGTAAGAATTTGGCCCTGAGATCTTCCAGAGAAGGTTTGTCACTAGCTTCACTACTGGCAGATTAACATGAGGCTCAGTGGGCCTTGCTGAAAAGTGGCAACACCAGCCTCTTGCAGTTGGAAAGTGGAACCCTAATACCACAACAAATTCTGCCTAGTCTTCGTGAAAACTATATCCAAGACTGTGTCAATAACATACAGGAGGATATAAGATATTTTATTTCAAGCACAATGTAAGTGAATGTAAGTGAATCCTTAGGCTTGAATTTGCACAATATTCAGAGTTTAACAAATACATTTCGTGGTATTTCCTTTCTCTTGTGTCATCTATCAAAACATCATCGTCCCTCAGTACAAGGGAATAACAATCGGCATCTTCATGCTACGTTTACTGCAGAAAAACATGTCAGGGTACTTCCCAGAAGTGTAAATAGACAAAAATCAGAGCTTGCTCACATGGACTTGTGCAAGCTAGATCATGCCTGACAAATCCATACTGCCACTTCAATGTACTGAGGAAGTGCTGCAAAGTTAGAGATTTCCTCTTTTGTGTAAAATGTTGAATCAGATGGATTAAAAGATCCCACAACAGTTTAAAGAAGGGCAGAGTGTACTTCCAGTGTCTTTGCCAACATTTATACCTGAACCTACAGCATTGATACAGAATATTCATAGAATCATAGAGTCATACAGCATGGAACCAGACCCTTCAGTCCAGTCAATGCCGGACATAATTCCAAACTCAAACTAGAACCACCAGCCTGTACTTGGCCCATATCCCTCTGAACATTTCTTATTCGTTTGATTGGCATCTCATTGCATTTTGTGGGAGTTTGCTGTAAGCACATTGATTGCCGAATTACCTCTATTAGAACAGCGACTTCGTTTCAATAGCTAAATCCTTGGCTGTGAAGATCAAGATCAAGAAAGTTGCTATTTATTTCTTTCTTTATATCAATTTGAGATTAATCATTGTCATTCCTACATTGAACGAGTTTCCCTTTAGTCCTGTTTCTACTGTGGCAACGGTATTCAATAACGATTTGCTGTTTTGAAAAGACAATCAAACTGCTGCAACACTATGTTTGTAATTATTCATTATTACCCTGAACCAAAGTGTATTTTCTGCATGTGTGGGCCACACACTCCACCAACTGAGTAAGCAGGTACATAAGACTTGTAAAATGTGCCAGAGAAGAATTGTCCTCTCATTCCCTCTGTCCATCTGGAGGAATAAATGGGCTTTTCATTAGGGCTTCTCTCTAGTGGTCCACGTGAGTCCATGGGATTTCATTGAGGAGAATCACAGGCAGAAAATAAAATGTGTACAGCAGCATCATGACCAGCTCATCAGAACTACTTCAAAATTATACTTAAATTTCTCATCCACA
Organism: Ginglymostoma cirratum; assembly: GCA_024137785.1. Classification (NCBI taxonomy): domain Eukaryota; kingdom Metazoa; phylum Chordata; class Chondrichthyes; order Orectolobiformes; family Ginglymostomatidae; genus Ginglymostoma; species Ginglymostoma cirratum. Next base: position 33,023,645 of record JAHRHZ010000058.1, on the reverse strand, counting down.
TTCAATTTAGTGATTTCAGACAAGGTCCTACAGTAGGGATCAGTTCCCTTTAGTCATGGAGGGGAATAAGATAGCCATTGTTCAATATTCATCATCTGTATGCTTGCTGGACGTATGAGTGCACTGAAAGAAACATACAAAAAGGAGCCAGCCATTCAGCCCTTCAGACCTGTCCCATCATTCAATGAAATTATAACCAATCTGGAGCAACTCTATCAACTGCCTCAGTTCTGTAATACATAATGCCCTTTCATGGAAGACAAGTTAGAACAGCATCCGACTGGGCTGCAAAGGCAAACAATCAATACTTTGTACAAACATCTGAATTGTGTGCACATGGATGCAAGACACAAAATGAACATTATCATTTGGGAAACGGACTGGAGGTCCATTATAATACAGAGATGATTTTCTGATGAAGGGTTTAGGCCCGAAACGTCAAGTTTTCCTGCTCCTATGATGCTGCTTGACCTGCTGTGTTCATCCAGCCCCATGCTTGTTATCTCGTCCATTATAATACCTCCAGTTTGCAGTTCAGGCTGGTTTCGTGAATAAGGTTTTGGTTGTTCCATGAACCATATTTACACTTTGGACAGATCGTTGCCAATGTGGACAAAATTACATCATCATTGTACATATTCTTAGTCACTATTTGTTTAATTAGTTGCATGTTGAGGGAAAAAAATGAAAAGAAATATCGCTCTTGGTAGGAAGATAGACATAGCTCCACTTTCATGACTTCAGAATGTCTGAAATCACTGTACAGTGTGGCACTTTCTGAAATGTAATTCTTGCTGTTGTCTGGAAATAATGCAGCACATTCATGCAAGGCACGGCAATCTGCTTTAACTGTAATTGATTGTGAGGATAATCTTCTATTTTAAAATATTTACCTTTTATTCATTAATGAGATGGGGCATTGCTGGCTAGGCCAGCATTTATTGCCCATCTCTAACTGCCCCGGAGTAAATGTTGGAGAGCTGCCTTCGTGAACCACTGTCAGGGTACCCACAGTGCTATTGGGGAGGGAGATCCAGGATTTTCGCCCGGTAACACTGAAAGAATGGCATCATATTTCCGAGTCAGGACACTGTGTGACTTTGAAGGGCATTGCAGGTGCAGTGTCCCCATGGACCTACTGCCCTTTTCCTTCTCGGTGGTACAGGCTGCAGATTTGGAACGTGCCATTGAAGGAGCTTTGGTGAGTTACTGCTGTGCATCTTGTAAATGGAGCAGAGACCTGCTGCTGTTACTGTGCAGAAGTGATGAAGGGAGTGAATGTTGCAGATGGTGGACAGGGTGCCAGTCAAGCGGCTGATTTGTCCTGGATGGTGTCAAACTTTGTGAATTTTGTTGGAGCTGCACCCCTCCAGGCCAGTGGGAATATTCCATCATACTCCCGACTTGTGCCTTGTGGACGGTGGACAGACACTGGGGAGACAAAAGATGAATTTTTTGCCACAAAATTGCTGCCCTCTGAGCTACTCCTGTAATATTTTTATGGCTTGTCCAGTTCAGTTTCTGGTTATTGGTAACTCCCTGGATATTGGTTTTGTGGTTTTGAAAGTGATTTTATTTTATTTGACTTATTGTAGCCACATGTACCTAAGTACAGTGAAAAGCTTTGTTTGTGACCAGTACAGGCAGATCGTAGTAAGCAAGGCCATACAGGTCATAGGATGCTTAGACAGAAGAGGCATACAGGTTACACTGCACGGGGGGTGCGTGGACCAATATCAACATTAACAAGATCAACATTATTTGAAGTTAGAGACTCCATTCATCAGTCTAAGAATGGCGGTGAAGAAGCTGTTTTTCAACCTGTTGGTGTGTGTGTTCAATCTTCTGTATTTTCTGCCTGATGGAAGAGGTTGCAGGGGAGCATTACCAATATGGGAGAGGGCTTTGATGATGTTGGCAGCCTTTCCACTGAATGATAAGTGCAAATGGAGTCCATTAGTGGAAGGTTGATTTCAGTGATTGTCTGGGCTGTGCACACAAAATTCTGTAGTTTCTTGTGGTCCTGGGCAGAGCAGTTGCTCTACCAGGCTGTTATGCACCCGGACAGTACATTCTCTATGGCGCTTCTGTAAAAGTTGGTGAGGGTCCTTATGGACATGCCGAATTTCCTGAGCCGCCTGAGAAAGAAGAGACATTGTTGTGCTTTCTTGACCATCATATCTATGTGGGAAGTCCAGGACAGGTTATTGGTTATTGCCACTCCTAGAAACTTGATGCTCTCAACCCTCTCAACCTCGGTTCCATTGACATAAATGGAGGCACAGTCTACTCCTTTCTTTCTGAAGTCAGTGATCAGTTCTTTAGTTTTAGAGATAGTAGGAAGTGCAGATGCTGGAGAATCTGAGACAACAAGGTGTAGAGCTGCATGAACACAGCAGGCCATGCAGCATCAGAGGAGCAGGAAGGCTGATGTTTTGGAGTTATCATTGCACCTTGACACCGAGCCCTCTATCTCCTTTCCGTTCATTAATGTTCATGGAAAGTTGAGAGATGACAGTGCTTTTCTTTCTTGTTGGAGAAGGTCAGTAGTTGGCACTTTTTGTGGAATGCTTGTTAATTGAAACTTATCATTCCAAGCTTGGACATTGTCCACGTCCTCCTGCATATGGACATGAACTGCTTCAACATCTCAGAAGATCCCATGGATGATATGAAGGTGGGTCGAGTTGTGAATATTGCAGAGGGCTGTTCTAGGTTACAAAGGGACATTGATAGGATGCAGAGCTGGGCTGAGAAGTGGCAGATGGAGTTTAACCCTGAAAAGTGTGAGGTGATTCATTTTGGAAGGGCAAACTTGAAAGCAGAATACAGGGTTAACGGAAAGATTCTTGGCAGAATGGAGGAGCAGAGGGATCTTGGGGTTCATGTCCACAGTTCCCTGAAAGTTGTCACCCAGGTGGATAGAGTTGTTAAGAAAGCTTATTGTGTGTTAGCTTTGATTAATAGTAGAATTGAGTTCAAGAGCCGTGAAGTTATGCTCCAGCTATACAAAACCCTGGTTCGGCCACATCTGGAGTATTGTGTCCAGTCCTGGTCACATCATTACAGGAAAGATGTGGAATCATTGGAAAAGGTGCAGAGGAGATTTACCAGGATGTTATCTGGAATGGAGGGAAGTTCTTACAAGGAAAGGTTGAGAGAGCTAGGGCTTTTCTCTTTAGAACGACGAAGAATGAGAGGTGACTTGATAGAGGTGTACAAAATGATCAGAGGTATAGATAGAGTGGACAGCCAAGAGACTTTTTCCTAAGGTGGAGGTAGCTATCATGAGGGGGCATAGTTTTAAAATGAGTGGAGGTAGATATGGGGAAGTTGTCAGAGGTAGGTTCTTTACTCAGAGAGTGGTAGCAGCGTGGAATGCATTAAAACCATAGAACCCCTACAGTGTGGAAACAGGCCCTTCGGCCCAACAAGTCCACACCAACCCACACAGCATCCCACCCAGACCCATTCACCAATAACGCACCTAAGCTACACATCCCTGAATACTATGGGCAATTTAGCATAGCCAATCCACCTACCCAGCACATCTTTGGACTGTTGTCGGAGAGGGTAGTGGAGTTGGCTCATTAGGTGCATTTAAGTGGCTATTAGATAGGCATATGAATGATAGTATAAGATAGGGGTGGAGGTTAGATAGACCTTAGGTTGAGGGTAAAAGTTCGGCACAACATCATGGGCCGAAGGGCCTGTACTGTGCTGTACAGTTCTATGTTCTATGTTCTATATTCTAAGATATGAATGGTGACACACATTATGCAGTCATCAGTGAATATCCCCACTCCTGGCATTATGATGGAAGGATGTACATCGACGAAGCAGCTGAATATGGTTGATCCTAAGACATTACGGAGTGAATGTAGAGATACCTTGGAGCTAAGCTGTTTGCCCCCCAACTAGCACACCTTTGTGCTAGGTATGACTCTCATTGGCAGAGAGTTTTGATTCCTATTGACTCGAACCTTGGTAGAGATCCATGGTACCGCACTCTGTTAAATGTGTCCTTAATATCAAGGGCAGTTACTCTTACCTCACCTCTAGGGTTCAGTTCTTTTTCCATGTTTGGACTAAAGATGTAATAAGCTAAGTGGTCATGAAAAATCAATCTGCACATCAATTAGCAAGTTATTCCTTTGCAAATGCCACTTAGTAGCACTGACAATGACCTCTTTCATCACTTTGCTGACAAAAGAGAGTAGACTGATGGAGGCGGCAGTTGACCAGGATGGAGCTGTCATGGTTTTGCGGACAGGCATGCCTGCACAATTTTTCATATTGTTGGGTAGATGCCAGCATTGTAACTGTACTGAAACAGTTTGGCTAGAGGCGTGGCTGGTTCTGCAGGACGGCTTCAGTGTTGTTGTTGAATGGTTTCAGGCCCATAGCCTTTGCTATGGGCCTGTGATCCTGGAGAGCTCAGGAAGAGGCCAAAATGGGTCATCCTCCTGTATTTGGCTAAAGATGGATGCAATTGTTTCACCATTGTCTTTTACACTAATCTGTGGGGCCCCTCCATCACTGAGGATGATTGTGCACCACTGTTCATGACTGGATGTGACAGGATGACAGAGCTCAGGTCTGATCCATTTGTTGTAGGATCACTTAGCCCTGTATCTCGCAAGCTGCTTCTGCTGTTTGCCATGTAAGAAGTTCTGCTCTGTGCCTTCACCAGGTTGTCACCTCATTTTTAGGTACATTTAGTGTTGCTCCGGGCATGCCTTCTTGCACATTTCATTGAACCATAGTGCCAGTGGGGCATTTACCTCCATTGTCAGCCCATGTAGGGTCCTGTTTAACACCTCATTCAACAGATATGTTCTCCATGCGGGAGTTTCAGTCTATAACTTGCACTCATGTTTGTGCCCTCGGACATGATGAACCCACAAATTTCAGTGATAGTCAAGTGTACATGCTGCCAACCATATGGAATATTATTGTCCTTCAAAAAGGCATCATCACGGAGGGATATAATACTTGTTCCAACCAATATGGGCAAAAGATTTCTTGTCCACTAGTCTTAAATTTCAGGATGCCTGCTCTTTTTACTTGGTACAGACCTTTCGATCCTACAGCCATACACAATTTCCCACCTCTACTCTTCTGTACTTAGAACTTGCCCACTATGTTTGAGTTAGACTGACCTTCGGAATTTATGCAGGGTCAGTGCACACAGGGATGGCAAATGTGAGTCATGTAACATACACCTTCCGGGTGGTACTGTGTTTGATTAAAAAAAGTCTCCACAAAGCTTACACATAAAGAACTATCAGTCTTCTGGGTGCCTACATAATATATGAAAACTCATATGTTACCCCTCAGAAGAGGAGGCCGAAAACTAACAAACATCAGTACATCAGATACAAAAACTTGCATTTATACAGCATGTCTAAATTGGAAATAAATCATAGATGTTTTCCAGGAATGTTAGTAAACAAAATTTGATGCAAAACCACATAAGAAACGTTTCAAAAGAGCAGCATGAGGTATAGAGAGACAGTTAGGGTTAGAGAATGAATTGTAAAGCTTAGGGCTTCACACAGTAAAATACCAGATTAAAATCAAACGTAACAAATTCATTTATATGCGTTTTGTTTCAAATTTTATCATTATCGTACATAAAACTAGGATTAAAAGAAATAATTTCAGTACTGTTGAACAGTTGCAGTAATAATAATGGCAACAAAGACAGTTGAACTGTTCGCAGTCTCCAAATGGGGAATAATTCTGTGCAAACATCGTCTTTTAAACACAAAAGGAGAAAAATACAAATGATGGGAATCTGAAAGAAAAACAGAATGTGCTGGTTATATGCAGGCAGTGTTTGTAAGAGAAAACAGTCAGGAGTACTCTGTTCTGTTTCTTTGCAAATGCTGAATCACCTGCTAAGTATCACCTTTTGAAAAGTTGGTAATATTTAAGTTCTATCTTTAAGAGCAACCAAGTGTAATGATGTAATTAAAACATTTTACTGCAATGTATCTTACCATTAAATCATAATGATGGGAACTCCTAAAAAGTATAGGTTGTCAACATGAATTGCTACAAAGGCAATCTTTTATCTGACAAGAGTTGCTAATAAATGTTGGAACATAAATGAAACCAGAGATTTTCTTAATCAAGTGTCATGAAGTAATGTAATGCTGTCATTTATACAAACATTAGATCCTGGTTTGTACCAGTTGGCAGCAGCACAAATTGAAATCTGAGTCTTTCCGGAGTTGGTGGTAGCAGCTTGCGCTGTAATAGTTTGGGACTGGAATAGCACTTAAACCACCAGTCAAAGATTATTTCATGTATACATAATTTGGAGCATGCAAATACAATCTTAAAAATCTATTAAAATTTGTGCCTAATGACGAATGGGATCCTTTTACTGCATAGGTGTAACTGTTAAGGAATGAGGAGACGTTGGAGTTGATTAAGATGAGGGACGACAGCGCTACAGAATACAATGGTTTCCTACACGTCACCCGCGTCTGTATCAAATTATAAAACCAACTGGGGCCGATTTAGTTGTGTTTCTTCTTAACAGCATATGGACATCATTGACATTTACTACCCATCCTCAGTTACCTTCGAGAAGCTGTGGTGGGCTTTCTTAAACTGCTGTTATCTGTGTAGTGAAGATACTCCTGTAACATTGTTAAGTAGACAGTTCTCAGACTTTGAGCTATGGGTTGAAATGGGATGTATGGTGGAACCAAGATGATCTGTGACTTGGAACAGAGAATTAGGTACTTGGAGTTCCAAAGGGCCTGCTGCCTTCTTTCCTCGAGAGATTGGAGGTTAGGAGGCTGGGCAATGTTGCCAAAGGAACGTTGGCAAACTTCTTCAATGTATCCAGTGTTCGATAATGCAAATTGGAACCAAAATACACTGACGGTGAAGTCAGTGGATGTTTAAGAACATGCATGGTGTGCTGAATAATGGAATTCTTAGGCCTGGATAGTTTAGAGCGAATTGAGTTTTGTGGCGTTGCACTGAATCACACTAGTGCTCCATCCTGACTTGTGTCTTGCTGATGGTAGAGAGGTTTGGGGTTTTCAAACTGCACTCCAGTTCTTGTACCCCCACAGAGGAAACATTCTTTCACCATCAACCTGACCAAGCACCCTCAGAATCCAAAATGTTTTAAAAGGGGACTTTCTAAAGTCTGAGACGACAAGGTGTAGAGCTGGATGAACACAGCAGGCCAAGCAGCATCAGAGGAGCAGGGAGGCTGATGTTTCGGGAAGGGTCTAGGCCTGAAACTTCAGCTTTCCTGCTCCTCCAATGCTGCTTGGCTTGCTGTGTTCATCCAGCCCTACACCTTGTTGTCTCGGATTCTCCAGCATCTGCAGTTCCTACTGTCCCTTTCTAAAGTCCAATGAGTACAGTCCCAAATTACCAAGATAAATACCTCATCTCAGAAGTTGCTGGAAAAGATCCACCGGTCTGGCAGCATCTGTGAAGAAAAAATCAGAGTTAACGTTTCGGGTCCGGTGACCTTTCCTCAGAGCCCGGACCTGAAACGTTAACTCTGATTTTTTTCTTCACAGATGCTGTCAGAACTGCTGAGCTTTTCCAGCAACTTTATTTTTGTTCTTGATTTACAGCATCTGCAGTTCTTTTGGTTTTTATGTAGCTAGGGAAATGTCCGTTTATTTACAAAAGATAGGGAGGTGGAGGAGGTCAGGAGTAAACAATAGATGGGGATAGAGCCCAAAGAGAGAGAAGAACAGTTGGATGGACAAAAGAGTTGATAGAAATCTGGCTAGGAGGGTGAATAGCTATTAATGGAGACTGTTGGTGACTAACAATAGGTCGTGTGTAATGGCAGGCTATGTGATAACAAGGCCTGGTGTGTGGGGTAGGGTGCTAGCACATGGGAGAGTTTAGGGCCCAAAATTATTGAACTTAATATTGAGTCCGAAGGCCTGCAGGGTCCCTGAGCAGACAATGAGGTGTTGTTCTTCCAGCTTGCGCTGAACTTCGCTGCAATACTGCAGCAAGCCTGAGGCAGAGATGTTGGTCAGGGAGCAGGGTGGTGCGTTAAAGTGGTAGGCAACAGGTAGTTCAGGGTCTTTTTTGCGAGCAGAATGTAGATGTTCGATGAAGTGGTCGCCAAGTCTACACTTTGTTTGCCCATTGTAGAGGAGACCACATTGTGAGCAGCGAATGCAGTCGACTAGATTCTGGGAAGTGCAGGTGAAGTGTTGCTTCACCTGGAAGGTGTGTTTGGGCCCTTGGATACTGGGGAGGGAAGAGGTAAATGGGCAGGTGTTGCACCTTTGGCGGTTGCAGGAGAAGGTGCTGTAGGGTTGGGGGTGTGGGGGTTTGTTGGGGGTGAAGGAAGTGTGGACCAGGGTGTTCCAAAGGGAATGGTCCCTGCGGAAGGCAGACAAGGGGGAGGAGGGGAATATGTGTCTGGAGGTAGCATCTTGCTGGAGGTGGAGGAAACGGTGTCTGATGATCTTCTGGATGTGGATGCTGGTGGGATGGTAGCTAAGGACAAGGGGAACTCTATTGCTGTTGCGGGAGGCAAGAGAAGGGGTGAGGGCGGAAGTATGGAGGATGGGTCGGACCCGGTTAAGAGCCCTGTCACTACCAAACACATATTCCCCTCCCCTCACTTGACTGCCTTCTGCAGGGACCGTTCCCTCTGGGACACCCTGGTCCACATTTCCTTCATCCCAACACCCCACACAGGCCCAAGGCACCTACACCTGCAGCCATTGAAGGTATAACACCTGTCCATTTACCTCTTCTCTCCTGAGTATCCAAGGGCCTAAATGTAGCTTCCAGGTATCCCACTACTGCATTTGCTGCTCACAATGTGGTCTCCTCTACATTGGGAAACAAAACATAGACTGGGTGACCATTTCACAGAAGATCTATGTTCTGCTTGAAAAAAGACCCTGAACTACCTGTTGCCTGCCACTTTAACACACCACCCTGTTCCCTGGCCAACATCTCTGTCTCTGGCATGTTGCAGTGTTCCAGTGACGCTCAACACAAGCTGGAAGAACAACACCTTATTTTCCGCTTGGTGACCCTGCAGTCCTCCTGACTCAATATTGAGTTCAATAATTTTAGGGCCTGAACTCTCCATGTCCCAGCTCCCCGCCCCACACACCAGGCCTTGTTATCACATAGCCTGCCATTACACACGACCTATTGTTAGTCACCAGCAGTCTCCATGAACAGCTATTCATCCTCCTAGCCGACACCACAGACACTACCGTCACCGCTGCTGCTGCCAACGCCGCTCTGCCCACCGCCGACGCCGACGTAACTCCGCCCACCGCCGACGTAACTCCGCCCACAGCTGACATAACTCTGCCCACAGCCGACGCCGACAACGCTCCGCCCACTGCCTCCGCAGCCAGCAGCTCCAGAGGAGACAGCAACACTGAGCCCTGCCAAGTCTTCACCATCCCCCAGACCTCCCCCTTACTGAGAATGAACGGTCAGACCTCAGTAAAGGGCTCACCTTTGTCCCCCTCCACCCACATATCAACGAATACCGCTTACGCTTGGATATTGAGCAGTTTTTCCGCTGCCTCCGCCTCCACGCTTACTTCTTCAACCATGAATCTAACCCTCCCTCTACTGACCCCTTCTCCCGCCTCTAACACAAGCCCTCCTCCTGGACACCACCCCAAGGCCTCCTACCCTCCCTCGACCTCTTCATCTCCAACTGCCGTTGAGACATCAATCGCCTCAACCTCTCTACCCCTCTCAAACACTCCAACCTCTCCACCGCAGAACGTGCAGCCCTCCGCTCCAATCCCAACCTCGCCATAAAACCCGCGGACAAGGGAGGGGTAGTCGTAGTATGGCGCACTGACCTCTACATTGCTGAGGCTAGGCGCCAACTCTCCGACACCTCCTCCTACCGCCCCCTGGATCATGACCCCACCTCCGAGCACCAAACCATCATCTCCCAAACCATCCACAACCTCATCACCTCAGGTGACCTCCCACCCACCGCCTCCAACCTCATCGTTCCCCAATCCCGCACCGCCCGCTTCTATCTCCTTCCCAAAATCCACAAACCTGAATGCCCTGGTCAACCCATTGTCTCCGCCTGCTCCTGCCCCACCGAACTCATCTCCACCTACCTAGACTCCCTTTTCACCCCCTTGGTCCAGGAACTCCTTACCTACGTCCGAAACACCACCCACGCCCGACACCTCCTCCAGAACTTCCAATTCCTTGGTCCCCAACACCTCATTTTTACTATGGACGTCCAGTCCCTATACACCTGTATTCCCCATGCAGATGGCCTAAAGGCCCTCCGCTTCTTCCTGTCCCACAGAACTGACCAATCCCCCCCCACCGACACCCTCATCCGCTTAGCCGAACTCGTCCTCACCCTCAACAACTTCTCTTTCAATTCCTCCCACTTCCTACAGACAAAGGGGGTGGCCATGGGTACCCGCATGAGCCCAAGCTATGCCTGCCTCTTTGTAGGTTACGTCGAACAATCCCTCTTCTGTACCTACACTGGCCCTAAACCCCACCTCTTCCTCCGTTACATTGATGACTGCATCGGCGCCGCCACGTGCTCCCACGAGGAGCTCGAACAGTTCATCCACTTCACCAACATCTTCCACCCCAACCTGAAGTTCACCTGGACCATCTCTAACACTTCTCTCTCCTTCCTGGACCTCTCTGTCTCCATCTCGGGTAACCACCTAGAAACTGATGTCCATTTCAAGCCCACTGACTCCCACAGCTACCTGGAATACACCTCCTCCCACCCACCTTCCTGCAAAAATGCCATACCCTATTCCCAATTCCTTCGCCTCCGCCGCATCTGCTCCCAGGATGAGGCATTCCACTCCCATACATCTCAGATGTCCTCATTCCTCAAGGACCGCAACCTCCCCCCCCACAGTGGTCTAGAACGCCCTCGACCGTGTCTTCCGTATTTCCCGTAACTCATCCCTCACACCTCGTCCCCACAATAATAACCAAAAAAGAATCCCCCTCGTCCTCACGTACCACCCCACCAACCTCCGGATCCAACGCATCATCCTACGACACTTCTGCCATCTGCAATCCGACCCTACCACCAAAGACATTTTTCCCTCCCCACCGTTATCTGCTTTCCGGAGGGACCACTCCCTCCGCGACTCCCTTGTCTGCTCCACACTCCCCTCCAGCCCCACCACACCCGGCACTTTTCCCTGCAATCGCAGGAAGTGCTACACTTGCCCCCACACCTCCTCCCTCACCCCAATCCCAGGCCCCAAGAAGACTTTCCACATCAGGCAGATGTTCACCTGCACATCTGCCAATGTGGTATACTGCATCCGCTGTACCCGCTGTGGCTTCCTCTACATCGGGGAAACCAAGCGGAGGCTTGGAGACCGCTTTGCAGAACACCTGCGCTCAGTTCGCAACAAACAACTGCACCTCCCAGTCGCGAACCATTTCAACTCCCCTTCCCATTCCTCAGATGACATGTCCATCCTGGGCCTCCTGCAATGCCACAATGATGCCACCCGAAGGCTGCAGGAACAGCACATCATATTCAGCCTGGGAACCCTGCAGCCCAATGGTATCAATGTGGATTTCACAAGCTTCAAAATCTCCCCTCCCCCAACCGCATCCCAAAACCAGCCCAGCTCGTCCCTGCCTCCCTAACCTGTCCTTCCTCCCACCTATCCCCTCCTCCCACTTCAAGCTGAACTCCCATCTCCCACCTATTAACCTCATCCCGCCCCCTTGACCTGTCCGTCCTCCCTGGACTGACCTATCTCCTCCCTACACCCCCACCTACACTCACCTTTACTGGCTCCATCCCCGCCTCTTCGACTTGTCTGCCTCCTCTCCACCTATCCTCTCCTCTATCCATCTTCTATCCGCCTCCCCCTCGCTCCCTATTTATTTCAGAACCCTCTTCCCCTCCCTCATTTCTGATGAAGGGTCTCGGCCCGAAACATCAAGCTTTCCTGCTCCTGTAATGCTGCTTGGCCTGCTGTGTTCATTCAGCTCCACGCCTTGTTATCTCGTTATCAACTCTTTTGTCCATCCAACTATTCTTCTCTCTCTTTGGGCTCTATCCCCACCTATTGTTTACTCCTGACCCCCTCCCCCTCCCTATCTCCTGCATATAAACTGACATTTTCCTAGCTACTGAGATAATAGGAACTGCAGATGCTGGAGAATCTGAGATAACAA